>JAPCWY010000008.1:27408750-28048000 GCA_028455895.1 Rhodomyrtus tomentosa
CAAAGAAACTTTTGGCCGTTCAAGAGTCGCGTAATGACAACGGACTGGCCAACCGATCTCGCCCGTGGCTTTACTTTGTCGCCCAGTCAAAACCCTCACCGCCACCACATTCGAAGAATAGAAGCGGTCAAAACCACTCATATATTGCAAAGTGTTGATAAAATCCCAACACGTACGTCATGGCCGACGCCCTGCCTCAGGGACACGTCGTCGTTTGGAAGCTTCCGCGTGCGGATGGACCCGCCCGGGCACTATTGCTAATCTTATGCGTCTCTGTCCCGCTTTAACTTGCTTCTCACCTAAACCATCCGGATGTCCATTTTGCTCTTTTTCGATATGAGAATAGGATGTCGGCCGTTTCTCGCGCACCTAACACGTTGACGCGGAAACTATTGGTAATACGTTTTTAGATGGGTTGAATCGAAAAAAAATTCAATCGAAAGTCGAAAAGGTAGTGCGATTAAAATCGACGGATTCGGGCGACGATATCGGATTGAGCTTAAATTTCATCGATTAAAGCGAAACGGCGTTCTAATAGTACTCATCGACTTTTGGCGATGAATTGCGATGTATTTCGACAATTTGGGATCGTTTAGATAAATTTTTTAATTTTTTTATATTTTTCGGATTAAATTTTATTATTATTGACAATATTATAATTTTAAAATTCGTATCCGAAATCTTAAATCTAACACCTCGCATAAAATATATTTTATGATATTAAAGCAGACATAATATATATACATATTTTTTAAAAAATTCATGATTTTACTCTCAAACAAAATTTGATTGCATATTTTCATCGCTGCACCACAGTCGGACACGACACATGAACCGGCTCAGATCTCCCGCCCCGGTTGTCTGATCAACAGCTGTTCAAACTCAACAGCAGCATCGATGAGACTTCGCTGCTGCTGATTAGTTGAGGCCTTGAAGAAGCTTCACGAGGAAAGATGGACAAAAGAGAAGGGATGACACCCTCGAGCGACGAATCAACCCTCTCATCCCCAACTTCCCCTCTCTCTGCATACCTCCTCTATTTCACATAACTCTTCTTTCCAAGATTTTTTTTTCAACCGTCTCACGTGCAATCTCCGGGTTAATCAACGACGAAAGACGAGATCTTTAAGTGCTCTCGGGACACTTAGAATCAAATGACAAAAGACGTCAGCCCAAATCGTAGTGTATCACCCAAAGGCATGACCAAACATGAATCATGTTAAAAACAAAACATCACAATCACATCTTCCATAGTTTCAAAGTAAAAAATGGAAACAAAGACCCTTTCTTTCTGTCCAAGGCACGGCACAGCTACAAACGAAGCTGCCGATGAATGCATTCGCCCTCTGGCCGTTCCTTCTCTTCTTTAGTTGCAAAAGAAGGCATATGACCCCTTACCTCGTACCCTATTTGATATTCATAAATACACTTACTACAAATTCAGTATGACGCTTATTCTCTTTTAACAGTATCAGACCGCAAAGCAAGAACTAAAACTACACAGCTCGTATTGGGATCCTCTTCCACCTCCCCCAGTTGCTTGACAACTCCTTGAACTATAACTTCATCACAAATCAGGAGTAATTTAAGTGTGCGTGTATCCCGGTTCCACCCATGAGCCGCTTCATTCGGTGTCGTCAAATGATATCAAACCAGTAAGGTTAGAATCCTGCTCCGCAAATATATCCAGGAGGGAAAGTGCCTGAAACAAAAAAAAGATCGATCAGCCACGAGTCATAGCAGAAGGAGCCGGCTTGTTAATTCATCTGTAGCTGAGCAAAATAGAACTCAAATAAGTACCTCAGGCACGTTGAGCTCAAGTCGGAATTTGGGCCCATCATAATGGTGAAGAATAGGTCGGAATGAGTCCTCCTCAAGTGGCTCACAGATTTTTCTAGTCATAACTCTAACCTGTTGTCGGTAGCAAGGAACCACACATCAGAAATATGTCTTCAGGACTTCATATGGCATCATATGATCGAGCATGTAAAGACCAGGACGATACCTGTGCAGGGAAGCGGGACTCGCCGGGGCATTTTTTATCCTCCCAGGCTGTTGGGTCTAAGTTACTGCCTCCAAAACTTGCAGCCTGAAATTACAGGTAGATGATCATTATTACCAGTAAGCACAACCCCTAGCCCACCAAATCCATGGGCATATCGATATCATGGAAACAAAAGGATTAAACGATAAGAAAAAAAAAAATTTAGTGTGGCGCCTTTGAAGAACATAGGAATTTCTACTTGAAGGCGGGAACTCTTTGACAAGACTAATAGGCCGGTAATGTTGATATGATAGCACAAATCTAGAAGAACAGAACAGCATGATACTAACCTCAAAAATCCCGTGGAGCTGGTGGGTCGAGTAGTTGTAGAGGAAAATGGGCAATCCCGGGGTAATCTGCCTGACTGAATCACGATAACGTGGAGGAAGACCTACCATGGCAACAAGATACAACTCATTTAGCAAGAACGATGAAACTACCACAACAGCGGGACTGAAATCATTCAGATTGTGCCTACTCATGAAAAGATCATCAAGAGGAGATAAAGCCTATCATCTGATGGTCCTAGAGTAGAATTGAAGAATGAACTAACACTTCAACTTACTCCGACTATCATAATCCGAATTCAAGTACCCACCAGCTCAGACTATTGTCACAGGCAAATTCACAGCAATTATACCATCACAAGGAGGAAATAATCTCCAGACTTAACGCTGAAATAAGCATCTTCAACCATTCACAACTTCAACGGATAAGGGGGCAATCAGGTCACTCTACAACAAAATATATCTATCAACAACAGAGACTGACCGAAAAGCTGTCTCTTCAGATTTTCCTGCATGGTGTCGTTGTTGCAGACGAAGATGTACCCACCAACAGTATCGTGCTTGGGCAGAGACTCCGACGGCGGAAGCGTCTTGAACCTCTTGTCAACACCACTTCTAGCCTCCTTCTCCTCACCATTGTTATAGCCATCGCCCCCGTTAATCTTCTTGTTCCCATTCCCGTTCTTCTTCGCAGTCTTGCCTCCATGGAAATCCTCGTTCTTGTTCTTCCCTCCCTTCAGATTGACATTGTTGTTGTGAAAATTCAGAGACTTGGCGTAAATCCCCTTGTTGAACCCCTCATTGGCCCCCAAATTGTATCCCCCCATCTTCCAACCATCGTCGAACCCGTTGAAATCCTTCCCGCTGTTCACCTTCCAGCCGTAGTTGAAGGCGTTGAAATCGTTGCCGCCGCTCGGGTTCCCCATCTTCCAGCCGTAGTTGAACCCGTTGAAGTCGCCGCCGCCGCCGTTGGCGTTCCCGATCTTGCTCCAGCCGTCAGCCGCGACCGGGTTGAAGTCATTCCCGGAGACGACCGGTACGGACCCAGATCCGATCTTCCAAGACTCGTTCAGCTGAGGGAGCTGGGGGCTGGGGGCTGTCAACGCGTTGACCGCGTCGCCGCCGACCCTAGCGTCGAAGTTCTTGCGGTCGTCGGGGCGCTTGGAGGCGTAGCTGCTGCTCCAGATGGAGTCATTGAGGGAGAGGTTGGCAAGGTTGGAGGTGTGGAGCCGGAGCTGGTCACTGAACTGCCAGAACGCTTGCTGGTTGCTCTCCATCCTTCTTATCTGTAGCGACGAATCTAACTGGGCAAGCACGATTTGATCTGAAAATCCGATACCTCGAAGAAGCCTTGGGAGATGCCCGGGAGATGTGTGAGACAGCAAGAGAAGTTGGAGATCAGTGCTTAAATACAGAGGGACTGAATCGAAAATGGCGAAATTTCGAGGAAGAAGACGGAGAGAGAGAGAGCGAGAGAAAGGATTGCGTGTGGACTTGTCAAATGGTAGGGGGATCGATAATGTGTTCGCTGTTAGTTGAGCGGGACTAGGGGGTGTGAAATGACGGCTGAGGAAAACGCGTATCCTATTTTGGAGCGGGTCAGGAGGGGCACTTTGGGAAAAGGGACGAGGTGCCCCCAGAGGGTCACGTGTGTAATTTCACCTCTTTGGAGGACCGAGTGGAGCCTTAGCGTCGAACTCGGGAGGTTCCACGTCATCGTCGCGTTCTAGAAGGCCTTGGAGGTTTCCCGGGTCTTCACATACATGTTTCTATGTTCACACTTCACACCTACGACTTTCGCTTTGCATTTTCAGTTTAATGCAAATGACTTTTAAAAGGTAAAAATGTATTTTACACTTATTTTTTTAGACATGTCTCTTTCACAACTGATTTTTTTTTGCCAAAAAAAAAATTAAAAAGTTGACAAAAAAAGAAATCAATAAGGAGCATCAGAAGAAAGATTAAGTAGAATCTTAATGATTAGATGGGCATAACAATAGAAAGAACTAGTATGATATTTTAAAGTTAAAGTTGGATACATGCGTAAACTAGATCGAATTTTGACGGTCCAAATTCAAGCTCGGTTGACATTAGTATACGGGTTGCTCGAGGTTAAATTCGATTATGAGAAATTCATGATAAATTCGAGCCAGGAGATCCACCCACTCTTTTGCTTTTGCTTTATGCATACGTGGTTTAGATATTAAGGCTTCAATCGTTTCGCAAAAATGAATAATCTGAGAAATATATTTTTTAGATATAATTTGTATTGCTTGAGCTAACTAATTAATGAAAAATATTTTCCTTATCAACAGTAATTTATTTTCAAATTTTTTCAGGAGCGATGAAAATATTTTTTGATTATTTATTTTTGTGAGTAAATAGCCTAAATTATTCAACTAGAACCACCAGCACGCGATCGGCTAGGGCTCCAAAAGGGGGACCATCTTTGCTCTGCGTCACAGCAGTTCACTGGCTTCAGCCCAACCTTATTGCCAGACTGGGCTGAAAACTTTGAAACGGTATTGAACTTTTTAGTTGAGCTTTCTCTTGGGCCCAAAAGCTCATTTGCTGACGATCAACCCCCCCTACTCTGTATCGGATCACGTTCCTCTCTCTCTCTCTCTCTACCAATAGCCTTGAAGTCGTCCACGGCCTGAACATGGTGGTGGCGGGTGCATAGATGAGACAGAGATCATGCCGTCGGCGCTGGCGGTCGATACTTTGATGAGAGAGGAGAGAGATGGTGTGGTTACGTGCATGTGTCGTTATGAACTTATGATGAACTTACATATCGGTGGAGGTATCAAATTGGTTTGAAGATACATATTAAGTAAACTTAATTATATGTGAATTGTAAATGGAATAAAAAATAAACTTATATTTTAACCCATTCACAACATATTTATAAATGTTGTCAATTAACTCATTCACGTGTCTCTTGAACAATCCTTATATTTTTATAACTTGTAATTTTCTTTTTTCTTAAAATATTAATATGATTTGATAATATAAGTCACAATGGGTCGGGTCGGGCATGGGCCAACTGCAAGTTGAGTTGAATATGAGTCATTGAATATGGGTCAAAATGTATTAGACGGACCAAAATGGGTTAAAAGGTCAATACGAATCAGACCATATTTGACCTGACCCAAACTCGACCTGAACCAACCTACCCATTTGACGCCTCTATACGACCAACCAGGCCCGCAACATTGATGATGTCGTCTAGTACAGGCAGGTAGAAACAAGTTCGGAGAGGCTCTGTTCGTTGTGGTTCATAGACTCTCGAGGGTTCGAACTAATTCTTCTCTGGCTCCGACAACAGCGTCTAGTGCCAGAACGGGATGAGGTTCAAAATTGATGCCAAGCATGGCTCTGCCCTACCGCCAAAGCCTCAACCAGCCCCCGCGAACCCCGTATGTCAAGCCGCCCAGCCCGAACGCGTCAAATTTGTCACCTATCACAGTGGTGAATCCACCCAAGTGAATCAGTCTCCTGTCACAATGAGGAACGTGTGCGAGGAGGCGTGGGCAACGGGGACGTTGGTCGACTGCCATTCACGGTAGATTTTAAAGTCTTTAGTTATGTATTGAATGGAAATGAGAGTATGAATTCAACCATTTTCGACCCTTTCTTCTCGTTGTAATAGACGATTAGTTCGCTTCTGATGCACATCTCATGGCGAGTGTGCCTCTTATGAATCTCCCGTGCTTTTAATGTGGCCCTATATCCTCCCAAAAAATCTACTGTTCTGATATTGCAAACATTCCTAACTCGCATCGTTCCCGCTGATGATATCATCCGATCAGTGCTTTGAATCAAGTCAATCTCATTCTAAAATCGACGAAACCACATCAGATACCCCCATTTAATGACACGAGTTTCGATCCAATCCGGGTATTTGATTTGTGATCAAACATGTCCGTGTTGGGATTGGGATTCTCCTTAATTAGTCGGGGAAACCAAAGCATTAAAGCTTTGTTGAATACGTAATCCCGATGCAACAACTTTACATAGGAAAATGAATTCATGCTTGTCATCTTTGTAAATTTCCCTAATTAATTGGTAAATACTCTAGAGCATGGAATAGAGTTCCATTGGGTATTTAGAAATAGGGGAGGAAGAGATGCGTTGACGCAGGTCAAGAGATTCGACAATCCAACCATTCAACAAGAGAGATCCTCCAAGAGAGAAAGAGAAATCCAGCATTGAGTGAAGAGTTTGATAGATTCTCAAGCTAGAGTGTATTCCACCACAAAGTTGAGAGTGATCCATCATATTCGATGAAAAAATACTGTTGTAATCTTATTATTATAATAGAAGATTTCATGGTTTTTCCCTTTTCATTTTCAAGGGTTTTTCACGTAAAATTCGTGTGTCTCCGTTTCTACATTTCTTTATTTTTTTCTTGTCTATCTCAATCACACAAAGAGGAAAAAAGTGTTCGCTTTCGCATATGAGTTTTTTTCCCTATTTAATCCAAAAATAATTATTTACAAAATTAAATAAAAAAATTTATCGATTTGGGTCTCGCGCGACACTTAGGGCACGCATGATTGTCATTTTGTTTCTCTACTTTTTTGTTTTTTCTTTTTCAGGGAATAGATTTGAAACAAAAATGTGTTTGACAACGCAATGGAATTTTTATATTCTCGGGCCAAATTTTTGATTCAAAAATAGTTTTTGATGAGAAATGTGAAGTTAAAAAAAGCTATTTTTTTTTTGTTTTTGAAACAAAAACTCGAAATAACTTCTCTTTCTTCATCGCTCCTCCCTCATCACCGCGGGCCATCACTCGCCGCCTCACCACCACCCGTCGACTGCCGCCGCCGCCTCCTGCCACCGGTCCCTAGTCGTCGACCGATGAAAAGCTTGTCCGAAAAAAAAAGTATTCTATTATCAAATGAATTTTTATTTCGAAAATAAAAAAATTATATTATTATCAAACGCGATTTTTGATTGATAAACTCGTCCAGTAAATAGAAATTGAAAAATTTATTCCTTGCTAGAATATAGTCCTGAAAGAGAATGACATTCATGCACGCCTTTATTATGGCGCGCGATTTCAAGTGGGGCACAATGGGGGGCAAGCACTTGCACGACACTATACACTTACAGTGTCGCGCAAGTGTAAACCCCAAAATGGGGCGCAAGCACTTATTGTATTTATCATAAAAAAATTATATTTATCATTAATTTAATACGAATTTTGTTAGCGACGAATTCTATTACGAACGTGTCATTGAAAATGAAATTTATATATTTTACGATGAAATTTGCAACAAATCTGATGTTTCATTACAAATTAGGAAGGAATTTTTTTTTCTTCGCTAATTTTCCGTAGCTAAAATTCCTTTTTTTTTACATTTTTCAATTATGTTATATTTTTAGATGAAAAATTATTTTTTTTTGTATTTTGCGACATGTTTGTCGCAAAATATATAACATACATTTTCAATGACATGTTCGTTGTAAAATTTGTCGCTAAGAAGATTAGTGACCGCGAAGCTCTCAAAGTATATATTTTGTGATGAACGTGTCGTTGGAAATGTAGGCTTTATATTTTGCGATAAACTCGTAACGAACGTATATCATAAGTTTGTCGCAAAATATGTATTTTGAGTGCTGCGCAAGACCCGCGGCAACGTGCTTCAAAGTATATATTTCGCGATGAAATTTGCGACATGTTTGTCGCAAAATATATAGCATAGAAATTCGTTGCAAATTGGCGACAAAAAAATAATTTTTTGTCTAAAAATATAAAATAATTGAAAAACGTCAAATAAGGGTTTTAGCTACTTAAAATTAGTGAAGAAAAAAAAATTCCTCGCTAATTTGCAACGAAACATCAGATTTGGTGCAAATTTTGTCGCAAAATATATAGCGTACATTTCAATGACATGTTCGTCGTAGAATTCGTCACTAACAAAATTCGTCCCTAATAAAATTCATTAATAAATATAATTTTTTATGATAAATACATTTTTTTTTGCAGCAGCAGCTTTGCGCCGCCAGTGTCGCGCAAGTTCCTGTCCCCGTTTCAAGTGGCGCGCAAATCGCGCATGGGTCTCACGCACCATAATAAGTGTTACGCAATACCCAAATGGGAAATATTTTTCTTATTTATATAATTTAGTAAATTATTATTTTTTTGAATTAAATTGAAAAAAAAAAAAAAAAAAACCCTCCGCATACCCGTCCTTTTTCCCAATAGATTCACCGTACTTTTTTTCGAAAAAATTTTGGGCGAGGCGGGGTGTGAGGGACATGCACCCCCACTCGAGTGACATGTCAGAGAGAGAGAGAGAGAGGAAGTGAGACTGAGAAGAGAGAGAGGGGACATATTGGGTGGGGCGTATTTCACTCTTTTGGATATTCCTTACAATCTTTTTCCCCGCCCCCACGACACTTGAAGAAGCTCACGATTGAACCGAAAGAACGGTTGGGCGGGGGCATTCACCACAGAGTGAGACAACCAAGTGGTTAGCGGTAGCTAAGCGTTTAAAGGAAAACGAAGGTCCCTCTTTTGTTATCATCGCCCCCGTTCTCGTCCCCGTCATAATTACGAAAAAAAAGAAGAAGAAGGAATTAGCGGGCGGATTCTACAAGCATCCCAGCAAATATGGATCGATAACCCAAGCTCATTCTCGGTTACACCCTTTGTTGTTCTCTCCGACAAACCCAGGTTGTGTCCGTCCCCATCTCTTTATATTCTCCCGGCCTGAAGCTGAAACTTTTCAGAAACGAGAGAGAGAGAGAGAGAGAGAGAGAGAGATGGCAGGAATTGCGGGGACTTGCTCTGCCGGTCTGCTGTTTAAGGGCAGAGAGTCAGGGGCCAATGGCGCCGCTTCTTTGATGCAGTACAGCGGGCTTCGACCAGTGGAGACTGTGCACGTGGCTCCTTCCAGGAGTAATCTTGCTGGGGTTATCTCTGCTTCAGGTATGATACGAATGACACTGCGAAGACTTGAACGTGTGAATCTTAAGTTTACATCTCGGAGGCTAAGCACTGATCCGCTGTAAAACCCGCGTGCCCGACAATTTGCGTCGGCGTGTCTTGATCGTGCTTGCGACTCGTGACAGCAACGACAAGTGGTAATCTTGATTTGACAAGCTAAAAAATTCTGATTTGCCGAATAAAAACATGTCAACATGTTTTAATATTACCGATTAGATGGATGTTATCAAGCCAAATTCAGATTTTTTCTCGCCGTCGGCTGTGTTTAGCCTCGTGTCGTGTAAACAAGTCGTCTCCGATGTTGCCGGCGCTCTGCAGTAGGGGAAAAAGCTTGTCTCTGTTTCCGGTGCTCCTTGATGTCTGTTGGGTCAAGTGCTTGGCTTAAACTTGCGCAGGTTAATGACATATGGGCCTGTACTACGAGGAAAACTTTGCACTGATAGGATTTCTTTGCACTTAACAGAGCATGGGGTGATTCATCTCATTCAATGAAGCTGATAAATGTATCATCAGGAGAAGTTTAAGTTGTTTGATATGATTCTGATACCCCAGAAACAACACAGAGACTAGACTTTGTCACTCCACAGTTACGTATTCCTCGTGATATCGAGCTCCTTCCTTTGTCCGATTTCTTTCTCGTGCGAGGTTTGCGGCACTGCAAACAACTCGTGATTTCTTGCAGCCCAAGACGTCATGCTCTTGATCGTCATTGCAGAAGTTACATTCACATTACCTTAGCATTTCTTGCGGTGGCCCTTGCAAGTGCTCTTGCGTCAGTTGTTACCTTTAGATGCATTAGTTTATAGGGTATGAGAGATCCTATCTTGATGGATCAAATCCTGATTTCAGTTTCGCTATTGTCAGCTCGCAAGTGTGGAAAGATCAAGGCCATGGCCTCTCCGACCGTATCAGCCCCCAAGCGAGAAAAGGATCCCAAGAAGCGCGTCGTCATAACAGGAATGGGTCTTGTCTCGGTTTTTGGCAGCGACATTGATACCTTCTACAACAAGCTCCTCGAAGGAGAGAGCGGGATCAGCTTGATCGACCGATTCGATGCCTCAAGCTTCTCTGTGAGGTTCGCGGGCCAAATACACGATTTCTCCTCCAAGGGCTACATTGATGGCAAGAATGACCGCCGCCTTGATGACTGCTGGAGGTACTGCATAGTTGCTGGAAAACGAGCCCTCGAAGACGGTAATCTCGGACCTGAGGTCCTCGACACTGTGAGTTTCAATCTGTTCATGTAAAACGCTCTAGGAGCAATTATATTTTCCCGTTCATCTGGTCGTTTTGATGAACTTATAGATTTAATCTTTTGTCTATGTCATCACAGATGGACAAAACGAGAATCGGCGTCCTGGTGGGTACAGGAATGGGAGGGATAAGCGTTTTCAGCAACGGAGTAGAAGCACTCGTCCAGAAGGGATACAAGAAGATCACCCCATTTTTCATCCCTTATTCCATCACCAACATGGGTTCCGCCCTTTTGGCTATCGATACCGGGCTCATGGGGCCAAACTACTCCATCTCGACCGCTTGCGCAACTGCAAACTACTGCTTTTATGCGGCGGCGAACCATATCAGAAGAGGCGAAGCTGACATCATGGTGGTCGGAGGGACGGAAGCTGCGGTCATGCCGAGCGGTGTTGGAGGGTTCATAGCCTGCAGGGCCCTATCTCAAAGAAATGAGGACCCCAAGGGAGCTTCGAGGCCTTGGGACAAGGATCGCGACGGTTTTGTTATGGGGGAAGGTGCCGGTGTGCTGGTATGAAACGATTAGACAAAATTGAATTTACTCGCACTCCTTCCGCCTTCTTTTGTGTATCGGAAACACTTAATGCCGATTTGTTTGTCACTTTGGAAGATTATGGAGAGCTTGGAGCGCGCATTGAAACGGGGGGCCAACATCGTCGCCGAGTACTTGGGTGGTGCTGTAACTTGTGATGCTCATCACATGACCGACCCCCGTTCAGATGGACTTGGAGTTTCGTCGTGCATCAGCAAGAGCTTAGAAGATGCTGGCGTCTCCCCTGAGGAGGTGAAAGCACTAGTTATGATGATACATTTTGAATTGCACTAGATACAATTGAGCCTATATGCACATCACTGCTGTTCAGATGAAGCTAAACCAATCTTAGCTTGGCAGGTGAATTATGTGAATGCTCATGCTACATCAACCTTAGCCGGGGATTTGGCCGAGGTTAACGCCATCAAGAAGGTCTTTAAAGACACATCTGAGATGAAGATGAATGGAACTAAGGTGAGACAGTTCCTTCCTGTCCTGATCTTCGTTGTGGACTAGACGCACTAATTTGTCTGCTCGTCGTATTTGTACTGTCGCTTTGCCATGTCCCTGTTGCCGAAAAAGAAAGTAACGACATCAATAATGTGACTTGATGTAGTCGATGATCGGCCACGGTCTTGGAGCTGCTGGAGGACTAGAGGCCATAGCAACCATAAAAGCGATCAACACTGGATGGGTGCATCCGACGATCAACCAAGATGTACTGCAACTGAATGTTCATGTTTTCTTTTGCCAAGTTCCTTGTTTCAACATTTCCCTTGACTTTAAAATGACCATACTCTCTGTCTGGTCTGCTCTTCTGTAGAACATCGAACCTGATGTCACCATCGACACCGTCCCGAATGTGAAGAAACAGCATGAAGTCAATGTCGGTAAGTTCAATACTCAGCAGATCCGCTGAGTGCTGGAATTGAACACATACAAAAACTGCTACAACTTCAAGAGAAAATGTAATTTTACTGACAATTTTGTAAGAAGTTTCAGTCTCGCTGAACTCATTTCACATGCATCTGCAGCTATATCAAACTCATTCGGCTTCGGTGGGCACAACTCTGTGGTGGTTTTCGCTCCATACACACCCTAAACAACACCAGCTGATCAATCGGTCATCCGCCATTCATTCTCATCGGCGTTCATGGGGAACATATTCGCGATATCGAACTCCAGTTGAAATCAGCAGCTGAGTCATATGGAAGCCACATGGAGAAATTATCAGCCGTCTTTTCTTTTAGTACTTCTTTCAATCCTTACCCTTTACCTAGACGAGCTACGAACTCAAACATTTTTCCGAGAATAAGATACCTCAGTTCATTTTTGTTGTGGTGTATGATTTCCCGCAAACCATGTCGAATTGAATTTCACTGATCGACTTTAATCACGACGAAAGTAAGGTCGGACGTTTTTTGAGATCCCAGAAATGTTCTAACTCCCCTTAACCGGTGAAACTGCTCCAGAGGATGGATGTGATGATGACAACAGGTTCTTCACTAGGATCTTTGGTTTTCTGCAAATAGTGTTAGGAAGGACCTTCAGATCAAGAAAAATTGGACTAGGATCTTGTGAGGCTTGTTACACCAAAGCCCACTTCAGAACTTCCATTCCAGGAGCAATAACATCTTCTGTATGGTTCAATAGGAGCAAAATTCGCATTGTTCCTTGATCGGTCCTCTCCGAATTCTAAACTCCTGGGTCAAAGAGGCGACGATAAGTGTTTGTTTTCCGTAGAAACGACAATCTTCGAGGCAGTGACTACTCGGATTCGCGGAAATTTGCGCCTCTGCTTTGAAGCTACGAAGATCAGATACGGAAGAGGATCCTAACTTTTACGTCCTTTTTTTATCTTCTTTCTTTTCTTAATACGAAAAACCGGTTCGGAATAAAGAATCTGTGATAGTGAACAATTACCAGATCTTGAAAGCAACAACAGATAGGATCTTTGCTAGGTCATGGTCAGGGAGTGGTATCTTCGAAAGCATCAGTTCAATTCAAAGAAGCATATTTGCGTGTACTGAAGTTGATCTCCAGATGGCTACTTTATGCCATTCGAGATTAGAGGGACATTAATCGCTTTTACGCCGTTGTTAGAAGCCGGGAAACCTATTTGCTGGCTTGTTGTCTGGTTACTGCATCAACCGCAGAGAAAGGGACCATCGAACATGCGCAAGCTCGATGCCTTTGACATTGACATCATACGGTCGAGCTTTCCTGACACTTGCTTTGGAAGTGAACATTCAAGTTTCTCTGTGGAGATTAGGTTAAGAGATAAGAAATTAGTTTTAAGCCATCGCGCTTCGCATATCTTAACTTTCCAAATATCAATTTCTCTCCCAGTCTATTAGATGTAATGCATTGCCCCTTTAAAATATTATGTTCATCGGATCTTTCTTGTGGGAGTTGAAGAGGATATGCCTCTGAGATACCCTGGTCTTTAGTGATACATATACATATATACTCAGACACACCGTCAATGCATATATACACATGTAGGCCGGTCAAGCGCTCTGCTTGGCTGCGGCCATTCTCGTGCTCGAAATCACGACGTCTCCCGCTCAGAATAAGCTCATGGCCGCATCGGTCATCCTGTGAATAGAGCCTTATCCAGCGTACGTGAACGGTGAACGGTGAACGGGATGGTATGTGTATATTTTTTCGGGATCTCGGAGAAGGAAGCAGAATAACCTATTCTCCGCCGACCTGCAACAAGTTCCTGAGTTCTTGCTGGGTGGTTGCCCTCCACTCAGTCTCTCATCGTTTCCACGTCCTACTTGACCCTTTTAAAAGAAGTATTCCCTTTGGAGTAGCCAAGTAACGTCACAGTTCCATAATCATATGGATAGAATAAGAGCCGCACGGACTCATTTATGCCCAAATTAAACACATACAGGCCCACATAAACGTGATCAATTATGATTGTGCCGCTAGAGGCTACTTCCCGCCTGAATATAAACCTTATTTTCATCAGAATAAATCCCAATGACCCTAATTTTATTTTTGTTTTTTTGAAGTAGAACATGGAATTAAAAAGAACTTCTGGGTCTGATCTCCAACCTCGGATTGATTTCCAAAGAGGTGGCTCCAGGAGGGTTCATGGTCTTGATTCCATCTTCCCAAGACAAACTTCTGCCACAAAACAATAAAATTATCAGATCACGAGCACATTGGAGATTTGATATCCATGGCTGTTCGAGATTTCCATCGTGGCTCGGTCGTTTCCGGGCACTGATTTTTTTTTATCCAGGAGCATCATTCGATGGAAGGAAAGAGATTACTACAAAGTTTCTACTTCGGGCAAGTGGCGGAACTTCATTCTCCCTCAAAAAAACAAAGGTGGACACGCGATTTCTCCGACACTTGCATATATTTCTATGTATCGTAATGAAGATTAGATATGCCTATTTATGCGTTTTATGAGATCACTATTTTAAACAAAATAAATCAGACATGCATAATCGAAATAGACGTGGAAAAACATGAAAAATATCCTAAGTAACATAGCCCTAACACGCAATTAGCTTTAAGGGAAAAAAATCATGCCTCTTGACCACAAAGAGCTCCGACCGAAAAAAAAAAAAAAACCTTATTTATCATGTGTTCATCACCGGATATTTTGCTCCGTTGATGCACGATGATTTTCTTAAGACCCGTATTGCTATCCTTGACCGTAAACCAAACCAATGCACGATGATTTTCTTTGAGTTGATACAAGGAATATGAACGCTTCATTACTTACTTAAGAATGAATAATTTTCCGATAAAAAAATGAATAATTTAAAAATTATTTTTTTACAAATGATTATTTGTATCTCTTACAAAAATAAACGAGATTTATACCGTCCACGAAAATATTTGGACATGAATTGTTATTAAGAATCAAAATAGTTTTTTACCAAATAATTATTACAAGTATTGTAAGCGATCATTTTTAATATATATATATATTAAGATTTTTATGTTTTGAAAAAACAAACACAGCATTAATCTCAGTACAATTGGAGATAACGAGAATCCTAGCTATAGATGATCCGGGCTGACGTGCAGGATTAGAGAGCCGACCCCAGTCAACTTTTTGTCTAATCGATACGAGCGCTCTTACTCTAATTTAAGGTGATTACTGTTCGTTTATTATGTTTTGACTTTTTCTTAAGTGTGATTTAATTTGGAGAATCATATGTTGGGAAATTGCTATTTATGCGAATACATCAATTATTTAAAAATAATAATTGCCCTAAAACGATCTACAGCTGCTTTTACTTTTGACAGATGGAGCGCACTAAAAAATGTTTTAATTAGCTTATGATCTGCAGTAAGAATATGCTAATCTTTTTTTTTTTTTTGGTCGAAGAATATGCTAATCTTAACCGCCCCATGTTCAGCCTCCAAATGCTGGAATTCCTTTTGTAATTGCTAAAGATGCGAAATTAAATCCGCTCTATTCCCTAGTTAGCTTATGAAATGCTTGCTTTTATAACCAGCAGTAAATTGACGTACTTGCTTAAAGATATGTGATAAGGGTGAGCGATTCCAAACCCCGTACAAGTTTCTAAAACAAATTCGTCGAAATTATTTACTCATTTTTTGGAAGTTATAACTTTCCCTGCATATCTAGATTACACATGTATTCTTAATTGAATCGTACACTGAATTATCACATCTATTTACCATTATTTGCTGCTATTATCCACTGACCATGTCTCATATTTAGGCACACTAACAATATAAAACATTAACAAAAGTAGACGTCTCGGTCGTGGATATCCCTAGAAATGGAAGCTTGGAGTAACAGTTTTAGATTACACATTTATCATCAAATGTCATGGATTATAACTGAATCACGCGAAAATATAGAACAAAAAAGACACAAAGATTTGTATCTATTTCAGGAACCAATTCTTCAATTTTTTAAGCTTGAAACCTAACTTGAATACCTTGAAACATACCATATTTATACGGTTTCCAATGCTACCTTGGAACCTAACCCTATTTCCACTGATTTATTGTGGATTTCATACTCTCTATATACAGACCATATGCCTCGATCAGATTGGTAATATGAACTTATTCATTTTGGATGTCGCGGACTGCTATGGCAGTAGGATTGCCCCCAAATTAGGTCAAGTAAGTTAGGGATCAAATCTTTATAATTTCCATCCGTGTCCTCGAGCTCGAGAATGAGATTTCTCATAAAAATTTGTGGGAGATTATTGACACACTATTGAAAAACATGGCGTGGGAACATAAGATCTTCGTTTCGAAACTACACCGTCCACGTTCCGGTTCGATTTTGAGTATGCCGAAAGTTGATTTGCCACAGAAACAATCCTTAATTTTGATTCGTTTTATCATTATTATTATTTTATTTTTATTTTTATTTTCTTCCCTAAGACAAATTCCAAAAATCATTTGTCTCGTTATCCAAGGCTCTTCGAAAGATGGAAAAGGGTCATTATGGAGATCATCAACATCAATGACCGGAACCCACAGTCCAATTATCATAGGGACAAGCAATAAACAAAACCCTAGTCCCTCCCATCTTGCAGCCTAATCACGCACAAACACAGACAGACAAACACAAAACCAAAGCTTCATTGGTTCGTCCTCATCCTTCTCCTTGTTTTCTCCTGCGAGGCAAAAGGCTCTAGGAGGTTAAATTTAATGCCTACACACCCCCACCCCCCATTTTAGATGCTTGTCCACACCACTAGATATAATTATATCTGCATAAAACCGGCTGAAGTGGACTCACTAAACTCGATTACCACTGATACCAAACGATTAGTTTAATCTCTCCCTCCCCTTCTCTGCTGTCGCAAGACATCGTGGAACTTTCCGAGAAACGATGCGGCGATGAGCTTTGCACATTCGGGTGGCCCGACCGATCACCGAACCAATTTTCACTTAATAAAAATCATGACAAGACTTTGAATTCAAACCCCAGTGAAGGGGGAAAAAGAAGAAGAACAAAGTACTAACGAATCCAGCACTGGAATATACGTTAGCCTCGTTATGTGCTCGACCGAGAAAAGAAAGAAAAAAAAAATGCCGGAGACTAGAGCCGAGACGCAAAGTAGTTAAACAAGAAGAAAAGGAGAAACTCTGCACGAAAAGAGAAGTAACTTGTACGAAACGAAATCGGAGCGACTCGGACGAATAAGACCGGGAAATGAAGAATCGCAAACATCTTCAAGGGCTTAATGATTAACATCTTTTTTTTATGGCTAAGTATGATTAAGGGCGAGCATCGAGCTGATGGGGGTGTGAAAGGGACGTTGGATAAAGATATAATTGTGGAAGGTAGACGAGGGTTGCTTACTTGTGGTGAGGGATGCAAAGTGGAACAGGAACGAGGCTGCAACCATAATTAAAAAGTTAGGTTCGGATGAATCTTTCTTTCGTTCTTTATATCGTCCACCAAAGTTTTACATCGAGTCTTGACCAGGGAAGCAGGTCTCATTTTCACGTACGACCGTCTAATTGTTGGATTCTGGATTAGGGTTTCGTGGTCGTTTCTTTGCCTTTTCCGCAGAAAACGCATCGTCAGTCATCTAAAACTTAATTTTGATTAGGGATTAGGTTAGGCTGCAACGAGGTAGCAAATTTAACTCTTCTATCAAAGTCTCGGTCATGGCGTGGGCTCAATTTAATCTAATTCCCATTTTATGACGTGTTAGGCACACTAAAATCGATTTGCCACAACAACAACAAAAAATCGATTTGATCCCATCAATGGGTAACTTAGTTGGTTAGGGCGCACTTGTGTGGTTAGGCGCACTAATTCAGGTTCGATTCCCCAGCTAAGCACATGTGATTTAAGTGATGGGTCATGTCGGTGAGTTATTGTGCTAGTCTCCTCCGAGAAATAGCGCCCGAACACCTCGATTACCTAAAAAGAAAAAGATTTGTAAAATGGATATATCAACCGATGTGATTGGGATTTTGATTCATATTTTGGCCTAAAATTGCCGACATAGACATTGATTGTCTTGTGCGGTGCGATTGATGCTGATATGAATAGTTTTTAATAATATTTTTATTATTTTTGACCTTTTTTATTACGCTTTTCTTTATTTCTTTTTTTTTTCTTTCCCTTCTTCGTTCATCCTCTAGCCGACGAGGTCGCACTCGCCCGATTCGGTGAGGTCGACCTCACCTAGCTATTAAGAGGTCCACCTTGCCGGCTCTTACCTGTACCGAGGTCCAACGATCGGCTAGAGAAAGAAGGAATAAATGAAGAAAATATAGTTAAAAAAATCGAAGAATAAACAAACATCGTTAAAAATCATCCATATCAGTGCCGGCTATGCCATAGGATGGAAGCATACTTGTGAGCGATTTTCAACAAAATAGATGGATAGATTGAAATAACGCAAATGCAAATGATTTAGGACTCAATTAAAAAAATAATTTATGATTGAATTGGCACAATTACAGTAGATCTAGAATTATTATTTTTAGTTATTTTGACTTTCTTGGTTACTCTCCCTACAAAGGACACGCAAGTTTTCTATTTCACTCCATTTACTTGTTTCTCTATCTCGTGTGCGCGTTGTGTTTGTTTTTCTTTCAAGGTTAAACTTACACAATAAAAATTGTTGGAAAAGTCCTAAACATTTTTTTTTGTTAGCCTAAATCTATTGAATATATGTCAATTTAGCATTAAACTTTCTAACTGTGTCAATTTAGTCATAAATCTTTTGACTTATAGCCAATTCATTCATTTCTTCGAATTTCAGCCGGATATTGCTTTTTTCTCTTTTAATTTTTTGTCTTTTTTGCTTCTTTCCTCTTGTGGCCAAGGAGGGCTGGCCTCATCAGCTTTTGCCCTCACCTTGACAACACCGACCCTCGTTGGCCAATGGAGGAAAGAGGGAAAAAAGACAAAAATAAACCAAAATAAAGAAATTGATAATTATTAATAATTATTCAAAAATGTCAACATCATACCGATCGTGCCACGTAGGTCGTCTAGCATACACATTAACAATATTCAACCAAAATTAGTCAAAATGATTGAATTGACCAGCAGAGGTAGAGGTCACTCTAATAGCTGGTAGCTTAGTAGTGAGCTAATTTAACCCCTCGATTATTAGCATGAGGCGAACTCGTAGAGATGATAAATTTAAGGGATATTTACATAAATGGTCCTTGAACTTGGCAGCATGTGCAATCTGGTCCCTACGCTTTTGTGATATTCTAATTTTTCTTGTCATTTCGAGACTTATCAATGAAGATATATCTATCGATGTATTTCAATCTTATTTCGCTCGGATCTGATCAATCTTGAGTTAACTGACCAAAAGGGAAAGGCTAACGCTAGACAAGGTACGTGGACCTAGGGAACTCAAATAGGAAATGACGTTTTGACCACAATAATTGCCGAGGATGTATTTAGAACCATTAAAGTCCGATCTGAGAATGATTTAGGAATGCATTACTAGTGTTATACGATTGGAGCGCGAGTGATGCCGCTTAACCAATATATAATTTGTAAAATTTTCCTAAATCAAACGATGGCGATCGAGACCGTCGGAGCTAGTAATAGACCCTCACAATTACATAACAATCAAAGTTGTCATAAACTAACGAGCCCTAAGTGTGATGAGAATCACAGAGTCGATACACGTAACGTCTGCAAAAACCGCCCGTTAGTTCGGGATAATCTGAAATTTACATATGACAGAGAAATGATCCAAAGATGAATCTCAAAATGAGCAAATGGAAAGCAAAGAATTTCAACGTTCTAATCGAATTAGATGTCGCATCGTCGAAGGAAATTTAAATTGAAAAATTGGCGATTCGGAAGACGGGAGCGAAATTACTATTTTGCCATTCAAGAATTGGCTTTCTCTTAGCAAATGAAAAAGGGCATTTTAGTCATTATCCAACCCCTATGGCTATCGAAAATTTGAGAGCCAATATAGTCAATGAAGTTTGGACATTATTAACATGAGGACAAGTGTCAAATTTTGGAAGTTTGACATTTAATGTATACCTTTTAACTTACCATTCTTCTTAAATGACCAAACTAAAAATGGTGGAAAGCCCTCACTTCTTCTTGCACAAGCCGAACACCCTCTGCTCCCTTTCTCTTTATTTCCTTTCTCCTTCTTGTTCTTCTTTTCTTCTTCAACCGAACCTGCCTTGTCGACCAGAACCTGTTGCCAGTTTCACCACCATCGACGGCCACTTCCAGCGGTCGTTCAACCTCACGCCGACCATCAACATCATCCTCAGCCTCTCCCCTACAAGTTCCCAGTGATCGTTCGGCTGTTGGACATCGAAGGAGCTCCGGCCAGCCATAAACCCAAAACTGGACAAATTTAGACGTAGCTGGGAGTAGGTCTTCATGAGACCACTTCAAAGCTTCATTTTACTTCAAATTTTTGGTGAGGATCTCTTAACTCATAATGCTAGTGGTGGCTGAGTTGAAATGATGAATTTGATGGAGTTTGGAAAGGTAACCATGGCCATTTTGTGATGATCTCCCAAGGGGCATGTCTGATCGCCGAAAGACTTAAGGAAATCGGGATTGCTTGCGGCACATTTGACAACTACTTGCTCCAAAATTTTCAGTGAGACTCTTATAGACATAAAAAAAACATGTTAGCAAGTGATTTAATGGTAAATCAAGGTTTAGGATTGAATTATGGGCTATTTATGAGGCTAGAAGGCATAATCGAATTCCGCTCTGTTTCGGTTTGCATAAACCGAACCTTTAAGGACTGTTGGGGGTGTCGCCGTGCCATAAATTCATCATTAGGACATACTATGATGCTAATTGAGATGTTATTGAGGTGTATGTCCTGTGAGTTGGCGAATTAAAAGAGAAAAATTGATAAACCGGATGAATTTCTCTAGGTATGTGGCTGCCCTGTTTTGGACCCCAAAAATCGAATTCTTGGGGGAGCTTTTGGAAGGATTTCCATTGATTAATTGAAAAGTAAGGAGTTTCTAAGCCTTCGTTAGGAAGATAGGCCTTTATTGGACGAATTGAGATTTGTTTAGATGAATTTTTGTCGAGTTATCATGTTGATTATTCATTGTCGATCGAGGTAATCAAGCGCAAGTCATGTGTGCTCCTTATGATGAGAAAGTGTTATTCTCACAACTATGTGGTTGCGCTGGTTCTCAACTAATGTCTATACTTCATGTTTGATACCGCCCGGTAAGTGGTCAATCCTGTCGTCTCGTATGTTATGAATTCATTTTGAGATGGATTAAACTGTACTCGATCATGAAGTCTTGACGGGAAAGTGAAACTTGTATGCTTAAGGACTTTGGCACCCTTATGCGTTGGAACGCGACGTTGCAGTGATTGATATCCTGAGGCGTCAAGTCGCAGGATGAGTTTGTGCATGTGTCGACACGAGCCTGGTATGGCATTGAAAATCCGAGGTGAATAACGCGGATTTGTGGATTGTCATGGTCTGAGGCGTTTTGACGCGGACTAAGCCTAAGGTGTTTTGACGCGGACAAGAATGATAAAATGGATCATGGTATTAGGACATTAAGCTTGATCTTGTATCTTCACGCATGCCTTGGGCTGTGAGTTATATATTGTCCTAATGGTATACCATAATGATGATTATTTACCATATGTATTTCTATATCGCTTTATGACAATTGTTTGTCCATGTCGTTTATTGATATGCCTTTGCTCATTGTCTTCATTTGTGTCTGGGTGTACTATCGGTCTAACTTAGATTTAGGACTTAGCTTACTGAGATGTAAATCGTATCCCGTCGTGAGAACTTACTTTTTCAGACCCCAAGTCCTGAAGAATGTTTTCGACCTGCTTAGGCGATTCCAATGAGATGACCGCCTATTTTGACGAATTTACTAATAGTCAGGGTACGGTATACGTTAGGAAATGTACTGTTATATGGGTTGATGAGGGAGAAAAGGATTGGAAATCACATAGGTATGAGGAATGATTTCGTAGAGTCGGCGAGAATACTACAGGTCCTTTGAAGCCCACGAAAGTACCTCGAAGTGTGGTGCCCAGTTGGTGTCACCCCATTCGCGATGAGGTAGAGGTGGAAGTACCCGTAGTAGGATCGAGGAATGTACTAGAGAAGACCCCTACTCTGGAGGAGGACGTTGAGGTGATAGAGATTTCGGCTTCGGAGGACGAACTGAAGGACACCATGGAGGACAACTCTGTAGATGTGCGCTTTAAGACTTTTTTTTACTACGATCCAGTCGAGGATGACGGCAAGGATGAAGATGAAACTAGCGGTGCATCTTAGTGGTTTTCCGTAGCTTTTGGGGTTGTCTTTTGGAGGTTGCTTTTGATGATACGTTAGTTGTTTGGGGACTTAAGTAATTGTTGTCTTTTGGTTCATCCCTGATTTACCCTGACCCATCCAAAGGTTTTAGTTTGATCCTGGATCTTATGTATGAATCGTACTTGTGTTATGTTTATGTACATTTTCGTTACCCCAGGTTTCCTTTCTGTTTGTGTACGGAGGCGTTTGTTCATTTTCGTTCCTACATGCGCATATCATAACACACGTATCGCAGGTGTCGTGTCCTGGGCTTTGATTGTTTAATATGTGGTTGTTGCGAGCTTAGAATCAAATGACGTGGGACATGACAACTTTTAATTTGTTCAATTTAGTCCATAAACTTTGGCGGAACATGAAATTTGATCCTTACACTTTTGACTTGTTCATTTAGTCCATAAACTTTTAATGTATGTTCAATCTAGTCCCTGAATTATAGAAAAATGTTCAATATAGTCCTTTTGTTAATTTAAGATCAGAGATAACGTTGAATATTTTTATATAGTCCAGGGACTAAATTGAACATTTACTAAAAGTTCAGGGACTGAATTGAACAAGTCAAAAGTTTATGGATTAAATTGCACATTCTGCCAAAGTTCAGGAACTAAATTGAACAAATTAA
Source organism: Rhodomyrtus tomentosa (assembly GCA_028455895.1). Classification (NCBI taxonomy): domain Eukaryota; kingdom Viridiplantae; phylum Streptophyta; class Magnoliopsida; order Myrtales; family Myrtaceae; genus Rhodomyrtus; species Rhodomyrtus tomentosa. The sequence goes on from JAPCWY010000008.1 coordinate 27,431,751, forward strand.
AAGTTCAGGGACTAGATTGCACATCCTGCTAAAGTTTATAGATTATTTGTGTCATTTTGCCTAAATTTAATCTAACCCCATTTTAAGATATATATTTTTTATCTTTGTTTTTTTTTTGTCGATTTTATTTTTACCTTTAGTCAGTCGCTAAATAATTTCGCAACTCTTGACATAGACCCTTGCAAGACTTAGTCCTAGTCTATTAACTCATTACAGCACTTGAAAAATAGACACGTTTAGCGTCTCTAGTATAGCAAACCTAGGAGATTCTACTCGTATGATAGTACACTCATTTATCCCTTTCAACCTTACAGCACTCCAACCACCCAAAATAAAAATAAAAAAAAACTTACGGTGCGAGATATGATCCCGTTAGGTAATTTATTGAGAGAATAATATTCCAATTGCAGTGGTTTAACACCATAAGTAATTATAAATCGGCTGCTTAAGTCTTCTAATATCGTGCGTAATCTTTTCACGGTATTCTTGTTGGATGTCCTCTACAGATCGCACGATACGATTAACAAATGTACGGATTAAAATCGAGCACATTGTTTATATAAAAAAAATTAATCGCTATCGATAATAATTTATACATAAAAATTTTCATGGATTGCGAAAATAACTTTTCGTTCACGTATTTTTATAAACGATACTCTCGTATCATCACATTCAGGAAAATGAAATTTTTTTTTTTCTTGGTCATTGGAAACAAATGGACCCATTGAAGGACGATAGGACTTGTCCATTTTGGATAAGTCACGAGCGCTGCTGCCGAGTGACAATCTCTTTACAGTCTGAACATTAGATAACTCGCGTGGAGCCCTCACGATAATAATATCCACCAAAGTAGTCATTGCCACCGGTTACTCTTTTTCATATTTTCTGATTAAAAAGAAGATTGAATGGGCTTCTTCCGTGGCTTTGGATTGGTTGTGCTATAGACAATTAAGATTTATCCAGGATAATTTCCTAAGTTAGACATGTACGATAATGTCTGTTGATTTTGTATATCCGATTTGCACGTGTATATTTCCTTTCTATTGTGCGTATCTTTACTGTCATATATTGCCTTCTCTGGCACTTCAAATTACACATAAATTCTCCAATCCTTTCTTCCACGCACTCGCGTGTTGTTATTCTTAAGTTGGTATCAAAGCCTTCGTTCTTGAGGCGACCCTAGCACACTGGGTTGAGCGCGGAGTTCAGTTCAACTCGGAAATTGATTCGATGACAGGTCGAGCGTAGATCCTTGTATAAGCACAATTCGACCGAACTGGCTTGGTAACCTAAAATCATTCGGGTCGAATCGGGTCCGTATTTATAATACTAGCGTACTCATTCTTAATTTATTTATCAGCATGAGTAAGGCTGCATGCCTGTTAACGTGATCTAATGTCCACTCTCGTTTTAAATAACGCACTCCCTCTTGTGGACCGATGCGATGTTACCAAGGGCGGGCGGTCCCAGCCACGGATTAAACCAAAAGTTACAGCTCCTCATGTCACCTTCCAGTAGAGGGATGCCACGTGGAGTGTGAATTCAGGCTTTCTCACATGTGTGAATCGGGACAGGGGCCTGAACCATTTTCTTTTAAAGAAAAAAGAGAGAGAAAAATGAAAAAAACATGGAAACGTCGCCATCCAATGGTACGGCGATGCCTCCCGATCTCTCTCTCTCTCTCTCTCTCTCTATCTGTATCTGCCTCTTTTTGATTGGTCCCCTGGATCACTGGCACAGCCACGTAATGTTCAGCCCATCTGCGGGTCAAACCCCCCGATCCGGTCCATAAATCCTCGGAGTGACCCGCAAACAAATTAATTCCTCTTTTTTTATTATTTATTACGGAAGCTATGAGTCAAAAAAAAAAAGGAAGGTGGGGCCGCCGGGGGGGGGGGGGGGGGGGCGGCGGGGGAGGGAGGTTTAAATTAGGGGAACAAATAAGGAAAGCCTCCCCAAAAATTCTGCTGGGTTAACCCGAGCCAAACCTGCTGCCTGCTGCCTGCTGCGAAGCAGACAGTGAAAGAGACGGCTGGATCACGGCGACGGTAACGGCGGCTCCACCGTAACGGCTTCCGTTTACCCCGGACCACACGCCTCCACTGGGCGCAGCCGTACGCCGCTCTGCCATCTGGTGGTCTGATATTAAAAATTAGACCATACGCGCGCCTGCTCTCTGGACATTGTACCTCGTAAGGCAGATAATCCTGACATCACCGCACTCAGATAACGTTGGTGTGACCCGACGGTATTATCCGTCACGTTGCCATGGGGACGAGCACGACGAGGAAACATATTTAATCGGTCCGTGACTCATTAATTTAAATTTTTAAATAAATATAAATCTAAATAAATATATTGATAAGTTCAAATTCAAATTTTTCCTTGAAGATCTCCCAAAAAGAAACTATCATTTGATTTGTCATTTAATACGTGATTTAATATTTTAAATATTCTATCAATTTTTTCTCACGCTTAGTTTGATTTTTTGCCCGGTACTGAACGTAGGCATATAAGGTCTAGAATGATTTGAACTCATAATCTTCTGCTTCGATATCACGAGAGATTTGCGGGATCATAATCAATTATTTTAAGCCAACTCTAGTTCTTTTTTCTTATTGTTTGTGAATATCTTGTTATGAAATTTTAAATGATAGTGTTACGTCTAACATTTTGGTTTTCGCTTGTGCTCTTTTGCGCAAGATGTTTCAGGAAGCGCGACTCCTTCAAAACACCGAAAGTTTACGGGTTCTACAAAGGGAATTCCCTCGATATGCAATTACAACTTGATCCAACTAGTCTTGTACATAATGCGGTTTGCATCTATTTCGCGACAGCCCTGTACTTTCTCTTAATAATCCGGAGTCACGGACTAGGAAACTCGACTACTTAAAGGCGTGCATAATAATCATCATTATATTTTCATGTTTCTCTCCCAACGCAATTTTATCTTCCTATTCTTGAAATAATTTTGGAAACAAAATATGAGAAACAGAAATTTTATTCTCTCTTTCTGAAACAAAAACACAAAAAAAAAAAAAAAAATTATTCTCACTAATCCTCCCTCCATCTTGCGTGCAGTCTCCTTCTCCCTCGCGTCCCTCTCATCTGTTGACGTCCGCCAGTCATCGGTCCTTTTGAAGCACAGAGATCGATAGCCGTGTAAATTTTGTCTTATCAAATAAAATTCTATTTAAAAAAATAAAAATTACGAGTCATTGTCAAACACATCATCCTGCTCATAAACTCGTTCGCGAAAAGAAATATCAAAAATTATATATTTTTTTTGTTTAGACAGAAACGGAATTGTTATCATTCGTTCATTTAGGGCCTACACGACAACGATTCTGATTATAAAAAAGTGATTATAATTAGAATTATTTTTATGATTCTATTCGTTGGATGAGTTACAGCGATTCAGAACGTATTCTGATAACTTCACAAAATTTATATTATTGGGAGATAAAGGCGTTTGATATCCCGTTTATCTTACCAATTTTTATCATTTAAGTCAAATAATTACGTAGTTACTTTATGAAATTTCATCATACAATTCGAATTAATTTAAGATCAATTCATATTGATCCTTTAATATTTGCTTATAATTTTTTTTGTGTTATTTCGTCTAATTATCGTATCATAACGAGCCATTTAAGTTTTAAAAAGTTAGATCATGCTGGGTTAGTGTGTGATTTCAGATTAACTCGGGCCCTCGGCCCATATCAAGCTGCAACGAATGAGTATCAAATTCAAACTTTGTGGGATTGATTACATGTGTAAATCGAAAACCTTATCGAACTCTCGAAAGAAACCATTCAATTCCGCGCAACCAGAGAAATCTAGGGTTCGGGGGCTTGTTTATGTCGGTGTTTCCTCCGATAGTCTTTCAACACAAATTTTTAGTGTTTTCTAAACATTTTTTAGGTAAAATTTTAATTCATTTTTAAATCTATGAGGTAAGGCAATGTTAAGTGTTCATGTAGGTTGTTTTTATTTATTTTTTTTCTAAATTTTCTAAAACTATACTAAATCTACAGTATTTAAACCTAGGCAAACCATGATCAATGTAACAAGTGCCTAATCAAGGAATTATGAAATTACTAAATTGCATCATAAAACCCTAATGAACCCCTAAAGGCTTAGAGAAATATTGTTTGGATTTAATTTCAAATGTGTTTATGATTTTCCTATATATATATATATATGAAATCTAGACCCAAATTTGCGAAAATGAGGCACAATTAGCCTAATCCGAGCTTTTTTTATTTTATTTTTAAGAACTTCCTAAATTTTTTCTGATTTTTTAATAATTTTTATTTTATTTTATTTTAGATTTTTATTTTATTCTTTATTATCACATATATTTTTCATTGAAAACGAGACCTTGTTATGTTTTAGGTCGAATGAAAAGTAATGGTAGACCTCATTATTTTTATTTTATTCTTTATTATCACGTATATTTTATTCTCGAAAGTATCTTTTTTTTTCCATAACCAAATTTTTTTGTTCTTGTTTTTTCTATAAAACTGTTCCCGAAAACAAAATTAGAATCAAAATCAGAATAATTTAAGTATTCAAATATGATTCTCATCCATTTTTATTATAGATAACAGAATTAGAGAACCATATCGTTGCCATGGAGACCCTTACAACCTATGAAACACCATGTACAATTTGATTTAGGCACTTGGAATTTGCATGTGATCCTAATACATAGCAATTATATGTAAGTTGCGGGGTTTAAAAGGCGACCTCAAGGTTTTAAAAAGAAGATCTAGGTGTTAAGCCGATTTTACAGTCGTACATCGTGGGTTAGAAAACTTACTACTTGAAAATAGTTGTAAATTTGTAGTCTATAGAAGTGAGTTAATTTGAGTTGGATTATTTTCAATTTAATCCAAACTGACCCGTTCCATTCATCAACCCTATTGGCGACACATCAAAATTTGGGGTTATCGATTTTTTGATCTAATCCGATTCTCTAGCGATCCAATGAAATTTAATTTTAGCAAGAGTGAGCAACACTGATTTTAATTTTAATATTACTGATATAAATTAATTTTATATTCAAGAAACATAAATAACGAGTGAATTATTAAGTTTACATATAAGAAATAAAATAAAAAATAAAAGCAAACAGTTCGATTCCCCTTGGAATCAGGAATTTTCAATTTTTATGTAATTGAAAATCAGACCGGCGCTTCTGAAAATCGCGATTTCTAATTGGATCGGTCCGTTTGCCCAGTTCTAATTGAAAACCGTCCGATTTACGTTCTATTGGCGAGGTTTCAGTTACGCCGCTTCGATCGCAAGCCAATATTTACTTTACTTTTTTTTTTATTAACTTTTTAACCGAGCTGCACGACAGAAGAGGGGCCCACGACTGCTCCCGTCCCTGCTCCGTCAAACCCGACCGTCAGCTAACCCAGGTCCCCGGTCAAATCCCAACCGCGGTTACTTCTGTTGGCGTTAACCAATACATCGCGGACTACCATGAGATGAAAATGGGGACTCCACAGGAGTCGCTGTTGAAGGGGGAAAGAATAGATTACAATACAAGTCCGCGCATACCGAGACACGCGCGCATAGTGGTTCTTCAGATTTTCCTCGAGCCTGTGTTTCCTCTGGATTCTAGAGAGAGAGAGAGAGAGAGAGAGAGAGAGGAAGGAGGGAGGGGGTGTGCTTTGCTGCAGAGGCTTGAAGCTGTGGTGGTGTGTAACGGCCGGAGACGGTGGTGTGCTACGCTACGCCTCCTTTTTTTGGGTGAATTGTGGTGGGCGCCTGTAGCTCCAGTGCCTTTATTCATCGCCGTCTTTACTCTGAGAGAGAGATCTCAGAGTCGTGCTTGATCCTCCGTCGACCGCTCGCTCCGTCGAATTCCGCGTTCGCATGGCGAATCGAGGTGAATGCCAAAAGGAGCGTTGAAGCTTCTCTCTCTCTCTCGTTTTCGAAGAGCTAGAGAGCGAGGCCGGGAGAGAGCTTCTTCTTCTTCTTCTTGTCTTTTTTTTTCTTGGTTGGTGTTGGTTTTTGATTCGACGTTGATAGGTGGTGGAGAAGACGATCTGTACACGGAGCTATGGAAGGCGTGCGCGGGCCCCCTCGTTGACGTCCCTCGAGCTGGGGAGCGAGTCTTCTACTTCCCTCAAGGACACATGGAGCAAGTGAGAGCATCATTCTTTGAGCAATTTCTTTCCCCCTTTTGTCTTTAATCGACGTTTATGTTGTTCGTTCGGTAGGGAACAGCTGAGATGTCGGCGACGATTTTTCTGACGTTATTTCCTTTTACGGGTGTTCTTTCTCTTTCCTTGGGTGCAACCCAGAAATTATTTGCCTTTAATTCTGTATGCTGTTCGAGTTTCAGTTGGAGGCGTCCACGAATCAGGAGCTAAATGAGAGGATTCCGCTGTTTAGTCTACCCTCGAAGATACTTTGTCGCGTCATGTACATTCAGCTGCTGGTAATTCATTTGGACTCTGCCTTCGGTTTCGTGTGTAACTCTTCCCGTAATTTTCACTTCAAGATTTGAGTTTTATTCGTTAACTTGAAATGGGATGGAAGAAAATTTCGTCGGATGATAATATTCGCCATAAATTCTTGTATTCCCTGCATTTTTTGGGTTCCTGAAAACCTTTTTGTCATGACAAATGGATAAGAAATAGAAGCTGCGATCCAACGCGACGTTTGATCTTCTTTTTCGCTTTTGTTTTTGTGTTTAGGCAGAGCAAGAAACAGACGAAGTTTATGCCCAGATCACTCTACTTCCAGAGTCCACCGTAAGACCCTGCCAGACCTTAATTCTTGTACAAGCCTCCTCCTGGGGAAGATTGTACCCTAAGCTCTATGTTGATTTTCATGGTGTTCTGTAGCAAATCGAGCCCACGAGTCCCGACCCTTGCCTTCCCGAGCCTCCAAGGCCGAGAGTTCACTCCTTTTGCAAGGTTTTGACCGCTTCTGATACGAGCACGCACGGTGGATTTTCTGTTCTCAGGAAACACGCGACTGAGTGTCTTCCTCCTCTGGTAATTGCTTTACCAATTGTTTGGCCTCACCCGCTCACCCCCTCTGTCCTCTTTTCATGTGAGCATTTTGTTGTGTATTTTCCTTTTACAGGATATGAGCCAGTCAACCCCAACTCAAGAGTTGGTTGCAAAGGATCTTAATAGTCATGAGTGGAAATTTAAGCATATTTTCAGAGGTAAAGAACAAACACTTTCAGCGCATGTAGAAAAGTGGCTTTTGCTCAGATGAAGCAAGTGCATATCGGTGCTTTCTGAAGTTGCTTGCTGAGTAAATAGAAGTCGTGACTCCTGCTTCCGCTTGACTCTAAACAACAGGTCAACCACGTAGGCATTTGCTGACAACTGGATGGAGTACATTTGTCACTTCTAAGAGATTGGTCGCCGGCGATTCCTTTGTGTTCTTGAGGTATAGAGGCTGTTCATACTCTTAAATATCTACTTCTTATTTGTTGTGTAGGTTGATTTCATTAAATTGTCCCACTCTGTCGGCAAGGCTTTAAATACTTTGGTTGATGCATTCATAGAGGAGAGAATGGAGAACTTCGTGTTGGTGTCAGACGTATGGCACGTCAACAGAGTAGCATGCCTGCATCAGTGATATCAAGTCAGAGTATGCACTTAGGAGTGCTTGCAACTGCCTCTCATGCTGTTTCAACGCAAACCCTGTTTGTAGTCTATTATAAGCCCAGGTACACCATGTATGGACATCATCTTCCTGCTATTATGTCAGCATTTCTAGATTGAAGCGTGACAAATTCTCTTTTGGTAAAACCTCAGGACGAGCCAGTTCATCATAAGCTTGAACAAGTATCTAGAAGCTGTTAACAATAAGTTCGCTGTTGGAATCAGATTTAAGATGAGGTTTGAAGGAGAGGATTCTCCTGAGAGAAGGTGATGGGACGTCACATTTTGCTCTTTCGGCGAGCTACGTTAGTTTGCGATTCTTCTATGAACTCATATTTCCTCTCCTCAGGTTTTCCGGTACTATAGTAGGAGTCGAAGACATTTCCTCTCAATGGACAGATTCCAAGTGGCGATCATTGAAGGTAATGACTAAATGGAAATGCTTTTCCTCTTTGATGGAATTTCACCTACAGCAGTAGTGTGCCAACTTTTTGAACCTCTTTCATCCTGAAGGTTCAATGGGATGAACATGCTTCTGTTCCAAGGCCAGACAGAGTTTCGCCATGGGAGATTGAATCCTCTGTACCTTCTATACCTCTGAGCATGACAGAGTCAGCAGCGGCAAAGAACAAAAGGCCTAGACTGCCTGCTGAGCTACCTGCTCTTGGTAATCTTCTAAGAAACTGCTTTAGCTTGCTTGTCTGCCGCAGATATCTTTCTATTTTCGGGTGGTGGGTAGCTAATGTCTCTCATTCATAACTGTAGATACTGCTGGTCCAGCTCTCCATGACGCTGGACTTATGCAGTCCTGTGATTCTATGCAACCAAGTACTTTCATTGAGGATAAGAGAAGTGATAATCGCGTTATCTGGCATCATACGCAAACAAATGTGAACACCAGTAGTGCCTCCATGTCATGGCCTCAGAATGAGGGGGACAGGCATTTTTCTTCCATTGTCTCTGGCTGGCCAATTCTTTCCAGTTCAACTGTGCGCTCACCAAAGCCGAGAAATGAAACTAAGGTTGAGCTAGGCGAGAAAACCGAGAGACCTACTAGTTGCCGATTGTTTGGCTTTGACTTGAGAAATCATTCTTCAAACTCTCAGCAAGTGGACAAGCTGATCATTAACGAAGCACACATTCCCGGCAACCCTTCTGCAGCAGATTCACAGCGGAAGTCTGCTGTTTTAAAGACCTTGAACGAGATAATTCAAAGACAGTCTGTAGTTTCACCAAAAGAGACTAGAAGCAAACAAAGTTCTTCTACTTATGCGAGGAGTCGCACTAAGGTACCTACTTTGTGACTGATGATCTGGGCTATACTTTATATATTTAAAATACAGTGGTGGTTTGTTTTCTCTACATTGTATATTTATCACCGTCTTTTGACCTGGATGGAATATGTGCCAACAGGTTCAAATGCAAGGAGTAGCTGTGGGTCGCGCTGTAGACTTGACTATGCTCGAAGAGTATGATCAGCTTATCGATGAGCTTGAGGAGATGTTTGAGATCAAAGGAGAGCTCAGGCCTCGAAACAAGTGGGAAATCGTCTTCACTGATCATGAAGGGGACATGATGCTCGTTGGAGATGATCCCTGGCCGTAAGTTCACGTCCTACTACTACTGGCTATCAGTTTGGTCCTAACACTGAGCCACTTGAACTAAGAATGTGCTCTTTTTATCAATCCTTTGGTAGGGAATTCTGCAACATGGCCAGAAGAATTTTCATATGGTCGAGTCAGGATGTGAAGACGATGAGCCCTGAGAGCAGGCTCTGTGTCCTCAGTAGAAGATGAAGGGTGCTAGGCTAACACCCGATTCTCACTGCCCGTGTATTTTTGTTTTTTTCCTCCTCTATTCCCCCTTTCAATTCTTATCTTCAGTTCGTCGTTCTGTGATCTCTTGTGCCAAAGGGGGCCTTCTTCTTTCCTTTGTTTTTCGATTTTTTCTGTTTTGTGGGGCTGACATTTGAATAGCTTGGGGAATTGGGGACATGGCGTTATTTGCAAAAGCTAACTTGTGTATAGGACCCACTATCAATCACACTTAGGAACTTGGAATGTTTTTTTTTTTTTTTTTGTAACAATGTGTTAGGTTTTTAAGATCAAGAATCTGTGAATATATTTGGAGTTTCTTTCTTTGGTGGGATGTAAGTGGGAAGGTCTTTTTGTTCTATGTAGATATGTTATTTGGCAAGTGGAATCCATGGTAGTCATCAGCAATTGGAAAATGGCAAGCTTTCCCTCCCTTTGTTTTCTTCTTCTTCTTCTTCTCTTCTCTGTCCTCCTATTATATTAGGTTGAAAACATGGATTTGAATTAGAATATCTGCAAAGATGCCTTTTGGATTTTGCCTTTCTTCACTTGTGGGAGAGAGAGAGAGAGAGAAATTCCAACGAACTGGTTGTGCGCACGTGGGGGAATTTTTAAGGAAGGGAGTGGACCGACCGGCCACGGCCGCACCAATCCCCCTGTCGGCCTTCCTCAGGGCTGTCTGTTGATTGGATGTCGATGTTTGTCTTTGATATCAAATTCTATCCTCTTCATTTGTTTATCGTCGGCTTGCTCCTCTACTAGTGCAAAAAGTACGTCATTATTGCTCTTAGTCTAAATTTACTAAATCCCCTGTTGCTCCGGAGCTTTACTGAAGTGAAAGCTTTTTCTTTGCTTAGGAGACGAATTTCTTTTCTTTTCTTTCTTCCTCTTCTCTTTTGTCCTTTCGGACCGAAGCTGGATTCTTCGTAATGTCGATCGATGCGGTGTTTGTTGTTGTTGGATCCGGCGGGGAATATCCCCTTGGGCAAAATTTATGGTCGACCATGTCTCGTGGATTCATCTGCCGCCGTGTCTTTATTCTTCAATAGTGGTGGCTTTGCTTACTCTTTGGAGTCTGACTTGGTCGCGACCCGAGGAGGACGTCATTGAATGGGTCTTGGCTTTGCTTACTAACCACTGTACATCCGTGGGAAGAACGTTATGTCAAGTCAAACCGGAGGGAGGGGCTTTTTTTCCCTCCAATTTCCCACGATTGGACAAGAACTCACGAAGCTCGCGAGAAAGAAGCATGATGTTTCGTCATCTTATTTTATCTCAGGTGGTCGGTAATCTTTCATGAAATGAAGTTTCTTGCTCGTCACGCGTTTGGGTCCGGGTAGTGTGACTGAGTCTTCTTCTTTCTCGGATGTTGAATGGATGAATCGAATCATAAATGGTCAGATCTAAATAGATTCAATGAACTCGTTTATGATCCATTCATTGCAACGTAAATCTAATGGCTGATACATGACCCTTGTCGATTGTGAGGGGACGAATTGAAAAGCGAGAAACTTCAATAAAGGAGATATGACCAATATCCCTAAAGCATTTTTGTATTTAACTCAATTTAGAAAAATCTATATCCAAACTGAGGGGAGAGTGCGGAGTGAGTTAACGAGATCGAAAGAAAATAAAAATTGAGTTATAGAAGTGAGTTGAGGCTAAATAAGTTATAAACTCATCTATGATTCATTGACAGCTCGCTTATCACCCATTAACATTCGTCGTTTTTCTTTTGCCGAATATCTTCCCAACTTTCAAGTAAATACCCCAAGGATCCTCGTTGAACAAGATGGCAGGGCGGCCATGACTATGAGAATGGTCAATAAGTCAGACTAATCTACCAATCGACTCCTTCTAGATGACACTCGCGTTTCGGATTTGGAGGATGTCTCCTTCTCGTTGGTGTCCCTACTTCTACTAGAGTTCACAGTTTGGTTTCTTAACATCCCATTGTCTTGTTGGGTCAATTTGGTCTGCTTTTCCATCTCCTAACAATCCCAATGTCGCTCGTGCGACTTACACGCTGGCCAATGAAATCGTATACGATTATACGAGCGCGTGAGAGTGAAGGGAACGCATTCCAATTACATACGCAACAGATTGTTCGGAAATAATATGCCCAAAATCAACATTGAATCACTGACCGTAAAAGTACATCACGATTAACAAACATACCTTCGTTCGTTCGTTTGACGTGCAAGAATGGAGTCAGAATTCGTCGTCGTCGTTCTTCACTTTGTTGTTTTGTGTTCTCTATGTTCTCTGTAGAATGAACGACCGGCTGAGCCAACGAATAAACGTGATTCTTATTCACGTTCAAAAACTAATAACTGCCCAAAATAATTTTATTCATGTGAGGGAATGTTGGGAAATATAGATATTTTGATGGGTGAGTGAATGAAAAATCATTGTTCATTTAACATCCTCAAACTGTTATGAATTATTCTTTGTAACAGCTACTGAATTAATTTAGTAACAGCAATTTAACGACATTAAATTCAGTTGTTACAGAATTATTACTGTAACGGTAGAAACACTAGTAGAGCCATTATTACAGTAATAACAGAATCACTGTCACCAAAACCACTGGCACAGATTATCAATATGGGTAAAGGGACTTAGGGATGTGGTAGCCTGTATGGATGGGCCACGGTACTCCCACACATCCCAATAGAGAGAAATCGTCACTGTCCCTGAGAAAACGGAAGCCCCAACATCTTCTGCAAAGCAAGCTCCGTATTTGTAAGCGCACGTTAACGTTTACGAGGGAGTAAATCGTTCATGTGGCATCTGTCGTAACAAAACTCGATGAGAACTTCCCGATCAATCGGAACATGCTCTCGAGACACACGGAAGTAACGCTCATCCCACCTCTCCATTCTCTTGTTTTCCCAGGCAAGAGGAACCCCTCTAGGCTCTACGGTGCCGCCCGCTTTGTACGCGCACTGGATTCGTTTTCAATAGAATCCAACGGGTTAACGGAGGTGGTCGAAAGCTCGACATTAGATCGCAATCTCGAGAAGCATCGTCGCAGATTCGAATCCTCGAAAGGGCACCATTTTACTCACATCGTCATTGTGAGGAACTGAGAAGTACGGAAGAAAATCGAATTTAGAGGGCAATAACGGGGCTGGGCCACCAACTTCTACGGAGGGTAGCGAAGATACAGAGGAGAGGACACCAATAGTCTGGGCCTATTCAAGCCCCTTGAACGTTCACCAAGGAATAAAGATTCTCTTTCCGCTTTCGTTCTCTGAGCGGGAATTTTCAGGCGACTTCGGTTGGAGTCGATTGATTGATGTAAGTTCTAGACAAAAAATAAAAAAATAAAAAAATGGGTCCGCTTAGCAGATTTGTCGTTGCATAGAATTTTCGTAAGATATACGATATATGATTTGTCGACCCCAATAACCACATAAGTTGTAAAGGTGAGTATGGTTTCAGGATACGAGCTAGAATCCGAAACCGGACCAAGCGGAGGTTTCAAGATATGAACGGTATGTTTCAGGTTCCTCAATTTTTGGAACCTGTGACCTATGACAAGTTTTTGTGATTTCTTGTTGTACATCTTCGCGCGATGTTGTCGTATTTCATGGCGTTTGAAATGAATGTGTAATTTGAAATTACTAGTTCAAGATTTCATTTTCGGCGGTACCCATGACTGTGACTTTTACTCTGTTAATGTTTTATATTTGATCGTGTCTAAATATGAATAGTAATCTGTGAATTGTATCAGCAAATTATAGTCATTAAATGTGATGATTCACTGTAATTATTTAATCAATAATACCTATGAAACTTAAGTAGACTCTAGAACCGACCCTTAAATCCACGATAGAGCAGGTTTCATTTTTCAAGTTATGCATGTGAGTTTCAAGTTTCGAAAAATAAAAAACTTATTCCAACGGGTAGGTTCAATGTAGAACTTGTAAGACTGTATGGAACATGGAGTCCTCTACCCTTTGTAATTAGAAGTAATTATTAATTATTACCTCGTCAATGCCAACATGTATTGTGGATTATGCTTAATCAAGTCCGGTAAATCCCGTCGCGCTTGTGTTCACGACATCAGTGGGGCACGAGCTTACCTATTTAAGACGGGCTCCTTAATCACAAGAAAAAAAATAAAAATAAAAATCATATATCGAGGATCCCATCGTGAAAAGAAAACCCTAATAGCGACAACACTCTTTTAGTCGCAAATGCTTTGGGGGGTTGATAATGCTGGACTCTGCTCCACAAGACTTTCAATTGTTTCCTGGACGTAGGCATCACTATCCAGTGATGAGTGGCACTAGGTTTATTTCAGATTTCACTTAAAAATCTTGAACCTATTCGTCAAAATCGATTTTCAATTTTTTTAAACCTGAAACTTATCATGTGTACTTTGAAATTCGAGACCTACCTTGTCACGACTTTCGAGATCAGTTTCAGAATCTACCTAGATTCCATATGAAGAAGGGCACATGAATTAAGGTGAGCGGAAATAATACCGAATTCATACATAAGGGAGATATTATTAGTATGCGCGTGTGAGTGAGTCATGTTAAAAAAAATTCAATATTAAGAAATCGAAGTGATATAAAGCAGTTAAAATTTTCATGTTATTCCACAACTCATTAGTTGAATATAATAACAGACTCCGCTTGAGGTTTCATTTGGTGATCTTCTCGAGCGAATGTATCGGACTGCCCACTCGCTCATCATCAATAATCCACGCACAGGAAATAAAGAAGTGACAAACGACGGATCGACTACGTACACGAAAAGGAAATGTCACGGCTTGCCTTTAAGTATTGGAGAGTTGAATGGGAATTCGCCGATAGTGAAGTACGAGGCGAGTGCAATTTGGTGGGTTAACCGTCCCATCCGACATTGACTTGGCCGTGACATTAGTTGTTCGAAAAGTACGAGGCGAGTGCCACAAAATAATAGAGCCCTAACTTTGTGAATCATACGTTTTCCTAAGGTGAGTGTCGAGCAATAATTATGCTGTAGGGTGTGGGAAAATGGATCCCATGACATTAGAGATCCATGGATTCCACAAGCAAAAGTTTCAATAAAGGGAAAGTAACCGAAACTGACTCAATTTCTTAACTAAATCAATGACCAAATATATGTTATTTAATTCTAAAACTTTTGTATTTATGTCAATGTTCAGATCAGTGAATTTCGGCCAAAATTAACCGGATGTACTGTATTGGCATAAATACAAAAATTTTAAAACTAAATTATAAAAAAAAGACGTACGAGTAAATTAGCACAATTGTAATAAATTTATAACTTATTTTTCTTTTATAACTTTCTTGCAGTTACCGTGTCTCTTCTTCGTGTTGCATATGAAGGATTTGACAGCTTCTAGGTTTCTAGTTTTGCGCGATTACATTTTCATTCACGCATTCACGTAGATTGAGCTTACGATCATGGCGACAAGGTGTCTCTAAATTTGACACTTCTCCTCCTTAAAAAAAAAAAAATAGAGACATACGGTGGATCGTCTGTATCTACATTGTTGAACTCTATGAATTATACAAGCATAGGGTGGCTGTGGATAAGGAGAGATTTTTGTGCGAGAGGAGTCGGTGCATGTTGACTTTTTTTTTTTTTTTTTCCCGAAGCATTGGGTAGAGTTAAATGGGCTAAATTGACGGCGTATTTACCAGTTAAATTGAGAGGATCTCAATTCAATTGTCAGTGGAGGCTCTTGTCAAATTCTAAACAATGAAAAAGTTTTACCAGTCATGATCAAATTCTCTCTGTTGTTACTAATCCGGAGGACTCTTCTATCTTTTGGTTCCCAAAATTGTTGGAAATATGGGATATTTTGATGGGTGATTGAATGTGAAATTATTTATCAAAGAACACCTTTTGAGTCGAAAGTGATAATTAACAAATCACTAGTACTACATTGAAAAGGAAAAAAGTATTGAAGTGCTTTATATGTGATTACACTCTTTTTGAGTGGTAATTATCATAACACAATTACTATATCTCGCGTGCACGCGCAAAGGTGCAAGTCCCAGACCCTGACGGAGGCCCGACGAATTGAAATTTGGGTGCAGGCGCATGACCTGCATACGCGATGCAGGACCGAAAAGTGGGCCTAATAGCTATTATTCTTTATTTTTTGAAATGCCTCACTTAGCTTATAAAAAGGTGGCTTCCCATTCTCTTTTATAGAGATATAAGATGCCAAATTCTTCATTTATTTCAATACTGTTGTAGTCCTGTTATATGCTTCTGACCGCTTTAGATTTTGTGTTTCTAACGGGTTCGGACTTTGTGTTTCTGAAGGTTCATAATTTGTTCTTCTGACGACTTAGATTTTGTACTTATGCCAACTCAGTGTTTGTATGTTTGAGGCAATTTATTTATATTTACTATTACTATTCGAATTTTAAAAATCCTCTAATTTTATAAAGCAAAAATATTATTTTTAATACTGTTTGCCCAAACGACGGGCGATCTAAGGAAGTGTCAAATCCAATGCCTTATGAGCTGCAAAGTATAGGAAACATCGACCTTGACGATCCATCAATATCCAAGTCAAGTGCTGTCACGAGTCTTGGCAACCTCTGGATGGCAATAATTTAGGCTATTGTCTCACAGACCATTCAAGATTCTTCACCAGAAATTTTTGTTCATTGAGATTTTCTTAGTTGTGATGCGGACACTTGGACCGATGGGTCATGAAGTGAAAAAAAATAAAAAAATCGCCAGCTTTTTCGGCATATCTATTCTCCATGTTGGCCCAAGCTTTTCTCTCTCACCTCCCTTTTTTTCTTTTAAAAAGTGAATAAAATGTTATTTTGATAAATTAAATAGAAGGCCTCAAAATCACGTAGCTCGTTTAAATGTTAAGTTGGGTCACTTAGAATCTAATCATAGCAACAAACCAATTCGAGTATCGTTTGATTTGTGTCAATGTTCCCAACTTTTCATATATGAGCGGGAAATTAATTGAGCATGTCTTCAATTTGATCTCCCAACTTGATCATTTTTTTTTATCGAAGATGATAGTAATTTATTCACTTCCTCTGATGCAGAACAAATTGGATTGTCAAAAGACAACACGATTTTGTCGGTAATTTTGGATCTTGAGTCAAACGATCTCGGATCGCGCTCAAAATTGGTCAATTGAAGCGAAACGACTGTCTCATTCAAAATCACGACTTTATCGTGAGATACGATGGATTTTGGCATTCCAGATTCGTTTAGATTACTTTTCGGACAGTTTTCTAATTTAAAAAATTTTCAATATTCTGATTATCTTTAATATTTGATTCGAATTCCATTAGGGTAAGTTAGATACGATTTAGATTATATTATCTATAGTTATTCTGATGAGTCTTAGGACGTCCACCTTTGTAATCTGCATATTATCATTAAATCAAATTCGAGTATTTTTTGAAATTATTTTCCAAGTTCGCTTCTCTCTGCGCCATCCTCGAAATACAAAAGAGAAATACCGTATAGATCCTAGAAAAATTCAAAACATAATATGCTTCACATAGCAAGAGGAATCATCAGAACAAGATTATGGATCGCATATTCAAAGTGCACATCACCAAAATCGGCAGCCAATCACCTAATATGTGTCTTCAGTGATGAGCACACATTGAGATTATATTTGTTGCTACAACTTGGTCTTTCGGTAGTTAGTGGCTAGGTTTGGCGTCCCCAACACGTCACCGAGCAGAGTAAAAATGTTAAACAAACATAGATTTGACACCCAATCTTCGCGAATATCCTCTTATCTTCTTCGAAACTGGACTTGTTCATCAGCGAAACCCGAGAAAAGCGAAACCCCAAAAACACACACACAAAAAAAGTCCAAATCTAAACTAAATCGGATAGAAATCTTTACAAAAAAAAAAAAATAGAGAGAGAAGTATCCAGATCTAAACTAAATGGAAAGATAAAAGCTTCCCAATGAGAGGAAGAAAAGGAAATAAATAATCGAAACAACTTAAGAAAACTGGGAGGGAGGGAAAGATATAGCTCAAACCCTTCCCTCCATGGAGGTTGCGGAAGAAAGTGTCGGAAGATAAGAGGGAGGGATACGAGAGAAGAGGACAGCTAAAAACTAGGGTCGGCTCTCTTTTGTGACACTTACTCTGTGTCACTTGAATCGCATGAATTGGAGACTTTCTAGCGAGTTCAAGTGAATTTGCGAATACACTCTTCGAGTCTAAGTTTGGGAAAATTATTAAAACAGTCCTAAATTTATTGTTATTATGTCAATTCAATCAATTTGACTAGCTGGCGCGGACGTGGCACATTGGTAATGACTTGACAAAGTTTTATAATATTTGAATATTTTTCACAAAATTTTTAAATAAAATTTATGTGTTTTTCTTTCATTCCTTTTTCTTTTGGATTTGGGCAGGCAAGAGGCTGCCGGCCATCGGCTGAGGGCATGCGAGCCCTCGCCCAGGGGTCAGCGGCCTTCGCCAGCCCTTGGCCCTCATGTCGGCCTAATGCAAAAAAGAAAAGAAAAGAAAAGAAAGCTAGAAAAATATTTAGAAAAATAAAATGTACTTAAAAAATTTAAAATATAATAAAATGTTATTAAAAATTTGTCACGTTAGCGGCAACGACATCACATTAATGCCGGTTAACCAAATGAATTGAATTGAAAATATTTATGAATGAATTAATACAATTGCAATAAATTTAGTACATTTTTGGTAATTCTCTCTGTTTAAGTTCTCACGTTAACAAATTTGATGTATAAATTGGATACAAACTGGGGACACCTGCACATCTCATTTAGTTTGCATGCGATAACTTGTTATCTTACAAAATCACAGGTACGGTTGGAGGAAAATATGTGTTCCCATTTGTAAATATAATTTAAAGAGGACAATACATAATAGAGAGCTTTAGGTGATGGCGATGCGTGCCATCCTCAATATCTCCTCTTTCGTTCTCAGATTGGAGAATGGTCCAAATTTACCCGTAGCCCTCGAGTTGATGAAGGAAAGGAAGTTGTCGGCCAAATTATGGGACGCAAAATCGACTTGTCAGTCACTAACTTCAATCATAATGTCTTGTCTAAACATTAATCTTTCCTCCCCATTCGATTAAAGGAGCATCATCTTATGCAAACATATAGAATGTGTCATGTCACTAATTAAAGCTTGGAAATTTCGGAATTCGAGAATTAGTATGCTTTTTGTTCATGATAGCACACGACTGACTACTCACAAGTATTTAAAAAATGTTTCCTTGAATCAGGCATCAATATGGCAATAAGGAAAGAAGTAATTAGTTAAGTTCGTTTTTTATATGTTGGGTTGACGTTGTAGAAGCCGATATCTACACCTAGAAAGATTACCAAGTTGGACTCCATCTCATTCATCTCGGCCAATCCAAGTTTTTCAGAGTCACAATCAAGATTCATTTTTTGAGATATATATCAATCACTGATTCACATTGAGGGCCAACCAAGTTTTCATCGACTTTGATATCACCTTTTGGATCGGTGCAGCAGAAACTCGATACCATCACCTAAGTTGTTCATCAAGAGAAAGCCCAAATTCAAACTCGCTAACATATCTAATTGGATTCACAAATATATATAGTTAGATTCACATTCATTCAAACACTCAAGTCAACAAATTATGGATTGATAATAATATATTAACTGCTCTACAATCACATAATAATTCTCCATCTAAAACTTTTTTCGCTTGCACTCTCACACTTGCGCCTTAATAAGATATAATTAGAGTCGATATAAAGCGCGAAAAAAGTTTGGCGAGATCGTACCCTCATCCAAAGTCATTATAATAGTTCATTATTGGTGAGTAGTGGATGGATCATGTTATTTAAAAAAAATCATAAAATTCCAAAGAACTATTAAAAAAAATATTTTAAAAAGTGCCATATTAGCGCCAGATGCCACATTAGTATCGATCGACCAAATAGATTGAATTGTTACGAATATAGAAGGTTTAGAACTGAACTTATAAAAAAAAAAGTTTAGGATTGAATTGACATAATTGCAATGGTTTAGAACTATTTGGTAAAATTTTCCAATTTTTGTGGGTAACTATAGGGCAAATGTTTAACCAATCTTTTAGGGTGTAATAACACAAATAGTCTATGAATTTGTTTCGATGTGTGATGTCGTCCATGAGCATTTAATATATGTAGTGTGGTCCCCGGGCTTTAGTCAATGTTCAATGTCGTCTATGATTTTTTAATCTATTTAACGTGGTTCATGAATTATTGATAAATGTTTAATGCAGTACCTAAATTGTATGAAAATATTCAAAATCCGGGGACTACAACATTGAACATATTAAAAGTTCGAGGACCATATTGAACAAGTTAAAAGTTTAGGAAAATATTGTAAATTTGACCAGATTGATGAATCATTTTGTGTCATTTTCCCAATGCTTTATAATTAAAGTTTAGCAAACCAACATTTGCGTATATTATTTATTTGGGTAACCAAAGATAGAACTACATATCAGCAGAGCAGGGGTCGAGCTATATTTGAAGTGTTCTGAAAATGTATAAAGTCAAAGCATAAATGTAATCTTTGCATAACCAACGTTTCTTATAATGCGAAAAATTATCCCATTTCACTAATTTCCATCACCTTCAAAGTGAAATTACGTGCAATATGCTCAACATATGTTCTCAGTTTAATCGTTACAACCTAGAAACACCGGCTTACTGCACGAAAATGTGCCGCGTGCAACATATTTTTTGGTACTATAGTTTTAAAATTCAGGACTTGAATGCATAACTTCTCTCTCCCTAGTCTCTTTTGCGTGCTTAATTTGGACGTTTCTTATATTGAGAAGCGAAGTACAACTTCAACGGCGAGAGCTTCACAGAATATAAAATCGGAATAGTCAATGAGAATGGATTTTCCGCCTCGCAAATTGGAAGTATGCACGCGATTCCAAAGAAGATATGAAGCCCATACTGATTTGTTACGTGAGGAAGGAGCTTTACATGTCTATCGTGGCAGTCGTGGATTGAAAGGCCCAAGGCGACGTGCCATTCACTGCCATAAATAATAATGGGAGCCGTGATCTTGATTCTTGTGATCCATTCGGTTTTCTTATTATATCTTTTGGGATGCTTTCTTTTTGACCACATTCTACTCTGGGAACAAATTCGGACGAGATAGGATGAAATACGACAAGGAAAAAAAAATAAAAAATCAAGGTGATGCGTTAGATGTTTGGACTGCAAGAGAAAGCGATGTACGCAGATAGACAGTCTTGTTTTGAAGATCTCACCCTTGAATTCTTATCGACTAAGGTTATATTTGGTAGTTACGATAAAATTCAAGATTTTGTAAACTGTTTTTAGTTCTTACACAAGACATAATGAAGTCGCATATAATAAAGATATAACCCGTATAGAAATATTCCGTTGGAGAGGTGAGATAAATGGGAATAGGAATTCTCATACCCATAAAAGTTATTTTTCTCAAATAATAAAATTTAAAATTAATAGAATTAAGATAATATCTCGATTTGTGCAATTTTTATGTTCAATTATAGTGATAGGCCATTTGTACCAAATGATAGACAACATATGATGTGAAAATATCCATCTCTTTCTCTCCCTTTTTACTACCAACCAAACAATGAATTAGATATAGGAAAATACTTGAATTTCTTTTGCTATACTATCCAGTCTTTTCCTGGTTAAAAATTCGGACGACCAAATATAGCATAAGGGGCAAAACTTATGGTTATGGGATAGAGGTGAAGAAATACGGAGAGCTCGGGCCGTAGTCCCAATAGAGTACTCGACTTTCAGAATTGCGAAATCATGTGACATACGACTTTGCATGAGCAGAAGTCACACCATGCATCCATTTAAACCCCATATATGATTGATTAATCATTTGGACAAATAAGTCGCGGAATATAACTATGTCTATAGATATTTGGGTAATATCATAATGATCTATTTCTTCTATCTTCAGGCAATAATGGTTGTCGAGGCAAGGGCAATTGACTATAGGAGGAGTCGTATTCAACCGACACGAGAAGGCAATTTTGCTATGAGAAAATACGATGGAAGTAATTGTCGTAACTAGTGTTATTACCCAGAGGATGAGGTCAATAGGTGATATTGAAACTTATTATGAAAATAACGCAAAATTAAAATAAACAAGCTTAGAGTTTAGTTTCGAGTCTGATCAAGAAGAAGATTTGAGATGACCTTAGAGTCAGTCAGTGCAACATTCAACTATCAAGTATAATAACAAATTTAGAGTTTGAGTGATAGAGAATTTTCAGAGAGAGTATATAGTGGTTTGGCTTTGACCAAATATTTTTTCAAAAGTAGTATGAGCTATCGAGGCATGGGGGTCATATTAGAATTGGGACCCCAAAGGAAACCATTTCTTCATGCTCATAGGCAATCCACTAGATTCCACTAGTGAATTACTTAGATGTTACAATATGATGAAGATCCCGGAGTAAAAGACTACCCTGCCTAACACTCGATCACTTTTGAAGACCTGTAAGTATTACAATGTTTGGATCAAGAAGGAGTTGAGATTGGTGAAGCTTTCTTGTACTTTGAAATTTTGATTTTGGACTCTCGTACTATCTTCACCCTTGAAATCTCATTTTATACTCCTCCACCTCTAAACTAGTCATTGCAAGGTCTTCAAATGATCACTCTAATCTACCTGTTTGGACAGGATTGCATAACAGGGATTTTGTAGCCGTTGAGAAATAAGATTAGAATCTTCTGTTGATCCGATCACCCATACAATCAAGATCTGGGTTTGTAAAGATAAAATTCTTGTTTTTGTAATAAATCCACTTCTACCTCAATCCACGACCTTCATATAAATCAAATGCTTCATGATTGATAATCTCCCAGAATGAATCTAGAACGATATACAAGTCGTTGTGATAATGTAATAACTCGAAAACAACACATTGATTATATCTCATAAAAATCTGATTGTCGCCACTGAAATACTTCCTCAGAGATTGTACTCGCGCATCAGCTTATGAGATTATCTTACAAGATTGATTTCCTGTATAAGCATTCCTCAATTCTGAATGTATGTATCAAGGACAATCTGTAAAAGAGAAATTCATCTCATTGACTCAGATTTTAGGAATTATGGATTGTTTGTTAAATTCAAAATCAATTAAGAGGTTTTCTCAATAGTAATAAACATGTCAATTTCACAAACTTAATATAATTTATAGGATATAAGTACGTGTATTTTTAGAGAGACATGTTAACTACAAAAAATAATGAAGAAATAGAGGTCGGTTTGTTACTCAAACCATTTTTTTAAAATCGTACTCATCTTTACAATTCCTTAACAAATAGCCAGCAAAGCAAAGAAAGCAAATAAGAAAAAAATAATAATGAAAATTGATTATGTAACAGTTTTTGGATCACAAAAATAATAATAAATAATTAAAAATTATTGTGGGATCCACTTTTTTAAGAATTTGCAGCTCACAATACACCGTTATTATTACCGTCACAAAAAAAAAAAACTTTTATGCTAGCAAATTTAAAAAATAATCATAAATCCTGTTGTTGACCAGTCCATCGTCGTGATACCATGGTTTTTTTCTTTTGATACGTGTTCGAAGACAACAAAAATGCTATTGAAGGTTTCAGATATCTAACAGAGTGCATACGACTTTTCAAATGTTGAAGGTCCGGTAAAAAGATAAAGTAAATTATTAAAATCGATACAAAATAAAATGAAAATTCATATAACTGAACCCAATTGATTTGTCGTGGGGATGATCATTTGTATGGTTAAATCGGGCTAGCGAATATTGTTTTTTGATCGAATTAAAGTTACATTCATTTTTTCAATGTACATGAGATACAACGATCCATGTTTGGATATTCACAACTTAACAAAATCCAAAAACAGAAGCTTACTCATAAGAACAAAGTTAAGGATTACTTGTTCAGAAAACTGAACTATAATTTCTACAAGCTGAAATCGATGGCCAATCACCTGATCCGTCTTTGATAACAAGCACACGCCGATATCTTCAGGTTACGTAACGATTTTGCCTTTCGGCGGTGCGCTTCTAGGTTCGGCGTCCCCATCACCATCACCGTGCAAAGAAACAAGGCTAAACAAGTATCGACCATTAACGAAGCTCTTTTGATCTTCACCGAATCTGGATTTGTTTAGCAACAAAACCTCATGAAAGCGAAGCACAGCAAACATACTAGCAAAAAATCTCAAATCTAAATCAGATTGGAAGAGGCATCTCCCCGAAATGGGAGAAGAGAAATTTCCAGAGAAAAGAAAAGAAAGCAAACAAAAAAGACAGTAGAGAAAAACATAAAGAAAGTGAGGGACGAAGGGAAGAGAGAGAGCTTCTCCACAGCGCAATCCGCGAGAGGAAACCTCAAGCGGTGAAAAAGTGGCCTCAGGCTAGCGATTACTTACATTCCCAAAGTATTGTGTTCTTCCAGAATGCACCATATCACTTTGGGAATTATATTCTGTTTAGAAATGATTTGAGAGTGGTTCAGTTACAATTTTTTACCTAAGGCAATACGTCACGAATTTCACCACGTTATTATATTCTCTATATATACACACACCCACACACATATACACACACATCGTCGACTTCTGTCCAGCCAGATAACACTCGAACTTGTCGCCTTTTCGTAAAGAAAGGATGGTGGCTCCAAAAGGAACCATGGCCTCAGCCGCCGCCAACCACCCTCCACTCAACTCCCACAAGCTCCTGCGACGTGCCCTCCCCAACCGCGCGTTCGCCCTTGTATTCGCTTGTGCCATCCCGGCCCTGTTCTATCACCACCTGACAACTCTCCTCCGCCCCACCACCGCAGCCAACGCCGTCGCCGCCTTCCTTTTACTCCTCGCTGACGCAGTCCTTGCCTTCATGTGGAGCACCACCCAGTCCTTCCGGCTGTACCCCACCCGCAACGAGGAGTTCCCGGAGAACCTTGAGAAGGTGGTGGGAGGGACCGGGGGCCTCCCGGCGTTGGACGTGTTCATATGCACGGCGGACCCCTACAAGGAGCCGCCGATGGGGGTGGTGAACACTGCGCTGTCGGTGATGGCGTACGAGTACCCGGCGGAGAAGCTATCGGTGTACATCTCGGACGACGGCGGGTCGGAGCTGACCATGTTCGCGTTCATGGAGGCGGCGAGGTTCGCTGGCCACTGGCTGTCGTTTTGCAGGGAGAGGAGTCTGGTGGAGCGCAGCCCGGAGGCTTACTTTTCGTCCAATGTTTGTGGTGGCACTGAAATCGATAAGATCAAGGTACGATGATCTTTGTTTTCCTCCTTAACTCGCGTACCACTTTTGGGCATGACTCGTCTCTAGATATTTACTTGAACCATCTTATTATAGCAGTGACCATATAAACATAGGCTGGTTAAGGAAATTTTGCAAACTTCAAGACAAGGAACTTTTCTAGGGCGGTATGTAACAAAATTGAATTATTTTATTCAAATGTGCTTCAATGAGTAAAGCACTTAGCAACACGGCTCAAACGACCATAGCATGTGGTGTCTTTCGCTTCATCCTTGGCCAGGCGACTCAAATGGACAAGGGGCACTTGAATCCAAATCCAGTAACGTAGGGACTGTCAAAATCGTGTAAATTGCACATGGAGACATGCACAAATATTCAAATCGTCCACTGGAATTCGATGGTTAGTAACATTGGCTTAAAGTTCAGCTAATATAACTTAGTACGCGTTTTGGATCTTCCACTGATAAGGTGTCGATCTTCGACTACTTTTCTAACATGGCCTTAGCCTGCATTATACTGTCTAAACTCCAAATTAGCTTCGCCCCACCATGGTGGGGCTACGCATATGAATTCTAGCTCATGCCATGGTCTACGACGACCGTGGCACCTTTTTTATTTTTTATTTTTTAATGAGTAACAATGGCTTTTAGCATTTGTCTTGTGGTTATATTGTGTGCTTTTTCTTTACTCAGACGAGACGTGTTTTTTTTTTTTTAGCCTAGGAAATTAAGAGTTAACTCACAAATTTGATCACCGTCACATATACCATACGCGACCGATGAGCTAAAATAATATATCTACGCGCGAAAAAACTAATAAAAAACGAGACAAATCCGAAATAGTTGGAAAATGAAGGGTCGAGGACTGGACTATAGTGAGATAGAGCGTAGACCAGCAGGTGGCATCGTATCCTCTGGACTGGGATGAACATCGACCGAGTTCTGTGATCATCAACATTCTCGAAGAGAGGGTTTTGTTTGGCTTTATTCTAATGGGGATTGACTATCGAGCCAGCTATCTTCGACGAATTCCATTGGCAAATTAAATAATGACAAGTGCTGTGGCTGTGGCTGGTCCGATACGACAGTATTAATAATGTTGTTCCTTTCCAAGAACGAGGGCCCCCGCAACCCGAACCAGTTGAAGGACTTGAAACTGAGGGAGAATTAGCTGCGACGTCCTCAACTTACTTAAAATTGTTGTCGATTCAGTCTTAATTTCTTTTTATGCCAATTTAATTCTGAACTAGATAGAATTAAGCTAACATTGTGGCTGGTGGGGAATTGCAAGTCTTGAATTTTTTTGGTAATTTTTCCCTTTAAACGATGTACACAAATAAAGAAAAAAGTGTCATTTTGAGCTTATACCCTGAGAATTAGGTATCTCTCTCTGCGCCTCCGTTTATATTAGCATTAGATTCATCTTCGCCCTGTTTGGGAAACTAGGGTTTCGCCTTGCTGCGACAGGAACTCAGCGTCCTCCGCCTCCATCGACACTTCTCCAACCCTCCTGCTCTAGACCACCTCTAATACCATTACCATGGACTTCTCACCAAATCCATGGCTCTTAACCCTAATTTCCATATTGCCCACTTGAGGATTCTTTTATCTCGCAACCCTTTAGCGTGTCGCTATCGACAACGAGCCATTACTATGTCGCCTTTCAATACTTTCAGACAATCTCAAGGGACAAAAACACGAATAAGTGTCGGGTCTTTGGATTTGTCCGCTGCCTGATTAATTATTAAACGTGACTCTAATCACGTTTCTTAGTGTGATTGAAAACTTGACCAGAGTTTAATATCGTGACGAAAAGTTTATCATAGCCGCCGGAAATCTGTCGGGATCAGTCTCCCAAGAAGATAGGGGTCTTCAATCTCAATTATTTCGAGATTCAAATTTTATGTTTATGCCGATGATGGAAAGTTTTGTCCGTTTTTGGAGCCTTAGACCAGGTCATCTCGTATAAGCCACAAGATATTGTGCTTTGACTTGGCTGGATCGCCTCAATTATCTCTAGGAAGGACAAATGAATTTTCCAAGAGAGAGAGAGAGTGAGAGTGAGAGTTTAACTAAATGACAAAGTTCAATCGAGTGGATCCATTGAAAATTTTGTTTACGCTTTTCCTTGTTACAATCGCACGTTGCAATACCAATTACAATTAACTAATTTCGGCGCAAAGTTGAAATTATGCAGTAATTAGTGAAAGATAATCGTGGCTACGCAATTGTTATAGATGATGTACGAGAGGATGAAGGTGCGGGTGGAGCATGCGGTAGAGAGAGGGAAAGTAGGGGAAGAGTACATCAACGGAGATCGTGAGCGTCGAGTTCTCAGTAAGTGGACGGATGAGTTCACTCGCCAAGATCATCCCGCAGTTATTGAGGTATTCGAATTGCACCCCTATATCTTCTTTACATGCCTAAAGAGCAACATTAAAGTTATGATGATATCCATCGATATATGCGTTATTTATTTATTTATTTATTTATTTGATTTTTCTAACTCGTATATCGAGAAACATACGAATATTCATGATATTGGATCGAGCCAATCGCGTTTTGAATGACCCGTCGGTGAAGGATATAATTAACTCGTATGGATTTTTATCATGATTAGTACTGTCCGCTACGTTATTTATGAAGTATATATTATACATTCTTTTAATGTATTCGGGTGTTATTTTTCGGTACATATGTTCGACAATGGGGATAATTACTAAAAAAAAACTTACTATACGAATGCCAATCCAATTTTAAATCTTTTAGTTTGATCAATTTAATCATAAAATTTTTGACGATTTTTCAATGTAGTCCTTCTAGCCAAATCACTCACCAAAATCATACATTGAGGTATCCAAACTACATCCCTAGATCGTCTTTACATGCCTGAAGAGCAACACTAAAGCTATGATACTCTCCATCTATGTATGTGTTCACTCTCTCTCTCCCTTTTTTTTCCCCTTAACATCATAATTTTCATGATGCCGGATGGAGCTAATCGCGTTTTGAATGTCCATAGGACCCGCTGCTGAAAAATATAATTAAATTATACAGTTCTCTGTCGTTGTTGGTTCTGTCAACAATGTTATCCATAGTCTATATGATATGTTTTCTCATATGTTTGGGCATTGTTTTTCAATAAATGTGAATAGTAGGTATAATTAACAAAAAAATCTAGCACCTTCCGTAAGGATGCTAATTCCATCGTAAAACTTTTCGTTTGCACAATTTAGTCATAAATCTTTTAAAGATTTGTCAATGTGTTCCTTCCGGCCAAGTCACTGACATAAATGTCGATCATTTGATGTAGATAATTTTTTACAATTTTTTAAAAATCACTTGTATGTTCTCTTTCTTATATTTTATTTTCTTCGAAATAGTGGTTAGTGAAGGTCGCAACCCATTCCGACAAAAAAAGAAGAAGGTCGCAACCCATTGCTAGATCTCGGCGAGGGCTGCCGTGCCATGGGTAGCAATGGCTTGCACGTCCTTCCTCCCCAGCGGCAATAAAAACACAAGAAAAATAAAAAAAAATGAAGATATTTTTTGATGCGAAGTTATTTATGTCGGCGCTGGCTGTGCTACGTAGGACGGCTAGCATCCATGTCAGCGATTTTTTTGTCAAAGACTAAATTGGCATCCATAAAATCAATTTATGTTTCGTAAATGTTGAGTCCAAATGGGGCTTACGATTGTTACTAATAATGGGTTAATTTATGAGCAGATTTTGCTAGACAATAGTAGAGACAGAGACATCGCAGGAAATGTGATGCCCAATCTCATCTACCTCTCCAGAGAGAAGAGCAAGAACGTGCCCCACCAATTTAAGGCTGGTGCCCTCAATGCCTTGGTAATTCTTGTCTTCTATTTATGTGCTCATCATTCCAATTTCTATTGCGACTTCTTCAATTTTATGACTAATGAAATCATAATCAACTTTTTAACTCTCATATATTGCATATATGTGATAGATTTAGAAATGGATGCAGAGGGAGAGAGAAAGAGGAGACAAATATTGCTATGATACCGTGATAGATTTATAAAAATAATTAATGGAATGCTTGATTTATAATTAAGCACAAAGGTGATATAAATATACATACAAATTGTTCTGATACCATGTTAGAAAGTTCAACTAAAAAATTTCAGCGATTAGATGGAGGGAGATCGCATAAATATAAATAACATACATGATCCATTCACAACTTACGTGGTATAATAATAGCTGATCTTGTTGATCGATTAGTATATCTCATATGTAATGGAAACTTCAATTCATTTCTATTTTGGTCCCTCTTGATGGAAATTTCAACTAAGTCTAGAGATCGGGAAAATTATCAAAAAAGTCCTAAACTTGTTGTAATTTTGCCAATTCGGTTATAAACTTTTTTTTTGGCCGATTGAGTTCTAAACCCTTTGCGTTTGTGCTAATTTAGTCTATTTGGCCGGCCGATGCTGACGTGAACGGTTTTTAATATTATTTCGAATTTTATCACGACTTTCTCAATTTTACGACTCCCTTATGAAATCATAATGAACACTTTAACTTCAAATAACACACATATTACATGTATATAGGACCTTGTTGATCGATCAGTATGTCTCATATGTAACAGAAACTTGAGTTCTCTTCTATTTTTGTTCCCTTTGGAAATTTCGGCCTACTCTGGAGACTAGTGGAAAGCTTGTATGCATATTCAGTTAAACGATTTGGCATTTTTTACATAAGTATAAAATGAATAAGTTCTAACGCACGAGACTACATTAGCAACTGTGCCACCGAACCCTAACACTTAAATCTGTCCGAGTGGTCCGATCTTTTCGGGTAAAATTTCTTCTTGAAACTAAAAGATACCGTTGGATTCCTTCTTTGTATAACTGCAAAGGCTAATTTTTCTAATGATTTTTTTGAACGAAAGCTCCGCGTGTCCGCGGTCATGACCAATGCACCCATACTCCTGACCCTGGACTGCGACATGCGCTCGAACGATCCCGATACGCCTCGCCGAGCGCTGTGTTACTTAGCTGACCCCTCGGCGGGCCAGTCCCAACTTGGGTACGTTCAGTTCCCTCAGCGCTTCCAAGGGATCAACGAGGGCGACCTATACTGTGGTGATTTCAAGCGCTTGTTCCAGATCAACCCGATTGGAATGAAGAACGGCCCGAGTTACGTCGGGACCGGGTGCTTTTTCCGGCGACGGTGCTTGTTCGGCGCTCCCTCGGCCATTGTGCAGCCGGAGATCCCGGAATTGAGCCCCGAGCGCTGTCTGAAGGGTCCGATTCTGTCGGAAGAGACGTTGGCATTGGCACGAATGGTGGCCGGATGCAAGTATGAGCACAACACAAACTGGGGCCACGAGGTAAGGACATCATTCATGGTCCTAGCAAGCGCTCTCTCTCTCTCTCTCTTTCTTGAGCATCTCTCGTGGTTAATTACTTCCATATCTCCCAAGTTTTGAAAATTGGATGTGATCATTTAGGTGGGGTTCCGATATGGATCACTCGTGGAGGACTACTACACAGGCTACAAGCTTCAATGCGAGGGGTGGAGATCAGCCTTTTGCCACCCTGAGAGGGCGGCGTTCCTTGGGGACGCCCCGATTTGCCTCATTGATGTCCTCAACCAGAACAAGAGATGGGCCATCGGGCTTCTCGAGGTGGCCTTTTCCAAGTTCAGCCCGGTCACGTACGGAGTCCGGTCCATGGGCCTACTCATGGGCCTCTCTTACGCGCACTACGCGTTCTGGTCCATGTGGTGCATCCCCATCACCATCTATGCCTTCCTCCCTCAGATTGCTCTGATCAATGGGCTCTCCATCTTCCCCAAGGTATCTACTGCATTTTGTCCTTCCTAACATTATGGGTGCAATACTCGATCTTGGGCACTTTTAGGCGGCTTAGGTAAGGCTATTTAGTTATAGAGTCCAGTTCAATCTGTTAATTTTGCACATGAAGTTTTTATTATGGACAAACCTGGGCCTTTTAAGGGTTGCGTCCGGCCTGATCCCGTCCATCGATGGAAGCACCCATCTCTTAATATATGTATATATATCACGCGCGTGTATCCGAAACACGCTGTGAGAGAGAGAGAGAGAGAGATGAGTGGTTACAGGCAATGATGGAATGGAATAAAATTTTACAAGGTCCAGGATCTTCATCCTGAGACCTGCAACTATTAGTTCCTATGCGTAGAGACTATATGGGAAGCCTTGTTGGAGCGCGTAATGGGGGAAGGTTGCCGCAGAAGCAAAAGCTGTTCTCCCTCCTCCATGAAACCCTCCTGTCTGCAACCCGCTCATTCCCCTCATATTCCTCCATCCTCCACCTGCTCACCATCCACCACCACCACCACCACCATTTTTACTTCACATCAGAGTTTTAAACTAATCTGATCAACGGTTACCATTCGCTTTCCATGGCTAAGAACAACGTGAAATAACTCAGGAAATAATTAACATGTTATTGTTAATGTGGGTTTCTTAGAAGTTAAGTGATAATGAACTTTGGGATGGCATGGCATATACCGAGCGAGTAAAAACAACTCATTCCCTCTCGTTTGAACAGCTCTCCCTCCTCTCCTTTTTTTTTTTTTTTTTTGCACTATTAGTGTGCCATCCCCTAGTTTGATCTCAAGAGTACATGTTCTGTCCCATTTAAGCATGAACCGATCAATATGGTCGCAGGTCTCGGAACCATGTTTCCTCCTATACATTTTCCTCTTCCTCGGAGCCTACGCGCAAGACCTGGCCGACTTCTTCTTGGCTGGACACAACGGGACCCTCTGGCGGTGGTGGAACGACCAGCGGATGTGCCTGATACGTGGTCTAACGAGCTATGTGTTCGGCACCATCGAGTACACGTTCAAGTCCCTGGGCATTGCCGCGCAAGGGTTCAACGTCACGAGCAAGGTCCTGGACGACGAGCAGAGCAAGAAGTACGAGCAAGGGGTTTTCGAGCTCGGGGCGGTGTCGCCGATGTTTGTGGTGCTAGCGGTGGCGGCAATGGTCAACTTGGCATCTCTCTTGCAGGGTCTGACGGCGGTGGTGGTTCCGAGGAGGAGTGGCGGTGACGCGGAAGGGTTGGTGTTGCAGATCCTGTTGGCCGGTTTCGGGGTCGTGAATAGTTGGCCGATTTATGAAGCCATGTTCATAAGGAGCGACAAGGGAAGGATGCCCACCAAGGTTACGCTGGTCTCGGTATTCATATCGTCTCTTCTTTACACCGCAGTTTCTCTTGCGTGAAAGATTGAAGGGACATGTACGGTTCAGGCAAACTATATCCATCATAGATATCTAAGTTGGTACTTCACATATTGAGATATACTCTATAGAAAAATGATGACATTACTATTAGTGACTGTATAATCTCGATGGTAGATCCACATCCGATCATCGCATATTTTACATAAAACGCTCGTTGATTGGAAGATCGTGTGATCAGAAACACCTGATACTGTCAAACCGTCACTTTTCATATACATATATTGAATCGAATTTTACTCATTCTCGCCGACTGGCCTTCTCATGCATGAGCTTCACTTCTACTCGTTCCTTGCTGGCACTTTGCGTCCTC
This sequence comes from Rhodomyrtus tomentosa, assembly GCA_028455895.1. NCBI lineage: Eukaryota > Viridiplantae > Streptophyta > Magnoliopsida > Myrtales > Myrtaceae > Rhodomyrtus > Rhodomyrtus tomentosa. The sequence goes on from JAPCWY010000008.1 coordinate 27,464,063, forward strand.
CGTTTCCTCACAAGAACTAGCTTTAGACTTGAAACCCGCGTGATCTAAACGCAATGATGCATCAAAAATGGAGAAAGTCGTTACATTAGATGATGCCGTGCGTAATGACTGATAATAACTCTTCTCCGTTTTGACTTCGAATGGGTCACAAAATTTTCGGATCGTGTTCGCAACTTTGCATTGGTCGTGTATGACATGACGCTTTTAAAACAGCCGAAGCTCGAAAATATAGTTACTGGGCCCATTCACAATGAGTCACAATAGTTAGGACTGAATTAATACAATTACAATATATGTATGACATTTTTTGATAATTTTCCCCTCACATGTATCATTGGATGAGACAAATACTTGAAAGCCACATGATTTAATAGTTCATAAGAGGACTGTTATTATTTCTAAATTCACGATTTCTCAATTAATGAGTGCTTTATGCAAAATACGTAGTGATGGTGCGTAGATCTATGAAATAACTGGTACTACAATTAGACTGTCACGCAAGTATTGCCTTATCGAATGCGCTCGATACCTGCTTTGCAAACATAAAATGTGGGAATGTACTCGTACAGTGTCTACGGATTTAAGTTTCCTTAAACAAATTTAGAAAACGGACTATAAGTAGTCAATGTAAGTCGTTATTTAAAGCACCACGTGGTGATGTCTCAAGCTAAAATATGAATCAAATACGACACCGCGCATACGTGTAATAGTCGAAAAATGGGAAAAATGTCCAATAAATTATGAACTAATGCCGGTCCTTCTTGGCAATGCTGGGGTGACGGCGGCGAGGGATACGGCCTGCTTTTATCTCTCTCTATTTAAATATATCGTATATTAATTAACTAAAGTTGTCAAAAATCAAATTTGTACCAAAAAAAGTCTACATCAGTGTTGACTGGTCAAATGATCTGAATTGGTACAAATACAAAATGTTTAGGACTAAATTGACGAAAAAAAATTAGGATTACGTAGGCACAATTTATAGTACAATTGATGGAAAAATAAGAATTGTCTGAGGCGAACAATCATTGTCTTGAAAATAATTCCATCCCTCGAAGTACGGAACAAAGTGCATAAGACTTTAGCGGCTTTCCTCCCAAGATACAAGATACATTTTTCTATACTTTGTACTGAACATTAAAAGTCACATGAATTATATATGTGTATATCCCAATGAAGAAGAGAAAAGAGAGCAGAAGAAATTCTCTTTTGTAATTTTGAGATTATCTTCCTGAATTGTGGTTTGTAATTTTATATTCAAACAAAAAGCCATTAAGAATCAATTGGTAATTAATCGATGACCGTTATATTGCCATTGCCAGGATAATTGGAAGTTTATGAAAAAAATAAATTAAACGATACATAAACGTTATATGGCGCTTACATGACCATTAGAAAATAGTTATGTGACCGTTGGAAAGATGTTATATGGCCATCATAATAATGACAACTTCCATAGCGATCAAAATTTCTGTCAAAATCATTTTAAAGAGATTTTAAAACTGCTGAAGTATCCAACAATCCTCCACATAAAATAATAGTAGAATAATACTGGGTTATAAGAGCATAATGCATCAGAACTGGTGCATTTTAGGCTATGAACCAACCCTAGAAAGAACGAAATCTAATTCACGAAATCATCGGTGAATTTGAAACTTTCATGAATCAAGAGTTCCTTTTTGTGAATTATGATTTTGACCCACCATATTACACCCCCATAAGATTTGTTGTTCAATGTCGTTTTGCGCTAATAGACCATGCGTGTGTTTGGTTTATTCATATGTGCTCTAGAGATTTTCATTAGAAATTCTCATGGGAGCGGCCCACTCCACATTTACATAGGTGATTATATCAAGTGTATTCCACAACTTAATATACCACCAATAACGGCCATGGAATTCATTAGGAGCTTAGCCTAGCTTCCTTTTCTTTATATTCTTGCAATATCCTCATCTTAGGAGTGACATATAATTCAATAGTCCGTCAATAGATTAATATGTAACTTTGCTATTACTCATATGAACCCTATTTATGGGATCGTCAATCACATGTTGTGTTACCATTGCTACAGATATTCTTCAACTGGCTAAAGTCCCATTCCCCTCAATATATCATAAAATAATTTTCTTCCCTCAAGTTTAGTCAACGGATCTAACTTTACATAATTGATGAACATAATTTCATGTTTTAGCAGCTGCTTTACCACATCATGTCTCAATCGAATGTGAATATTTTTACCATTGAAATTTTTTTTCTTTTGCAATGCTTTGCAATCACAATGTATGGACACAGAAGGTGTTGATTTTATTCTTAAAGAAATATCTGCTGAGAAGTTTCTTAATCACTCATATCATTGTTAGTGAATTCCAGAGCTACAAGCTCTAGCTCCAAGGTAAATGTAGCAAATACTATTTGTTTGGCCGATTTCCAAGTTACTGTGAGGACATATTCACTAATGGATTTTATCTCATACGGATTTTATTCTTTCCAAGTTACTATTTGAGAGTAGGTTCATTTATATTTGATATTAATTAGATTCGAGATTGGGAGAGGATATCCCAAGCACATCAAGTTGCCGTCGCAGCGTTTAACGAAAAAAAGCAAATAAATCTTGCTTGAGAGAGAAATCTAGAAATTCAATATAAAAAAATATATTATGTCTTTCAAAAACACTAAAATAAGCTTATATAAGGTGTTAACCCTAATGACATATAAATCACAAAATTACTAAAATACAACAAAAATAAAATTAAATTTAAAAATATCAAAATAATTAAAAAACTTATCTAAATGATCCCGAATCACCGAAATCCATTATAGTTCACAACCAAAGGCAGTGAGTATTGATCAGCACGCCGTTTCGCTTCAGCCGATTGAATTTGAGCTCAATATGATGTCATTGACCGGGTTCGTCGGTTCTAGACGCATCATCGCCTTGACTTCCGATTGAATTTCTGCTAGTTCAATTGATTCAGAAACACACTACTAATAGACTCCACATCATCATCCTTTTACTCCGTTCTTGGTTTCGCGAGTTCGCCCTTGAAATAAACTACAATTTCCCCGGTTAGCTCGCAATCGAGTCTTAAAATTTTGCACAGACGCCTCAGCAATTAGTCTGTATAGTCTTTTTCAAGTGGGGGCGTCCCTTGAAATGAAGTTCAGCCGGACCCCGAGCCCTCTATAATTGGCGGGGCAATGATTAAAAAGGCCTGCCCTCCAACCACGAATAGCATATTGGTCGGTCACATCACAAGGTCAGGATCTACATCACATGCAAAAATCTATTCCCACCTTCAAATTGAGCTTCGACGGAAAGAGTAACAGTAGCAGACATACTAAGATGGATCTGCAAACATAAGGATACCGGGCAACGCTAATCCACATGAAACAGACATTAGAACAAATGAGCGCCGGTCGTGTTCGAAGCCTGAATTCGATTGGGAATTCGGCATTCCAAACAGCTCATTCCATGCCATCCACCCCCAAAAAAGAAAAACAAAAATAGTAAAATTCATCGAGCAGAACTACGGGCGAATCCATAAGATCCGACCTCTCTCGCATCGGCAATCTATGACCCCGAGGTTGATGGCGGAGTTGGGTGCCAGTGGCGACCATCTGTCCTCATTTTCGCATCGGGGATGCCGCCCCTGCTCGCTCACTAGCTTCGCCGAATGACCCCACTCGCGCCCGTGCATCTTAGGCATCGAGTACCGATGATGTACCCATGAGTCGAAGGGTGCACGGTAATGTCCCCAATCGAAAGTACCAAAAATTGGAAGGGAATGAGAATTTGCTCGACCGACGTCGCCACCAACTAATGGATGAAGGCTGACAACCCCATCGACCCCTTGGTTGAGGCCGTGAAGCTATCGCCAACGATGGGTGAGGGTTTGCGTCCCCTCGCTGAGGCCAGTGAGGGCTGCCATGTCCTGGCCCTATCAAATTTGGCATCAACGAGGATCATGACGCCAGATCTGGTCCCTTGTCCACGATAGCGAGGGCTTCGCAGTCCTCACGCAGGGGTCGATGGGGCAACAGGCTGCGACCCCGCTGACCCTTTTCCCCAAAAAGAAAAAAAATAAATAGAAATAGAAAAATAGAAAAATGATTATTTTGGAGTTTTTCAATGTAATTTGGTTAACAGAACTGAAAAAAAAAAAGGAATGGTTATTTTTCGATTACCTAAACCAAAAATTGAACCGAACGAAATGTGTGAAATTTTTGGTTCGGTTTGATTTTTCATTTCTGTTTTGATAACCCTACATCCGGGTTATAGTAAGCCCGACAAGTCAAGGAGACCATGAATGATACAAATTTTTTGCAATAAGAATGAAATGTCCGAAACACACCTGCATATATAGTTTTGTCAACGAATTTAAGTTTTTAATTGGTCATCTGAAAATTGTCATTTTTCTTCCCTTAGGCAATACGTTATGAATTTCACTACTGTTCTATGACAAAGGTAATTAATATATACGGACCCGGCCATCTTCGACGTCTCTCCAGCCAGATAACACCCGAACTATATTTGCTTTTTCGTAAGAAAGGATGGTGGCTCCAAAAAGAAGCATGGCCTCAGCCACCGCCAACCGCCACCTTCCTCTCAACTCCCACAAGCTCCTGCGACGTGCCCTCCCCAACCGCGCGTTCGCCCTTGTATACGCTTGTGCCATCCCGGCCCTATTCTATCACCACGTGACAACTCTCCTCCGCCCCACCACCACAGCCAACGCCGCTCTCCTTTTACTCCTCGCCGATGCGGTCCTTGGCTTCATGTGGAGCACCACCCAGTCCTTCCAGCTGTACCCGACCCGCAACGAGGAGTTCCCAGAGAACCTCGAGAAGTTGGTGGGAGGGACCGGGGGCTTCCCGGCATTGGACGTGTTCATATGCACGGCGGACCCCTACAAGGAGCCGCCGATGGGGGTGGTGAACATGGCGCTGTCGGTAATGGCGTACGAGTACCCGGCAGAGAAGTTATCGGTGTATGCCTCAGATGACGGAGCGTCGGAGCTGACGATGTTCGCATTCATGGAGGCGGCGAGGTTTGCCGGCCACTGGCTGCCGTTTTGCAGGGAGAGGAGTCTGGTGGAGCGCAGCCCGGAGGCTTACTTTGCGTCCAATCATTGTGGTGGCACTGAAATTGATAAGATTAAGGTACGATGATCTTTGTTTGCTCCCGTAACTCGCGTGCCACTTTCGAGCATCATATACACGGCAGACGTATCCAATTCCTGTAACGTAGGGACTAACAAAACATGTAAATTAGCACCTGGAGACATGCACAAGTACGTACTTTAATTTAACTGTGGATGAAGTACCAAACAATATATTTGATCGGCTCATAATCGAATTAATTTAACATTAAGTGGAATTTGATTCTATTGCCGTAATTAATTAATGTGATTGTACTTATTCTACATTTTTCCAACGACACGATATCGATGGAACCTTTTATTATTATTATTATTATTATTTAACATTGCCTCATATTATATTATGAGACTTTATACAACCCTCGTGCTTGGGTTATGTCCGTGGAACCTTTTTTTTTTCCCTTTTTTATGAGTAAGAATAGCTTTTTAGCATTTGCCTTGTGATTTGTATTTCGTGAGTTTTCTTCACAAATTCGATTTTTCCATCCAAAATAAAAACAAAGAGTATACTCACAAATTTGGATTATTCGCAATTCAACATCACATATACTACATGCGAACGATGGGCTAAAATTGTAGACCTAACACGCACATATATTCCATGTGTGGAAAACATTACAGGAAATATTTCCCCAACGTACTTTTGCGAAAATATCCAACTCGAGATATCTTGCTATGTCATGTGATATCGAATCCCTATTTATGTCTCGATAAAAAGAAAATCCCGAGTTATGGTGTAAACCGGCGAAGACGTGGCTGAAGTCGTAGACCAAATACATATATGGGCGGAAAAAACTTATAGAAAATTTTCCACAACGTCATTCTGTGAACTTGAGAGATCTTGCAATATAATGTGATATCGAATCCGATTTATGGTGAGCGGGAAAAATCCAAAAGTGTACAAAAATCAAGGGTCAAGGGCTGCTAATATAGTCAGATAGAGGCTTAGAGCGAAGACCAGCAGGTGGCATCATCTCCTCCGGATGAACATCGATTTCTCGAAGAGAGGGATTGTTTGGCTTATTCTAAAGGGGATTGCGCCAACTATCTTGGGCGAATTCAATTTGGTAAATTAGATGATAATCACAAGGGGCCGGTCCGATACGAAACTATTAATATTATCGTCCCTTTCAAGAACGAGGCGAGGGCCACCGCAACACTAAGCAGCTGATGACTTGAAATGAGAAAAAGGTGTTATTTATCAGCTTATACGCTAAGAATTAGGTAAAGGCTCATCTATAAGTTGATATGAGCGATCATGCACATGCAAATTTCTTCACTAGTTACTTGCTTAATCATTTGGACAGGCCTCTCTCTCTCCCCTCCACTTATACTAGCATTAGATTCATCTTCGCCCCGTTTGGGATACTAGATTTTCGCCTTCCCCGCGACACGAACTCAGCATCGCCCGCCCTCATCGTCGCTTTCGACCCTCCTGCTCTCGACCATTGCTAACACCATTGCCGTGGCCCTTCTCACCAAGTCCATGGCTCTAACCCTTATTTCCGTACCGCCCACTTAAAGATTCCATGTTCGTGGCAACCCTCGGCTTGTCGCGATCGACAATGACTTATTGCCGTATTGCTTTCAAGACTGAACCACTTACGGACAATCTTAAGGGATACTAGCGCGAATGGATGTCGGGTCTGCAAATGGTCCACTAACAAAAGTTTCCACGGTCGCCAGCAATCTGTCCGTAGTAATCTCCGAAGAAGATAGGGGTCATAGAATCACAATTATTTCGAGATTCGAATATTATATGTATGCCCATTTGGTCTGGTTTTGAGTCGTAGACCAGGTCATCTCCAAGTTATGTTGTTACAAGACAATGTGCTGTGCTGTGACTTGGATGGATCGCCTCAATTATCTTTAGGAAGGACAAAAGAATTTTGCCAAAAAAGAGAGTTCAACTAAATAGAGCAAGTTCTTTACACTTTTCCTTAGTCACAATTAGACGTTGCAATAGCAATTATAGACTATAGTTAACTAGTTTCATGCAAAGTAAATTATGCGATAATTGGTTGAAAACAACCGGGGCTCCGCAATGTTGTAGATGATGTACGAGAGCATGACGGCGCTGGTCGAGCACGTGGTAGAGAGAGGAAAGATAGGGGAAGAGTACATCAATGGAGATCGCGAGCGAAGAGTTCTCAACAAGTGGACGGACGAGTTCACTCGCCAGAATCATCCCGCAGTCGTTGAAGTATTCGAATCAAAACCCTATATCATTTTTACATGCCTAGAGAGCAACATTAAAGGAATTATACACTCCATCTATCTTGTTAAATATGTCTCGAGTTTAATTCGTCCGCGAATATATATTTTGATTTAAATATTCAATATTTGACCGAAACAATTGTGACATGTTTTGGACGAGTTTTAATTGCAGATTTGATATATGCATTAGAAGACAAAAGATGTGACTCAAATATTATATATTATTTGGGTAGATATTTAGTCCAAGAAAGGAAACAAAAGAGTAAGGGTTTTTTTTCTTGTCTGCATCCTGCAATAGCCGCAAGGTATATAGAGATCCAAAAAGAGAAGACTTTGCAGACGCTCTTCTTTGCTCGTTCCAAGACACAGCGGCACGAAAAGAAGAGGAACAATACGGTCGAGATTTATGCTTCGTTCATGAGTTTATTTTAATTTTATTTTATATTCAATTGAGAGTTGTCTGTTTATAAACACTTTGTGATTGGGTATAATTTAGGTGCGGGAAACACGAGCGCATTGAGCGATTGTAAATTCAATTCTCCGATATAGTGAATTGTTCTTACTGGCTCTCTTCGTGGATGTAGGTACCGACATTCGGACCGAACCACGTTATATCTGGTGTTCTTTATTGTTCATCATTATTATTTCTGGGCTTTTGCGTTGACGTATTTGCAAGATCCTGATAGTTTTCGCGTTAGAATTACAACAATTGGTATCAAAGCCAGGTTAGATTTCTGGATTGTGATTTGGGGCTTTTGCTTGTCTGATTATTATCTGAAAATTCTGTTGTTGAAATTATGTCTGGGGTGAAAGCTGAAATTGAGAAATTTAACGGGATGAACAATTTTGGGTTATGGAGCCTCAAGATGGAAGCGTTATTCACAACTCAAGGTTTGGCAAAAGCATTGGAGGGCAAGGTTAAGTTGCCCGAATCGATGAAAGATGCTGATAAAGATGTATTGATTAGGAAGACTAGGAGTGTAATCTTGTTGAATTTATTGGATGAAGTGTTGATAGAGGTAGGCAAAGAAAAGGATACCGCAACATTGTGGGCAAAGCTTCAGTCGCTCTATGTAAAGAAGGGTTTGAACAATCGCTTGTACATGTTGAAAAAGATGTTCCAGTTCAAACATACTGAAGGTACGTCTATCAGAACCCACCTAGACGAATTTAATAAACTCATGATGGATCTGAAGAACGTCGGTAAGACTCTTGAAGATGAAGAGCAGGGCATGATGTTGTTGGCTTCTTTACCAGAGTCATGGGAGCATTTTACTAATTCTCTATTGCAGGGGCGTACTACGATTACCTCAGAAGAGGTAAAGTCCACCTTGTTTTCTAAAGAGTGGCAACGAAAGTTGCGAGATGACAGTCTGACGCAGAATGTAGCCCATGGACTAATGATTCGGGGTAGAGAGCAACAGCGGGGGTCCAGCAACAGCAGAGGTAAAAGCAGGTCTAAATCACGCCATAGAAAATCCAAGGGACGCGTGAAGTGCTTTGAATGTCACGAGGAGGGGCACATTAGGAGAGATTGTCCTAAGCTGAGAAACAGAGGTGATAAGCAGAAGGCCATAGTCAGTGTGGCGAACATTGCTGAGGAGAGCACTAGTGATGCAGAGGTTGTTTTGTGTGTGACCACAGGTTCGTCAAGAGACGAATGGGTGCTAGATTCGGGGTGTTCTTATCATATGACGCCTCATAGGAGCTGGTTTACTACTTACCAGATTGCAGATGGTGGTAGAGTTCTGTTGGGGAATAATGCAGCTTGCAAGGTTGTTGGGATAGAGACAGTTCGGATTCAGATGCATGATGGTGTGGTTCGCACATTGACAGACGTGAGGCATGTACCGGAGCTCAAAAAGAACCTTATTTCTCTAGGGACACTCGATGATATCAGGTGTAAGTACACCGCTAAAGGTGGAATACTAAAGATTTCTCGAGGTGCCATGACAGTGATGAAAGGTAAGAAAGTGAGTTCTCTCTATCATCTACTGGGAGAGACCGTGACAGGAGCGGCTGCAGTTTTATCAAGTGAGTCAGATTCTGATTTAACTCGTTTATGGCATATGCGTTTAGGGCACATGAGTGAGACAGGTATGACAATACTGAGTGATAAGGGGTTGTTAAAGGGTCAGAAGACAAGTAAGTTAGACTTATGTGAACACTGTATCTTTGAAAAGCAACACAGGATTAAGTTTACTACGGGTATTCATTCGACCAAGCAACCGGTTGAGTATATTCATTCAGATGTCTAGAGCCCGTCTCTGGTTCCTTCGAAAAGAGGCCCGTTATATGCTAACATTTATCGACGATTATTCAAGGAAAGTATGAGTATACTTTCTAAAGCACAAATCTGATGTGTTTGATCGGTTCAAAAAATTTAAGGCATTGATTGAGAAGCAGTCAGATAAACAGATCATGTGCCTAAGAATCGATAAAGGCATGGAGTTCTGTGGTAAAGATTTTACCGAGTTCTGCGAAAGAGAAGGTATTGTTAGATATCGCATAGTACCTAGGACACCATGGCAGAATGGCGTGGCAGAACAGAAGAATAGAACTTTACTTGAGCGGGCTCGGAGCATGTTATCGCATGCTGGAATAGGCAATGAATTTTGAGCCGAAGCAGTGAACATGACATGTTACCTGATTAATCGATCTCTATCATCTACTATTGAGTAAAAGACTCCAGAGGAAGTATGGTCGGGAAAAACTGTTGATTTCTCCAGATTATGAGTATTTGGATGTTCTGTGTATGCTCATACTAGTGATGGTAAGCTTGATCCGAGGTCAAAGAAGTACATATTTTTGGGTTATGCACATGGGGTGAAAGGCCACCGGCTGTGGTGCACTGATCCCAAATCACCCGATTTTATAATCAGCAGAGATGTAATTTTCGATGAGACTGCAATACTTCGACAGAGGAGTCTTGAGACACTACCAGCAGAGCAAACAGATCATGGTGTCAGTAGTGAGGTGAAGCTTCAGGTGGAGACTCCGGAGACTTCAGAGGTAACAGATGTTAAGATTGCAGATGAGGCCACAGTTCCTGAAGATGGTGATAGTCAACAACCAGTACAGTCACAACATACTCTAGTTGAGGGTAGACAACGGAGGCAAATAAAATCACCGGTACGTTATGGTTATACAGATATTGCTTATGCTTTGACTGTAGGTGACGAGGTGGAGACAGATGAGCCTTCGTCTTATTCTGAGGCGATGGCTAGTTCTGAGTCGTCGCAGTGGTTAAGGGCTATGAGTGAAGAGATGGAATCACTCCATCGAAATCAGACATGAGAGCTAGTTAAAGTACCCAAGAGTCAGAAGATTGTTGGAAGTAAATGGGTCTACAAACGGAAAGAAGGCATTTCCAGTGTTGAGGCAGCGATGTATAAGGCGAGACTTGTGGTGAAAGGGTTTACACAGCGGGAGGGCATTGACTATAATAAAGTGTTTTCTCCTGTGGTAAGGCATACTTCTATTCGTATTTTACTTGCCTTAGTTGCTGCATAGGATCTCGAGTTGGAGCAGCTTGATGTAAAGACGGCTTTTCTTCATGGTGAGTTGGAGGAGCAGATTTACATGAGGCAGCCAGAGGGATTTGTTATTCCGGGTAAGGAAGATCATGTTTGCTTATTAAAAAAATCTTTGTATGGGCTGAAACAATCTCCTAGGCAGTGGTATAAGCGCTTTGATGCTTTCATGACTTGTCAGAACTATTTTAAGAGTCAGATGGATAGTTGTGTTTATTTTAGGAGGCTAGATGATGGGTCTTTGATATATCTATTGTTATATGTTGATGATATGTTGATAGCAGCTATGAATATGTCTGATATTGATGCGCTGAAAAGGCAGTTAAGTGCTGAGTTTGAGATGAAAGATTTAGATGCTGCAAAGAAAATATTGCGAATGGAGATTTTGCGTGACAGGAATGCAGGATTATTACGTCTGTCTCAAAAGAAATATATTGAGAAGATTGTAGCACATTTTAATATGTAGTCAGCGAAGTCTGTGAGTACACCATTAGCGAAGCACTTTAAACTTTCAGTTAAATTATCACCGCAGACTGAGGAGGAGGGGGAACATATGTCCCGTGTTCCATATTCTAGTGCAGTGGGTAGTATTATGTATGCTATGGTATGCACTAAACCTGATATTTCACAAGCTGTCAGTGTAGTTAGTCATTATATGAAGCGTCCTGGTAAAACTCATTGTGAAGCTGTGAAATGGATCCTCAGATATTTGAAGGGGACAACAAACGTTAGCATAGTGTACCGAATGGACAATGATGAATGTGAAACCACTAATTTTGTGAATTCTGATCATGCAGGTGACTTGGATGAGTACAGGTCTTTAGCAGGATACTTGTTTACGCTTGCAGGTGGTGTAGTTAGTTGGAAGGCGTTCCTACAGGACCACGTGGCCTTGTCGTCGACTGAGGCGGAGTACATGGCACTGACCTTTGTAGTGAAAGAGGTGATATGGTTACAGAGTTTGCTCTTGGACTTTGGGTTGGATCAGAAAAGTGTTGATATATACTGTGACAACCAAGGTGTGATATTTCTAGCGTATAATCCGGTTTATCACGAGCGGATGAAACATATCAATATTAGGTACCACTTCATCCGAGATATTTTAGCGAAAGATAAGGTTGTTGTGAGAAAGATAGCTACGACAGAGAACCCATCGGACATGATAACTAAGTCTGTTACTTTGGCAAAGCTCAAGTTTTGCTTGAGCACGATTGGCGTCTGTGGAGAGTGATCGCCTTTCGGGGCGATGGGAGAGCAGCATAGATGATGAGCACTATGAGTTGACTTTCAAACATCGAGTCAAGGTGGAGAATTGTTAAATATGTCTCGAGTTTAAATCGTCCGCGAATATATATTTTGGTTTAAATATTCAATATTTGACCGAAACAATTGTGGCATGTTTTGGACGAGTTTTAATTGCATATTTGATATCTGCATTAGAAGACAAAAGATGTGCTCAAATATTATATATTATTTGGGTAGATATTTGGTCCAATAAAGGAAACAAAAGAGTAAGGGTTTTTTTTTCTTGTCTGCATCATGCAATAGCTGCGAGGTATATATATATATCCAAAAAGAGAATACTTTGCAGACTCTCTTCTTTGCTCGTTCCAAGACACAGCCGCACGAAAAGAAGAGGAGCAGTACGGTCAAGATTTATGCTTCGTTCGTGAGTTTATTTTAGTTTTATTTTATATTCAATTGAGAGTTGTCTGTTTATAAACACTTTGGGATTGGGTATAATTTAGGTGCGGGAAACACGAGCGTATTGAGCGATTGTAAATCCAATTCTCCGATATAATGGATTGTTCTTGCTGGCTCTTCCCGTGGATGTAGGTACCGACATTCGGACCGAACCACGTTATATCTGGTGTTCTTTATTGTTCATCGTTATTATTTCTAGGCTTTTACGTTGACGTATTTGTAAGATCCTGGTAGTTTCCGCGTTAGAATTACAACATATCTATATATGTGCTTTTTGGTTTTTTTTTTCGTAGCATCGTATAATTCTAGAAGTATAAGAATTTCGCAATACCAAATCCAACCAATCGGGATTTGAATGTCTATAAGACCGCCGCTAAAAATGGAATTAACTTATCAGTCCTTTACAAGTAGTCCACGGAGTTTATATTATGTGAGAATGCGGATAATTACACCCAAAAAAAAAAGTTTTACGCCTACTGTAAGTATGCTAATTCAGTCTTAAAATTTTGATCAATTTAATCATAAATCTTTTGACAATTTGCTAATATAGTCCTTCTGACTAAATGAGTGACGTGGATGCCGACTATACTACGTGGCATGATTGACTATGACTGACTCTGATGTGAATAATTTGCACAATTTTTTTTAAATCTTTCGTATATTATTATTATTTTTTTCTTTTGAATGGTGATAAGTGAAGGTGCAACACTCGCTAAATCTGGATGAGGGCCACCTCGTCGGTGCTGGCAATAACGAAAAACAATGAAACAAAAAAAAAGTCAATTTTTTTTTAAAAATTTGCAAAGTTGTCCACGTAAGTGCTGGCTGCAAAACGTAGGATGGTTAACGTTCACGTCAACACTTTTTGTCCAAATTTACTAGAAAAACTTCATTGATGAATTGTCAAAATGTTCAAAGGTTAAATTGATATCCGTACAATAGATATAGATTTTTTTTTAAACTTATCGCGATATAACATTAGGTTTTGTACATGTTGAGTCCACATGGGGCTTACGTTTTTTTTTTTATATACTAATAATGGATGCAATTTATGCGTAGATTTTGCTAGACAATAGTAGAGACACAGACATCGCAGGAAATGTGATGCCCAATCTCATCTACATCTCCAGAGAGAAGACCAAGAACGTGCCCCACCTATTTAAGGCTGGCGCCCTCATTGCCTTGGTAATTCTTATGCTCTGTTTATTTGCTCATCATTCAGTATTTATCGTGACCTTTTCAATTTCATGACTCCCCAATGAAATCACAGTCAGCTTTTTACCTCCACAACACACACATTGCATACGTATAGGACCCTGTTGATCCATCAGTATGTCTCATAGTTAATAGAAACTTCAGATCTTTTCTATTTTGCTTCCTCTTGACTTAAATTTCGGTTAAGTCTAGAGACTAGAAAAAGTATCAAAAAAGTCATAACCTATTGCAGTTATACCAATTCAGTCATGAACTTATTGTTTGGCAATTGAATCCTAAACCTTTTGTGTTTATGCTAGTTCAGTCCAATTGGCCAGGCTCTGTTGACGTGGACAACTTTTAGTACTATTTTAACTTTTTCGAATTCTTTTATTTTGTTTAGTAAAGAGTTATGTCCTTCTTTCTTTTCTTTTCTTTTGTTATGGTAGGCAAGAGGCCACCAGTCGGGCAGCTGACGGCCTCCTGCCAACTCTAATAAAAAAGGGGGTTAATACTACCAAAACCCTAAACTGATACACTTGTGAAAAATTTATCATAAATTATTTTTTTGACCATGAAAAAATTCAAACTGGTACAGCTGTGATAAATTTACCCAAAACTAGTACAACTGTGATAAATTTATCATTCGTTAGTTTTCGTTAAATTTTACCATCAAATCGTTGAGTTTAATGACATGTGGCAATTGTCGAGTGTACATGTTACCCTATATTGGCTACCGATATCAATTTGAAATTTTGTGCGATAGTAACTCAGTTTAACGGAAACTAACATAGGGTAAATTTGTCATATATATTCTAGTTTGAAAGTAAAAAAAATTAGTTTTGAGTAAATTTGTCACATTTGTACTAGTTTAGGGTTATTGGTGGTTAGAAAAGTAGTTTGGACTAAATTTGTCACAAGTATACCAGTTTAGGATTTTTGGTGGTAAAAAATATTTCTTTAGCATGAGAACTCAACGAAAGAAATGGTAGATGTTGGGGTAAATTTATCATAAGTGCATCAATTTAGAATTTTTCGTGATATTAACAAAAAAAGACATGAACATTTTATTACCAATTAAAAATGGAAAATTCGAATAATATTAACATATTATTATAAATTGTAAAATTGCTCACGTTAACATCAGCCGGTCAAATGAACTGAATTGACACAAATACAAAAGATTATATCTCAATTGGCAATAGGTTTAGAACTTTTAAAGTAATTTTCCCTCTAGAGAGTGATAGAAAGCTTGTATGCATCAAAGTTCGGTTAAATCATTTGGCACGAAGTAAAAAATGAGCAAGTTTTAATGGAGGTGAATGAGACTTCACTAGCGACTTGCCAACGAACCGCCGTACCTAATCTGTGCAAGTAGACCGATGTTTTCAGTGTATTTCTAGGTAAAACTTCTTGAAATTATATGTAAAAATTTCCTTCTTTGTATAATTACACGGATAATTGTTCTATTAATTCTTCGATTGAAGGCTCCGCGTGTCTGCGGTCATGACCAATGCGCCCATACTCCTGACCTTGGACTGTGATATGCGCTCGAACGATCCTGGAACGCCTCGCCGAGCGCTGTGTTACTTAGCCGACCCCTCGACGGACCATTCCCAACTTGGGTATGTTCAATTCCCTCAACGCTTCCAAGGCATCAATGAAGGGGACATATACTGCGGGGATTTGAAGCGCCCGTTCCAAATCAACCCCACTGGAATGAAGAACGGCCCGAGTTACGTCGGGACAGGGTGCCTTTTCCGGCGGCAGAGCTTGTTCGGTGCTCCTTCAGCAGTCGTGCCACCGGAGATCCCGCAATTGAGCCCCGAGCACTGTCCAAAGGGTTCGATTCAGTCAAAAGAGACGTTGGCATTGGCACAAATGGTGGCCGGATGCAAGTATGAGCACAGTACAAACTGGGGCCACAAGGTAAGGCTATCATTCATGTACTAGCAAGCTCGCTTGCTCGCTCACGCGCTGATCATCTTTCGTGATTAATTAATTTAATATCTCTAAGTTTTAAAAAATAGAGATGAGCAGTTTCAAATTCCGTATATGTTTCACCTGCAACCTAAAACCTATCTCGTCGGAACAGGTTCTCATTTTATGAAATTTGAAACCCGCCTCGCATGTCTTGGAACCTAGAATCTACCTTGTCATAGGTTCTAATATAGGTTCCATATCCTATTTGGTTTCTACCTGCATTCTCAATTGAACAATTGTAGTGAATCATCACCTCTAATGATCATCATTTGCTGCTATAATTCATCGATTACAATTCATATTTAGACATACAAATAAACATAAAATATTAACAAATTAAAGTCTCAATCTTAAATACGCTGGAAATGGAACTTGGACAAGTGGTTCTAGTTTACACACTCATTATCGAATGCCATGGAGTACCCCGAAATCACACAAAGATATATACCAAGAAAAGCACAAAACTTGTTATAGGTTATAGGATCTAGGTTCCACCTAATTGAAACTCGAAAACAATCTGTCGAAACATGTTCTTTAATTTTTGGAATCAGAAATCTACCCTATGTGTGGACCAATTCCCCACTGGTCTGATTCCATGAAACTATGCTCACCCCTATTTAAAATTGGGTGTGATCATTTAGGTGGGGTTCAGATACGGATAACTTGTGGAGGACTACTGCACAGGCTACAGGCTTCAATGCGAGGGGTGGAGATCGGCCTTTTGCCACCCTGAGAGGGCCCCGATTTGCCTCATTGATGTCCTCAACCAGATCAAGAGATGGGCCATCGGGCTTCTCGAGGTGGCCTTTTCCAAGTTCAGCCCGGTCACGTACGGCGTCCGGTCCATGGGTCTCCTCATGGGCCTCTCTTACGCGCGCTACGCGTTCTGTCCCATGGGGTGCATCCCCATCACCGTCTATGCCTTCCTCCCTCAGATTGCTCTTATCAATGGACTCTCCATCTTCCCCAAGGTATCTACTGCATTTCGTCCTTCCTAACATTATGGGTGCAACACTCGATCTTGGGCACTTTTAGGCGGCTTAGGTAAGGCTATTTAGTTATAGATTCCGGTTCAATCTGTCAATTTTGCACATCAAGTTTTTATTATGGACAAACCTGGTCGTTTTAAGGGTTGGGTCCGGCCTGATCCCATCCATCGATGAAGCACCGATCTGTTAATACACACACGTGTGTGTGTGTGTTGTGTACATTTACATATAAAAGTGTAGTATCCTAACCCTGTTTGTAGATTTTTTTCTTTTTTTTTGCACTATTGTGCCATCCCCTAGTTTGATCTCAGGAGTACATGTTCTGTCCCATTTAAGCATGAACCGATCATTATGGGCGCAGGTCTCGGAACTATGGTTCCTCCTATACATTTTCCTCTTCCTCGGAGCCTACGCGCAAGACCTTCCGACTTCTTCTTGGCTGGACACAACGGGACCCCTCCGGCGGTGGTGGAACGACCAGCGGATTTATCTTATACGCGGCCTGACGAGCTTTCTGTTTGGCACCATCGAGTACTCACTCAAGTCCTTGGGCGTGGCCCCGCACGGGTTCAACGTCACGAGCAAGGTCCTGGAGGACAAGCAGAGCAAGAAGTACGAGCAAGGGGTTTTCGAGTTCGGGGCCGTGTCGCCGATGTTCGTGGCGCTGGCGGTAGCGGCCATCGTCAACTTGGCATCCCTCATTGAGGGTCTAACGACGGTGGTGGTGGGGGTTGTGCGGAGGAGTTGCGGCGACGCGGAAGGGTTGGTGTTGCAGATCCTGTTGGCCAGTTTCGGGGTCGTGAATTGCTGGCCGATTTACGAAGCCATGTTTATAAGGAGCGACAAGGGAAGGATGCCCACCAAGGTTACGTTGGTCTCGGCATTCATCGCGTCTCTTCTTTATACCTTAGTTTCTCTGGTGTGAAAGATTAACTAGTAAGTTATGGTTTTGCTTAAGTTATAATGAAACAGAAAATGATTTCCCGACAATACAATCACGACCATTACCCTGTATTTTGCATAAATCACTTATTTATTTAGAGATCGCGTGGTTAAAAATAATCAACAGTATTGCCAAACTGTCAATCTTGTAGCTCCCTAACGAAATATATCTCATGATATATATGTTTACGTGGAATTATTTTCACCCGAAGAACTACTAAAATGTCGTCGACTGCTCTGTTGATTACTCTAGTTTAGACTTTAGACTGATTTTTCAAGTTCACCCCCAAAAAAATAATAATAATAAAACAAAGAGAAAAAACAAAAAATCATCATCTTTACAAACTACAATGGCATGTTTCCTGCCCAACCAAATGGCGACAGAGAGCCTCTCATGTCGTGCTTCTTCGTAAAGACTCGAGCGCTTGGATGTCCACGTTCACGGATTGTGATTCCTCAAAGCAAGCATCCCCACTTGAACTCGCACCTCGGATCGGTATCGTGACATCTTCTTGCCGATGGTGTTCCGGCTGCTCCGGATCGGGCCGAGCAAGCGGGTCCAAGGAGCTCCGGCCGTCTTGGAGGTGGGGCAGCGGCCAGCCGTGAGGCTTGGCGGAGGGGGCGGGGCCAGAGGGGACGACGGAGCAGCGACAGAGAGGGCAAGTGGAGTTGGAGTGAAGCCAGTGACGGATGCAATCGATGTGGAACACGTGCTTGCAGGACGGCACTTGGAGCAACTCCTCTTCCATTTCGAACTCTCCCAAGCACACGCAGCACCTGTCGTTCCATTCATGGTTAGAGAAGGGATAGATGCTTTGCCCATTTTTTTTAATTAATTAAAAGGAGAAAAGTAGGTACGTTCATATAATAATAAATAAATATAATATAGAAGCTGATAATTTTAATTTGTTAAAAGGAAAACAAAATCAAAGTTGGTAAACTACAACAAAAATTGATTCCTTAAACGAAAAAGAATCAAATTAGTAAGTATTGTCAAGTTGATAACTAAAAACTAATTACTAATTCAATACACACACATACACAAAAAAAAATGGGGTGAGCGACTCAAACAAAGATTGCCAAATTAATACGAGAGTCGGTAAATTTAAAGTGATGCCTAAGATAAGAAGCAGGATATTATTATGAATGTGGACCGATAAATAAAGTGATCGGGTGACTAATTTACCATATAAATTTATTTCGAAATGTCATGACTCTGTTTGAAACGAACGTCAACTAATGATGTGTCGTGGTAAAAGGAGCTGAAAATCTAAAGGATATATTCTACGGGGCGGCAATAGGACATGAAATATATGTGTCAAGGTGCGTGTGTGTGTACGGATACCACTCTTTTTAAGTAGATAAAAAAGAGTGGCTCTAATCAAAGATTCAATGTGCTCCCCTTCTTTTGGGCCATGTAAATGCGATGCCCTTGCCTTGCCCGCTCCTTCTACGGTCTAAAGTTATCCATCGGTCTGGTCAGCATAAATCGTCGAAAAGGTCACAAATTCGCTGCGCTAAAAGATGCATGTGGGCCTTTTTTTTTATAGCTCGCACGTGGTGATTGGACCCCACGTGAGATTCGCTTAAGTGAATGCTGGTTGTCCCACGTGACACGAACAGCATTGAAGTGTACATTTTTACATATATATATTTTGTATTTTTTTTCTTTCTTTTCTATAATTTTTATTGAGGACCGATGAGGGTCTCAGCCAATCACTTCTTGCCTCAGGCAAGGACCGGCGACCCTTGCCGACACAAGGCGACGTCGCTACGGCCCTCGCCTAGATCTAATGAGGGCACCGCAACCCTCATGGGGCAGGGTGAGGCCATGATGCCCCTTGCCTGGGGCTGATGGGGGTCAGCAAGCGACCTGTGTCGACCTCAATATAAAAAAAAAAGTTGTATAAAAAGAGTGAAATAAAAAATTAAAACTAAAAAGATGAAAATATTTAAAAAAAAACATCCACGTCGGCGTCAACCGTGCCAACCAATGTCCACGTCAGCAATTTTCGACTAAAAATGGTTAAATGGACTCAATTGACACAAATACAAACAAAAGGGTTAGGATTGAATTAGCATTAACACAATAGGTTTAAGATTTTCTTGACCTTTTTTTACCCTCGTGGGATTGTACTTGCTCCCTATTCAGTCCATAGCCAAATTTCAGGAAAATAAACTGTTCATTCTATTTATAGGTGACGAGGATGTCATATTAGATAAGTAAAGCCCAAAGCATCTCTAATCTTGCAAATTAGATAAGCCGCGCTTCAAACTCCAAATACGTCGGTGATCTAGATATAAAATTGTTTGCACTTGGTGCGGTCGAAAATCGGACATTATGGCCATTACTCTCTCTCTCACGGAGGAAGGAATTGAAAACTTTATTGAGGAAAATTGTTCAAAAAGTTTAAATTTATTACACTTTGGCCGATAAATTTTTTAATTTTATCAATTCTATCGTAAATATTTTAACGTTTTGTCAAATCTGGTCGTAAATAATTTTTGAATCTATTTATTCGAATTGCTTCGTTAAGCAGTGGCATCCAGCTTAATAGAAAATGGGCGGCCACTATTGGGAATCAATCTCAGTCGTTCACCTTTTCACGTGGACCATCCACAGATCGGTGGATGGTTGTGACACGACGCCACGTGGTGCATGTGTCACTGGCCGAAGTATCAATCAAAAAGCACGCATAGTGCGCAGTGTGGTGATCGAAAAGATGAAGGAAGCGAAATGATTAAGCGTCCTAGAATCAATGATTACGAGAAGAAGCAAAAGCAACAGAACTTACTGCGAATCCTTCGCCCTTAGTTCTTCGTCGAAGAACACTGTTGGAAGGCTGTCCTTGAGCTCTCCTGTCGATCCCAATTGCATTTGGCACGGCTGAAATGCGTAAACATATGTCGCAAAACATTAGGATTCATCCATTGCTTGAGTTTTGAATCCGTCTAGAAGTCTAAATCTCCAAGAGAAGCGCAGATTGAAGTCTCAAAATTACAAGCTTACAACTCGAAAAGGGGTCGAATCCTACTAATGGGATCGATAAATTGATATTTTGTGCACAGTAACATTCTCAAGTGATCGCCGAGTACATGAGGGGGAAGAGAGAGAGAGAGGCGCTCACCGAGGAGACATAAGGAGGTGCTCGGTCGGAGGATAAAGGGAGGGCAGGCCGGGGAGAGGAGAGGGAAGAGGCCCTCTTCTTGAGGTAGAACAAGTAGAACAGCAGGAAGAGAATGATGGAGAAGAGAATAGGGATGGAGAATATGAAGGCCTGGTAAAGCTTGAGCTGAAGTGCCTGGGGATACAGATGAGGCGGTGAGCTTGGTGGTGATTGAGGTAAACCCATCCCAACTCTTCAGTCTTCACAATTCACACACACACACACACACTCATAATGAAGAGAGGAGGGGTGGGGGAAAAACTCTCTGAATAAATCTATCTCAAAGTGTGTGAAGTTCAGAGCTGCTAAAGACAAATACATAGGAGGTTACGTAGGCCTTCGTCCTCTATTTATACGAAGAACTTGCTCGATGTTTGTGTGTTAGAGAGAGAGAGAGTGACTTCTTATGGGATTTTTGAAAGACCGAGGAAAATTGCTAAAAAGATGAGAACTTTTTCTGTTTAATAAACTGGAAGCCAGGGGAAGAACTTTGGACATCAATGGAAGTGGAACGTGGTGTATATATTCTGTGCTTTTCAAATTTGACGGGACTTCTGCCCCCACCTTATGGCCAGTGAAGTCACCACTATGAGATGGGCCCTCACACTTGCCACTCAGGCCCATTTGTCCTCATTCTCTAGGCATGGCCCTAAATAGCATAATGCCACCTTAACTTTTTTTTTTTTAATACCAATATTTTAACTTGTGATTATCTTAGTGACTCGGGTGCCCAACTTTAATAATGAAAAAAAATTACACATCTTTGGCTTGTGCATGCTTAGCTAAGCGGATTCTTAAACGGCCAAAGTGGTTTTGGTAATGGTCTCTCGAGAAGTGAAGTAGGAAGATGTTGGCCTCGAATTCTGTTGAAAGGTATTATGGTGGATGAGGTAGATCCTTTGGTATTTAGATTTTTTTCGTAAGTCTATTTGTTAATCCATCGTTGGCCATTCCATGCATCCAAACAAAGTACGAGGAAGCACGAGGCATTTCGCAAACACATAGTCATTGTCTTAGATTGTTCGTGACTCGAACTAAAACGAATTATCGAGTGATAGAGCGTTACGGATTCGAAATTCCAAATAAAATATCGGTTTGAATGGACGTTGCGGAGTGATTAGTGATGTTACTATAGTTTTTGGCCAAAGAAAGAGAGAAGTTCCAAATGATTATTGATTTGGATGGACCTTGCCTAGTGACTAGCGATGCTACCAAAGTATCTAAATTTTTTTTTTTTCCTGTCGCTAGAGAGTAACAAAACGGCAAAGCTCATAAAAATCCTTGAGATTTGTATAGTTGATTGGGCCATCCATGGTTTTCAATTCCGCATCTAGAGGTCATCCGTACAAATCTCACTAATGACATGCAAATTATGTGGATACGCCTACTAGCACGGGCAAAAGGTTTGATCTTAACTGGCTCTTGGGGCTCCTAAGGTATTTTATGGATTCAAGTAAGATGATTGTCGTACCCGAACCTCTTTCATTTGATGTGGGACGAGCATCAGGCTATATCGATCAGCTCACAAGATCTCGTCGAAAAATCCAGCTGATGATGCGGGAGCGTCCGATTCGATGTTTTAAATCCTTGAGTTCCAACTTGATTCCATCGATTAATCCGGCACAATCAATATTCATTCAAGCAAGGGAAGAATCTTAGTTACGACTTGCTTCGATGGGTCAAGAATAAATTTGTCAACATGGAGACGGTCAACCAAGGTATCGATTAAGGAGTTGACAATTCTTTCCTTAATTTACTGATTCAACAAACTATTTGCAGATTTCAAAGCAAATTTACATTGAGCAATTTCCTTGGATATTTATTGATCTCTTGAGATTGTTAATTTTAGGCATAGGCTAGTGTTCGAATTTTAGAAGATGAACCGGAAAGCCAAACAATCAAGATTTCAAGTCTCCATCCACTTAATTGTAACGCAGAGTTGATGAATATTTGGATTATACGAGGCTTGTCTCAGTTTGAGCAAATATCTATCCTGATTTTTGTATCCGTGGAAGGTGGATTTGACGCAGAGAATCAATTACTTGGAAAACAATTTCCAAAAGATACCTGAATTGATAGAATGATAATGTCGATGATAAAGGTGGACGTAGATATGACTTCTTTATGCATCAGAATAACTATAAATAACATAATCTATGACTTGTAGCCGTTTCGCTTCAACCGAACAGTTTTGAGCGTGATCTGAGATCGTTTAACCCAAGATCCGAAATTACCAACGAAATCACGCCGGCTTTTGACGATACAATTTGACGAGATAATAACACCATAATAATCAAAAGCCGGCGTGATTTCGTTGTCTATCCTCGATTCGTTCTGTAACCCTTGGTGGTGGTGAGCTCCGTCAATCCTGATCTTGATCCTCAGCCGGCGGCACGTGCCTTTTGACTCCGATAGTAATTCATCCTGCATTTGCATCTGTTTGTCGACACCCGTGCCCCCCCCCCCCCCCCACCCCCCACACACACACTCCGATCTATCCTTAATTCCTTCGATATAACTCGAAACGACAACCGCCCGTCCCCACACCTTGTTTTAGAATTATCAAAAATGCTTAAGACACGTGAAGCTCACATATCCAGCCAAAGATAGGTTTTGCAATTTGGAGGAACTCTCTTGCTACTTGCTTAGTAATGCTAGTGTATACATTTTCTATGCAAGCAAGTAACCACATTTGACAAATTACTTACATTACACCATTATATGATTGAAAAGAGAGAGGAGTAATTATAGCGTACATGGTCAGCGTAAAGGAAGTTTTAAACAAGCGACTTCCTTCACCGCCGATTTGAGGAAGTACGTGTGGTTTATAATCGTCAAAACAAGGGTTGATAAGGCTGCTCGCGTAAACTAAAAAACTTCCTTCACATTGGCAGCACTATGAGTTATTTTTTAATGAAGGTGCTTGTTATTGATTTGATTCGTTACGTGAGAAGTCCTTCGAGTTAGGCAATACCTTTGTGTTTTTTTTTACCCTTTGCTGATCTCCATTGAGTTGACCCAAGTAGGTCAAGGTGGGCACTGTCCTTCGAGTTAGGATGTGTAAGGTTAGGCAGGCGTATGCGTTTTCCAATTGACAAAAAGGTTTTGTTGGGTTCGTGTAGATGTTAACCTAACCTCCCTGACCCTTTTTCTGGCATTGGTTCATACATGGTCAAGAAGAAGATCCAATCGAGAACGTGTATGCTCATCTTTCTTTTTCTTTTTTGGGCTATTACGTATCTTCATCTTTCGAACCAGTCTTATTTGCAAGCCGTCCATTACGAATTGAACATACGAGATTTACTCGATTGAACAGTTTATAATTCAGTCAACTCACCATAAGTTCAGTAATAGGCGAAGCACGAGAGAATTATTTTTTTTTAAAAAAAATCCTAAATCTATTGCAATCGTGTCAATTCAGTTCTAATTTTTTCTTTTGTCAATTCAGTATTGTACCTTTTGCATTTGTGTTAATTCAGTCCATTCAGCCAGTTCTGGCCAGAAATCGTTGACGTGGCACTACCGACGCTAACACTAATTTTTTAATAATTTCTTAAATTTTATATATCTTTCTCTCATTTTTTATAGCTTTTCTTCAACGTTGAACTGGCCACAAGCGAGGACCACAACAGCCTCTCAGACTAAGGCTAGGGAAAAAAAAACTAAAGGAAAGAAAAAAATACTAAAAAATTAAAATTGTTATTTATGAAAATTCACGTCAGTGTCTGCCGGTCAAAATTGATCAAATGGATTGAATTGACGCAAATACGAAAAATTTAAGACTGAATTGACACAATTATAATAAATTTATGAATTTTTGTTTTTTCTTTTAACACATCCATTTTCATCTCCTTTGAAACTAATTATTGAAGTATTGAACCAAAAAAGAAGAAAGGAGGTGGGTGTTGGGGCCAAAGTTGGGAGAACTTATTCTTAATAAATAAATAAAATAAAATAAAATAAAAATCTGAAGAAAGCGATCCACCCCACTACTTCAAAAAGTGGAGGTCCGATCAGATTCACCTTCTAAATATCTTCAAAAAAAATATTCTTTCTTTATCAGCAAAAGCTCAGTATTGATTGAAGAATAAACCGGCCTAGAGAGAGCATGCCCTTAGGACAGCCAGCTATCGCCCGGAAAGAATGTCAGCTTCCACTCCGACTAGCGCAAGCCTTGATATAACACGTAATGCCTACGCAAACTGATGGATAATGGAAGTATCAAATGACTCGGATCAGTATTCATCCTTGTACAAGCCGCACCACCATGTTGGATAATGGCAAACTGACGTGTACGACGGAAGCAAGTGTCGTGTGTTCTATCGCAGAACTCTTGAAATCAAAGGATAGAGACCCGAAGACGATGTAAGTTACGATGTTCGGCACAAGTGTATAACGATGATGGGAGCGTCTTCGAGTTGGTTCGAACAATTCCGGAGAAGCAACTATCCATCTTCACGAGTCTGTGATCATCGTAGGCCGCCAAATCCTGTCTGAATTTTCGGTTTAAGCCTCCTGGCTAAGCAAAATCGAACTCCTCGTCCCTTGACTTCTGATTGTTAATCAATTGACAACTCAACTCAAAACCTTGAACCCAAAAAACCAAAAAAAAAAAAAAAAAGTCACTCAAAACCAAAAGATATTGCTGTTAGTGATTTGATTTATGAGACCCACCAAGAGATGACTTCACTCAAGTCTTCTGCAAAATCATGATATCCTTCACACTCTTCCTAGTTGCTATTTTTTCTTTTAAAAAACTTAATCTATTACATTTTTGCAAATTCAGTCCTAATTTTCTTTTTAAAAAAATCCTTATTTGAGAGGGAAAAAGAAAACAAAAAAAAGTAAAGAAAGAAATCAGAAAAAAAAAGAGGAAATGAATAAATGAAAATTTTGAAAAAAAATACTATGGTATTACTAAAAAAAATCTACATCAGCGTGGATCGTTCCACATAGAACAACCATTGTTCATGTCAGCGATTTCTGGCTAAAATTGACGGGAATGACTCAATTGATAAAAATTAAAAAGGTTTAAGTCTCAATTGGCAAAAATTACTATAGATTTATTACTTTATCAATAATTTTCCACGTCAGCGGCCGTTGATGATCGATGGCACGTACTTTTCCTACCTTTTCATAGATCGATAGAGCTGTCACTGTGATGAAAATCTCGCTTTCTCTCTCTCCCTCTCTCCTCTAGTGGGAAAGAGATAAGATCCACAGCTCCACCCCCACTGAAATTCTGGATTCTGGATTCTCTCTCTCTCCCCCTCCGCGCGCGACGCTGAAACGTGAAGCGTGCATCTCTCGTTCTCTCCCACGTTTCCTTTGCCCTTTTTCCCATTCTCTGATTGATAAATAACACCAACGACAACAACAATAACAAATGGATAATAACACCATAATAATCAAAAGTGCCTCCCACTTTTACCCCCTTTAAGAACAGTAGCCCCCGATCGTGCGGGTGACGACGATCATGTTGGGAGTTGAAAAAGGGTTCGGTCCAACCACAGTTGGATCACGACATTTCTGATTGTTTGTGGCCTTCGGGGGTGTGTGTGTACTCGGAAAAAATAATTTATTGTCAACTTGTAGAGCCCCCCTCCCGTAGAAGTAGAACATCTGTGTCTAAAGAAACGATTAGGGAGCCATTAATTTCTTTTTTTTTTATGGTCAGTGCCTTCCACCTCAGGCACTCGTTCTAGATTCCGAATAATTTCGAAGATCTTACTCAGTGGACGATCATTAGGACACTCACCTTAGATATCTTTACCTGTCTACGAGGATTTTCAACCTTTAGGAGGTATTTAATATGCGATATAATTTGATCCGATCAACCCTCGTGGTGCCATAAACAGTCGGTTCTGGACGCTTTCCGCGACAGATGCAGTCACATCATCGCGTGCGGCTCGTTGTTTAGTTCGAATCTGGCTTTGCTGGGAGAGCAAGAAAAGCCGGCGGGAGCAATGAAAAAGAGAGATGTAAAAATTTGCAAACAGTGAATTGAAACTTCAGAAAGTGCATTGTTGGGGAACTTTCTTCAGGACATGATTACATGTTACATGGCAGGTGTCTTGTTGTTTAATGAGAAAGACCTGATCTAAATCCACCTAATATTGTCTCGTTATGCACTAAGCATACATAACAACAGTTTCCTCAGTGCGAAAATTTGACAAAGCAACCAACTCCATTGTCACTCCAGTTGTGTTGACTGGTGTGCAATATAATTTTCCGGAAACTGTTTTTCACGAAGTTTCATGTATTGCGCTCCCCCAGCCCACCTGAAAATATAATGCCGGACCAAAACAGTTGCAAAAAACAGAACCATGAGTAAAATCAATAGCATGGGAGAATTGTGCTGCCGTTCCACCCCTGGCGAGAGACCCGTGATTTTTACAAAAAATAACTAGTACTTCCTCTTTCTTATTTTGAAGGTGGATGACCGGATTACATCATCATCGGCATTCAGGGTAGCCTCCAGAGCTGCAATGGCCTCCGGTTTGGTGAAATAGGTGAAGAGGAGATAGATACCGTCCAAGTAGGTGTTACTCTCCCCTGCTTTGTTCTTCTTCTTGATACTGTAGGCCAATGGAATCACGCCTCTGTTGAAAACCTCAACGTACATGCCGCCTCCAGCAACAAGCAGCTGCAACAATGTACACCGTTAGCGAAGACGACTCAAGTTCATGACACTAGCAAGTAGCAAGTGATATGCATGCAACTTGAACAGTCACTTGAGAAGCTCCTTCCAAAAGAAAAAAGGTAAAAAGGAAAAACAACTAGGGCTCGTTAGTCCTTTCATCTTGTATCCAGCGACATTGGTGATAAAACAATAGACGGTTTCTGAGCATGCTCAGACCTAAACATCCTTCACTGACAGATACGCAACAAACTCTGCTTCAAATGGAAAAGCATGAACATCAAAAAAGGAGTGACATAACCAGGGAGAGAACATGACATCTCGTAAACAAAAATATGTTAGTAGAGAAGCTTTGTACCTCATGGCATGAACCTCAACTAGCAGATAAGACATAAATTAGAAGGACAGAAATTCAGCACATATTGAGCTAAGCTAAACTTTGCACTGAATTAGACCGTATAGAAGCCATTAAGAAGTAGAATAGCAATCCAATATCAATCATGTCACAAGCATTATAAATGGAAGATAGTTCTTGGAGCAAATCCACCAGGGGGTTTTACGTACAGTAACAGAACCAAAAATAAATGCAAGGTTTATGCAGATGCAAATGGATGATTAGTACAAAAACACCAGAAAGCACGGAATATTGTCTGAAATGTCCAGATATCACGTGGAACTACTGCCCTATATGCTTAAGGAAGGCTTTAAACAGACTTTGGCAGTCAAATGAAAATTGCATGAAAACAAAGGAAAGAACATCAAAATCAATGAAGCATGACAGGTCAGTGTCTTAAGCCCCCATTACCTCAATACCATTCCTCCAAATTCTATGGATAAGAAGACAACTAAAGATGCTGCTAATTTGCATCAGAAGCAGAAAGGGAACCTGAGGAGATTTCCCACTGAGAGAGAGAACTACATTGAATAATGCCGCCTTTTCTTCTTCATGTGTTATAATTATAATAGGATATAATGGATTAAACAAGTCGGTTATCAACCTTGAAGAACCCCCTCTAATCAAAATGCTGTCAGGAACGCAATCAGCTCATTTCTTTTTTCAGATGTTCATTACGTTAAGATATTTGTACAAGAAAATAGTATAGCCTCCATTTATCGTATATTACCCACCCAATGCAATTTTATTTTAAAAACTGCAAGAAGCAAGTCAGGCCATTTTCATCTCTTCATTTTCATTTTAAGCATCATGACAGTCGTTATAGAGGGTAGATATCCTTCAATTTCACGTTAAGTGTTAACCGTGGTGAGGTAGGCTATTGGCCAGTTCAGCCGAACATATGATTGACTTTGGAAAAAAAATACTTTCTCAATAAGAAAAAAAAATAGCCAGAAAAAAAATGGCCAATGGGAAAACAACAAAAATGTCAGCCTCAGTTGAGAAAAAGACAACTATCCTAGACTTGTGAAGCTGATAATGTATGATGTATTATGCCATCAGCTCATACTAACATTCTTATACCAACAAAGGAACTGCTTAAGCCACTATTTTCATTTACAACCAAGTGCAAGACCACTATCGTCATGAACATGCAGAACATGCAATTACCTCGTATAGTAATAAGAGACACGGTCATTCTCCTCAATGGGAAAATGACATCACTTCAGCCCAAAGTCCTCATCGAAAGTTAAGCCCCTACTAGGCACTCGAATCACAACCAGGCGCGAGATTGATAAACAAAAATTCCATGTCAATAATGTTCCTTCCAGATAAACAACAGCATTTTGCCTGCTCCTAATCTAAAGCTAACAGGAGGGGAGTTAGCAAAAGCAAGCAACCTTCGAGTGAAAAAGTTCCCGCTCTCCGAATGCATATAATATGCACACCTGTTCGGTTAATGTTTCATTGCTATTGGTCTCATATCTCTCCAGGTTACGTTGCACATTCGCTTGTAGAGGCATTTCTTGCATCTACATCTATGTTTTTAGATTGCTGCAGGACAACTTTTAGCAGAATGAAGGGTTACTATCAACAGCTCAATACATTAGGAAAAAACAAAGTCAATCAATCTTGAGGTGTGTGTTCTCAATTCTTTCAGCAGAATCAATTGCACAATCTCCAACAAAACCTCAAACTGCATCATCAACTTCCTCGAGCTAATGCCTAATTAAACCTATATAGTATACCGCAATAGAACATACCATACTCCAGTAAAATCGTTTCGTTTTCTTTTTCCTCCAATTCCTGCTCAAAAAAGAAACAGAGAACAAACTAAAAGTCTAAAGTAATCACACTGAGCTTTAAAACTTACTACCTCTTCATACTTCTGGGTCAACGCGAGCCTCTCATCTTCGGACATGTCGGGCCTCAGGACCGCCATGGTCTCGTACTGCCTCAGCCCGGGCGGGCACTGGGGCTCCTCCCTGTCCTCCACCGCCGTTGCGCCCGACCCGGGCGGCGACGCCGGGTCGTCCTCGGACCCCAACCCGCCCTCGAAGAAAGTGCCGGAGAAGTCGAGCGTCTGAGCTCGGACCGGCGACGCCGTGGCGGAGGTTCTTCCCCGAGAGCGGTGTTGGCAGGCGGCACTGACCTGGGAAGGGAACGGCTTGAGGGTGTCGGAGAAGGAGAGGAGAGGGGATGAGAGTTTGGAGGGAGGGTAGGGGCAAGATGGGGAATTCGAGGGGGTTTTGAGCGCGGACGCGAGGGAAGAAGAGGAAGATGAGGCCATGGCTGACGGAATTTGGAGGAAAAAATGGGAGTGGAGAGTTCGGGGGGAAGAGCCGGCTAAAAAGTGGATACCGGATAAGGGTGATCAGCGGACAGCGGACGGCTCATTTGGGCTAAGCGGACCAGGCCGGGCCGGGCCTGACTTTAGTCACTTACTATGACAGTGGTTAAAAAAAATTAAAAATTCCAAGTGAAAAAGTTCCAAAATGAACAAAGACAATTTACTAGCTGCAAATCATAGTTTTTCGAACTTTGAATGTTTTATCAACCCATTGGAATTACCGGCCATGATGAAAAGGTTATGTAATCACTAACATATATGATTACAAATCGCTTATGATAATTACCAATATGTTGTAAAATTTTTAGATTCACATTGTTTGACTCAAACGGTGGAGTAATGAAATATCGATACATATTAAAAGTGGTCCACTAATCAATTATCATATTTGATATCATTTAGAGCCCAAATTCGAACTCGTCAATTTATCTAATTGGACTCATCTTGATTCAAAAGCTTAAACTAATAAGTTATGAGGCAATTTGAATATATTAACTATTATACGCCACGTTAATTCTCCAATCTGAAATTTATCTAACATAATTCACATAGTCCCTCTCGTCCCTCCCATCTTCATGGTTGAGCATCAATGAGCCTGTAAAAATAGTTATGCATTGCTGGAATGTTATCTGCATCTCCCCCATCTTCAATCAATCAAATCCTTAAAAGAGTTTTGTTTCTCCAGGACCCAGAAGCTTTATGAAGTGGTTCAACTCACATTATGAAAATAAAAACTTTAACTGAATTGATGATAATCTCATATATCCCCGTCTCTGTCCCGGCCATCGCCTTATATTCTTCTTAAGCCGATTGTCCCTACACACCGCCCACGACGACGGCCGTGTAGGCCGAGGGGCAGCTTCCGGTGGACTTCACCAAGCCATCCCGAAGCAGCAATAACATGGGAAGAGGGCATGAACAGAGCGGTGATGCTGTGGCTGAGCTCGAAATAGGAACGACCGAATTGCTGAAATTGCCGACTTTCTCGCGGATGAGCAAGTTGCAGCTGCTGAGGTATCCACTGTTCGCTTCTCCGTCGCCGCCGTGGGATGCTCGGGCCTCCGTCCCCTTTCGTTGGGAGGAAGTGCCCGGCAAGGCGAAGGTCTTCCATGCCCGCTCGCCCGAACCGTGCTCTCGTGCGTCCTCGAAGCTTCCCCCACCTCCAAGGTGGTTTGGTGCGAACACGGGCAATGTTGGGTTCGGGCGCTCGCCCATGGCCATCTTGCATCGAACGGACACCGACTGTTCCTTCCCATTCTCGAGCTCCTTCAGTAGCGAGTGCCGGTGCAGCAGCGGCAGCGGCAGCGGCAGCAGCGAGGTGGTTGGAGCCGGGGGCGCCGATTTTTGCTGGCACGGGGGCAGCGGCGGCGAAGACAGTTCAGAGCTAAGTGGAAAGGTGAGAATCACAAGGGCTGGGAGGACATGGAGATTGTCCCACATCTTACAGGGAAGATCTCATTCATTGGTGAGTTCATCAAATGTTCAGCTCCAGTTCATCCTCCTTGTTCATACCCAGGAACAAATTTGCCTGGGCGGATAATCAAGTAAACCATACGGACTCCTAGCTTATTTTGAATATCAACATGGATAATGTCTTTAATCGTGATTGTTAAGAAATCTTGTGGAAGCCGTGTGAAGAACGTGACTTCTTTATCATAATTTCCACCCAGACATCAACCAAATAGAAAGGAGATTTTGAAGCAATAACACAGCTTCGTTCGTCTTGCCAAAAAATATACGAAATCATTTTTCATGAAGATAACAATATTCTCCGATGTTTGCCAAGGAAAATCTTTTCTGTCATTTGATTTTATTGCGTCGTCGTTAGCTTGGAAATTGCACAAGTGGGCTTCAAAACGTCAAATTTTTTGTCAAATTTATTTTTAAAATTTTTATATATCTGTTCAATTAAGTCCTCGAGCTTTTTGAATTTGTGCGGTTCGACTCTCTAAATTAAGTCCTCGAACTTTCTCAGTTTGTGCTGTCAAATTTTTCGATCAACCGCTCTAACTACACCGTAAAATTTAATCGATTTCAGGGAAGCATCGCTAGGGGCTTCAGGAAGGTGGTGCTCCGGAAGAGAACTCGGACGTACGTGGCTCTGCAGCCACGTCTTTGAGCGTCCTTGATTAAGAAATCATGAATTTTGTTGTATCGTTTAAGCCTATGTGGTCTTGACTAATGGACTACTTTCAAGAACCGATTTCTGATCCTTCCTAGCCTTTTCAATAAAAAGCCCGAGTTGAGCTCTCTTGTCTCTCTTGGTTGGCTTGTTTCGCACCTGAACCTCTGTTGTGAGCCCTTACGCGAATTGCGTCGTGCTCGTCGACGCAATCGAACTCGCGCTTCTACTGTCAAGCCGTGCTGAGAACGATCGCGTCGTACGTGCTTCCGATCGAGCGCGGCCGAATTAAGGACCGCCTAGGGAATGTGACGAAGTGGAGTCTGGTGAAAAGCCATAGCCTCACGGTCACGGACAACAAAGTACAATTGCTGGTCCGAAGTCCTTTCAGGTTTGTAATTGTTTCGGTCGCAGCCCGAGTAGATTTTGATCACTTTGTGGCTGCCCTCCTCAATAATGAAAGCTTTGTTCGGCCGCCAGGACGGGTTACTACGATTGGAAGAGACCGTTCACACGCGCTTTCAATGCCTGTCGCATCAAATCGGGACGTACTTGCTCATGGGTTTCCACGAACCAAATCAGCGGTGCCCATTTCAAGAGATGATCGCTTTCCAGATTGAGCCGGCCCCACCCTACAATTGAAAACCGAATCGGTGGGGACGGTTATTGATTTGATTTCCCAAAGTCGAAAATCGGAGGGGAGGGATGGGAACCAGATCGATTGATTTAGGTCCAAAACTTGGGTAGGTTTGATCCTTGGGTTGGATTGATCTGATTTAGTTGTTTGACAATTTCTTTTTCCTTGCTTTTTTTTTTGTACAAAAAAGAAAGAAAGATAACTTTAAGAAAAAAAAATATATTAAGTACGATCTTGGCGATTCTATTCTGCACCTAAAACCGAACTGATTCTCAAAATCGGATTCTCATGCACACCCCTATCTATGTCTCTTTTGAGAGTTTAAGGTGATTGGTCAACATCACTTCATGCGTAAGTTCGCTTCCCACCACGTGATAATCACTTCAAAGTGATTTCTCCATTAAAACCGTTTTGAGGTACAGTAGAACATAGGAGGATATTAGCATAACGGTACTGTTAGCTAAATTATTAACGGTGGTTTTGTGACCATAAATTTAATTTTCTAAAAGATAGGCAATTAGAAGTTAAGTAGCATTGAAATCGATATGCAATACAAAATATCGATATGTTATTTCTCAAAAAATAAAAAATTTCAATACGTTGTATACTAAGCATATATGTTTATACACATGATAAAAAATAGTGTATACATATAAAAAAATGGTTGCAATGAGCACCTTCTTCTTCTTTTTTCGTTAGGAATTTACTATTAAGTTTTTCTGATAGACTGGATATATTAATTTTGAGATAGGTGAGTATGTAATTTAAGTGTGTATGTGTGTATATATATTGATAGATTTATATTTTGACCCCTTATTAATTAAAAATATTTAAATTTGACCATGTGAATGTCAAAATGGTGTTCTGGGATGCTGAGCTCGCGTGTCGCTGGCATTTTCAGAGCGCTGATCATGTGTTGTCTGACACCAGTTAATCACTTGTCGATCACATGTTGGAAAGTGTCTGACGTGTTTCGAGTGTTCGACACAATAAGAAATCCCTTAAAGAGTGTTGACGCTTCCAACATCTCCTCCTACTTTTCCAATTTGCTTCACCATTTTGACCAAAAAAGGAAAAGAAAAGAAAAGAAAATATCGTTGCACCATTTTTATTCTACTCTTACATATTCTAGTAACTATCTCACCGTAACCAAAGAAAAGAGTACCTCCTCCTCAATTCTTCTCTGCCACGTCACCAATATCTCCTCATTGCCGCCTAAACATGCCACGTCAAAAGACTTCTCTCCTAATTACCCAAGATATATGGGAAAATTTTGATAATATTGTTCTACCTGTGTTAACTTACTTTTCACAAATTTAAATTTGTAAGCGATGAGCGAAATAATAAGCATATTAATTTAATAATTGTTTCTAATGAGACCAACAATTTCTTTTGATCTAGTGATAATATCTTTGTATTTGTGATTACCTATGGTATATTACTCAATTTGTTGTAGAATTATTTATTTCATAATGCTTTTTTTTTCATACTTATAAAATCTAACGTAATGGGATCTGAGGGAATCCACCAAGCAAGATTTTTCAAATTCTAATTCTCTCAAAAACATCGATTAAACGAGTTAGTCACTTCTTTAAGAAAATTAGTGATGGACAAGCCACCGTTAGTTTTAATGTATCACAACCACGGTGAGCTTTCATTTTCCTAGAATATAATAAAGTAAAAAAATGCGAAAATTCGTTGTGTTGTGCCGTGTAGTGTCGTGCCGTGCTTTTTCTTTTTCCTTTCGTCGACGTGTCGTGCCAGTGATTTGTAGCATCTCTGCTTTCATTTTTGGATAAAAAGATGGGCGGGGATTAGCGCAATCATGTGGTGACATGTGTTTGCCAAATTTACGACATTTTAGGACTTTTTCGTGATTTTAAGGCCATGTCTTTTTATTATGTGCACTCTTTTGGAAAGCGAAGATCAATTCATGCCGGCTAATGCAGTTTTGAAATTAACGTAACGTGATAATCCATATCCAACCATTCGTTTTTATATAGAGAGAGGAAAATTGTGAAAGATTTAGTCATACCATAACCAACTACTCTAAAAATTTAGCTATTAAAAGAAAAAAGAAATCGTGGTTTAATATTTATATATTTCGACACTCTACCTCACGCTTAGCCTGATCTTTTGTCTAGTACTAAGCGTGAACAAATTCATTAGGAAGACAAATAATGGTAAATAAGGGTTTGGAAAAATTAATAAGGGTAAATAAGGGTCTGGAAAAATTTGAAGTCAAGAACCCCTACTTTGATATCATGAAAGATTGGTGGGTCACAGCCACAAAATATTTGAACTCAGTACTCTGCTCTAATACCATGAAAGATTTAGTGAAATTACAGTCAATTGCCCTAAAAATTTAAGTTATTAGAAGAATGCGTGATTTAATATTTATATATTCTGACAAATTGCACGACCATGTATCGTGGAAGCATTTGAGGCATCGAGCTGGAATTCGGCATCCAAAGTATGCATGGTTCTTGCCCAAATCTCCAAGCTCATGGAAAAATTAAACAAACGTAAAAAT
Organism: Rhodomyrtus tomentosa; assembly: GCA_028455895.1. Taxonomy (NCBI): domain Eukaryota; kingdom Viridiplantae; phylum Streptophyta; class Magnoliopsida; order Myrtales; family Myrtaceae; genus Rhodomyrtus; species Rhodomyrtus tomentosa. The sequence goes on from JAPCWY010000008.1 coordinate 27,499,627, forward strand.
AAAATAAAATTTCTCTTATGCATTCGGAAGAAGGTTAACTCACTTTATCTTAGCCGTTAAACACTGCACCAACGAGACTGCTAAATAATTGAGATGGAGTGAGCTAACGTGCATCGTCGGGTTAGCACATATAACTTGAAAGACTTGCTCATAGTAAACCATGCGAACCTTACATTCCATAATTAAAGCCGTCATTGAACTTTGGATCATCATGATTATGCGCACGTGCTTCTTTAAATGTACATTGCAAGCACATTTACTTCTTCTTTCTTTCTTTCTTTCTTTTTTTTCCGGAGGTGCAATCACATTTGCTTCATTAAATACAATCCAACTTGTAAAGTTTTTTTTTTTCGTTAACCATCACATAACCAACATGAAAAAATCCTTAAACTATTTCATCTCGTCTGAACTTTAGGATGTAAAATTTAGGGATATTTCTTGGGACAAAAGGAATAAAAATATTCCCTCAACTTGGGAGGATGGCGGTAAAGAAGGTAGACTGCATGTCAATTTTCATTGGATACCGTCGAGTAGGCAAATATAGTAGCCTCCCGCGCTTGAGGTGAGTCATCAGAGTTTAGGCTCCTGCGTAGCTGACCAGTGCTTTGCATGATGCTTATTGACTAGTTTGCTGGCTACGTTCTCCCGGTTAATAGGCACCATGCGAAGACAACAAAGAAAAAAGTTTGCGTGACCATAGAACCTAAGATGTCGCTTTTCACCCTCCTTAATCTCTTCGTAATCTAGTACTTTGGTCCTTTTCCATTTATTTATTTTCCTCTCTGTTCTCTACCACACCAATTACAATAACCAACCTCAAATCCCACGTGGCTTGTCATTTTCTTGACGATTATGGTGACAACTGAACGGAAAATTGCTGGGATCTTTGATCAGCAATGCATTAATTAATCTCGCGAGCTCTTTTGCCCTTGGCATTTTCGGTGATGCAATCCGAAGAGGGGAGACACGAATCTGCAACACGTTCCTGATATTTCATGACAAATGATAATCATTCTGTTTTTTTTTTTTTCTATTTTTATTTCACACTTATTTCTATAACAGATTTGAAACATAATTAGTTTGGCAAGGCAATATTTCTATTTTTGCAAAAAAATAAGAAGTTCAAATTTTTAGCTTCCTTATTTTTAAAACAGAAATGAGAAATAATAATTCTTCTTATCGCTCATTTTCTCTCTCCTTGATTATCAATTGTCGGGTATTGGTCCGCCGTCGATACTTTGACGATCGTCGTTTGCCAATCGCCATCTCTCTCGTGTTCTGATTGTCGGCAACTCTAGAAATCTTATGCCGCATTATCAAATAAATTTCCTTTTGGAAACAAAAAAAAAATTTATATCGTTATCAAATGTGTTTATTTGCTGAGAAACTTGTCCATAAACTAGAAATAGAAAAAATAATTTTTGATCTCTCTCTCGTGTCACGATTGTCAGTCCGGTGACCACTGGTTCCCCGATCACCCTTCACTCTCCCGTTCCGATCGATGGTCGCAGCCAACTCTAGAAATTTTATGACTTTACCAAACGAATTTTCGTTTCAGGAACACAAAATTTATGTAGTTATCAAACGCGCTCGTAAAACGAGAAATTCGTCTGGAAACTATAAATGAGAAAATTATCTATGACTAGAAATTTAATTCTAAAAACAAAAATAATTATCATTGGCGCCCTGATTATGTCCAGGCAGCGGCATTTCCGTAGATTTCCCCCTGCTGGAGATTGCCACCTCGGCAGAAAATAAAATGAAAAATCCAGATAAAATATTCCGGGAAAAAATAACTGGTTCCCGATTTTCCAACCCCACCCCCAAAAAAAAGGATAAAAGACAAGCGACGACATTTCATGCATCTCTATATTTATTTCCCCAAATCAAGAAAAGCAATTATTGGATAATTATAAAAAAAATAGCGAAATTCCCCACTGAAAATTTGAGAGGTGATAGAGTGTGGCAAAAGATATTTTTTATTTTTTCTCTTCTTTCTCTTTTCCGTTTCAGGCAAAAGCATCGTGTAGTATCTCTCTCGTTCTTACCTTCTTCTTCTTCTGTCGTTGTTGTTGTTGTTGTTGTTGTTCTTCTTCTTCTTCATAATCAAATAGGTCTAGGGTTTCCGCGATTTGACCGAATTTCCAGTTTTGTCCTCTCCATCTCGTTCCACCAGAATTTGAAGTCGGTGCTATTTCGCGGGAGCAATTGGGAGCTGGTACCTTGCGCGTCCAATCTTCAGCTATCGATTGTGCATTCTGCGGTGCTCTAAGCTGAATTTTAGCGTAATCGAATGACGGAAAGGGAGAGGGAACGGGAATTTTTGATGAATTTCGGGGTGATTGGCGGTTTTCCCATTGCTCAAGACATTAGATAGATTCTGTTTCTAGAGTGACTACTTCCTCTTCTCTTTTTGCGAGTTCTCTGCGAAGGAGTGAGGCTTCCGCGGGGTCATTTGTGGTGAGATTGCCTTTCGTGCGAATGTTGTTCTTTTCATGTCATCTGAAGTAGGAACAATAGCTGGTTGTGACTCCTTTTCAAATGATTTCGTTACCATTCGGTTTTATTAGGTGAAATTCGCTCATCGGGCTTCTGCCAATTTCAGACTAAAACGTTGTAGGCGTGTCGTGCTTGTCTTTTCGCTCTCTGTTCCAATGTTGCAGTTAAATGGATTAAATGGAGATGCGACGAATCTTTTGCAGGAAACAGAGAAGATTGAAGATTGTAGCGCTTGAGTTTTATGATTTTATTGCGGACACTGTAGTCAAAATGCAATGTGATTAGTTGATTGAATGAAGCCTGGTTGGGCATCATGGATGAGGGGGTGGGTGATGAAGTAGCAGCACTGGATGCGGCTGAGGGTGGTCACCTTCAAAGCAAGGAAAGTGAGTATTCACGCAAAACTGAAAGTGGCAGTATGTTGGAATCACAGGAAATGATTATTCCTGGGGAGGATGAGTACCATGAGACCGCATCTCACGTGTTAGCTGATATTCTAGATGGTAAGAATGTAAATAAAAGTTTTGGCTCTTTGGACCCCCTTGATCATTCGTCTGTGAGTCCTCATTCAATGGATGATGTCGGTGGCATGGTTGAGGAGTTAACAGTAAAGAATTATGATAATTTGAATTTGGCTCTGGTGGGAACCTCAAAAAGTAGTGGTAGGGTGGGAAGTAGGATAAACCAATGGCAGCACATCTATCAGACAGCAGGTAGATCAGCAAATTCGAGCTCCCATGGCTATCCTGTGAACCGGGAGGGTACCAGTATCTGGGAGGACAGAGGAGGCACATCCTTTTCTGAACTTTTGTCTCAAAAAGCATTGAGAGTTGATAGAAATGAAACCATGGAGCAACCACCTCATTCTCAAAATAAAGAATCTTTAGGTGGTGTTTTGGCTCGTGGAGGTATTCGGACAAAAATGCTATCGAAGTCAGGATTCTCAGAGTTTTTTGTTAAGAATACTCTGAAGGGAAAGGGAATCATATTCAGAGGCCCACCTACCAATAATCTCTGCGTTGAGTCAAAGAGTCAGAATAATTTAAATGTAGCTAGTGGTTCCAAGATGGCTTCTGATGCATCACTTAGTTCGAATCCCTCAAGTGTTGTGCCTTCTAATCATGGTACCTGTGGGACCAATATTGTCTTCAGTTCTGATCCTGATGGAGTCAATCTGAGAGAATGGCTTAGCGGTGCACACAGAGATGTAAATAAAGTGGAGAGATTAAATATTTTCAGGCAAATTGTGGATTTGGTGGATCACTCCCACTCCAAGGGGATTGCCTTGCATGACTTATGGCCATCGCATTTTACATTGCAGCCATCGAATCGGGTGAAGTATCTAGGATCATCGTTGGGGGCAGAGATTTCTGGAACCTTTGGAGACAAACATCTTCCAAGCAACAGTAACCAGATCATTGAGAAAAGGGTGCTAGAGCATGGTTTGGTTCGACCTTATAGTTCCAGTGCAAAGAAGCAAAAGTTGAATGAAGGCATCTATTCTGTCCGCCGGATGCCTCAGTATTATTCAAGACCTGGTTTAAAAGCTGAAGTTGTGAGTGGCAGTGAGATGAGTAGAGGTGATGCACCATACTCAGGCTATGTCCGCAGTGCAAAGAAGCTGAGTACGGAATATGGACCACAAAAGTCTGGTGTGATTCCTACTTTGAGCGCTGCTGCTGAGTCATTGACCATGGCAAGGTACCAGCTGGAAGAGAAATGGTACAAGAGCCCTGAGGAAGTCAATGAGGGATCAAGCCATACACCATCAAATATATACTGTCTGGGGGTTTTCCTTTTTGAGGTGCTAACTGATCTGGATATTCTCTACCGTTCTGAATTTTACTTGAAATTGTGGGCGTTGGTCGCAAATGTTGCTTCTCCCTCCACATGGGGGATATTGCGTACTGGTAGCGCATGGCATTTGTAAACGTAGTGTGATGAAATCTAAGCTAATTTATTTTGGGTATTTTACCATATGTTGTGCATATTTTGCGTTAAGGCCTTCACTGGGCAAGTGCACGTGTATCTTGAAAGGGGAGTACTATCCAAATTATGCACAACAAACCCCACTTGAGATTCAGTTATATCATCCTTGTCACCTGATGTTGCTTTTTCCCACTGTTTGTATTGTACATTCAATAATTGCTCTGTGTCAGCAAATCATAGTGTGTTTGGGGTGATTTTTTCTCTTTGTACTTTTGCTTTCGTTGCGGATTGCCTGTTGTAGAGTTTGAAGTAACACTATTATTTAATACATTTTTTCCTGGTCGAATAACACCATTATTTATTATTGAACACATGAAACTTTACAAACCTGCATATACTGATTTGTTGAATCATATAGATTGTCTTAATCGATAATTTTGAAAATTGACATTGTTTTTCTGGCACGTTGGATTTGGAGGGAATGATGATCGATAACTTTTAAGAAGCTTCTACAAGCGTATTTATGTCTTATCCAATCTTGATCCAGAAGTTGCACCCGATGAACAATTCAACAATTCTATTGTTTATCGCTTTGTAATGTTCTGTTTAACTTTGATGATTAAAGGATTTTCTACTTCAAGTTGTTTCTAACAATGGAAGGATAAACGTGACCTTTTTTCTGTGAAGGAAAGAGATTACACTCTCATTTTGTTGTCTAAACTTCTTGAATGGTAATTTTGCTCTGAATCTTGGCAATGCTGTCTTTGAATGAAGGTATGCTGGATCTTTATAGCCAGCTCTCTCACTTAGGGGCAAGGATGAAAGTTTCCCTTTATGTGTAAAACCACCTTCCAGCAATTGTAAAGCATAGCTTAGGGTTTCCCAGAAAATATAATCTTTGCTTGCTTAGTTCTCAAGCTTGTAGTGTTAATGTGTTCGCTTGACAATGTGTGATATCCTCACATTGAATCGAATACATCACTTCATGGTGTAGTTTGTGTCGTCTGTTGCTATTCACAGAACTATCTGTTATGATTGGCTAAATTGGTGCATCATTTTATCTCTGGTGGATTCTTTTATATACTTTTGGCATCTCAGTCGTAAGGCACTTGTCTCTTCTCGTGCGTCTGATTTTGGCCTCAAAAGTTTGCAGCATTGTCAAAAGTAGAAATCTATTTTGTTGTCGAAAGCTTTTCCTTGAGCGTATGCATTTCAGGGTTATAATCACTGCTGTTTTTTATCAACTTTTTATAATGTCATAGTAAGACCTATCATTTACATCCCCTACAGCTTTATTCATTCTTTCTACTTATAGTTTAAAAAAAAATGAGCAGGCATGTACTTGGCTGTAATATTTTCAATGAATATCTTCGTTCAGTTACTTGGTCGCTTCAACTGTGAAAAGGCTCGGAATGCAGCAATGATGGATCTTCGTCATAGGATTCTTCCCCCCAGTTTCTTGTCTGAAAATCCAAAAGAAGCTGGATTCTGCTTGTGGCTACTACATCCTGATCCTTCTTCACGCCCAACTTGCAGGTAGTGTAATCTGCCCACCTATCTATGATTATGGATGAATCTAAACTAATATTATATTGCTTAAACAGCAATGCCACCCTATGTTACATCAGCTTTTTAATTGCGGCCACATCTCTTTATCTATATGGTATGAATATGGCTTGTGTGTGGCCCGTGGGTGACTTACGGGGATATACTTCATCTCGAACTTGAGGGTTTCTTATGGGGACATACTTTATCTCAACATTGATCATTTCACGTTATACTTTATACCAGAATTACATAGATACTAAGCCTGTAACAAAACGTTGAGCGCAAAATGTTATGATAGTTGAAGTGTGATTTTGGGATATGCTAGCCAGCATGTACATTCACGCATGTGTGGCGTCTTAGAAGGGAACATACCTGTTTATTTTGTATTTCACATTTTTTCATGTTCTACTGTTTACCTTTTACATCTTTAGGTGCTACTTCTACATATTCCTTCCCCATTGCCTAGATGAGTCAGACCACTCATTGAGCATCCTTTTCAAATCCACAATCACTAATACATATTATCTGGATTCCTGAGACTTATTTTAGTGATTATTACCACTTTCTTAGGGTTGGAAAAATTCTGCTGATTCGAGGTGTGTGTTTATTTGGTTAGCAGAATTCATTACTCGTAGGGAAAGTCAAGGTGGACTTTTATGGAATGACGCAGATTTACAGCATTCATCTTCTGATGCTTTGCAGACTTCTCTAAACTTTCGAGGCAATTAATTTTGCATCCATTAGATAGCAACTCACCAAGTTTGTGTCATTTAATGTGATTATAGCACATTGTTAAATATGATCTGCTACATCTATGGCTGCGGTCTTTGACAGGGAGATCCTAGAGTCGGAAGTACTTAGTGGGCTTAAGGAGGTTTGCCCGGAAAAATTGTCATCCTCTATAGAGCAAGATGATGTGGAGTCAGAATTACTTCTGCATTTTCTCACCACCTCAAAAGAGCATAAGCAGAAATATGCCTCTAAGTTGATAGAAAATATAAGTTGCTTGGAAGCAGATATTGAAGAGATTGGGAGAAGGCGCCATGCAATTGGCCTGGCTGACTCCTTTGATTCAAAGGAGGATAAGCTTTATCGTAAGGAAGTTTCAACCCCAGCCATCCCTCCTCATCTTTCTCCTGTCTCAAATCCGGTTGAGTCTAGGTGGATGGGGAGCATGGGTCAGCTTGAATCTGCTTATTTCTCCATGAGATCAAGAATGCAGCTCCCCGAGACTGGTGCTGCGACGCGTGCTGATAATTATGTGTTAAAAAGTCATGAGAATGGGGGTCTTCTCAACTGCAATGGAGAACAGAAGGATGGCTCTGATCGGCTGGGTGATTTCTTTGATGGCTTATGCAAGTATGCTCGGTATAGTAAGTTCGCGGTATGTGGTATACTGAGAAATGGAGAGTTCAATTCCTCAGCAAATGTGATTTGCTCCCTAAGTTTTGACCGGGACGAGGACTACTTTGCTGCTGCTGGGATATCAAAGAAAATAAAGATATTCGAGTTCGATGCGCTCTTTAATCGCTCCGTTGATATCCATTATCCAGTGATTGAGATGTCGAATAGGTCAAGGCTAAGCTGCACTTGCTGGAATAATTATATCCGTAACTACCTTGCTTCAACTGATTATGATGGCGTAGTAAAGGTTTGTGAAGTTTCCATATTTTTTTTGGTCGGATAAGTTTCCATTTTAAAGTCCGTATATTTTCAGTACTTTTGCTGGTCTTGGCATCTATTGATTGAAGTCTCTGTTTATGGATTCATGATTTATAATTAACATTCTTGAATAGCGGTAGGCCGTGTCACGTGATAGAGCTGATATTCAAAGTTGTGGTGGTTTGAGGCATATTATCGGCTTGAGGCATCTTTTCAAGCTGAGTAGAAATTTCATAAGAGACGAAAGATCTCCGTGTAGAAAAGTAAGGAGAAATCATTTTGATTCGAGGCCAATCCCTTTTTTGTTGGCCTGAGTAAACAAAAAAGCTTTCTCGTTATTGTTGGTTATAACATTCTAAAAGCGATCGTTCACTTCAGGGTCCGAGGGTCGTGGCTTAGTTTTGGAGTTTATTTAAACATCTATCTCACTTGTAACTACCTTACATAGGCCAGGTGTTTTTGTCAGGCACTACTTGCTCATGAGCGCGGATCGATGCTTTGATAAGTTATTTTAAATAGAGCGGTTACGCTATCAACAACTAAATCGATGGCACTCGCCTTAACTATAACCTCAGCTCTCTTTATTGGTTTGACCAAGATATGACTTATTTGAAATTAATTGGGGGCAAGAACCCTCTCTTTGAAGAATTCCGATAAGAGATTATTGTGTTTCAGAATATTCCACGCTATCTTCATTCTACGTTAACGGATGATAAAGCAATCTTTCTCCCTTGCCTACAAAGAGTCACTTTTTGATAAGGAACTTCATTTCTTGTCCATTGTAATAGTGGTCTCTCATGTTTTGCGACTTTGAAGTTCCTATCGTGGATATCCAATTTAGAGAGAAGGAGAGGAAAATGGCAACTTTGATTGTTTTGCGAGGGAGGGATGGCACCATTGATTGTATGGCAAATTTGAAGTTCCCATCGTGAATATCCAATTGAGAGAGCGCCATCGATTCTCCCACATGTACCTATGTAATAGCTATTTCGCACTATTGTTCATTTCCATTTCTGGTTAAAATAGCTATTCCGCACTTTGTTCCTTTCCATTTCTGATCCAGTACACGTTTGGGCCTTCCCCCTACCAATTAATAAATATGCTATCATCACCTCTTACTTTCTTTTTTTGCTCTTATCAACTCTGTTTGTTTTGGTATTAAGGACGTTTTCTAATTCCAAGTTTCTTGCAATGATATCCAGTTATGGGATGCAAGTACTGGTCAATGGTTTTCTGAGTTCAGGGAGCATGAAAAGAGGGCCTGGTCTGTTGACTTTTCACCTGTATGCCCTACAAAGTTAGCAAGTGGAAGTGACGATTGTTCAGTGAAACTTTGGAGCATCAATGAGGCATGTTCCCTCCTTAATTAGAATTACCTCTTGCATATGTAACGATGTGACGGGTGATTGTTCTGGTATTCACTACTTTATAAGGGGTGACAACTAAAGTAACAATGCAAAGTACTCTCTGTTTAAATTCAGTCGTGATCTGTTTGTCTGCATCAGAAAATAGGGTGACAAAGTCATGATAATCATTAGGATTTTGATGATGGTATCGCTATGCATTAATTCAATAGCAAGCAAATTCAGCATATAATTAAATATAGTTTTCCTTTAATACTTCACACTGTTCAATATTTTTGTGATTCAATGAGGCCTTCAAGCTAATGCAATATAAATTTGATTTTGAACAGAGAAGTTGTTTGGGGACAATAAGGAGCATAGCAAATGTCTGCTGTGTTCAGTTCTCTCCTCATTCCACTCATTTGCTGGCATTTGGGTCTGCTGACTATAGAACTTACTGTTATGATCTTCGGAATACAAGAACTCCCTGGTGTGTATTGGCTGGGCATGAGAAAGCTGTTAGCTATGTGAAGTTTTTGGACTCTGAAACCATTGTAACTGCATCCACTGACAACACCTTGAAGCTTTGGGATTTGAACAAGACCAGTTCTAGTGGTCCGTCAAATAATGCCTGCAGCTTAACATTTAGTGGGCATACCAACGAGAAGGTACAATTGCAAGGCTAGATAGGATTGCACTTTCTTTCTCTGGTCTTGAGTCTGAATTTTCATTTTCCTTAGAGGACATGTTCTTCTTCCTTTTTTTCATCGGGTTCACTTCTCATTTCATGATCTGCAGAATTTTGTGGGCTTGTCTGTTGCTAATGGCTACATAACATGCGGTTCCGAAACAAATGAGGTATGCATCTCCATATGCCATTTCTGTCATTTTGTCGAAATAGTAGCTTGCTTCTCTGGCCTCTCTTAAATGAAATTTCCCTAGTTATTAGAAACAATTGTGCTTTTTCATGATTTGCCTTTATTTTGGTAGGTTTTCACATATTATAGGTCTCTGCCTATGCCAATCACTTCCTACAAGTTTGGTTCGATTGATCCCATTTCTGGGAAGGAAACAGATGATGACAATGGGCAGTTTGTTTCCAGCGTCTGTTGGAGAGGGAAATCGGACATGGTTGTAGCTGCCAATTCAAGTGGCTGCATAAAAGTCTTGCAGATGGTTTAGGGTGCAGCGAGATCTGTGAGAAAGACAGCTGCACTTCATGTACCCGCTTTATGCTTGTGAGTCTTGAAAGTTGTCAGCGAATGCATTTGTTTATGGCCAGAGCCTTAATTCTGCCTTGAGAATCTCTGGTCATCTTGTCTGAGAACTGAAGGAACCAAGCTAGTGCCTGTGGTGTCCTGCAGCCATGAGTTAAACTACTTGTACCATGGTTCCAGAGAGCAGTTCATACACGAGGACATTACCTGAGTAAGCTGAAAAACGCAGAGAAATTTGTCAATAGGGATGGTTTTCCCATTGCAGCCTACGGAGTCTGTTGTCCAAAGAGGTGAGCTATCTCGACATGCCATGTAAGTTAAATGGGGTACGAGCGGTGGACTTAAAGTTGGAGATGGAAGTAATGCTGCTGTTGCTTAAAACGAGGGGATCACATGCCTGGCTCCGATGGCAGGGATTTTAGGATTTAGGACATGCGCATTTGTTGCCCGGATGAAGATTCGTTGTGCTGCCCGACAAGTATCGGAAGTTTTTCATTGAGCTGTATGTGAATTTTACGGTCAGAAAAATGAATCTTACCTGATGTAAATCTCGTATAGCTTGCTGTATAGAATTATTTGTTTCAGATTTTTCTCTTGTGGGAGACCTGGTTCACGAGGATTACGTAGCTTTGTTCTCTTAACTGCTATTCGATGGTGGCGGAGAAGTTACCTGTTGGGAACAAAGGTTTATACTGTAGATTTTATCCCTTTGAGATCATTACAGACGCAAGGAATGGAATATTATAGTGTACTCCTTGTTCGTAACACCATACCCGAGTTGGCCAGTTGCGGAATTACTGGAGCAAGTTCTTGAAACATGGAGACAGATCAGGTAAACAAAGATTATAGACGGATCCTAGTCCTTGCGTAGTGAAGCAGACAAATTTCCTGACTACGACCTGCTCCTTTGAAGTTTACTTCTGAACAGAACTGAAAACTGGTTTAGGAACATCTCTACACAATCTCTCTACATTGTCCATGTAAAAGAAGTATGTTCAAAAATAGGGGGTCGCGGTACATGGAACAAGAAGTCTGATTCACAAACACAGAAAGAGATTTTTTTAAACAATGTAAGCCGGTCTGCAGAATCGAGCACTGGATTCATTCTGCCCTCACCAAATCGGCTCGACATGACCCCATGAGAACCAGAAACTGCCCTGCGATCGGAACTGCTTTAGGACCAGAACTACCTGGAGCCAAAATTTTCTAAGAAAAGCCATAGATGTGCAGGAGCGTAAAGGTGGAGACATCGGCTATTGTATTTCGGACTCTGATACGTGTCCGCGTGATCTTCCTCGACTTGCACTTTTAGACGGGGTTATGGGCACAACAAAGTCTCTCCTTTTGGTTGTCTTCACATTATGGCGTTCAGGATTCAATAATGACGCCCTGTCTTGTGCTTTCGGCGTTCCTGCAAGGAGCAACCCGCGATTTAGCAAACATATCGCCAAACACAACTTTGGAAAATACTTCTCTACTATTCTTGAGACATAACCACTGCTCCTCAGAAATATGAAAGAGATCAACTATGGCAAGTTCAATGTAATATATTCACCTGAACTTTTCCGCGTCTTAATATCAGGATATTTCTTGAATGACAAACTTCTCTTCTCTGGTATCTCCGAACAAATAGACCTCGTATCTATCCCTTGCTGGACCTGATCTTCTACTGCAAGAACCACAGAAACCATTCCATAAATGACCTAGAAAACTGTTTTAAGTGTTAGGGTATAGTCCTTCAGTTGAATAACTTGTCTGGTGGTTGAGTTAACACGATCAGGAAATGATGGAACTAACCTGGAACTCTTCTAACCTTCAAAGCCGTGCCTTTGTTACCCAGTCGATTTTTCTTGTCTGGAGTATCAGAAAAGACCGATCTTGCATATCTTACAGGTAGTAGAAAAGAATCATCCTCTGCGAACAAGTTCTCATCCTTGCAGGTTGTTCCTGCTTCGCTCGCTGTCTCACAGATCTCGACCTTAGTACGCAGATAAGTCTTGTCTAGTTCAGCCAGTTTATAAGCAAACATGTGATATGGAATGTGCGTTACTGCAATTGAATTTCCGCTCACGGATAACTTCTTTTGAAATCCGGCTTCTATGTCACAGAAGTCTACAGGAGGGGAATGCAGCTCAGGGTGACCATTATCTGGGTTCATCACCAAGAACTTCTTGACGTAACGCAGGATCCTACATATCGATGAAAAGCTTGGACGCAGTGAAGGCTCTGTTTGCCAGCATCTTCTTGTTAGATTCATCAAGTACTTTGGTGAAGGAAATGAGAACAAAGGCCTCTCACCAGCTCTTATGTTTCGACTCATCTTATCTCCTTGAAGATGGCCTTCCTCGAAGGGTATTTTCCCAGTCAAAAGCTGAAAGCAAATCATCCCGAAGCTGTACACATCTGCTTTCTCAGAGTACTTCAAAATAGAATTATTCTCTGGTTTTTCCTGCTCGGCGAGGACTTCTGGGGCATACCAAATGAAAGGGCTGGTCGAGTCCTGGTTTGGCAAACACGGGGAATTACGGTTGAGCACACACTGTGAACCATACCCTGCCACTTTAACAAGAAAATAACCTTCCAATAGAGTCCTGGATTTGAGGAGGACATTGGTCGGGTTCAGATCACCGTGATAAATCTTCTGAGAGTGGAGATACTCCATCCCCCTTGCAATTTGAATCATGATATCGACTACAACTGGAAGAGAGAACAATATACGCCGCCTCGGACTCGAATTTTCTTTTACATGACAAGCAAGACTCTTGTTCATCAACTCCGCGACTACAAAGCATTCTTTCTTTTCCTCATCCCAAAAGGCACATGAGTACCGAAGCACGTTAGGGTGGGAAAGCGAAAGGAGAGTAGAGATCTCGTCTTTTGATGACTCGACTTCTCCAAAAATGTGGTGCATAACAAAGCTCTCCCCTAACCACTGAATCTCTTTGAGGTCTTTCCCGCTTCCCAATCTCCGCCGCACAGCATAGTCCTTCGCCCCAGTAAGGATCGAACTAGGACAGAGTGTCCAATTGTACGTCTCCGAGTCACTTATTTTCTTGAGCAAAAGATCGGCAAGCCGTTGCTCGTTCTTTGTCAGAGCAGCAGATTCCGAGCTCTTTTTCTCCTTCAGAACCTCGCAGAGAAGCCATCTGTCCTCTTTCCAAACCGTGTCCAATCTCTTGCACAGCTCTTTAGGGACCAGATACTGCTTACCGTACCGCAGTTGGAAGAGTTTGGGGTCATTCCACTCCTCATCGTACTTCCTCCTCAGGAAAATTCCTTTCTTTTGTATCTCATCAGGGTCGAGTCCTGAAATCTCACCGGCATTCTCGATCGCCTCGATGACTGCTGGGAAAGTACACAGCAAGTTGTGGATGTGGAATTCGACGCAATCCTTGCTGTTGTGAAGGGTGATCGCTTTGCCCCAAAAGTCCTTGATATCCGAACATTGCTTGATGTAGAGCTCCCCTTCTTTAAAAACCCGGTGGAGCTCTCTCAGAGGCTGCTCGAGAGCCTTCCACTTGGTGTTCTTCTCTTCGAACTTGAGGTTCTGCTTAATCTCCGACGCGATCTGTTCAAAAGCCATAGCGAACATATGCAGAATCAAGCAACACTGTCTCCTATTGATTTGGATATCCTCCTGCAACACCATGACAGCCTTCATACTTCCTAGTACCTCCCCGACCTGCCGAAATTGTTCCATTCCGGCTTCGAAGAGTTAAATCTGCCAGCCAGCCAGGCCTAAAGACCCTGTCAATTTGATCCGAAATCTCCGAAAGTTTTACAGATACAAAGCAAGCTGTCCCTGGAAAACTCGAAGCATCACATACACGCACCAACACAAACTCAGCATCTTATGGGTATTGTTCAATACGGAATCCATAATTACTGGAGATTGACCATGAAAAAAAAAATTGACGGGAAATTTGAAAAACGTATATGAGTCGAGAAGCAAAATCAACCCCCCAAAAAAAATCTGTCCTGGCGAGAAAAACAAAGGGAGCTCGCCATAATTCAGGTCGAGGTGATCGAAACAGAGCAAGCAAATATCTCTCAAGTTGTTAAGAACCCAATTCACAATCATCCAATCCAAAAAAGAATCCCACAAAAAAGAGAAAAGAAACGGCTCATCCAACGCAAATTCGACAAAGCAGAGGATGCAAAACCCAAGAAAGAATACAGATAAGGAAAGAGAGAGTCAACCTCACCAGAAGAAACAGGCGATGTATCCGATGAAGCTCCTCCGCCAGAAAGGACAATAAAAACCGACTTGTCTGTGTCTGTCCTGAGTCGAGCTCAAACAGAAACTTCAGTTTCAGGTTCAGGTTCTTGTTCGATTGTTTGCGCTTCGACAATGAAATTGAGAGAAAGAAAGAGGGGGGCGTGACCGCTGAAAATGTCCGCTTTCCTTGGAGCTAACCACGTCGTTGCTTCTTATATATCGTGTTCCCGCGAGTTTCGACTCTGACTTGCCTTTCCATGAGACCGTTGCTTTTCCGGGGGGGGGGGGGGGGGGGGTGGGGGGTGGGCGTTTTGGGGCAGTTTGAATGCGAAACGACGGTTGCGAGCGGGGTTGGAGTGGAAAGGTGAGGGTTGGGGTGGTCGTCAAAACGGTACCGCGTTTTGACTTTCCCAAAATCAGAAAAGAAGATGATTTTGACTGATTCGAGTCCCCTCCTGAATCTGACGGACGCTTCCGTGCTGGATGTTACAGGCAGGTTGCTGCACTGGCGTCGCCATTTTAGCTGAAATTCTTCCTGGCGATGCCACTCCACCAAAGTGGTTTGCTTTCTTTAGTTTCATCGGCTAATTTATCATGTGCCCTTCATATGTGTTGTTGGACCATTTCCGATGAACGTGCATTCGTTGTCGAAGAACGTTAGGAGATTTTCCTGGGAAGCAAATGCTTGAATCCGATGCACCGACTCAATATTTTCGAGTCCACTTAGATTTCTAATTCCTAAGGTCAGGATTAGGAATTCCATTCCATTCCATTTCATGTCAGGTCAGGAATCTTGACACATGAATCTTTAATCTTAGCCCCTTTACACCCCCCCCCCCCAAAAAAAAAAAACTTTGACCTTATCCCTCGAACCTTTGACATCAAGGCCTAAAACTTGTCCTTAAGAATCCACCTCGGGACCTTGACGCCCTAACTTGATATCCCCAAAAGTTGATGTGAAAATCACGTACTCAAACCAAGCGCGGAGAGATTTCTTTACTCTTAATCTAACTCTTTCTATTGTGGGTTTGTTGCACAAAACATCACAAAAGTACACGGAAGGCCTAATTGACACCTCTAGGTAACATGTTTTCAATTAACTTTGAAAGATCTCTTTTTCTCCCATGACTTGTTCCATGACACCTTTTGACTCTTAACCTTACATTTGCATTTAAGACGACTTCATGTAATGCATGCACCAATTATGTGTTGTCAAATAAAGATTAAAATTTTAGCGAAATTAAATTGTTGCGGGAAATAAATTGAATTTAGAAAAAAAAAAAAGGACTTTGATCCTTTGTTCTTAACAAACACATGTTGTGATGAATCGAACAGGTACATAGTTTACACAACTTATATAATAATAAATACGGGTATAACTATGACATAAATAACTAATTCCAGAGTCTAGAATTACATTCCAACACATCTAAGACTATTTGCTCGTGCATCAATCTGATTGAGGGAGTGCACGTCTTGAGCGATTTGCGAGACGGCCACGACACGACCTTTTTAAATAAAGAAGGAAGTCAACAGGCGGGACGGTCCGCCTTCCACGCAATGCCGGCTTGACGAACCACGGACTACAACGCCGCAACCACTTGGGCGACGGATCCTTCTCTAACCTAACATAGAATTGATTTGCTGATCTCTAGTAGCTTTCATAAATTCAAAACAGGTCACATTACGTGTCAATTTTCCAGGCCTAATTCCTTTTTAAAAAAAAACCAACTTTAAGTCTAACCTTGATTAGGTCCCATGCACCCCGAAAAAGAAAAAAGGAGTTAATGCTATGAAAAACTCTAAATCAGTATAATTGTGACAAATTTATCCCAAATTATACCACAAAAAAATCTCAAACTAGTACATCTATGCATTGAGAATGGTAGAACTCTATGACAATTCTTTTTTGTTATATGTGTTAATTATATCCGGTATATGGATCATTAATGAATTTAGAATGGCAGAACTCAAAATAATAACCTTACAAAAAAAATTCAAAATAATATGTGTGTTAAATGGATCCACAACTTACTTAGATCCAACCCGTTTCTATGACTCTCAACTCTATGTTGTGCTTGCTCACTCCGCGTTCTCACTTCAGTTTGAGTATGGGTTTTCCTATATTTAAATATGAAAGTGATTCAGCGCTGTGAGTTGGTTATGGGTTCGGTCAATATGGATCATTAAAATTGTGTTACATGAAATGAATCAATTTTGGTCAAATCATTTTTCACTTGACTTGACTCGACTCAACCCTTTGATTGGTCTAGATATAGTTAACATATTTTACGTATTCTCACCCCATTATATGTCTTTTCTTGAATTGTAAGTTACTTCTGTTCCAATGAATCTAAAAAGGGGTTGAATCTGAAAAGGAGTCGACTCAATTACATGGATACTAGATCCAGAAGACTAGTCCAACATTGTTCTGGATCATATTTAAATAGTGAGATTGATAAAAAGGAAAACAAGATCGAAGAAATACCTAAATCTATTGTGTGGTGGTTAATTCAGTCTTAACTTACATCCTAAATCTATTGTACAATGATAATAGGCATTAGAAGCCTTAGGTCATTGGCCCTCAATCATAGGCCAATAGAGGTTGTCGGGCCCCGACCAGTGGCTGGCAGCCTCCCTACCCTTTGAACTGAAAAACGTAAAACAAAAATGAAAAGAAGGAAAAATAAAAGAAAAATGAAATTAAAAACTAAAAAAAATATTCCACGTTAGTGCTGCCATGTCACATGAGACGGTCGGCATTTATTGGGTGCCACATCATCGATCTTTTGCCAAAATTAGCTGAAAGGAAAATAGGATAATTATTTATGACTAAGTTGGCAAATCTTCAAAAGTTTAGGATTAAATTATCACATTTTAAAGGTTTAGGATTGAATTGGTAAATTTTCAAAAGATTTGGGAATAACTCGACAAAATTGACATGTTTAGAATTAAATTTGCCGTCGCATAATAAATTTAGTATATTTTGGATTCTTTTCTGCTAAAAAGAGAATCTTCCTTTTAGTCAAGAACCGTTTGCTATGGTCCAGTCCCAAACATCACCCATAGCAATCACAAGTAGATCAAACATGACACTAAAGCCTCGGGGAGAGTTTATGTGCATTAATGTGATGTAGAAAAGAAAAAAAGGAAACAAATAAAAAAATATTAGAATAAATATTATTATAAATTATCCACATTAGCGCTGGCAATGCCATGCAAGATCGTCGACACTCACGTCAACGATTTTCGGCCAATATGACTTAGTTGGCAAAATGTGCATGACTAAATCGACAAATTTAAAAGGTCATAAATGAATTGACAAAATTGTAAAAGGTTTAGAAATTTTCCTACAATTGTCCCATGAAAGTTGTAAGTTTTCCACACCATCGTAGGAACTTTGGGTCTCGTAATATTAGGGCTAGATTTTTTAATGTAAATCATGGCAAATCTGTCAAAATTTTAGGATGTGGCACATGTAAATTAGGTAAGACAAATGTGGCACAGATGTATCGGTTTGGAATTTTTTATGACGCAAATTTTAGATTGGATAGATATGATATGAGCATAGCAGTTTGGAAATTTGTTTTTATTTTGTTAACGCTAGCTGATTGTTTTATTTCACATTCATGGAAATAGATATAATGCTTTCTGGTTGTTAACATAAACAATTAATATTGCAAAAAATAAATAAATTATCCTACTATAATGTAAGCATTTCTTATCAATAATACATTGATGTGGAATCATGACAATCATTTATAATTTGGCAAAAGTATAACAGAAGTGTCAATATTTGTGTACGAAGATCATTTCGGTGCTAATTTAAAAAAAACTGTTATTTGAGTGCCATGTCCAACGTAGCTTGCCGGAAATCACACGTGATGCACATTTGGCTTGCCGGGATCCTAATAAGCAATAACAAAAATTAAAAAATAATAAGAAAATCCACCTAATAATCCAAAAACTGAAAAAGTAAAAAATAGTTAAAAAAAGGAAAAAAGCCAAAAAAAAAAAAAAGAGATGGAGGTTTTCCCAGCAGCGAGGGGGTGTGAGTCCTCGCCCCTCCGGCCCCACCATTGCCGGTAGTGGCCGGCGAGGGGTGGGGGATGGCCAAGTGGGTCGCCCGTCCTCAGCAACCCCTTGGGCCATCCCACACCCCTGGCCAGCTATTGTCGGCAATGGCGGGGACGGCGACGGCGAGGGCTCACAGCCCTCACTGTACTACACACTACCTTTTTAATTTTTTTTAAAAAAATTTTAGGCTATTTTCTAGCTTAATTTTAATTTTCTGAAAAAAATAACTATTTTGATATTGAAACATCCATGTGGCGTCCATGTGTGTTGATTTTTTTAAACAAATTCGACACGTAATATTAAAAAATTAATAAAACGTGTACTTTTTTGCCGGAATTGGCACTTCGGTGAACATTTTCTCTCCGATATCTAAAGTGATCTAAAAAAATATTGACACTAAAATGATCTCTGTAATCAAATATTGGCATTTCTGCTCTACTTTTGCCTTTATAATTCTGTTATAGCAACATTGTCCTTTTTTGACATACTTCTTAAGAAAACAACGATAAACCTTATAATTTTCATCATGTGCACTATACATGAAGGACTAATAAATTTATGTAGCTTCTATTGAAAAAACCTCCTGATATATCTAGAAGTTGACAAACTGGGGGTGATCAGTTTCGGATCCGGTCCGATCCCACTCATGAATTAGGAATATGTTATGTTTCCAATTTCTGGGATCGGGCACTAGACCAATTCCTAGATTCTAGGATCGGAAATTGGACGGATGGTTCGAGGATCAGATGACCATAGGATCATATCAACCCGTCCGTCTAGTTCCTAGGCGGTCCAATGGAATCGGTCGGTTATTAATAGTGGTACTTTAATTTTTAAATTTGATTGTATTAGTTAAAATTGGTTTTGCATTAAATATGATTATCAGATTTACATTTATGAAATTAAAAATAAAAAAAGGACCAGTTTGGGCCCCTGCAACTTAGAATCGAACTAAAAATCACTAGTTCCAATTTCATGGAACCGAGAACGGACATAACCGGATGATTCAGTCAGGCTGTTTCCAGTTTGGTCGATCTGTCTTGCTTACCTCTAGGTAAAATTAGTCATGATTTATATTGATCTTGGGTAACACAAGAAAGGTTTATGGTATGGGTAATATTCACGTTGAAAGGATTCTTTACGACCAAAAGTTCTACATGATCAAGTCTAGTCGAATGGCAATTTCATATTGACTTGGAAGCATCAAGATTTTATGTCTACAAGGTGCACACCATCATCATTGTCAATATACCTTGGCAAGGACGGATCATATCTCAATGGCCAGAAACAATGCATTGCGTGAATTGCAAGGCTACGGCGTGGGATATTAGCAAGACAAACGCTGGATATTAGCAAAGGCACTAGATATCAGGAAATCGATCGTATAACCTTTCCTTAGAAGGTTAGGCTTTAACCTTACGATCCGGACCGTTCATGTTATGAATGGATGTTGCAGATTATAACTAACAAAAATATATAAAAAAAAATTCAAAAAATTACCACCTAAAAATCGGAGATTTGAGGTTAGGCGATTCGGATACTATCAGATATTAGCGAGGCACTTATTTTACCTTCAACGGCGCAATCTTCAAGATTATTAATTTGAGAATTTCATCCCATTGCTATACAACTTGTGATCTGGAATGAATTCCTATTTAAAAAAGATCTTTATTCACTATCAATTTTAAAGATCACTTCTGCAAAACATCCAAAACTCGATTTAAATACATTACAAGTGCCAAAATTTGTGTACCGCGCTCACTTTAGTGCCAAAACATTTGAGACGATCGATTTTTTTTAAAAACGATCGCAGTGCCAAAACTTTCAAAACGATCATTTAAGTGCCAATTTTATTTTAAAACGATCACTTAAGTGTTAAATTTTTTAAAAAATACTCACTTCAGTGACAACTCTGACGAGCCACATCAGCTCAAGTATCAACAAAAAAAAAAGCCACGTTGAATTTCCGGTGAGCCACGTTAGCTCAAATCGACTCAAATCGAAGTTGACACTGATTTGATCGTTTTTTTTTTAAGTTGGCACTTAAATGATCGATTTTTTTTTAAAAAAAATTGACACTTAAGTGACCGTTTTGAAAGTTTTAGCACTTATGGTGTACTTAAGCCTCCAAAACTCTTATTAATTGCAATCATCCTAGAGGCAAGATTCTTTCCATAGCTAAAACACTCCACTTATGGGATCAAGATTTGCTTATATGGACAACTAAATCGGAGAAAACTCTAGTTGTTCGACATCAACAACTGCTCTAATCTTCCCATCAATCTTCCAACGGCTAGCTTGGCGATGGAAGATTGATCCTCATGAAGATAGTCCAGAGCATAAAATCGAACGGGCATATATACTGGTTTGTGAAACATATAATTAACTCCAGAGCCTAGAATGTGTCACATTCCCACATATGTAAGTACGTAGCTAATGGATCAATCTAATCATTGAGGGATTTGCGAGACGGCCACCGCATTTTAAGTTAGAAAAAAGTCAATGGACGGGACGGTCCGTCGTCCCACTCACTATGCCCAAATGATCCAAATCAGACCACGACAAATACACATAGCCCTCAGTTTGGTTCAGCACTGTGAATGGCCATTGGGTTGTCGCGGCCTCAGGCGAGGCTAGCGGTGGCTCACCGCCCATCGGTCCTTCACCAGTTTTGAGTTTTTTTCTTTAAGTAAAAGTAAAAGGGCTTTGAAAATTGTGATTTTTTTTCACACGCTATTTTAGCTAAAGTTGTACTCGAACATATTTTTTAAATACACTTTATCAAACCCTGTTTGCATTTCATAAATACCCTTTAGCTTAAAAGCCTTTGAATTTTCCCAAAAACACTCTTCAAAGCTGAACCAAATGGGTCCGAAATGGATGCAGCTTAATGGATGAAATGTGTGATAAAGTCATTTATCATGAATGTCATAATAGTATAATTGACCCATAAAGGTGCAAAATGGGTCAAGAACCCGTACCTTAACACACTTTCTAAAAGCGTGGGTTATTCCACCGAAAAAAAAAAAGAGTGTGAATTATAAATGGGTTGTTTAATAAACTTAAGTGGGTCAAAGATAGATCACTTAACAACTTAATGGGTCATAAATGGGTTACCTTATTATCTTAAGTAAATCATAAAAATATTTTTTCCTTTTTTTTTCTTTCTTTCTTTTTTCTTTTCCTAATGAGTTCGGCAAGGGCAGTTGACCCTCGCCAGCCATCAAGAAAGGCCTGCGAAACCGTCGCCAGACCTGGGCAAGGGTCGCCAGCCCTCGCTTATTGTGGCATTCCGATTTTCCCTGTTATTTCGAGACTTATTCATAAGAATGTATCTAATGATGTATTTCAGTCATATCTCGCTTGGATTTGATCAATCTCGAGTTAACTGGCAAAAAGGGAAAGGCTAACGCGAGACAAGGTACGTGAACCTAGGAAACTCAGATAGAAAATGGTACTTTGATCATAAGAATTGTCGAGGAAACATTTAGAGCCATAAAAGGCCGATCTAAGAATAATTAAGGAATGTATTGCTAGCGCTATACGATTGGAGGAAGGTTGATGCCGCTTAACCAATCTATAATTTGTAAAATTTTTCTAAATCGAACGATGACGATCGAGATCATCGAAATTGGTAATAGACCCTTGCAATTACATGACAATCAAAGTCGCCATGACCTGATGAGCCCTAAATATGATGAAAACCATAGAGTTGATACGCGTAACGTTTGCAAAAGCTACCCGTCGATTCGGGATAATCTGGAATTATATTTGACAGAGAAATGGTTCAGAGACGAGTCTCGAAATTGAAAAATTAAAAATCAAGAATCCCAACAGTATAATTGGATTGGACGTCATCTCATCGAAGAAAACTTGAATTAGAAAAACGATGTTTCGGACGTCGAGGGTGAAATTACCATTTTGCCCCTCAAGTTTTAACCTTGCCTTAATAAATGAATAAGGGCATTTTGGTCATTGGCCACCCTCCCTGGCTACCAAAAATTTGGAGAAAAATGGGCCATTGGATGAATTAATTATGAGCTAAGGGACAAGTGTCAATGGATGGTAGATGAGCATTAATTAACCAACTTTTAACTTACCATTCTACCAACTTGACCAAGCCAAAGTGGTGTATACTCCTCCATTGAGCTCATCCGAACACCCCCATCCTCCATAGCCATCTTCTTCTTCCTTTCATCTTCTTCATTCGGTCGAACCAACTCCCGCCCGACCAAATCGTTATAGCCGCTTCACCGCCGTCGAGCGCCATCTCCGGCGACCTTCAACCTTCAAGTCGACCACCACTGCCTTCCTCAGCCTCTTGCCGACCAGCTCCCTTGAATTTCAGCATTTGGCAGACCGAGGAGCTCTAGCCAGCCATTTCCCCGAAAGTCGACGGATTCCGTCATAGCTGGAGGACGTTTGAGCTCCGTAGGACTTTAATTTGTCTTACTTTTTCGGTCAATTTTTATAGACATCTAGGGCACTCATATACTGAGCTGTGGTAAAAAGTTTGAAAGATTTTGATGGAGTTTTGACGTCGAAATGGTGTTGTGTTTGAAGGGCAGAATCTAACTAGTGAAGGACTTGGAAGAATCGGCATCATTTCTTGGATTTTCGGGTGTCGCCTTGACTTCAAATTTTCGATGAGGCTTCCCAACATCTAGAACTATATGTTAGCAAGTAGATTAGTGGATAAATTAAGGTTTAAAGGTAGTTTATGGATTGTATAATCGGGCACTAAACAAAACCGAAAATACCTTATTTCGGTTATGTTCTTGCTGAGATCTTAGGGGTTGTTCATGGTATAATCGAGCTCTAAATTCTTCGTTGAGACGTATTAAAATGTCAATGAGTATGTTGTTGAGGTATATGCTTGGTGTTTTGATGATTGAACGAGGAAAAATTGACGAAATGGATGGAATTCCATTAGGCATACGCTGCCCTATTTTGGAGTGCTAAGGCCGAACCCTTGGAGGACCTTGGAAGGATATTTTTGTTAATTTAAGTCTAAGATAATAAGTTCCTAAACCTTGACTAGGAGGATTGGACTCGATTGGATAAGTTGGAAGTGAATTGGGTTAATTTTCTATGAGTCTTTGTGTGATTGTTCAATGCTCGTCCTTGCGAGTTGTCGATTGCTTGAATACTTGTTAAATACACATGCCATGAGTTGATTGCATGCTATAGACTATTAGCTCGATGCATGAGCTTATACTTGATCATGAAATCTTAATTTGAAATGATTTTGGCATGCTTGAAAACTTGTGATACCCTGATGTGTTGAGACGCGGAGTTGTGGTGGTTGGTACCCTGATGCGTTGAGTCGCGGGGTTGTGAGATTTTATGTCCTGATGCGTTGAGACGCGGAACGAGATTAATTATGTGTCGACACAAGCCTGGAATGGCATTTGAAAACTTGATGCGTTTACGCTGGTTTATCAATTTGATGATCTAAGGTGTGATGATGCGGACGGAGCCTAAGGTGTTGTTAACGCAGGCGTGATTCATGAGAAAGTTTGGAATGATGGAATGTGTGGCTCGACTTTGTATTCTATGCTTGACTTGACTAGTAAGTTATGATGCCATGATTGCTTGATTGTCAATCTCTTGTATCCGTGTGGCCTTTTATGATTGATGAGTGTCTTATATGGTTAAATGCATGTCTTTGATCATTGTTGCATTCATCTAGGTGTATTGTTAGCCTGACCTAGGGTTATGGCTTGTCTTACTGAAATGTGAATCTCACCCCATCATGGGACCATATTTTCAGACCCTAAGCCTTGAA
Organism: Rhodomyrtus tomentosa; assembly: GCA_028455895.1. Classification (NCBI taxonomy): domain Eukaryota; kingdom Viridiplantae; phylum Streptophyta; class Magnoliopsida; order Myrtales; family Myrtaceae; genus Rhodomyrtus; species Rhodomyrtus tomentosa. The sequence goes on from JAPCWY010000008.1 coordinate 27,523,909, forward strand.
GATGTTGCCGACTCGATTGGGCGACCCGAAGGAAATGACAGCATATTTTGATGACTTCCCGGATGGTAGGAGTACCGTTTATGTTAGGAAGTGTATAGTAGTTTGGGTCGAGGAGAGTAGTAAGGACTGAAAACCGCATAGGTTCAAAGTGTGGTTCCACAGAGTAGGCGAGGTTGCCACTGGTCCACTGAAGTTCACAGAGGTACCTTGTAGAGCTATCCCTAGCTGGTGTCATCCCACTCGGGATTCTGTAGAGGTAGAGAGGTCTGTTACTGATTCGAGAAACATGCCTGAGAGGACCCCAACTCTGGAGGACACCGTCGAGGTGATAGAGGTTGACGCTTAAGAGAATAAACTGGAGGACGAGACGATGGAGGACATTGTAGATGTACGCTCCGTGACCTTCTCGAACTACAAGCCTACTGAGGATGTTACACAAACGGACGATTCCAACAGCTCGTCCTAGGGGTTTTCTGACTTATTATGTAGTCTTTTGGTAATGACCTCGTCGGTCAGTAGATTTTGGGGACATGTTATAGTTGTCTTTTGGTTTGGTTCTGTTACCCCAACCTATTAGCAAGATTAGCTCACTTGTGCTTTTGTATGAGCTCGTGATGTTATGTTATATGTGATGTTCTCGTTACTCAGGTTCCCTATGGATTTTGTACGGAGGTAAGTATGTTATTGCTTCCGCATGCTTCTTTATGTTATGCATCTCTTGGTAAGTGAATCCTAGGACTCGAGTGTTTGCATGTAGGGAGTCGCACGCGCCTGTGCCCAAGGTGCGGGGCCTGACAATCACGCTTGCTTGGTATCAGAACAAGGTCAGCTAGATCCAAGTTGATTGAGAATTGAAATAATAAGGAGGAACAAATTAGGACTGATTGGGTAGCGAGACCTTAGGAGACTTGTTAGAGTTAGGCCCGGGATACATGGCATATGACTTGGCGCATGTGATTGACATTTGATCTTGACATGATAGTGGTGGCTTATGAAGATTGAACTTCATGTTTAGCGCTAAAAGTCATTCCTGAATGTTGGCTTGTTGAAAAAACAAGTGTGGTTGCTTATGATGAACCGCTTGCTTCTTTATGTTATACATCTCTCGGTAAGTGAATCTTAGGACTCGAGAGTTTGCTCGCAGGGAATTACGCGCGCCCGTACCCGGGCTGCGGGGTGTGACAATCACGCTTGCTTAGTATCAGAGCAAGGTCAGTTCGATTCGAGTTGATTGAGAATTGGAGTAATAAGGAGGAATGAATTGGATTGATTGGGTAGCAAGACCTTAGGAGACTCGTTAGAGTTAGGCCCGGGATGCATGGCATATGACTTGGCGCATGTGATTGACATTTTATCTTGACATGATAGTAGTGGCTTATGAAGATTGAACTTCATGTTTAGAGCTAAAAGTCATTCCTGGATTTTGGCTTGTTGAATAAACGAGCGTGGTTGGTTTCGATGAACCGCTAGATTAAATAGAACCGAAGTGTGGTGGTGAATCTCTAACTGATTATCCTTGGAAAGTATGGTGTGGAAGGTTGTTTTGTTGTGACTATTCCTTTTAAGATATAATTTGGCATTACGGGACTTGACTAGATGAGTAAGTCACTAATCCCGTAGTGGAATTTTAGTGGTCCAGGTGTAGTGAAAGTATACAAGAATGAGTAATCCGCCCAGAAGACTTGAAAGACCACGGAGTGGAGCCTCTAGTTCGAGACCGCTTGTGGCGGAAGATCCAAGAATGGACGGAGTGCTGAGGGCACTCGAGAGAATCGGCGATCTCATTGACAAGCAGGCCCAAGATAGGGATGCTGCCATAACTCAAGTGGTAGGAGCTGCAATAGCTATTGTCAATGCCAACAACGGCCATAACGGAGGAAATGGGAACAACGGTGATAGTGACCAGGGCAATGAAGTAGGAAATACCCTGGAGGAAGTTGTTGTAGCTAGGCAAATGGGCCAACTAGTAGAACAATTCATTAAACTGAAGCCGACCCAGTTCAATAGGACTGGAGACCCTGACCTAGTACCGAGATGAATAAAGAAGCTTGAGAAGGCCTTTGGAGTACTAAGGTGTACAGATGAGGAAAAGGTACTATTGACGGTATACCAACTGGAAGGTACTGCTAATGACTGGTGGACTGCCACCAAGAATGGAGTTTTTCTAGAAGGAACAACTTTGACCTGGAATGCCTTTACCAAGGCATTTAATGACAAGTATTTCTTCGAAACGGCTCGAGAAAGGAAACAAGTAGAGTTCTTGCAGCTGTGTCAAAATCATCTGACAGTAGATCAATACGAAGCTGAATTTTTTAGACTGTTAAGATATGCTCCCAGATCGGTAAAGGACCCGTTAGAAAAGGCACGGAGATTTCGGGATGGACTAAGGTCTGACCTTCGCAACCAGATGATAGCTCTGAATCTGAGAACTTATAAAGAAATCTATGAACGGGGGAAGATGATCAAGAGGGACCTGAAGGAGAAGAATGTTGCATCTGGATCGCGGTTCAGCTCATTTCGAGACAATCGCCAGATTGGTAAAAGACCTATTGCTGGCAATAGATGCTTCGTCCCTCCAGTAAGAAGGAACATAGTAAAGCCGCCAAACCCAATAAACTGGAGTTGCCGTCTCTGTGGCAAAAGACATGGTAACGGACCTTGTCAGGCTAGAACCGGAGCATGTTTCAAGTGTGGTTAGATGGGCCATCAGATGAGAACTTGCCCCAATCAAGTGCTAGTGGCTAGACCTCAAGGGCAACGACCATAAGCAGGACCGTCAACTGCCACTCTCCAGAATGATCAGAACTAACCCCCAGCTCAAGGAAGTGTCTATGTTGTTGCGCGCAGGGAAGCGGAAGAAGCGCCTAGTATGGTCATAGGTACGGTTTATTTGTGTGACTAAGCTGCTTATGCTTTGTTTAATCTCGGCGCGTCGCACTAGTTTGTGTCTGCTCAATTTGCTGATCTGGTTGGTATAGAGTTAAAACTGTTGAGTGTGATACTCCATGTTGCTACTCTGTTGAAGGATAATGTGTTGGTTTCGTTGGGCTATACTGATTGTAAAATCGTAATTGGCGGTAGTAAAGAGAGTATAGACTTGGTTGTGTTCCCCATATACGACTTTAACGTGATCATATGAATGGATTGGTTGGGTAAACAAAGGACAGTAGTTGATTATGGTAGCATAGTAATCCATTTTTATCCGGATGGCCGCTCAAATTTTGAGTTTGTGGAAGTCGAGGAGGAACCTCTATTCATTTAGTCTCATCTCTTGAAGTGAATAAGTTAATAACTGAAAGAGGTCAAGCTTACTTAGTCGTAATTATGGACACGACTGCCGTGAAACTTAAATTAGAAAATATTTTGGTAGTGCGTAAATTTCCTGATGTCTTCCCCCGAGAATTACCAGGGTTGCCACCAGAGAAAGAAATTGAATTCGTGATTGAGTTAGCTCTCGAAACGGAGCCAATCTCGAAGGCACCCTATAGGATGTCCTTATCAGAACTGAAGGTGTTAAAGGTGCAAATGTAATAATTGCTAGATAAAAGATTTATTCGACCGAGTGTTTCACCGTGGGGAGCGCCGATGTTGTTTGTGAAGAAAAAGGATGGGTCCTTATGTTATTTATTGACTATAAACAGTTGAATCAAGTGACTATAAAGAATAAATATCCACTGCCTAGGATTGATGACTTATTTGATCAGTAGCAAGGAGCTTCAGTATTCTCTAAGATTGACCTAAGAATTGAGTTTTATCATTTGAGGATTAAGAAGAAGGATATACCTAAAACTGCTTTTAGGACAAGGTATGGTCACTACGAGTTCATTGTGATGCCTTTTGAATTGACCAATGCTCCAGCTGCATTTATGAATTTAATGCATCGGGTATTCAAGGAGTTCTTAGATAGGTTCGCTATCATCTTTATCAATGATATTTTGGTTTACTCAAGGAGTAACGAAGAACATGAAGAGCATTTGAGGATTGTTTTACAGACTCTGAGGGAACACTCACTCTACGCTAAGTTTAGCAAATGCGAGTTCTAGCTTAATAAGGTAGCATTTGTTGGTCATGTGGTGTTTGGAGAAGGAATTGATGTGGATCCTGCGAAGATCGAAGCCATTATAAACTGGCTCAGACCTACTACGGTCACGGAAGTTCAGAGTTTCTTAGGATTGGCAGGGTATTACAGAAGTTTCGTAGAGAAGTTTGCATCCATAATTATTCCATTGACGAGGTTGACTAAGAAAGAAACAAAGTTCGAATGGACGGACAAGTGTGAAAGGAGCTTTCAAGAGCTTAAACATCGATTGACAACCGCATCGGTATTAACGATCCCATCAAGACCTGGAGGTTATGAAATATATAGCGATGCTTCGCTAAAGGGACTGGGCATGTACTGATACAACATGGGAGAGTGGTTGTCTGCGCGTCCCAACAACTAAGACCGCACGAGATGAACTACCCGACTCATGATTTGGAATTGGCAACAATCATCTTTACTCTGAAGATCTGAAGACATTATTTGTGTGGTGAGAAATTTCAAATTTATACAGATCACCAGAGTTTGAAGTATCTCTTTTCCTAAAAATAATTGAACATGAGGCAACATCGATGGATGGAACTGCTCAAGGATTATGATTGTGACATTTTATATCATCTTAGGAAAGCGAACAGAGTCGCGAATGCGCTCAGTCAGAAATCGAGTATCGTTTGTCTACTGGTTAAAAGAAGGTCGTTCTTTAAAAGTTTGAGGGATTCCGAATTCAAATTGGAAGTCTGTCAGCTGTCCAGTTTGGTAGCGACCTTAAGAATAGAACCAGAGATCCAAGAAAAGATAAAAGCCTTGCAGCCTACGGACCCAGAAATTCAGAAGATCCTCGAAATGGACGCAACAAAAAGGAAACCAGAGTTCCAAGTGTTAGGAGATGGAATTTTGAAATTTCGAGGGCGTCTATGCGTACCAAAGGATGAATAGCTCAGAGAAAAGATTTTATCGGAGGCCTACAGAAGCAATTACAGTATCCATCCAGGTAGCACGAAAATGCAATAGAACTTACGTTAGCATTATTGGTGAAACGGGATGAAGGTGGATGTAGCGAAATATGTAGCAAAGTTCTTGACGTGTCAATAAGTGAATGCACAACACTGCAAGCCTGGTGGACTGCTACAGCCGTTGGAGATTCCTGAATGAAAATGGGAGCACATAACGATAGACTTCATAATGGGATTGCCAAGGAGCCAAAGAGGTCGCGATTCTATATGGGTAGTCGTGGACAGATTGATCAAGTCTGCATATTTTATTCTTGTGCGAAAGTTCTTTGCGATGGATAGATATGCCGAATTGTATATGCGGCAGATAGTACGACTGCACAGAGTACCCGTAACAATTACATCGGAAATAGATCCCAAATTTACGATAAACTTCTGGAAGAGCCTTCAAGATGCCATGGGAACTTGACTACAGTTTAGTACGGCATATCATCCGCAGACGGACGGACAGTCAGAAAGGACGAATTAGACGCTCGAGGATATGTTATGAGCGTGTCTTATAGACTTTAAAGGTGGATGGGAGGAACAATTGCATTTAGTGGAGTTCGCATATAACAATAGTTATCAACAGAGTATTCAAATGGCACATTTTAAGGCACTCTATGGAAGAGCTTGCAGAACCCCGATTTGTTAGGACGAAGTTGGGGAAAGAAGCATTACAAGCCCCGAGTTGGTAGAACAATGAGTAGAGACTATAAAAATAATTCGAGATAGACTGAAAACGGCACAAAGTCGTCAAAAAAGTTATGCTGACAAACGACGCAAACCTTTGAAGTTTCAAGTAGACGACCATGTTTTTCTTAAAATTTCACTAATGTGAGGACTATCTCGATTTGGAAAGAAAGGAAAATTGAGTCCAAGGTACGTAGATCCATTTGAGATTTTGAAACGAATTGGGACCTTGGCCTACAGGCTTGCCTTACCGCCTAATTTATCTCAAGTGCATAACGTCTTTCACGTGCCAATGCTACGGAAATACGAGCCAAACCCGACACACGTATTGGATTACGAGACTATCGAAGTGGATGACAGAGTATTCTACGTAGAAAATCCAATCAGGATCGAAGATCGAAAGAAGCAAGTTCTAAGGAACAAGACAATTCCATCGGTTAAAGTCGTTTAGGAGCACCATGGAACCGAAGGCACTACGTGGGAAAGCGAGAAAATGATGAAGCGTCAATACCCCCATTTGTTTGAATAGTTGGGTTTATCGTAAATTTCGAGGACGAAATTTTTGTAAGGGGTGAAGAGTTGTGACATTCTGATTTTCTCTGTCATTTCGAGACTTGTTCATGAGAATGTATCTAATGATGTATTTCAATCATATCTCACTTGGATCTGATCAATCTCGAGTTAACTGACCAAAAGTGAAAGGCTAACACGAGACAAGGTACGTGTACCTAGGAAACTCAGATAGAAAATGGTACTTTGACCATAAGGATTGTCGATGGAACATTTAGAGTCATAAAAGGCCTATCTAAGAACAATTAAGGAATGCGTTGCTAAAGTTATACGATTTGAGCGCGGGTGATGCCGCTTAACCAATTTATAATTTGTAAAATTTTCCTAAATCGAACGATGATGATCAAGACCGTCGTAACAGACCCTCGCAATTACATGACAACCAAAGTCGCCATGACCTGACGAGCCCTAAGTGTGATGAGAATCACAGAGTCGATACGCGTAACTTCTGCAAAAGCCACCTGTCGATTCAGGATAGTCTGGAATTACATTTGACAGAGAACTGGTTTAGAGAAGAGTATCGAAATTGAAAAATGGAAAATCAAGAATTCCAACAGTATAATTGGATTGGACGTTGCCTCATCGAAGAAAACTTGAATTAGAAAAACAACGTTTCGGACGTTGAGGGTGAAATTATCATTTTGCCCCTTAAGTTTTAACCTTGCCTTAATAAATGGATAAGGGTATTTTGATCATTGGCCACCCTCCATGGCTGCCGAAAATTTGAAGAAAAATGGGCCATTGGATGAGTTAATTATGAGCTAAAGGACAAGTGTCAGTGGATGGTAGATGAGCATTAATTAACCAACTTTTAACCTACCATTCTACCAAGTTGACCAAGCCAAAGTGGTGTATACTCCCCCATTGAGCTCAGCCGAACACCCCCATCCTCCATAGCCATCTTCTTCTTCCTTTCATCTTTTTCATTCGGCCAAACCAGCTCTCGCCCGACCAGACCGCTGTCGCCGCTTCGCCGCCGTCAAGCACCATCTCTAGCGACCTTCAGCCTTCGAGCTGACCACTAATGCCTTCCTCAGCCTCTTTCTGACCAGCTCCAACTTGAATCTTGGCATTTGGCTGACCGAGGAGCTCCAGCCAGCCATTTCCCCGAAAGTCGACGGATTCCGTCACAACTGGAGATAAGTTGACATTTGAGTTTCGTAGGACTTCAATTTTTCTCAATTTTCTGGCCAATTTTATAGACATCTAGGGCACTCATATATTGAGTTGTGGTAAAAATTTTAGACGATTTTGATGAGGTTTTGATGCCGAAATGGCGTTGTGTTTGAAGGGAAGAATCTAACCGGTGAAGGACTTGGAAGAATCGGTGTCGTTCGTGGATTTTCGGGTATCGCCTTGACTTCAAATTTTCGGTGAGGCTTCCCAACATCTAGAACTATATGTTAGCAAGTAGATTAGTGGATAAATTAAGGTTTAAGGGTAGTTTATGGACTGTATAGTCGGGCACTAAACAAAATCGAAAATACCCTGTTTCGGTTCTATTCTTGCCCAGACTTTAGGGGCTGTTCATGGTATAATCGAGCTCTAAATTCTTCAGTTGAGACCTATTAGAATGTCAATGGGTATGTTATTGAGGTATATGCTTGGTGGTTTGATGATTGGACGCGGAAAATTTGACGAAATGGATGGAATTCCATTAGGTATACGCTGCCCTGTTTTGGAGTGCTAAGGCCGAACCCTTGGAGAACCTTGGAAGGAGATTTTTGTTAATTTAAGCCTAAGGTAAGAAGTTCATAAACCTTGACTAGGAGGATTGGACTCGACTAGATAAGTTGGAAGTGAATTGGGTTAATTTTCTATGAGTCTTTGTGTGATTGTTCATTGTTCGTCCTTGCGTGTTGTTGATTGCTTGTATACTTGTTAAATACATATGCCATGAGTTGATTGCCACTTGTGAGTGATGAAATTGATTGTCCTGCATGCTATAGGCTGTTAGCTCGATGCATGAGATTGTACTTGATCATGAAGTCTTGATTTGAAATGATTTTGGCATGCTTGAAAACTTGTGATACCCTGATGCGTTAAGACACAGGATTGTGCGACTTTATGTCCTGATGCGTTGAGGCGCAGGACGAGATTGATTATGTATCGACACAGGCCTGAAATGACATTTGAAAACCTGATACGTTTACGCGGGTTTATCAATTTGATGGTCTAAGGCGTGATGACGCAGACCGAGCCTGAGGCGTTGTTAGCGCGGCCGTGATTCATGAGAAAGTTTGGAATGATGGAATGTGTGGCTCGACTTTGTATTTTATGCTTGACTTGACCAATAAGTTATGATGTCATGATTGCTTGATTGTCAATCCTTGTATCCGTGTGGACTTTTATGACTGGTGAGTGTCTTATATGGTTAAATGCATGTACTTGATCATTGTTGCATTCATTTGGGTGTACTGTCAGCCTGACTTAGGGTTAGGCTTGTCTTACTGAGATATAAATCTCACCCCGTCGTAGGACCATATTTTTAGACCCTAAGCATTGAGGATGCTGCCAACTCGATTGGCCGACCCGAAAGAAATGACAGCATATTTTGATGAGTTCATGGATGGTAGGGGTACCTTGTATGTTAGGAAGTGTACAATAGTTTGGGTTGACAAGGGCGGTAATGACTAGAAATCGCATAAGTTCAAAGCGTGGTTCCATGGAGTAGGCGAGATTACCACTAGTCCACTGATGGCCACAGAGATACCTCACGGAGCTATCCTTAACTGGTGTCATCCCACTCAGGATTATGTAGAGGTAGAGGTATACGTCGCTGGTTCGAGGAACATGCCTGAGAGTACCCCAATCTTGGAGGACATCGTTGAGGTGATAGAGGTTAACGCTTCAGAGGATGAACTGGAGGAGCAGCTGGAAGACGAGACGATGGAGGACATAGTATATGTACGCTCCAAGACTTTCTCGAACTACGAGCCATCTGAGGATGCTGAGCAGACAGACGATTCCAGGAGCTCGACCTAGGGGTTTTTTGACTTACTATGTAGCCTTTTGTGATGACCTCATCGGTCAGTAGATTTTGGGGACATGTTATAGTTGTCTTTTGGTTTGGTTCCGTTACCCCCGACCTATTAGCAGGATTGCTCACCTGCGCTTTTGTATGAACTCGTGATGTTGTGTTGTATGTGATGTTCTCGTTACCCAGGTTCTCTATAGATTTTGTACGGAGGTAAGTGCGTTTTCGTTTCCGCATGCTTCTTTATGTTATTCATCTCTCGATAAGTGAATCTTGAGACTCGAGAGTTTTCTCGCAAGGAGTCGTGCGCACTCGTGCCCGGGGTGCGAGGCGTGACACTTATGGTTGGCAAGGGTCGGGCGGCCCTCGCTAGGCTTTGAAAAAAATAAAATAAAATAATTATTTGAAAGGGAAAAAATTTAAAAAATCTAATTTTATATTTTATATTTTTTTCAAAAAATTATAAAAAAAATGTCCATAGAGTTTTGGCAATATAAATTTTTAATATTTTATAAGTTTTGCTAAATTGGATTAAGTATGAAAGTGTATGAAAGTGTTTTAGTTATATGGATTTTGTCAGGTATTGATCGGACCGGGTATGAGCCGGATTAGGTATGAATCGAATAATTTGCATTACAATAAATAGGTCATAATGGGTCAATGGGTCAATTTGACTTTTACCATTTACAATCTAACCCAACCCACTCATTTAACAGCCTATTGACCCACGGGGCCCATCCATATAATGTCTTGACCTCATCGATCGCGAGTTTCCAATAGACACTGTTTTTGTAAACGTACATGATGCATACTCGAAGTGCGAACTCAAGAATCAAGATTGAGTTACGAAGTATGTAGCAATCGAGGTGAAACTTATAGCTAAAGAATCAAGAGTAATTACCAGTTATTCCTGAAGTGGCGCTCAAGTTAAGGCAATAAGAGATTCCTGCGAGGAAGACGTTGACGCATAGCGGAATGGCTCATAAAAGAGGCAGCAGGAGTCAAAGCAAAGGATCACGCTAGATATCAGATTCTAAAGATGGGAAGATTATTCAAAAACTCTCCAATTCACAATGGATTTTGTCCGATGTTTGAAAGAAGCTACTAGCATGATAATATGATAGTACTGTTAATTATTTATGACCACACGATCTCCCAATCAATGAGTATTTTATGAAAAACATTCGGTAATGATGTATGAATCTACGGTTGAGATCGTATTGTTCCTCACAATACTATCAATCTGTCAATGAAGCATTTTTCATGTTTGAATTTGAATTAGATTAGATTTTCTAATTCTACCACCCAGCGATATTTTGTTTATTGAAGTTTTCTAGTCATACTTTGTAAGCTTTTTTCCTTTCTTTGTTATTTAAGTCAGAATTTTTATATCAATTTCAATCTTCGAGCAAGCATGATATCCTAGAATGTAAGCCATCTATTCTGACTCAACAAGTCATATGATTTCCTTATTTATCTTTAATCTATTATCTGCATATTTTTTTAGTACTTCGAATTATATAAAATCCTTGAGACTGTAAGGCATATTAAAATCCATTTCGTTTCGACTTGGAGGAAGCCTCAATTAGCCATGGATTATTTTCCATTTATCCAAGTTCTATCCTTCTTACTTCTCACTTTATCCTGACTTGGGCGAGAGCCAAACACATGATAGGATAAATTTTATCCTATCCTGATTTCTATCGCATGAGTTGAAATAGTTTTTATGCTATAAGGCTTGCATACGGAAGGAATGACCTCCAAGAGAATAAGACTTTTATATGATACATTGACGGTGTAAAAAGAATCATTACACAAGTAGGGTTTAAGCATGAAGACGTGTATGTTTTTTAGTTTTTGGAACTCTACTCATTCCATTTTTATTTATTTTTTTGGTCGAACTACTCATTGTAAAAAAAGGAATATTTCACACTGACAATATGCCTTATAAATATAAGTTCTGAGAAGAAATTCAGCCAAAAATAAATGATGCTATCTCAGTCATGGACATTTGTTAGAGAATCGGTTGGACCGTTAACTAGGGAATGATACGCAGCTCAGCATGCTGGTTATGATTAACGAGAGAAGTACCAAAAAAGTCCTAAACCTTCTTTAATTGGTACCAATTGAATTCGTCCAGCCAATTTCAACTGAAAAATGCTAACATGGACATCAGCTGTACAACGTGACATGATCAGCGTTAACGTGAATATTTTTAATGAAATTTTAATATTTTAATTTTTTATAATTTTCTTGGTTGTTTTTTTTTTTTTTTGCTTTTTCCCTTTCTTTTCTGTTCTTTTTTTTCTTTTTCTTACGGCTGAGGGCCGACAAGGACTGCCAGCCGGCCCTCGTCCTGGGCAAGGCCACGCTATCTAGGCATCGTGAATTGTACAAAACAATCCTCGCCCACGATATTGCAGCTGAGAATGTTGGTTATGGTTAAGCATAGGGACTAAGGGACATGCTTTGTGGCATTATAGGAAAAATATACTGTTTAATCATAATTATAAATAGCCAGCATCAGCCTGGCTAAAGTCACTATCTCTAATTATAGAAGATTGTTTGGTACAACTCGACCGTGAAAACCAGTGTTTGATCTTTCATATGGTATATGACAAGTACCCGACGGTTGTAGCATCTCCACAGTTACGACAACATCTTACAAGTCACAGCACTTCAAGGCACCATCACAACACGTCATGTTTACAATCCAGCCAAAGCTTCTATCAAAACAATCCCCATGGCAAATAGCCGTTTCTTGGTTTTTACCTCCATTTATGTCTTTTCGTTTTCACTCAAAACTGAAGTTATCAATGATGTTCAGCTTAACGATCACCGAACCGATTTTTCTCTTACATCGGAAATGGTTTGAACATCTCCATGTTAGTAGATTTAATATGAAAGGGTTGAAAGGGTTTGTAAAAGTGAAAAAAAAACTACTGGTAAATTCAATTGCCGGACACTGGATTTGTTCGGTACCTTGTTGATAACTTACCGACACTTCTATGAAATCAGTAACTCCACAAATTATCAACTTTTCTTATATTTCACTGATTTTGGATTTGTCTTTCTTACAAACACCTTAAATTTTATCAACTCCGGACCAATTAACAAATCTCTATCTAAGTGAGACTTACACATATGTTCTGACTAAGTTGCCAACTTAACTTTTGAGTTACAATGTATATTTATTTGGTTATGTAGCATTCATCAGCTTTTATTATCCTTTACCAACATTTATTTATCCGTCTACGCCTTTATTTATCGACTTTCCAATGAGTTTACCAACCTCTCTTCGTGTCAATTACCAATTTTTATCCCATCAAGTTATCAACTTGTTTTTAATTCAACAATCTCACTCGAGTTTCTAACCAATCTCACTTTTCATCAAATTTACGAAACCAAGTAGTAACAGCATCCCGATTTTCGAATGATTTTTTGATCCAAACTGTGTTGAAAATGAAAAGGGCATTCTAATCTGCATCCGCTTGTTCAGATTTGGTTGATGTATAATCGACAAGGAAGGGAGATGACGAGGGAGAGAGAAGAAAAGGGCCCCGTAATCTCTGTCTGAACTCCCCCAACCGTATCCTCCCATAAATCGGAGTCTGTTTCGGGTTGATCCGGTCAAAGCCCCCTGGATATCACTCCCATTGGTCAATCAAAGCGAATTAAAATTAGCCACCTTTCGAAATCATGATTTGGCGCCTCCCCATCCCTCTTTGTATTTGAAGGGACGGAGATTAATTTCCAAATTAGGTAGTTAACCCCATTTCTCATCCTTGCTCGCTCTCCTTTCGAACACCGAGAAACGAGTATCAGAAGGGCAGTGAAGGGTTGAGGGAAGTTTCAAAACCATGGAGAGATCGTCATCAGTGAGCCGTGGTTTGGTCTTGTTAGGCTGCTCGGTGATGGCGGCCATATTGATGGGATCCGCAAGCGCGATGCTCCACGTCGTCGGCGGTCGCCAAGGATGGGACGTGCCCGACAATGTCACCTTCTACCAAGATTGGGCCAAACTGAGGACCTTTGGCGTTGGCGACCAGCTCAGTGAGTTTTTTTTTTTTTTTCCCAATCCAATCTGCTTATAACATTTTTGTTTCCTTTGAACTAGATGTTTTCGGGAAAATTGATGATGACGGGCATCACCGGATCACGTTGTTTGCGAACATAAGTCTCTAATGATGCCATTTTTGCATCGAATACATCGGCTGGTTCGGCGCCGAGAACAGAGACTTCCAGAAACTTCTCGTTATGTGCCGACGATTAGGGTTTCCTCAATCATTATGTGCCATATTAGTCATATGGGTCGGAATTCTTATCCTCGTACTAACATTTTCTTGGTGGTAAAGTTTGTCGAGAAAACCTAACAATAACATGTAGTGCATGCATGTTGTTGCAACCATGAACGTAAAAATGACAACTTCGAATTCTAAAACCGTCACGGACATGCACGTGTGCATGCCAGTTTTCCCATACAGGCCGGGCTCCAACAACTTGCTGGTCGTCAAGAAGAAGGACTACGAGGCATGCGACATGAGCGACCCCGTCGACTTCTACTACATGGGACCGACCATCCTCAACCTCACTGCCGTTGGAGACTACTACTACGTCTCCTCCTCCGGCAGGCACTGCGAGTACGGCCAGAGGCTCCACATCACCGTCGGGAAAGCCCCAGGCTCATCCGGGGCCAAATTACCCATCAAGCTCAACTGAGCGTTCCCTGCTCCTGCTCCCACTCCCGCTCCCGCTCCCACGTTGTTGCTCGTCCACCGGCGCTGCCAAGGAGGTTAGCAGTGGTTTCCGGCATGGTGTTGACCTTCTTGCCTTTTGATGATAGAGGGATCTTACTAATATTTTTCCATTGCTAATATTGCCATGAGTAATAAAGCTTGCGGGTCTAATAAGATGCTATGACTTTTCTTCCTGGTCATGAAGAGATTCCAATTCGGACAAACACTCCGACGAAGTTCACGTATCCTGTCATCTAACGTTCGGCATTTCGCCAATTGTTCGGTAAAAGTGAATGTCCGTGTGAGCTCAGATAAGAAATTGCAATTTGGGAAGTCCCTGGCTCGTCACTTTCTCTCGCCCTAATTCGTATCTACCAGCAAATTATGCGCTTCTGAGTCTACTTCCGAAGAGAAAATTAGTAAAACAAGCATTAGTAGATGACAATTGCATGCGACATCGGATTAGGTGATCAACTCGGGTTTGTGCTTGTGTTTTTTATCTCACAAATTATACCGGTGAGAAGGCATTTCGCACAATCGATACATCACATGACAGCGACACTCTCACGTGATGTAATCAACTGATCGGAAAACAATATGAATACACATTCGACACCGGCTGGGATGAGATTCACGGTGCGCCGAGAAGAGGTGGCAAAATGGGTCTACAGCTCATATTAACCTATATTTTAAGTGTGCGAGCCCTAAATGGATTTAAGTATTAAAAGCAAGTTTAAGTGAGTCATAAATAGGTTAGTTAACGAGTTAATGGGTCTTAAATAGATTTTAAATAGCTCATAAACGGGTTAATTATCTAATAAGGTTGTCGGATAGTCACCATTTTATCGGCAACCCTCGCCGAACGTGGCAGGGGAAAAAAAGGAAAAAAAAATTATAAAACTTAAAAACTAGGATCCTGTTAAAAATTATTAACTGTTCATGCCGTTTTAGCAATACATATTTTCTATAAATTTATAAGAGAACATATTTTTTATAAACTGAATTTAATATTGAATTATTTTAGCAAAATGAGCCTTATGGGTCAGGCTACATTTGTATTGCATGATAATGAGGAAAAATAAAAGAGGGGGTTAAATGGGTCAGAATGGTTGGACCAAATCAAACCCGATCCAACCCACCTGTTTGGCAGCGCAACGTGCGAGCCACCGTGACTCCTCGGTTGCCCCACCTGATCACTGTCCGCAGTGCGTGGGAAGCTTTCAAGATCCTGTTTATCTGGGCCACAGGACGTACAAGGCCACCAAGAAGTGGGCCTGAGACGACACCTTAATTACTCCGGTTATTTCCTTCCTTTCCTCTTTCGGCCCCTCCCTACGAAACGAAAGAATAGCAGCTTCCCCAAACTAATCCGCAACGGAGGGTCCACTTATCTGACGGGTGGGGTGGGGTGGGGGAGCGGGACCACAAATCACGACCGTACCTTAGCAGCACTGACTGGCTGAGCTGGCGGGACATGGGGGCCCCGGGGAGGGGACCACCACCCCCAAACAGCCCAGGCCCCAAGTTGCGATGTGACGTGATGCCGTCAGTCTGAGATTACGTGTACGGCCAGGATTCGGTCCACCAGGGCCCCACCCGAAAGAATAACGGAGAGGATCTTCTGTGGAGCTCGTCCTCTTCTCTCGAGAATTGGGCCCCCGGAGGATAGAATTCGTCTTTTTGACGGTGCGCAGTTAATGCGTTGTGAAGAGAGACAAGCCAAGCCGGCCTAGGGAAGCAAAAAAAAAGGTGTATGGCGGGGGGGCGGCTAAGTCGCATGCGTACGGCAGAAAGAGGCTCGGACCGTGTCATTATACATGGGTCGGACCGGGCTGTCTCGAGCCTGAGGCACCGGAATGGATGGAGCCCACTGGCCCAGGGAAGGAAAAGTACTCGGACCGCCGTCTTGATTATTGGGAGATCCAAGTTGCGTTAGTAAGGCCAGAGGGTGGGCCCCCCTGCTAACTTTACTAAGAGGGACGGAGGTTGGGCCCACTCCACGCACAGGGAAATCCACTGGAGAGCGACGTGTCCCTATGTCGGCTTTCTACCACGGCGATTTTGTTGGCGACCCCCCCCCCACAATCAAAGTGGTCGGGTGGGGTGGGGTGGGGTGGGCTGGGGTGGTGGGGTTCGCCTGGATTCGATTCAACATTCATTCCTTCTGGCTGAAAAGGAAATTTGGACATCTCCACAAATATTTAATTTTTCTCCCCTATATTACGTGTAATTGAAAAAAACACATACATCGTTTTGGGATTTCATAAACTATGACCCTGAAGCCCCGTGAATGTTCAAAATAGCGATTCGCTTCAGGTTTAGCGTACAATCTACAGCCTTTTTTGGAAAATTATTCCCCTTACACGAGACGAAATCACGTCGCGCGACATGGTAATTATGCAATGTGGGGGTGGTACCAAAGTTTTGAGAAGTATAAGGATTCTAATTAAAAATTAAAAACAGATTATTATTATTATTATTATTATTATTTTGTTTTTGGGAAGCTTAAAAACGGATTATAGGAATACAGTGAATTTGCACCATATAACGACGTGGCACGAGTGTTTAATGCGGGTCACAAGAGGGCAGAGCAATTACCTGCCGAAATCTGTGCGGAGGTAGCGAAATGCTTTAATGGTGTCGCAGTCGCAGGGGCGAGAGCAAAAGCGGGCAGGGGCCATTACGTGCTGGAATCTGGCTGCTTCTGGTTACTTACCGATCATAATATTGAGGACCATTTGGTCGGTATGGTCTAACCTATTGCAATTTTTTTTTTGTCAATTTTATACTAAACTTTTTTTAATTGTGTCACTTGAGTTCTAAGTTTTTTCACATTTTGTCAATCAATCCTACTAGTTAATTTTAAACAGAAATCGCTAACGTAAGCGCTAATCATCCTATGTGGCGCAGCCGACGTTGACGTGAATAATTTTTTATAGCACTTAAAATTTTTTTAGCTACTTTTCCTTTTGTTTTTCTCTTTTTCCATTTTTATTCTGTGGGCCATCAATATAGCCAGCCTTCAGAGAGGGCCACTCGAAACCTGGGCTGGTGAAGGCCACCCTAGCTGGATCAAGCGAGAGTCACCCTTGCTGGCCTGGCGAGGGTGGCCCACACCCGCCCATGCGAGGGTTGAGGCAACAATCTTTGCCAGTCATCGATGAGACCTAGTGATAGCCTAAGAGAGGGAAAAAGGAAAAAATAAAAACGAAAATAATGAAAGTAGAAGAAAAGGAAAGATGATACAAGAAATGAAAATTTTGAAAAAATATTAAAATTTATTTTAGTCAAAATTGGTCGGATTGACTCAATTAGAAAAACGTGAATTGCTACTTTTTTTATGACAAAAAAATAGCAAAATTAAAAAGTTAAAGACCGAATTGGCTAAATTAAAATAGATTTATGATTTTTTGGATAATTTTTCAATTAGATGGAGTGCTATCGAGCACAAGTTTGCTCATTTCATGTCGTAAATCGTGAATCGTGTCCATGATTTTGATGTTGAAGATTCTTAAGAATTGGCGAGATTATTATAGGAACGGTAACGCCGTACCCTAAAAGACTTGCTAAAAACTCTCAAATCAAATCCACAAGGTGCAAAAAGGGCAAAAGCGCCCCAAAAAAAAAAAGGCACCTTACACAAAATTTTGACCATACGGAGAAATGAAATTCCTTCTTTCTTCTCTCTCCACTTTTTTTTTTTGGCCCGCTTCCTGTTGATGTCAATTTCCATATTATTCCTCGGGATCAAAAGTGGGACCAGAATATCCTGATCCGCCACTTGTACAGCCATGTCACAATCCAGCTGGTCGTGGATTCATCCTGTCAATCGAAAGCTGAAACGTGGACACCAAAAACTCAGATAATGACGATCTTAATACATATTATCATCTGAGATTTGTTTTTTTTTTTTTTGTGGAAAAATTTCTCAGATTCTTTTCCCAAACAAATTATAGACCTCTTTGTCCCGTTGCATCAATAAGATTAAGTTTTTGGCTCTCTTTTTTAATCCCTATAAGTAGAGATGGAGAAGCAAAACATCTAATGCATTGGAACTTATCGACCGGAATATGACGCATTTAGGGAGAATGGCCTAATTAGTCCTAAACATATTGTGCAAATGTCAATTCAGTCATAATCTTGTTAGCCTTAGTCCCAAATCTGTGTGTGAAATCCCAATGCAGTTCTTCTAGATAATTTTTGTCGAAAATCGATGTTATGATGGTGTGCCACGTGGGAAGGCCGTTGATAATTGAACCATTACATTAGCAATTTTCAGTGAAAATTGACTAGAATAACTACATTTCAATTCATGCAAAGGTTTAGTATTATATTAGCGAGATCAAAAAGTATGGTTTTGAATTGACCCCCGCATGACAGATTTAGTACTAATTGAGCAATCTTCCCATCACACTCATATTGAATATTTAATATGAGACACCTATTGGAATGTGAACATATACTATAATATTGTAAATATACTGCGACGCATTTTGCATTATCCGAGTTCTTAAGGAAGACATATTTCACCCTACGATAATACGATAAAAAAACCCATTGATAATGATGATGTAGTGTCTGTGTGTTTCGCAAAGGGTTAATATCATAAAAACCTTTAAAGTGATACATATGACAAATTTATCTCAAATTATTTTTTTGACCACAAAAAACTCCAAACAAGTATAGTTATAATAAATTTACCCAAAACTATTTTTTGACCATAAAAAAAAATCTTAAACTGGTATACCTGTGATAAATTTATCATAAACTAATTTTTTTTATCACGAAAGAAAAAAATTGATACATTTATAACAAATTTATCCTCTATTAAATTGGGTTAATATGGTAAAAAATTTCAATCTGATATATATGTGACAAATAAAGGGTAAAAACTCTAAACTGGTACACTAATCAATTGTCACGTGTCCTATAACTTAGTACTTTAAAGGTCATATTTAATAAAAACTAACCGAGGGTAAATTTGTTATCAGTGGGACATTTTTGGGAATTTTTATGGTAAAAAAAATAAATTGAGGTAAATTTATCACAGATATACCGTTTTGGGGCTTTTTTTATGGTATTAAACCTTTTGCAAATCATGTTCAAAACTAAAATGAATATAGCAACTATGACATTGAAAAATTACTTTAATTGGTTTTGCAAATCATAGGTTAGATTGGTACATATTCCGTCTCTTAAATATGCGAGTCTGTCTCACCGGTTCCGTCGGATTTGACATTTAATCGAATCATCCATCGAGAGATACGCTAATTTTATTTTTATTTTACAACTCGAAAGCTCTAAACATAATAACACCCCGTGCATTAGATTGTATCGTAGCTTAATTCTAGACAGCGGGTTACGCCGGCAAAGAAAAACGGTCCAAATCTCATGGACTATTTATCTCTACTGGCGTTCATAGCTCGATTATGTGAATTTCCTCGCTCTGTAACTTGGGAGGAAAATGTTCCACACCGACAACCATGCATGTAAAGACCTTACACTAAACCTAACCATGGACGTTATTTTCGACAAAGCATATTCGGTGCGAACAAAATCCCAATTGACGAGACGCCTACATTCGTCCAGAAAACCATCTGACCACGAGAAAAATATACCCACGTAATGCCTCGCTTTAAACCCCGTGAACATAATAAATGAGCATCTTATTTTTACGGGAAGAATTATACAAATGATTTCCAAAGTGCTGTCCCAATATATAATGTCATATTTGAACTATTAATTTATTCACTACGATTTCTAAACTTTTGATAAATGCTCAATCTAGTTGATTCGTGTTGAGAGGGAATATTGAACATCTTAATTTTTAATACCCGGGATTTCCCAAATGTAGTGGACTAATCCTCCAAGTGGTGTGGTACAAGGCTAATGACATCAAGTAAGATCCTAAAAATTTCAAAAATTGCAATCAAATCATAAAAATTATTACGAAAATGCAATCGAATCATAAAAATTTTAAAAAGTAGAATCAATAAAAAGACTTAATCAGATCAATTTGACAAGTTTTAAAATTTGACTGTAAATTTTGAAAGTTTTAAAAATCAATTGTATTTTCGTGATCAATTTTAAAATTTAATTGCACTTTTTAGAAAATTTGAGATTAAATTATATTTTCGTTATAAAATTTTAATACATTTATTTCTATGTATATTAATAGTTCGAAAATGACGTGATCGGCTAAACGACATTGTGCTCAGACCTTTTGCATTATTTTCTCTATTTTGATGGGTGCTTCCGCCACGTGCTGTGGCACGTTCCTAACACGTACAAAATCTCAAAAGCAAAGTAAGGAATTGAGAGAGAGAGAGAGAGAGAGAGAGAGGGAATAGAACAGCATACGTAGCAAAAGCTCGTCCGTCACCGTTATCTAGACGGAGATGCAGGTTTCGTCGTCGCTAATGACTTATTGACACGTACTGAAATTACAACACGACACGAGGAACGAGAGCAAAACGGAACGGCGCCGATTCAAAACTGTCGCCGGCCGGTGACCGGCACGACGTAAACAACACCACAGAAAGGCAGAAGGAAAACTTCACGTTGCTAAGGGAGGGTCAGAGCCGAACAACTCCCCTATGTCCTGGAAGTAATCGTAGTCACTCCTACAGGATGACCCGAACCCGGGCCAAAATCCGAACCCGAAATCCTCGCCCGGGTTCACGAAGGCGTTGCGGAAGTAGTCCACGTCGTCCTTGAACATGCTCTCTCCGAAGCTAGCGTACTCGTCAAAGAAACTTGGGGCCGAGCACCTGAAGTCGAAGAAATCGTCCGGGAACAAGCTCTCGAAGCTCGCGGAGTGCTCCGACAGGTTTTCGGATGCGCAAGAATCGTCGCCACGCGCCTCCTCTTTCGCTGCGTCGCCGGCGCTCCCCTGCGAGTCTTCGGCGTCGTCCGAGAGGCACCGGAGGACCGACGTTGGTGAGCGGACCTCGCTGGAGGCCTTTGTCTGCGGCATGGCGGCCATCTGCAACGGCGGAGGAGTAACGAAATTGGTGAGCGCGTCGGGCCCGCGCAGCTGGATCGCGGCGTGGTCGTAGACCATTGCGGCCTCCTCTGCCGTGTCGTAGGTACCCAGCCAGAGCCGCACGCGCCGCAGTGGGTCCCTGATCTCGGCCGCCCATTTGCCCCACGGCCTCTGCCTCACGCCCCTGAACTTCCTCCCCGTCGCCGGCGACTTCATCTCGCGGCGGCCCACATGTAGCGCTGGCTTTCTCGTTGACTTCCTGCACAGCTTGCTCCTCCCTGACTGGCTCTTGACGATCAAGTGGCCCTCTCTCGAGCACGACGGCTCGATGGCAATCTCGTGGACGAATTTCTTCACCCTCCG
This sequence comes from Rhodomyrtus tomentosa, assembly GCA_028455895.1. NCBI lineage: Eukaryota > Viridiplantae > Streptophyta > Magnoliopsida > Myrtales > Myrtaceae > Rhodomyrtus > Rhodomyrtus tomentosa. The sequence continues at coordinate 27,545,261 of JAPCWY010000008.1, forward strand.
GCGACGACATTCGACCAGGTCGTTCTCATCATCGCTGGAAGAGTCAGTGGCGTCGCCATCCGTGTACGATATCCTGACGACTCTGGGTCGGGTACTAGGCTCGGGTCTCAGGAGCCTCGCGTGGGTTCGGTGCTCAGTGCCCTTGATAGGAGGCACGGAACACGTCGTTGCTTCCATAGCTTTCTTTTTCTGTGTTCAAAATTGGAGGAGGTTCTCGGTCAGACTTACTGTTAACATCGAAAGCGGAGCGAGCGAAAGAAAGGGAGTGATATAGAGGGAGTTGGAAAAAAAGAGAGATTCCTCTGAGACTCAGACACGAGAATGGGAATAAAGAGAAAAAAAAGGTCGGAGTGAACCACGTTAAAGAGAAGCTTCAAACGCAGAGATATCTAATCGACCAAACACCCAAAAAAAAAAAAAGGTATCGAGAAAAATCTGGCGAGATAAAGTTGGTGGTTCAAAGGGTGTGACCGTGAGCAATTCTCCAGTAAAGCAAGAAGTCCCAAAAGCAGAGGAAAAGGGGGGAAAAAAAGCAAGCAAGCGTGCGTGCGTGAGAGAGAGAGAGAGAGAGAGAGATGAAAGAAGCAAGAGGAGTGAAGAAGGTACGGAAGGGTGAAACCACTGAAGCAGTAATATGCGCAAAAAGAAAAGAGGAAGGGCAAGTTCAGGGACGACCCAGAAGCAGAGTGACTAAGGGCGGTGAGAGGAAAAGGGAAAAAAAAAGCAGGGAATTTTCCCGGAAAGTTGAGGGGAGGGGAGGGGGGAGGGAAAAAGAAGAGAGCGGCTTTTGCCGGAAAAGGGAAGGGGGCGAATAAATATGAGCGAATCGAGCCGCACCCAACTAGGCCAAGCAAAGCCTCGTCTCAATCTACTGAGCCTGCGGAGGATTTGCTACTTCGGGTGAATTCCCTTATCTCGCTGCCCTAGAAACGTTGCTTTCTTTCCTTCTGCTATTTTTCTTTCTTGTTAATCGTTGACTGCGGATTTTCTCAGAAATGGAAGAAGAAAATACGAAACCGTCGAGACAGAGGGAGAGAGATACAGAGGATTTGCGGAGAGATAAAGAGGTCGCGCGAACGGAAGCACGATTGCCGGTGGAGAATTTGCCTCTTTTATAGGATTCTTAAACGGCTAAAACCCCCGGATTTAAAGTTGCATTGCATTTCCTAATTCGGTTTTTTTTTCAAAAAAAAATTCTTTTTTTGGAATTTTTCTTCATTAAAATTGCCATTTTTGACTCCCAAAAATTGATTTGAGTAGATTTTCAATTTTATATTTTCATCCAATTCACTGCGGGGGGGGAGGGGAGAAATGAGTCGTCGATGGATCTCCACTTTATGTTTTCTCGACGTACGGATTTCTGCAAGTCTGTAATCTAAACGTCACTATCTTCTGTCTTTAGAGTGTAAGGAGGGCTTAATGTTGTGCGCGCTTAGCAGCTTACATGAATTTAAGTTCCGTGAGCGATGCAACTAATTACTTTTTAGAAAATTTTCTTTTCAAATCCTGAATTCTGGGGAAAAAAAAAATGCGCCATAAATTTTCACGTGGAGCCGGTTGATTATTAGTAAGGAGTGACCAATAATGAATTTAATTTAATAATAAAAAAAGAGAATAACCCACGAATTATTAGGTTTACATTTTACAAATAAAAAGCTAATCGATTTGGTCCAGGCGGTCTGGTTACTCCTAAAATTGAAAACTGAACTGAAAATCACAAGTTTTAATTTTATGGAACTGGATCAAACCGACCAATCGTCTCGTCTTGCTCACACCCGGCAACAACCTTGGCTTTCCCAAATTTTTGAAAGCACAAATCTACATAATAAAATCAACTACTTTCCTCGAAAAGTTTCCTTAATTGCATTATATGTTATATAGGATAAATGATTATGCGATTGTCTTTAATTTACTGTAATATTAACAATGTATTCTCAGCTAAAATATAAATAATTAAAAATTATTATGAGTTCACTTTTTTAAAATTTTGTGCCCCACGACGTATTATTTTTGCGGCATAGTGCTAGCAAAGCCGACTACGATTAAAGAGAAATGAGAGGGATCGTAATTCCGGCGAAGGTCCGGGGACAGAAACGACGTTCCAGCGAGGCAACGAAACGCGGGGGGGGAAGTAGAGATGATATTTACGAGGCGCCGCATAACTGGGTCACGAGAGATGTCGACGCGTGGAAAGAAGGGTCCCGCCAGAGGCTCTCATCCAATGGGGTTGAGATTTAACAGGTGATCACTCGACCGGTGTTTTTTTTCTTTTTTTTTTCCCGCCCCTTGGAAGGAGCGACGGGCAGGTCACGTGACACGGGGACAACTGTGTTCAGTCCTTCCCTTCTTCGTCGTTTGACTAATAATGAAAAAAACAAAATGCGAAATTCATTTAATGCCGCAGCATAATCAGTCATTAACCCTTAATTTAATCCCCCATTTTTCAAATGCAGTCCTCCGATGCAAGGGGTTTTTGGTCATTGTGATGACGAGACCGTTACACTGTGTGTGGCAGGCAACCTTGAACTTCGCGCCTTTTTCTCATTAATCATGTTTTCTCCACCTCTCTCTCTCTCTGTCTACGTTGTCTTGTCTCCCCACTCCACCAGCATGATCTGTTTATTTTCTTTTTCTGAGATGAAATCATCGAGTAAAAATTATTGGGTTCAATTATTTTTTTTAAATTACCGTTTTACCGAACGCAATTGGTGATCCTGGCACAAAAGAATTCCTACTTTTTACCCTTTTTTTCCTTCGGAAGCTCGTTCCAAAAATTACGTCGCGCAAACCATATTCGGCAGAAAAAGATTTTTGCGCTCTGGCGATCGACAAGTGAGTCTGTGGTCGGCAGGAAGGGGTAAAGTTTTCCTTGGACTCGGCCTGTGCCCCCATGTTTTGTCACGTGATCTTGTGGTTGTTTTGGTTTGGTCAATGTGAATGGGGAAGAGCTGGGGACTTTATTGTACTTTTACACGTTCGGAATCCAATTCGCGTCGCGGTCATAGTTACGTTTGGTTTCTGTTTTTAGGAACATATTTGGAATAGAAATATTTTTTGTGTTTATATTCCCGACTACGATTTTTGAAAACAGAAACGAGTTCGATAAATTAAAAAAAAAACACTTTTCTTACTAAAAGGAAGGATCGATGGCGACAAAGGCATGCAACCGATAGAGGCGGCCGGCGGCGGAAGGGGCCAGTTGTCGATGGCGGTGGCCGACAACCGTCGACCGGCGAAGGGCGGCGACGGTCGACGATCGAGGTGGCCGTGTTGGCGGAGTACAACGGTGGTGACTAGCATGAAAGTGTTCCAAAATTGTTCCAAAACCCAAAATTATTTTTTTTTATTTTTTTGGGTCAAAAGTGTTTTTTGGAACATTTTTGGAACATAAACACTTTCTATGGAGTGTTACCAAACGCAATCTTATTGACATTTGATCGACTAGATGACCGCAATTGTTTGGTTCTATAACTAAGACAGGTGGTTTTAAAATTTACTATGAATGGGGATTTTTTTTTTTTTGGTTGTAGAAAAGCCACGCGCATCATGTAGGGGTGCGCATGACAAAATTTATGTTCCAAAAAGAATTTATGGAACAGAAATAGTTTTTTTCATTTTTATTTAAGAATGAGTTTCTGAGCAAAATAAATGCATTTGATGAATAATTTCTTTTTAGGGAATAGAAATTTATTTGACCGGCTATCGCCGGCGACCGCCGGCGAATTGTGATGACGGCGATAGGAGGCGGCCAGTGATCGACGGCGATCGGCGGTGGTCGAGGTGCAGCGACGGTCGACAGTGTTTGACCGGCGGTATTGGTCATCGATATAGATTTTTATTTCTCGAAGAATTAACTTTTTTTTGTTTCTCATCTCTGTTTCAAATCTAATTTTGTTTCTCAAAATTATTCCAGAATTAGTTTTTTATAATTGCGTTAGCAAACAAAATGCGCAAATGCAGATTTCTGCTCCATAAATTCTTTCGGAACACAAACTCCAAAAGTGTCATACGAAATGCGTAAATGCAGCCCATTCTTTGAAGAGAAAATTTCAAATAAAAGCCTAAAGTTCTTTCATTTTCTCAAATAAGGACTTCAAGTTATCATTGTTTCAAATAAGGACCTGAAGTGGCTTTTTTATCTCAAATAAGGGCCTAAAGTGGTTATAAATGTTTCAACTAAGAGCCTAAAGTGGCTATAACTATTTCAACTAAGGGCTTGACGTCGCCAGCCAGTCAAAATTTCCAGCCAATCAAGGGCATCTTTGTTAAAACACAATTTTTACAAATTTTTAGTTAAACTAAATAAAAATAAAAATTTAAAAGTGAAAATGGGATATACAGACGAGAGGGGGCTACCCTCACGCCTGAGGCCGCAGCTCCTCGGCACTACCTTACTAGGAGAGGGTCGCGGCCCTCTTCGGTCCATGGCAAGGGCCATTAGGCCCTTCCCTTTGGTCGGCGAGGTCACTGACCATGGCCGCAGGCTTGCAGCCCCACCGACGATGGGGTAGCGGCCTCAGGAGGGAGGGCATCCCCCTCCTACAAGTGTTTCTTTGTTTCTTAAATTTTTTTTATTTTTTTTGCTAAAAAAAATAAAAAAATATAAAAACAAATACATAAAAAGACAAAAATTCCCCTAATTAATGGTCACTTAGGCCCTTTTTTGATATTAGTATGACTAGTTCAGGCCTTCATTTGAAAGAAATCCAACTTCAGACTTTTATTTGAAACAACGAGAGTATTTCATATTTTTATTTGAGACAATGTCAACTTCATGTTCTTTTTTGAGAAAATGACGAGACTTGGAGCCTTTTTTTGAAATTTTTCGTTCTTTGAAATTGGGTCATGACTATTTTCATTTTATTTTTTTGCAATCTGCAACAATATACATATCCTCTCTTTTTTTTTTAAAAAAAATTCTTATTATTTATGGTATTGTCGTATTTGTTTTAGGTTTTATTTATTTATTTATTTTGGGCGGGAAATGGTGACCGAACAAGATATTGCCTTGACGGGGGCGAACATGACATTTCGGTGGAAAAAGACACCGGGCGCCAGAAAATGGCCTCAAAGGAGCTGTCTGAAAAATCCATCCCGAAGGGACAAAAAACCCACGACGTGGACCCCACCTGCGTGGTCCCCACATTCCTCGTACACCGTGTCGAAACAAAAAAAAAGCCGCCTGCTTCGTTTTTCTTTTCTTTTCGGAAGTTTCGTTTCGTTAGTTAACGACGAGTTGCTGCTGCGAGTAGTCCGAATTTTGAAAGTTTTTGCTGAAGGGAAACAAAGTGTCGTTACAATTTTTTTATGTGTACTGAAAATGGACAAAAAATAATTCGAACCATCTCACACGTTTTCGAAACGAAATATCGTGAGATTAACAGCGACAAAAAAATAAATAATAAGCGGAAAAAATTATAACGAGGTCCGCTTGTTCAAGAATTTATGGCCCATCATATGATGTTAATCTCACATTTACCAAAAAGTTGTTACCCTAGCAAAGTCATTTAGAAATTTTGCGAGATGTGGTGGAGTGAAGTTTTGACTTAATTCATTCTTGACTTCGAAGAATTCCGACAATAATAATCTCAAGTAGGCATTTAACCAAGTCGAAAGTTCGGAGAAAGAAAGTATGACGCTGTTATCAATCATTTGTGCCGGTTTGTACTGGAACTAGAGATGGACTATTTGGCAACATCTATCTAGTGCCAGGGCAACTTATATACATGTCCTTCGTCAATAAGTGATAATATAATGATAACAACTGATATGTTCATGTGTTCCTTCGGCTGTTCTTTTGTATGGATTAAACAACTTGTAACATTTTATACACAAAAGGAGGTGCAACTTCGTGATATTTCATTGCGTACCGGTCGATTTATGAGCGACGGCTACGAAAATGACTAACCTAAGGATCTAATGTCCCCTTTCGGACGAAAATACGGAATATTGCAGTTAGATGAAACCACACGGCAACATTGGAGCGTGTTTGTTTCACAAAAAACTTAATACTAAAGAAAATGCTTTCTGAAAAAACATTTTTTCAAGAAATGATTGGTTATCCTTTGTTCAGTTATCATACGTGACCGAAATTATTTTTCGGTTTTTGTATCTCATTTGTAAAATGATATCAATCACATGACTTTTTTTCATATGAGAAACAATTCAAAATTTTAAATTATTTTTTTATTTCCTTTTTTAATTCTACCTCATCGATTGCCGAGCTACGGTGAGGCTCAACCTTGCTCGATACTGGCAAGGTCGAGCCTCACGGCGAGCTAGAGCTTGCTGAGATCTGGTAAGGCTCAAGCGGTTGCAACCTTAGGTGAGCTCGTTAGCCAGGGCCTGTGGCTAGTCACTAGCTGTCACCAAGACCCGACGACCAATTGAGGTAAAGAAAAACATAGAAAAAGAAAAAAGGAAAAAGAAAAAATAATAATGATAAAATATTACAATAAAAAATATAAATGTTAAAATCAAGAGAAAATGTGTTTTCTCCTCCTCAAGTTGAGGTCTTTTTTTTTTTTGTCGGCAAGTTGAGGAATTCACTTCTTTGATTTTATGCATGAAATTTTTGTTGACCGAAAAATGCTTTCGATTGACTTGTCATTTTCGGCAAATTAAATGGGCGAAAGTTCGAAAAATAAATTCTCAAAAAACATGTTCGCTAAAGCAAACACACCCTTAGTTCAGCTACATAAGTTCAAGCGAGGGTCGGATGATCTCTAAACTTAGAAAGGTATGTTCACATTATAAATTTATGGGTTAATGTCATTAAAAATTTTCAAATTGATATACATGTAATAAATTTACCTCAAATTAATTTTTTAACCACAAAAAATTCCTAAATTAGTACATCTATGATAAATTTAATTCAAAATAATATTTTGACCACAAAAAATCACAAACAGGTATACTTGTGACAAAATTATTTCAAATTGATGCACGTATGAAAAATATACCCTCGGTTAGTTTAAGTAAAGTTGAGTAATTCCACGAAAAATTCTAAATTGGTACATCTATGATAAATAGAAAGTAAAAACACTAAAATGATAAACCCGTCAACTGTCATGTGTCATCTAACTCATAAATTTAAAGATAAAATTTAATATAAATCAATGAAGAGTAAATTTATCACATGTATAGTATTATGGGTAAATTTATTACAGGTATACCAATTTGAAATTTGTCGTCGTCCAAAACTTAATTCGGGATAAATTTGCAATATGTATATGAATTTGAGGTTTTTTATGGCATTAACACTAAGTTTGTTCTAAACGGCCTTGATTAGGCCATATCACTGAACTTAAAAAGGCCTCAACATCTTTGGAGTCAATTACCAACCGTCAAACTCTAGCCTGAAATCAATAGGCATGCGGCCTTACTGGTAAAATGATCGAGAGGTAGGGATGCTAGTATCATAGGTGCAAATTACAATTTTCGAGTTATGCAAAGAGGCAAACCAAAAACCCTCGCACGAAAACATACACTCTCTCGATAGACGCGCGCCCTTGTATGCGTGTGCAAACCAGCGCCTAATATTTTTTAACCGTTTGCGCAAGAGTAACCATTGTGCAAATCGGCCACAACTTGGGGGTCTCTAAATTAGGGGCGTGGCCGAGGGAACATAGTTCAATACTCAATCTCGAGACACTCGTCCCACACTCGTTCTTTCCAAGCTCAATTGAATTCACCTTGATTATATTTAATAAATGAGAAATTAATCCTAAAAGACATAAACCTATTGTATGATTGTCGATTTAATGTTAAACTTTTTAATTTGGTCAGTTGTATGACGATCTTTTAATGTTACCCTTTTGAAAAATTTAGACCAGAAATCACTAATGTGGGGGTTTAGTCAGTGCCACGACAGCCCATTTTACGTGGTGTGGCCGATGTCTGACAAACCTCCAAACAACGTCATTTTGTTTTTTTTTTTTAATTATTTTCTTTTATATTGTTTCTTTTTTCCCCCTTCATCTTTTGGAATTTCGACTGGTGGAGTGGTTGAGCCCTCAAGAATGAATTGCGACCTTACCTGATGCAGAGCATATTAGCAAAGCGTTTATGGACCGATTGGATAGGCAGAAGTCCCGACGAAAATCGAGAAGATGCGTCTAGAATTTTTAGATTTGGAGTCAACAATATCATAATGGACTCAAATTTGGTCGGTATAAGCGAAAATCAATACACAAAGCCTATGACATTGATTGACGATGAATTTTAGCAATTCGAGATTGTTTAAATAGTCTTTTGAATTATTTTAATATTTTTTAATTTTATTTTATTTTTAGTGGCAATTTTATAGTTTTGCTAGTTTTGGTGTCATTATGGTTAACACCATATATAAACTTATTTGAGAATTTTTGGACGATAGATCATTACCATCAATATTGAATTTTTGAGTTTTCTCTCTAAGCAAGGATTTACTTGTTCTTTATCGTTGAACGCTACGTCACTTGCCTAGATCTAGGTGAGAAAAAAATTCTAAGAAGATGAAAAAAAATAAAAGGAAAAAAAATTTAAAAAAATTTCTCAAATGACATTATTTTGAGCCCCGTCCAATAGCTGGCTGTGACACATAGGATGTCCAATAGCTGGTCATGACACATAGGATGACCGGCGTCAACGTCAGTAATTTTCGGTCTAAATTGACCAAATAGATTATAGTGGAAGATCGTCAAACGTTTAAAATTGCATTGTCCAAACTGAAAAATTTAAGATTGAATCGACAGTGGCAAAATGAATTAAGAATTTTTGGACAATTTTCCCTTTAAAAAACTGTCTTATGTCGCAACCTAAAAAATAAGTATTTATAGGCTAATGGATTATCAGATTAATTATTTAACTAACCTAACTCGAACTCTCCCAAGTCCATACCAGATCGCAACTTAAGGTTCAATTAATTAATATGCAATGTATTTTGATTTTGGAGTCGCCACTAATCATTTGTGGTAAGTCGATTAGAAACCTAAATAAAATAGCGGGATAACTATTTTATCCCTACGAACTAGAGTTTAAGAGTCCGAGGACTTGATTACGCTAGATTACTCTAACGCCCTTTCGATATCATTTTATTTCATGAAAAATCATTTGAGAAGGCAACACTGATTGACTTTAACCTAAGTCACTAACAAAGTTTATCACACGGGTGCACAATCAATTAATGGAACATCCATAAATCAATATAATCAGGGAAGCATGCGCCACACAAGTTAATTATTTTTAATTTTTTTATTTTTATATGAATGCATGAAATACTATGCTATATGATGCAATGTCATGAATTGAATGCAGATCTAATGGCATGCAAATTAAGATAAATGAATGTATGAGTGAGACCATGGTTTAATTAAATTAACTACATGACATTCAAACCTAGATATGCAATTATATATGAAATCTAAGCTAAAATGCAATTTAACATGACATGGAAAAGATAAATGACATGGCATAGATGATGTGGCATGGATGACGCAGCATGGATGATGTTGCATAGATGATGTGGTAAAGATGACATGTCATAGATGATTTTTTTTTTGGATGAATTTATTTCCTAAAATAGAACTATGTCAAAACAATATTTATCTAGCATATTTTAGAGTTTAAATTGGCCTAAACCCTAATATATTAAAGATGAATTATTTTAGACATGAAATTCTATTTAAACATGCAATTTATATCCTAAAATGCAATCTAGTCTAAATATCTTACAAGAGGGATTGAATATGCAATTATCTACATGGTGCAATTTTTAAAAGATAAGTAATTTTCAAATATGGGATGTGAATAAATGTAATTTTTTTAAAATTTTCGGGATTACATCAAAAGATACGACAATCAAGCAATTAATATCAAATTAGGAAAGTGAATATGTACATTAATGCCAATTAAGAAAATAGATATATCAATCAAGTTTTAAAATATTTCGCGAATATTTGAGTCAATTTTTAATTCGTAATCTTACGACTAACGATTGAACCCAAATCTTGCCTAATCGAGTATTCCATCAATAATCTTAAAGATAGATTTTCTCGATTATGTGGCAAGTTACGGATTAGGAAATGAAATTTTCCTAATCAATCTGTGTTTTTTAAATGATATCCACTTTGTTGCAAGATATGCAAAATGTGCGATATGATATGCAAATATATTTATGATATACAATATGTTCAAGATAGGCAACGGAATATCTGAAATCAAAATTTTAACTATCTTGTGGATTTCTTCCCTAATTTGCTCGAGATGCTTGCGGCTTCGACCGGTGGGCGAATTCATGGTGGGGCAACGAATCCGCAAGGCAAAGCTTTGCTCGTGGGATTGCTTGCCGAGAAAACCGGCAATAACAAAGAGTTGCAAACAAATTTGATCCCAATTTCCAACAGAGGTACGACGGATCGTGAGACCGTTCGGCATTCGTCTCGAAGCGGGGGGTCAACTTGGGGGAGTGCTCAAAGTAAAGGGTTAACAACACTAAAACATAGTGACCAGTCCTATGAACCATTTCCTCAGATGATTGCCGAAAAAATCAGCTAAAAGACGGCAATAGTGAGGCGAACACAAGGACTCACGAATACCAAAGTAGTATTGAGTCAGAATGGCTTATGGACTCAAGAAGAACCAACGGCCAAAGAGATGGAAAAGTCAAATAGTATTTTATAAACATATGAACCATTATGAAAGACAATTACTGCCGCCAAAGCACATTACTCCCCAAATTCTTCACCGATTTTGTTTCTTATCTAGCGCAGGTTTTGCCAAGGAACTCATCATCAAACCGGGAAAGCAACCACTCATCGTCGGATCGAATTTCTCAAATTGTTCAGAATAAGGTCTTCATGGTCACCAAATATGCGTGATAGAGATGGGACCAGAAGACTTGGAGTCGAGAAAGGGTCGCCTTTGGCGCACAAAACTCTGAACAGAGGCATCATCACGGCGATTTTCGTTTCGGTCAGGGCTACCTTGTGCTGTTACTCTAAAGACGAATTTGTAATGTCGAAACTATATTGAATATCTCTGGAGTTGATAGGAATCTAATCTTTGGAGTGTCCATAATAGCCTGTGACTTCAAAAAAAAAAATTATCGAAGAAAGCAGTGAAGCCATGAAGTAAAATTCAAGAAAAAGAGATGAAAGAATTAATTTCCCCTCATGACCAAAAGAGGTTGGCTTCAATGCTGCTGTGGGGATGAACTAGAGGGAGACCACCAAGAATGCTGCTTGGTCCAAAAGAGAACCTCAAAAAATCTCTTTTTATCCTCTTTTGTGAACACATCTACTCCTTCCTAGAAGACCTCGTGAATTGAGCTTTTTGTTGGTGCTTCCTCCTGTGCGGCCTTCCAAATCCTGGAGAAAAGTCGAAGGTTTTTCTCGACCATGATGCCAAATCTCGTACACCCCTCGTTCGCCGGGCGTCAATGGATAGCCTCCCCGTTCCATGCCGTATATTCTAATAAAAATTGGAATCCTGATATGAACCCTAAACCATATATTTATAACAGTGAGTTAGGATTTCGTATTATTTTCATTATTGACCAAATTACCCCCTTTACTTTGGATAATGGCAATTTGGCCCGGAGATAAAATATTCATTTTATAAAGCGTTTTTCTTAATTGATAGTCATTTTTAATCAAAAGGATTTTTTCTAAATTAAACATTGAATGGGTTGATTTAAACTCAATTTAGACCACAAGACCTTAATGGATATTTCGAAATTGCCCCTAGCTAAGCCAAATTATGCTTTTTGAGCTTTGGTCCACCGCTCGTCAATTTCAATCCATTCTCTGTCGCCGGCCCGATTAAATGAAAATGCAATGCAAATGATGCTAAAAATAAATATGAAAAATAATATGATTATTTTTGTAGGAACTAAAATTAATTCCTAATTTTTTATGCAAAATAAATGATCAAGACAAAATCAAAATTTAGGTGTCTACATCTTCAAAACTTGCACCTGAGCTTGAATTATAAAAATGCACTATGATTGAAAATTTAGCAATTTTAATTATCCCTGCAGGTTTCTGAAACAAGGTATTTTTCGAGTTTACCTTGCCTAAATTAAATACTCAAGCTCGAAAAAGCATCCAAGTGAACTCGAGTAAATTGCAAATCAAACTCGAGTATCTCAAGAGCAAAATTGACTCCCTAACACCATTAACCTGAAGGCATGTGACCCACGAAACGGGTCACCTTTGGTTGGAGAACTTTGATACGATATCGTAATCTCAAGAGGAAATTACAAATAAAGACTTAAAGTTGAATTATTCTTCAACCTAAAGTTAATTTTGTATTCAAATAAGGAATTGAACTCGTCAGTCGGCTAGATTTTCTTCGACCAGCGAGCACTTGATTTTCCGCGGGCTGAGACAGGGCATTTTTGTCCAAAACAAAAACTGGAAATGACCGAGCGTACCTTCCAGTAGCCACTCGCCTCCACCTCCCTCCACGCCCCTTCACTTGGCCAACTCGGAATCGTCACCCACAACAGGAAGTCCGTCTCTTTTGCCTTCATTTCCAAGAATCCAAGTTTCTGGATACAAACTCTCTTCCTCGACTTCCACCCTTAGTTTAGATTTATTTTATGTTATCTTTAACCAATCCTATTTTCTGTAGTAGTCCTATCTATATAAAGGACGTCCGCTCTTTGTACTCGGAAAATTTTGATTAATTGAATACAGTTTATTTTGATGAATTGGTTTCTTGTTTATCGCTATCTTGCGTCATTTAATATCAGAGCGAGGTTTCTTCTGGCGACAATGTCTCATAACGTGAATCGATATAATTCCGTGGCTAAGGGCCATCTTGGTAATCTTATTACACGAAAGGTGTTTACCCAGTTTGCCGAGGAAACTCGACGAGCTTTGCAAGACTGTCGACGGACGATGCAAGACTTGCTTGCCGCTATCCAACGATTGTCTACAAACCCAAGCCACAAACCTGGCGTTCTTCCAGCCGAGCGAATTCCTGTCGCTCGTGATCCCGAAATAGCTATGGATTGTGGGGCAAATCACCAACGTTACCAACAAAGGCGACAAGTCTATGTCGAGGATTTTGAAGAAGATTTTCAAGACATGCCTATTCGAGGAGGTTGCAAATATAATGGAGTCCAGGATAAACATGTTCATGGAGGTCGACAATATGTAGGTTACCTACGATATTCTGAACAATATCAATTGAATATTGATATCTCCACCTTTAATAGCAATTCAGATATCGAAGACTTTCTGGAATGGCTCTGGGAATTTGAGGAGTTCTTTGAAGCCATGGAGATCGATGAGGAAGACCAAGTAAAATTTGTGACAAAAAAAGTTGAGGAACGACGATTTAACCTGGTGGAAGTAGACGCAAATATCCCGACGCCATCAAAGAAAAGCTCCTATCTGAACGTGGAGACGGATGAATCGAATTTTAAAGGTTCAATTTCTTCTACCTGACTATGAACAAGATTTGTTATATCCAAACCACTCGATAGATTTTTTTTGTACCCTTCTTTCTCAAATTTTCCTGCCATGGCCTCCAAAGCCCTCAAAATTGGGGAACTCGAGGGAGTGACTCTTGTTGAGTGTAAGGACCAGCTTTTCGAGAAATTAGAGAAGGAACCGAGAGTGGAAGAAGAGATAGAGCAGAAAGACCCGGAGATTGTTCTCAAAGCCGAGGCTTCCAACGAGAAAGCGAGCGAACAAGACAGGGACGATGCCTAAGAAGAAAAGAAAGGTGAAGAGAATCCAAAAGGAAGCGCCAAGGAAAAATCGAGCGAATCAAAGATTTTGATCAAGGGAAAAACTATGGTCAGCGCTCATCATCAAGAGGTTATTGATGTTTATGCGGAGGACGGAAAAATTGTTGATGTGAAGCCCATTATCAAGGTTGCAGCATTAGTTAGTGGAACAACAATGCACATTGACTTTGTAATACCAGTCAAAGGGAGTTTAATTGCAGACATTGAAACATATGAGACGAAAGCAATGCAATCTTGTACGGATTATGGTTTTCATATGGCAATCACAAAGTGGGAAACTGATAATACTGTGGTGGGATCTTATGAGCGACCTGCTCATACAGTTAGGTTCTTTAAAAGGAATAGGTGGAGCCACTGGAAGTATAGGAGGAAGTGGATCCAGACACCACCTTATAATTGGAGGACGAGTTTTTCTAAAGATGAAGAGAATGATGTGGACATGGCATGCAATTTTCGAGAAAAACGCAATATTACGACGATATTTGATTTTACTTTCGTTTGATTTGATTTGATTAGATTTATTTTATGTTATCTTTTAGCAATTCTATTTCCTTTAGGACTCCTATCTATATAAAGGACGCCCGCTTTTTGTAATAAAAAAAACTTTGATTAATTGATTACAGTTTATTCTGAGGAATTGATTTCCTGTTTATCGCTACCATGCGTCATTTGGCATCAGAGCAAGGTTTCTCCAGGCCACGATGTCTCATAACGTGAATCGATATACTTCCGTAGCTGAGGGCCATCTTGGTAAGCCTATTACACAGAAGGTGTTTAACCAGTTTGTCTAGGAAACTCGACAAACTCTGCAAGACCGTCGACGGATGATGCTAGACTTGCTTGCCGCTACCCAACGGTTGTCTGCAAATCCAAGCCACACACCTGGCGTTCTTTCAGCCGAGCGAATTCCTGTCGCTCGTGATCCCAAAATAACTACGGATTGTGGGGCAAATCACCAACATCACCGACAAAGGCGACAAGCCAATGTCGATGATTTTGAGGAAGATTTCTAAGACATGCCTATTCGAGGAGGTTGCAGATATGGTGGATTCCAGGATTAGCATGTTCATAGAGGTCGACGATATGTAGGCTACCAACAATATCCTTAATAATATCAATTGAATGTTGATATCTCTACCTTCTATGGCAATTCGAATATTGAAGAATTTCGAGATTGGCTCTGGGAAGTTGAGGAGTTTTTTGAAGCCACGGAGATCGATGAGGAAAACCAAGTAAAATTGGTGGCGAAAAAGTTGGGACGTGACACTTTAACCTGGTGGGAGCAAACGCAAATATCCCGGCGCCGATAAGGAAAAGCGCTCATTTGAACGTAGAGACGGATAAAACGAATGTTAAAGGTTCAGTTACTTTCACCTGACTATGAACAAGACTCGTTTAATTCAAACCACCCGCTAGATTCTTTGTGCCCTTCTTTCTCCTATTCTCCCGCCAAGACCTCGGACGCTCTCGAACCAGTTGGTCCAGTTGAGTGGGTCCATGTAGACATTGGCTACAAAGTTATTCAAGCAAAACTAGATGTGTTAGACGGCAGTGACGCTGAAGCTGGTGACCATGAACGTGGCCAAGTTGCTCCAACTGGGCAGGCAAAGCACGAGCAGAAGGAATCAGGTCCAGAACATCAGGTTGCCCTTGGCGACATTTCCCAGACGATGGCGCGGATTCTAGCATACGAGATGGATGATTGCGATTCCACCGCGTTATATGACAAGGCACCGATTTTCGATCCCGATGCAGACGGCTCGGTGATGGGCGATTTTGCAGCTGAAGGGAAAGAGGGTGTGAGCATTGCAGCAGATTCTGGGAGCACCGTCGGAGAACTGGAAGCAAATATCGTTGTTTGAGCACTTGAAAGCTGTAACTTGTTCGACTTCGGGGCTTGCCTTTTGGCAAGGGTGAGAATCCAGGATTTTTTCGAACGTGAACTATCTATTATTCGAGCTTTGCTTTTGTCGGAGATGGAATTCGCTTATTTGGAGCGTGATGCATTAATCCAACATTTTTTGCGTGGGAAGCCAGTGATTGGCGTTGGATACGAGGAAAAATAAGTTCCACTATGGGATGAACAATATATTCAGGAAGAGATTGTTCCCTTGCAGCCAAATCCAAGCTATATTACCCAGCAACCTGAATACTCCAACATCAGAGCCACTGAAGTGGTCCTATCAAATGGGCTGCGCAAATGTTATAGTTGTATTGACTTCCTTGATTACCAGGTCCTATTCACTGCCCACCACTTCCTTAAAAGAGGTTGAAATATGAAAAGGAAAAGGTGGAGGCACTGAAAGTACAGGAGGAAGCGGATCTAGACACAACGTTATAACTCGAGAACGAGTTCTTTTGAAGAAAGGGAGACTGATGTAGGCCAACTACGAGCGCAAAAATCAGTTTGAATTTCGCATAAATCTGATTTGGCGACTCACTGAATTCCAATCGACTTGCCGATTATGACTTGCCGATTGCGATTTACTGAGCTTCCGAATTACTGGATATCGTTATTCGTTTTGAATATCTTTAGATTAGATTTTCAATAATTCAATATTCGTTTTCTATTTTAGGAAGCTTAGCAATATAGATATATCCGATATTTGATTTCAGTTCTCTTTTGACTAGATAAGATTTGATTCATTCGTTTTAGCATTATCTTCTGTAATCTTATTTCCTTTAGAAGTACTATCTATATATGAAGGACGTCCGCTCTATGTAATTTGGAGACCATTATCAATTCAATTACAGTTTATCTGTTGGAATAGTATTTCAGTTATTACTACCCTGCGCTACTTTGCGTCATTTATGTATTAATTGAATATAGTTTATCTCTTTGATACCAAATGACGTAGGGTAGCGATAAACAAGAAATCAATTTCTCAAAATAAATTGTATTTAATTAAGCAAAGTTTTCCGATTACAAAAAGCGGACGTCCTTTATATTGATAGGACTCCTAAAGGAAATAATATTGCTCAAAGATAACATAAAACAAATCTAATCTAATCTAATCAGACGGAATTAAAATCAAATATCACGATTATCTATATCGCTAAAATTCTTAAAATAGAAAAATACGTAAAATTCTATCTAAAATCATAATAATGTGTTTTACTTGAAAATTATATGCTAGTTGTCCTGCATCACTGTGACTCACCCACCTACTAGAGGAATTTCTGCTATGATATTATATTGTCATGTGCCGATAGATTTTAGCTGCGGAATCAGCCCGTGCGGCACATGGCGAGCCGAGAATGCAAAGTCATCTTTCTTCTCTTGTCATTTCATAGAACAATAAACTAAATAGTTTTCTCGTTTCGGATCATACCATATCCAGTCAAGCTTGAGCATCCAATCCATCGAGCAAGACGAGCAAACACTTTAAAAATCACAATTGATTTCGGTCTGCTATGGCCTCATAAGGAAAACGGTAGCAGCTCCCGGCAGCTTATATACGGGAGTCCAATCTTGCCTTCAAATTTTTTAAGGGTATATTCATTATAATTTAGAATTCCTAGTACAAATTACCTTGACGCCTCTCTCACTATCCGGTTCAATCTTTCCCTTTACATTGTTCACTCACTATAATGATACCAACAAGCTTCACTAAAAAGGGTACATAAGTACGGCCTAGGGTCATTGGAACTTTCCGTTCGTGACACGTACACATGCAGTGGGGGAGAGAGAGAGAGTTATTTCCGGAGCATATCTTTGAATCACTATATATGTAAATGTGTGTGTGGATCGGGAAACAAACATGCAAGCATATCTGTATCTAGATGTGCATATTCTAATGATTTTATAACAAGGAAGTCAAATCAACACGAAACCCTAGACACCGCTCTTGAGCCACCAAAAGAAGAAAGACGAATCACTCTAATATTGCAAACAAGCATTAAAGAATTTTGCAGCAGTAGTATTGCATCAAACATGTACGATCATATCAAGTCAATGAGATTTGAACGCCCAGATCCATACGCATTGATTGAACCCGGAAGTAATTATTCGATAATTATTACTCTATAAACATTTTAGTTTTCAGGGGCACGTGTGCTTATGCATCGTATTCTGTATCTTATCTCTTCCAAGTAATTCTCAAGATCGTGGCAGCACGTCGTAGGCAGATGACATTTGGTCCTTTGTATTTCGCTTAATTTATTACAAGTCACGATATTGCATTTTCGAAGGAATTTACTTCAGACAACAGATGCTCGTGGACATGAAGCCTGAAAATCGATAAGAGCTATTTTTATTTTCTCGACATTTCGTGTTCTCTCTAAAAAAAACCTCTTCCAAATAGCTAACCTAAGCTCATTTAAAGCTAACCACTCCCTCTAGTACTACCGAGCTATGTTCCTTGCTTCGTCCTCGCTCGTTGGACAATATTGCATAAAATTCTTATTCAAAGTACTTTAAACAAGCGATGCTGTGATTGCGATGCGAGATTTCTTCTATATAGCCAATATTTGAACGTGATATATACACAAAAGTGATGGACGGAATCATGTTAAATTCAACATAGCAAACAACCGTTTCCTAATGACTGTTTTCGGTAGGAATCCTGAACATTACGTTCGGAATTGTGTGCGCAAACAATAAATGGAGTTGATGTCTCAGAGCAGGTATCATGTGGTCATTATCTGACTTTCTCCCGAATTTATGCACGTAGCATTTATTGTTTCTGTGGTATGGAAAAAGGCCAAAAAAAATCCTATCGTCGATCGCATTTTTGACTTGAATTTAGTGCAAGTGGTTGGTGGGGACACACCAACATTACAGCTACCAACGAGCAAACGACGACCGTGTCATCGGGGACTTAGGTATGATTAGGTTTCGGGGAGAATGATTAGAGAATGATAATTAGTATTTGATCCAACGAACAAATTGCCTCTCGCACGCAACTTGCAGAGGTTGTTTCATGTGGCGACTCGAGAGTCCGCAATGGCTGTGTTATCATCCATGACAACTTTATTATTTGGTTTTTTTTGTCGGTGGTCCACAAAGACAAAGTGCTGTGTCTGGCAATTAACGACGAGGGATTAGGACACAAAAAAAGGGATTAGATGGGTCCGGTTTTCAGGCGCCAGGTTCTCTTCTGTTTCGGATCTTAACTACCTTCTAATTACATCCTTTCGTTTAGTATGCAATGCGCATGCTACGATCAACACGTTAAGTAAATAGGTTTTGACATCCGCAGTGATGTGAAGTACAGTTTGACATAGCAAAATGTAGTGAAATTTTATTTGGACAGACGACCACTTCCCATGCAATGCCATGTTGCATGCAAAATCACGTGAAACCCTAGTTTTCCACTGCCAAACGGCAGGGTTCGGGTTGAATACTTGGAACTGGGGTCGACAGGAACGTTGTGGCGATCGTCGATAACACATCCTTTGGTCTCCGGTCTCTCGTCGTGATGCCAATCTTTTTTTATTTGCCCCACCCACGCAATTTCCGAACAGATACATACAAAAACCAAACGTCTCGAGGCGCAAGCAAGAGCAAAAGCTAACGAAAGTCTTTGGTTATAAACTCCCAAACGAAACGGTGTTCGACACAAAAGGACACGGGACACACTGCCCCGCATGTTAAGTGCACAAGTATGTGTACGAGACTAATACTTATTTACCTGTTTGATTGTACTTTTGTTGGGATCTTCTTTACTTTTTACATGGGGAAGGACACAAAGTCAGCGTGGGACTCCCCTTGCTTTACGGGGCTCGTGCATGAGTCGGCCACAATATGTATTTGTGTTTTGCGAAATGTGATCATGGTCTTGGACTTGCTCTCACGTCTTATTTCAAATTGCTGATTCGAACAGCCAAGCCATTCTATCTCTCTCTCTCTCTCTCTCTCTCTCTCTCTCTCTCTAGAGTCAAAAGGTTCCACCTCGTGCTCTTCATGGCGTTCCTGATTTCAAATTGGTGGGCTTTGACGAAGGCAGTATCGTGACAGAGCTAGAGATCGCTCGCACTTTGGGAGTGGCGATTTTAACTTAAATTAATCTGACGGCCTCACAGTACAAGTGGGTCTTATTAATTCCTTAGCTCGGTCTATGGGGCATCTTCTAACGACAGACCCTACGCAATAACACTTGAAAGAATGACCAGATACAAGTTCTCTGAGCCAAGGCCATCTCCATAAGCTAATAATCCGAACTTAACTGGTTCATCAGATTTATAGAGTGTTTCGTGAATCTCCAGACGGTTGCGGGGGTGCGTATTGCTGCCTTTTGTTATGAAACATACGCCCCCGCATTTTGGATAAAGTACCAAAAAAGTTTTAAAACTATTGTGCTTGTATTTAGTTTAGTTATAAATCTTTCGATTGGAACAATTTAGCTCTAAACCTTTCTCACATTTTGTTAATCGAGTCCATTCGGACAATTTAGATTAGAAATTGCTGACGTGGATGTTGCTTGTCTTATGCGGCATGAAGAGCGCTGACGTAATTTTTTTTCTTAATATATTTGTACTTATTATGAAGCTTTTAGTTTTTTTATCAATTATTTCTTTTCTTTTTCCCTTTTTTTTTCTTGCCCTGTCTTTTCCTTCTTTAAATTTTTGCTCCATTGTGGATGGCAAGGATTGATGAAGCTCGTCGAACTTGGCCATGGCTAGATTTGGGCGAGGCTAGCCTCACCATAGCCACATTCACCCACAGCTAGCAAAGTTAGCCTTGCGTGTGGCTGCCTGCCCCTCGCCCTGACCATCACCACTCACGGGCGAGGCCGCTTTCGCCCGCGACCCGTTGGACTAGGCCAAGGAGAGGCTGGCCTCAGATGTGGCCACCGACGCCTCCCCACATCTGGGCCGGGCCGGCTTCGCAAATGAAGTTTACGGTTTGGATTTCAATAACAAAATTTATGAGCTAATGAGAACATGCTATTCAATGAATTGTGGCCTTTTTTGACGAGGCTACTTTTGAAATTGCAAACTGAGTGTATCCCTCCAACACTATTCGAATAGGGAAAACAATGTCGGAAAAAATAAAAAAATCAACGACACCACTTTTTAAAACAGTAAAAGTATTCTAAAAACAAAAGAAAAAAGATTAGGAGCTTTTTGATCGGAAGAAACCACGTCTGGATCTCAAAGCACAAGAACCCTCTTTTGGTCACTTCAAAATAAAATGTCTCTACTTAAGAAGTTTAATTACCATCGTTTTGAACCACATCACCAGTCCAAATTAACCGTTCCATGACTCTCAATTCAAAATTAATCAATATGTGTCGCCTCCGAGGTTTTTTGGAGGATCATTCATAGGTTTTGTATCATACATAATCTAGATTAACCGGAATAAATAATAGTAAAAGTAAAAGAAAATGCAAAACGCTGTCGAATTATATCTGTAAATTTGAGTCTCTTTATTTGAACTCTTCAACTGTAGTAAAGCTCCTTTTATAGTCATTTGATTATATTAATTATTATTATTATTATTATTTGTCGGAAAGAATATATATTTGCATTTCATTCAAAAGATGAGTACATAACTTGGAAACAAATCAAACAAAGCAAGTAAATCTGAAAGATGAATCAACTTAGTACTGCTCGCGAAGACTCACTCATTCCACGAATACATATCAAACCACAATTGGCGGCCAATCGCCGAATTTTGTATTCACATTAGTGGTAAGCACGCGTCAAGATTTTTCTCTCGAGTAACATAGCTTTGCCAAAAGGCGATGCACTCCTAAATTCGGCTTCTCCAACACCACCACCGTATAAAGACAATAACAACTTGTTGAAAAAGTACGGATAACGCATTGTAAATCCCAGATCTATTTTTCGATCGAAGTAGAAAAGCACCCAAATCTAAATTAACTATAGATCAAGAGAGAAGACTTGCAAAATAGATACTAATTTATCACAAAATAACTTTAGATAAGCCGACTGCTGAAGCAGCAGAGGAGTCCTGCTCGACTATATGGAGCAAGCACCGGAGCTGGAGCGATCGAGTAGATCCGAAATAGTAAATTCTTTCGAGATGCTTGTGCTTCGAATTTCCGAGCTCACTGGGCAAAACTCTTCACGTGGAGAAAGTCGGCGGGATCTTCCGTTAAATTAACGAAGAAACTTAAAGAAAACGAGGATATAAAGAGATGTGAAAGCAAAGGGAGAATGAGAGAGAAGGGAAAAAAAAACTCCCCAGGAAGATGGAGGTTGGCTTGGCGAATGTATGAAATTTCGCGACGGCGTCGTATGTCCGTCGCTCTTCTTTCCACGTTCGCAACTGTCTTCGTCCAACTTGGAGCATCAGCGAGCAAACCCACATTTGATCATAACCAATCTGTAGAATGTCATGGATTATGATGTTTTGTTTACATTGTTTTTAATACATACTTAATAATGTCAAAAGATTTATCATACGATACAAAAATTTACTAAAAAAAGAAAATCCCCCTCTACTACAACTCGAAATTTAAGAATCCAAGCGCCTCTAATGACCGTCATCCAGAAAAATTATCAAAAAGGTCATAAGTCTTAAATCTTTTGATTTTGCCAATTGAATCCCAAATATATTCATGTTTTACCAATTGAGTGCATCTTATCAATTTCGGATGGACATTGTTGATGCGAACACCTACCACCTTACCGGCATGACCAGCATTATAAATAAAATACCAATATTTTTTTTATTTTTATCTTTTTCGTGTTTCACTTCTTTCTTTCTTTTTCTTTTTCCCTCCTCGGCCCGATCTTAGGCGAGGGCAAGCCGATGCCAAAAATGGCAAGGGCGAGGGCGGCTCTCTCATGAGGCCGGCGACCTCCGCTGGCCATTAACGAGGCTCAGCAAAGGGAAAAAGAAAAGAAAGAAAACAAGAAAAATAAAATTAATAAAAAAATGTAATAAAAATTCAAAGATATATAGAATTACTATTAAAAGTTATACAGATTTAGTACTGCCATGCAACGTAGGAAATCCTAGCGTCCACGTGAGTGACTTATAGCTAAAATTAACCGGATGGACCCAATTTGCAAACTGTGAAAATATTTAAGACTTAATTGACAAAATTAAAAAATTTAGGATTGAATTGCTAAAATTACAATAGGTTTAAGAATTTTGCACAACTATTCTGAATTAATTACTCAACCTCTGAAACAGGCTCAGCATCCCCCACTAGAACGGACGGCAAAAGGATCGCTCCGAACATGTTACAATCCAATTCATATCCTGAGAACACAACGCTCGTTTAGTAGAGCTCATGAAAAAGAATTGCATTGAAGATAAATCAAGGAAATTGAAGCTCCGTTTATTTCACAATAAAGAAATTATCAAAAAATATTTTCTTGCATGGCTTTAAATAATTACATCAACATCAATATCACATTTATCCCAAACTAATTAGAGTCAACGATCGATGAACCCCTATAAAATAAAAGCAAGTCCGATTGAAAAAAAATAGATCGAACGAGGAAAAAGAGAGATAGTTTTTATTTATTCGTTTTTACAAACAACATAAGTGATCAATCTTACAGTCCATCGAGACTCTGGCCAACGTTCCAAGCTCCAGAGAAAGATGCATTATGCAAGGCAACAATGGCTCCATATGACCATCACTAGGCGGTGGTTGCTTCTTCCTTATGTTACGTGTGTGTGTGTTCATAGAGAAAGAGCGCGCCTCAATATTGTCACCGTGGTCACCGGAAGGTGGTGACAGCAGTTGTCACCGACGTCTATGGCACTCTACTCCCTCCCTCAAGACCTCATCAGGATGTAATCCCAATTCAGGGGAAACATCCTAAACACAGGCCAGGATCTATATCCCTGCTCATCAGAAACAGCCCCAATTACGAAAAAGGCAATGTGTCCAAAGCTCAAACACATGAAACAACCCGAAATTGATGAAGACATCAGTGAGCAGCTCTGATGAAGGCTATAGACTACTGATAAAGCTAGTTTCGTGAGCCTAATTTAACAACCGTCGCCAGTCGTAACTCTTTAAGAGTACATCAGAGCGCAATAGGGCAGGGCATAGAAACATTAAAGTGCTTTTCATGGTTTTCAAGATAAATTCTCATAACAAGCAATTAAAGGCTATTTCAAGGAGGACAAGCTTCAAACTCTCCCTGTATAAGTGCAGTGATAGAGGACACAGATCACACACTTTCATTCATAAACACAATTGGGAAGACAAAAGACACAGGGAAAGAAGCCCTCCTACACGACACACAAACATGCAGCTTTTCTAGCCCATAGCATACTTCTGGGTCCAGCTTCTGGCGGTGGTTTCGTACTTGTTCCGATCAGTTTTGTACATGTGCGCAATCTCCGGCACCAAAGGGTCATCGGGGTTTGGATCGGTCAACAATGAACAGATTGAAAGCAACACCTATACAACCATATATCAAGCATAATCAGTTCCACGCCGTAAAACCATAGGAAGTATCTGCAGCAAAGCAACTACACAACATTGGTGTTTGGCAAAC
This sequence comes from Rhodomyrtus tomentosa, assembly GCA_028455895.1. Classification (NCBI taxonomy): domain Eukaryota; kingdom Viridiplantae; phylum Streptophyta; class Magnoliopsida; order Myrtales; family Myrtaceae; genus Rhodomyrtus; species Rhodomyrtus tomentosa. The sequence goes on from JAPCWY010000008.1 coordinate 27,569,436, forward strand.
AATGAACAGTGCACTTTAAGGTAGACAAGGATGGCATATGAATTAACGACCAAAAGGTATCAAAAGATATCTTTATTTTTCAAAGCCAAGGTTTAACCTTTTAATATGCATCTTGCAGACAACAAGAGCAAATCATACGCCAGTAACATAAGTTCCCATTTCAATCACCTCCATCCCAAACTTCTGCTGTTTTTCATACTCACGGAGTGGTTTCTGAGGACTACCAGAGAAACTGCTGATACAAATGAGCCAACTAGAAGGCAAAAGTTTACCCTACTGGATTTCGAGACAAAAGAGGGTGCAGTAGTCCCTGCTATAGCATAATTTAACAGTAGGCCACAATGGTAACAGAAGGCAAATCTGTGCTCGCTGACATCACAGATGAATTTCACATCATGCTCAAAATGTATCCATATTGCAAAGACTATCTCCCGCTATGCAAAACAGTTCGATTGCAAGCCACCATGAGCTCCAATTACATGATCTCATAAACCAAAAAAAGAGCTCATTCACAAGACAGAATCTTCAGCATGAATCAAAGCATTAACATCCAGGAGATTTTTCTATTAGATTTGGAAATTTAACATTTAAACAACTATTCTCTATCGCAAAAACAGAAGACTCTATTCCTAGCATTGCTCATTTCTTCCTGCCACTTAAGATAGATTAATAAGATTCAAGTGCCAAATGCATCAAATGCTATGAACATACCACTTCACATTCCAGTAGAAGAATAAGATTCCTCCGCCGGACGCAAATATTCAATAAAACACACAAAAAGATGTGAAACTTCATCTACCACAGAGAACAAGTGATTTGCACTAAGCGTCACTCTTTCTAGTATGCAAATAAAGCTTTAGAGTCCAACTAAATTCAACCTTGGAAATAGTGAGGGCAGGGCTCCACTGCTCCTTCAATATGTCAAGGCAAATGCTACCGTTGCTATTGATGTTAGGATGGAAGACTTTTGTCCTGAATGCAACCTGCACACACCATCAACGGTTATAAGCAAATTCTACAGCCAAAGAAACCAAAGGAAAAGGGACAAGTTTTTCAGCTATACCCTCCGTTTTAAAGAGACGGTCTTAGGTACCTGCCCATGGTAAGCCTAGAAACCACAAAGCCCACTCCCCCAAGAAGTAACACACACCCGCCCATCCGACTTTAAGGTGGAAAAATTCAGTGTTATGTCAAAGGTTCACCAGTAATTCCCGAAAACGATGCCTACCACACAATTATTTGAAACAACATAGCCACAGAACAAGGGAGTAGACAAAAATAAAAGGAATGATATAAAGCTGTGGACAATAGATAACTATAGACAGATATTAATAGCAAGAGAATTAATCACGTGATGCTGAGATGGAAAGACTATATTTCATCACAAAAGAATAGCGAAACTGAAATAAATAGTTTTGCGTAGTTATGGAGTTTTCTTATGATAAAAGAAGGGCCAAAATTATCTTACCAAAAAGGAAAAAGGAGGGCCAAAATCAGTCCTACTTGAATTTAACCACGAAGAGGATCCTTCTACTCGTCAGCAGACAAAAATGTAATATCTTGGCATAGTTAAAGCTCACAAACACAAATTTATACAAACGTTGAGAAGCCAATAAGTCTCAGCCTCTGAAGAAGTGATGGGACACGTTTATGTTTTCCAGATGTAGGCTACTGTATAGAATATTTAACAGTGAGATTTCAGAGTAATTCACTGTAAATATGCAGTAGATTTCCAAGGCAATATTATGGTCATGTCAACAAAAGAGCCAATAGTAAACGTTCCAGAAAAAGAAAAATAACCCAACGTCTACAGCTCATAAACTTCTTCTGAATCTCGATACAAACCAAACCGTATGTATCAGACACGTAACTTAGAGATCTTGTTTTTAATGATTCATTCAATATGCACACCGAATCTCAACATTAGCCTAAACAAAAGTTACAAAACTTCGCATGGAAAATGTCTGATTACAAAAAAGCCTCAACAGACTGTAGCACTCTCTTCCTTATTACTCGTACATCCCACCCTTTGCAGCAGTGTCACTCCCCCCCACCCCCCACCCCCCAAAAAAAAATAAAAATAAAAATGAGACAACGAACAAGTCAGACCAAACATCAACTAGATAATTCAAGGAACACAGAAGCTAATAGACAAGAAGAGTTTGCAAAAGCTCACACAAATATGCAGATTTATTTGAGCAACCGTTAAGCCCACAATAGCAAATGGAAAAGGAACATAGCAGCAGCAACAAAAGTAATATGCAAAATCTTTTCATACAATGATCACAGCGGCCGTTACTACCTTCGGTGGTTTAAATGGATAGTCTGGTGGGAAATGAATCGTGACGAGAAACACACCACCAGCATATGGACTGTCTGGTGGACCCATAATTGTCGCTTGCCAATGGAACATGTCTTCTGCGACTGGACCTGAATATAATGAACCAGTTTCCATGAATCTGAAATTGATGCTGTATAGCAATAATACAATATATTCCACGGATGATATGGCACTACAGTTCATCATAGCCTGAAAGTATAGTGTGACAGCATCATAGCCAAATAGCACAACTGCCAAAGGATAATATATGCAACATACAGTCGGAAGTAGAAACTAAAAACTAAAGGTACACTAGACAAAAGGATGTTTAGTTATAGAGTAATTGTAAACACTTTGAAGATGGAAGTGGCTCTCTGCTTGGTTTCATCAGGAAAAGAAGCATAGCACCACACAAACGAAAGCATTCAAATCCCAGATAAAGAAAGTGACAAGACATCACCTTGAGTTCACAATTTAAATCTCCCATGGCAATAACTGCAAATGCAGAATTATAGATAAATAGGAGAGAACAAATAATTTGAAGCCCATATGTTTCCATGGATCAAGAGTGAGGCTGTATATACAGAGAATGCTTTTATCGGAAGAAAATCCCCATGTAAAGCACTAAGGTGTCAAAGTAAGACCATTCTCCATAGATAAGGTCGGCCCAATCCATGACAACCCCATGAAATATTCACATAAACACTGGAAGCAGGTTTCACGCCTACCAGCCTTCAACTGAAAGACATCGAATGTAATTGCATAGCACCCATAATTTACCTCCCCTTTTATCAGACCCAGAAACGTCTGGGCATCACAAAACCTCATAATTACCTCATGTTTTCATGCATAGTTGGTGGGACACACTGTAACAACCCAGAAAAAATCACACTTTACTACATTCCTACAAGGCAAAGACAATTCAACCTTTGAGACCAAGCAGAACAGGCCCGTTAGAGGTCCAGTCATAAGCTCAGACAAACGGAATCTCAACCAAAAGTGAGGGAAGCCCACAAACATGCAAGAGGAAATCAAGCGAGCCAAAGCAATTCCACGAGTTTTCCTCGACCGAAGTCCAACAACAAGCTTAGATCTCCTCTCCACGAGGTACCCACATGAACATACGAATCGCAACCACCGCAAAAGCATTCACCGAGAAAGCCGACCGAAAATCGAGCCATCAGATCACCCAAAAACGAGGTACAGAAACCAGACAATGAGTAAGCGAGATCTGGAATGAGGTTAGGGAGTACCAGCGCTGCAAGAGGTAGGAGGATCCTTCTGGAGATCCTTGAGCTCCTTCAAGATCCGCTTCGAAGCCATCGCGTCTCGAATCAGACCCTAACAGATCTCTCCAAAGGAAAACAACAAAAAAGACCCACCTTCTCAATATCAACGAACAAATCAACACGAACACAGAAACGAAGCGACCGCGCAGAGACCCAAAGAGAGAGAGAGAGAGAGAGAGAGAGAGAGAGAGAGGCTACCTTGAGATCCTCCTGGTTTATTATTTGGTTTGCGTTGCGTCTGCGAGAAAGGAGAGAGAGAGAGGTGGAGAGGAGAGGACATTGAGTGGGTTGAAGAAAAGACTTGCTCTTGCGTGATCTCGTACGGGAGGTCGCAGAATTGCCCTTGTCAGCTACTCTACGATTGGTTCTCCTAAAGTGGACTCATCTGTGATCAACGTCTCTGATGCCTCTGTTTGTCGGGGGTGGGACCCTGCCGATCCTTTGCTTTTTGCCGGTTGACCCGAGGGGAGGCGTCGTTGCCCTTCGGTGATTATTACGACGTCTCTAACCTGATCAAGCGGTAGCCGGGCGTTCCATCCTTAGGCACTTTTTTTTTTGGTCGAATCCTTTGGCACTTTATGAGTTATGATTCGAATAATTTTGAAAAATTGCTAGGCTTTTTTTTTTCTTTAACGAAAAAAAAATTGTCGAAAAAAAATGCCAGTTTATTTGCCATACTAAGTATGAGATTCACATATAATTTTTTTCTCGAAGATTTATGTTTATTAAAGCTGCTTCTATGCTCTTACACACTTAACTCACAGGGAAAATAGTACTTTTAAGCTGCGTTTTGATGGTCTGAAATCCTAGTTAGTACATGATAAGATAAGAAATTCAAGAATTATATCATGCCATATCTATTGTTTGGTGAACTGTGAATTTAAAGTCAAATAAGTAGAGGCAAGGCGTGGTTATGATTGATTCTATTTCATTGAAACACGATGCTTTAAAAATTATTCAGTGATTGAGCTATGATGAGTGAGAAAAAATTCAAGAATTATATCATGCCATATCTACTGTTTGGTGAATTGTGAATTTAAAGTCAAATAAGCAGAGGCAAGGCATGGTTATGATTGACTGTATTTCATTGAAACCTAATGCTTTAAAAATTATTCAATGATGAGCTATGATGAGTGAGCTATTGTTGAGCGAAGGTTTGTGCCATCTAAATTCGGCCATAACGTTAACGAAGTAGAAACCATAGAATGGATCACGATTTGGAGTGGAATAATTTGAGAATGATCCTAACCTTGTTTGTTATTTTGTTGAGTAAGTAAACATGTGCTGAACAATCTAATTATTTGACATCTTTTCACAGGTTGAAGATGCATTCATGCAAGTTGTCCAAGAGAGCAATCTTGAAAGCCGATGATCAACCTCGGTTTCTTCATAACATATTAAAACCCCCTCCAAATGTTGAAAAGATTCAAGCTGTTAAAGAACGAGAAATGTGATCTCATATAATGCAAAATGATCGATTTAAAAATAAAGTCATGGAGATACCTCGCTTTGTGATTGAAAACCCTAGCCTGGCGCCATCGAAGAGGTGGCCACACATGATGGTCGATGTCGTCGGGGAGGGGGCCCTAACCAGAGAGGAGGCTCGGCGCAGCGGAGAGGCAACCTAATGTGGAGGAGAGGTGGTGGTTATGGAAAAAAAAAAATTTGGTTCTCCTTGTACCTACTCCTTTGAGAAATCCTATCATGGCCTATTCCACTTCCCCCCTTAGGATATTTTTATCCTTGCTATATTCCCTTTATTCTATCTTGGACAATTACCAAATATATGATAAGATAAAACATATCCTATCAACCAAACACACCTTTAGAATTATAACGATAGCAATAGTCATGAAATGGTAAAAGAAATATTTGTGCTATATGAAAAATGATTGAGTACTTCAGGTTCATTTGCGTTACTTTTAACTTCCCGTTACACTTATCAAACATCACATGTGTCATAATACTTTTCGGAAACGCCATATTATTATATAGATGTAGGGTAAAATCTTTCTATAAAAATGCCACATCACATGTCACGTCTAATGGAGTCAATTTTACCTGAAACTATACATATAGTTACTTTCTTTTTCTTGTTGAGTTAATTGTTACATGTTTTTCCTTTTGTATTAAGCCGGTTGGATTTTCGGCTAAGAAATAATTTGAGGCGAGTACTCTAGCTATAACATTGACCCCGTGTCTTTCTGGTACCGCAATATCGATTTATGATATTTATTCATGTTAAAAATATCCCACATCGCTCAATAAATTGGGTTGTTTATATATATGATCTGTCTCCATCTGTCATTTCAATCTTTTAAATCGAACTTGCGAACATGACATCCTAACCCAAGCTGCTAATCCTATTCCTACCTGCAGTAAAGTGATCCATTTTAGTGGGAGCCGGTAGATGAAATGTTTGTGCTGATACTTCCTTTTTGTTCCTTTTGCCAAATAGAAGTATTGCATTCATCCAAACATAAAAGATGTCATCAAGGCTGGGAGAGACCGGGTCATTCAAGAGGAAGGGAGAAAAACCGAACGCCGGGCCTCGACGACCCAGTGAGCGACTTTGTTCGCGGACCGGTGACGGTATTAGTCCAGTAGCTACATTACGCACGCTGAAACTTATTCTACAGACAATATATGGAACGACGACAAGCAGATTTGCCAATTTGATCAGCAGTAGACGACAGTAGTGCCAAAATGTGATATTGAATTCAGAGTGACAAAGCATTGAGAGCTTCATGCAGTAGACTCAATCCACGATGCATTTTGCATTGCTAAAAGAGGGAGAGTTTGATCCGACTAGACAGAGAGAGAGAGAGTACACACAATCTTCCGCAGGCATCAAGAATATGAATTATGAAACAGGTATAAACTCAAGTATGGCGGCTGACATGGACACCAAGCTAATGAAGGCAGCAAAACAGGAAACCAAACTATAGCGCCTGAAGGCAAAAAGGGCCAAAAAAGAAAAAGGAAAGATCAACTCAAAGTCCTATAATGAGGGTGACGGCTCGGTGCCGACCGCTGGTTGCGGCGGAGACAAAGTCCCCGATCTGTTCTCCAGGGTGTGGCTGCTGCTCCTGACATTTTCAATCAACTTCACTAGATCAGGCATTTTAGGCCTCTGATCGGGCAACCTCGCCACGCACGACATCGCTATCTGCAGCATCTCCACCATTTCTTCTTCTATGTTCGGGTACCTCATTAGCTCTATGTCAAAGACTTCGGCTGTCCACTCCTCTCGCACTACCGAGTGGACCCACCTCACCAAGTGCATGATCTCGTCCCCACCGTCACCACCGCCAGTAGCACCGTGGATCGGGGACTTTCCAGTCAAGAGCTCGAGTAGCACCACACCAAAGCTGTAGACATCTGAAGGTTGCGTGGCTTTTCGGGTGTCTGTGACCTCCGGAGCACGGTAACCGTTGGCACGAGAGATAGGTGCAGCCAGCCCGCTCATTACGGTGGCTAGTCCTAGGTCAGAGATGCAACCATATCGTTCAGCATTGAGAAAGATATTGGAGGACTTGATGTTGCCATGAACAAGCTTCCCATTGTTCTGGAGATGGATATGAGAGAGCCCTCTTGCTGCACCGATGGCAATTCTCACGCGGGTGTCCCAATCCAGAGGGTTCCTACCTTCCCCTCGTTTACCTGTGAGAGAAGCGCAGCTCAAACCATCAAGCAATTTACCGATATGGAGCTCATCCGATAAAACAGAGTGCCATCAATTTGAACATAGATCACACAATTGGAAATATCTGAACAGAAGCATGCAAAAAAGCTTCAAATCCAGTTTACAGCATTGATATACATGAATTGTGAAGAGTTTTCTGCTTTAATTTATTTGAGTTGATGTTCAGATGACTATCCACTCTCCAGCATTCACCAATGTCTTTTAAGTCCTTTTTTTGCGCTGCTGCAAGACTCTGTAATCCATTTTAGAAAAGACAAGTGTCATGCAAGAGCAACTATATATCTTCTGATGATATCATTCTGTCAGTTATCTCAAGTTCTTCGAGGTAATTGAGAAGAAAACAGGCCGGATCCCATCATTCATATATTCCTGATGGATGCAGAAGTGTAAGCATGACACAAGAACAACTAGCGATAATAATTTTAAAACGAAGAGACAAAACCAGCATGCAAATATGGGTGCAGTTTGCTGGTTTAATGACACAGCATATTCTCTGCTAATGCTACATTTTCTCCAAATCTGACGATGAACTGCTCCCTTCAGAAGTAGTTACTTGGCAAGAAACACCTCAACAATTAGGAACGGCAAGATCGATGCACTTGCTAGAAGACACATATGCATCACTTCACCAAAAAGACAGAATTCCAATGTGAATATTGCTTGCGGAATAATTTGGTATCGTTGGCATCTAGCACGTCTTCTTTATGAGGGGGTTCTTCATAAGACTCCAAGATTGCTCAGTTATGCATCAATCATGACGTCCTAGTTTTCAGATATGTCATCCTTCCTAACGCATGAAACAACATGATTTGCAGAACATAACAAAACCACGAAGTCACTAAGATGGTTCGAGATTATTTGCAGCAGTATCCGAGGTAAAGGCTCTAAGCCAAGCATGAGCAAGCGTGCGGCATAGATACCAACTCAATGAAAACACAATTGAAGCATTTTCTATTTTCCATGAACTTTGGAAATGAACGAATGTACCGTTTGATGCCCGAGAACACGTGTATCAACATCAACATCAATAACACATTTATCCTAAACTAGTTAGGGTCGACGGTCCATGAACCCCAAAGAACACATGTACATGACAGAATATTGGCTTAAGTCAATTGGTATTACATACCAATCATAACAATCTGGCAGTATCATGAGTTTGTTGGTCAAAGTCAGTTAATGCACTGGTAGAAATTTTGAAGCACTCATAAAGCTAGAAACTCAGAGGACATGCACAATATGTTAGCGTTTCGAACATTGGTAAAACTAATGCAACTTTGAAGACCTTGACCCTCCTTCAATAAGGATGAATATTAGTAAAAGCATATAGAAAACTGAACGGTAAAGAGGTTTTAGAGTTTAGACCAAGATCCATGTTATCAGATACCAAAGGACAAACCTAGTTTGACTTCAAGGACATATTCTCGTTATCCAATTGTCCTATGCCCCGGAATTCGGGAACTATTCTCCTTTATCAATTCCTAAGTTACTCTGACGTTCTAGCCAGCTTTAGTTTATCCATCAATGTTACTTTAAGTGGCTTCCAGTACAGCATAGCTCCAGCTTTGCCCACCAATACCGGTCTCAACACTCTGCCAGTCCTACCAATGATGTTCATAATACTGATGGGCAGATTCAAGTGGATTCCATCTGATATTTATGCACGCAGTCGCACTTAAAGATTACAACCTACATTAACACTAAATCCACATTATCTGTCTCTAATATAAGAGCACTTGTGCTGTTTTAGCATTTGTAGAATAGAATTGCTTTCTAAGATGGGATCTTAATCACTAGCACTTCCTTCAGAACTTGATGGCAAATAAATGCTGAATTTCAGCAATGACAAGCACGACTCGGGCAAATTGAGCTTACCGTGCAGCTTAGCAGAGACGCTCCCTTCACTGTAGTAATCGTGCACAATTAGCTTCTCTTCTTTGGAGTAGTAGTAAGCTTTCAACTCCACCACGTTCTCGTGCCTGATTCTGCCAACAATCTCCATGTGCTGCTCAAAATCCCGCTTCCCAACTGCAACCTCTTTCAACCTCTTCACAACCACAGTGGTTGCATCTTCCAAGGCCGCCTTATAAGCCGTGCCAAACGTCCCCTTACCCAACACCTCGGCCGAAGCCCTCAACAAGTCCTCCAAATCAAACGCATAGCTACACCCCTCAAAGAACACCAGTTTGTTATTCGCTTCTTGGTTCCTTGAAACCTCTTTATCTGGCGACATCTCTGCCTTGGGTAACTTCCCAGCGGAACGATCCTCAGTTGCTCTTCTTCTTCCTTTCGAGCAGTAAAATACCAGTAGAACACCAACTGCCAATACAGCCAATACACAACCAGCAATAACAATTCCTAACAACGCGCTCTCACTAAGCTTCCCTCCATGTCTGGTTCTTGGCTCAGAAGAAGGTGAGATGGCAGGAGAGAGCTCAGAATTTTGCAATGAAACATTGTTGCCAACAAAAGCTGAACTCGGAAAATGCTCAAGTGACTTAGGAACACTCCCACTCAAATTATTGTGGGACAAATTTAGCAACCTCAAATTGGGCAACTGAAAATCAGGAATTTCACCAGAGAGCAAATTACTTGCAAGATTCAAACCCTCCAGCCGAGTCAAGCTGGATATTGAACTGGGGATCCTCCCATTGAACCCATTGTGGGACAAATTAACAATCGTCAAGTTCTTCCACACCGAGAAATTCTCCGGCAACGGCCCGGAGAAATTATTGAACTGAAGATAGAGAAAGGACAAGTTCTTCAGATTCGCGAAATCCGGAGGGAAGTTACCGCTAATGCCATTAGATCTGAGGCTGAGAATCTGTAACGCCGATAGGCGGCTGAGGGTGTTTGGTGGGATCGGGCCCTGGAAGCCGACGCCGGGCAATCGGACAGCCACGATTCGGGAACTGTCGCGGCTGCAGGTGACTCCTACCCAGTGGTCGCATACAGGGGAGTCCTCACTCCAGTTGAGATAACGAGAGTGAGGCAGATTGTTGACGAAGTCGAGCAGAGCTTGCTTATCATCAACTGGCTCAGCATTTGCTCGCAATGTAACTAGACCCAGATAAAAAACCGAAGCCAAAACGCCCAGAGCTTGCATTTTCGTTCTTCTGCGAAAGAGGGGGGGAAAAACAAACTTGATTCCCAAAAACGAACGGTTTCTGCAACTTCTGCTTCTTTTACACTCACACCAGCCTCAAGAAAGCAAGAAACTGTCGAAACACGTTTAGAGAAAGGAACAAGAACGTGAGACCGAGACCGAGACCGAGGAAGAGAGAGAAAAGAGAGGGAATTACGAGAACATTGTTTTCCGATAAAGCATGGTGGAGTCGGGACTTTGGAAACAGTTCTCTTCTGGCACATGAAAAGGAAGGTGGGCAAGTTGGGCGCTTCCTGATAATGCAGTAGAGTCAAATGACATTCTTGAATCTCCAACTAAAGCAGAGCTGGATTGGAGCTTCTTTTTGTTGGTTGGCGCTTTAGCTTTTTGTAATGGAAATGGTTAAATAGAACTCCGGGACTCGACCAGCTAGGACGAGCGAGCGAAAGAAGCTTAAAACTAATAGGCGCCTAGAGACCCGAGCCGAGCGCCCCAGAAAGTAAACACAGAAGTCAGCTAAAAACAGTTAAAAGCCTAACCACATGGCATTGTAGCGTGAATGAACAGTTGTCGCAAAACTCCAAAATGCTCGTGTTTTGACCGTCAAGTCTTCCTGATGGAGCGAAAATGGCGGCGATTGAGAAAGGAGCTTCCTTTTGATTTGGTCAGTAGAGAGATGGGAGCTTCAGTGCAGTGCAGTGCAGTGCAGTGCAGTGCAGTGCAGTGCAGCGAGGTTAATCGCGAAGACTGTTTATAGCCCCGAATTCAGAGAGGGAGGGAGACACGAGATAGATAAGCCACAACGGCTTCATTTCTTTATTGTTTAACGCAATTATTGATCGATATCATACATGCTATATGATGGGTTTACAAAACGGGTTGGGTCAATTTGCGAAAAATTCGATTTTGGTTCGTCTTGCGAGAACAGTCGGCGTACTTATTGATTTCGACTTGATTCATCTCCGTTCGACTCGAATTTTAACAGAAGAGTGATTTAGACAGTGCTCCAATTTCAAACATTGAGCGAAATGGCGGTTCGCTCGGGACTGGTTTCAATACAATTACAAAGACACGTTTCGGTGGTCCTACGTTCCGTTGCGCGCAGAAGGCACGGGGAATAACGGTGACGGAGGCGCGTCCGGAAGGGAAGCCACCGATGAGCGCGCGGGATGCGACGGGGGTGGTTATGACAACGCCAAAAAAAAAAAAAAAAAAGGCGGGTCCCATTGATTAAGGAGGTGACGGGGACGAGGGAGACTGAAATGTTGGTCTGTTGGTGGTGTGGGTGCGGTCTGATCTGTTAATTGGGCCTTCGAAGGAGGCCTCAATATTTCCAACATTTACCCACGAAAATTAATTTAAAATGATGTCTTTGGGCTTTGACTTTTTTATTTGCGTATTTTGGCATTTTGACAATACGAAATTCCCTTTCACGTATAAATTCGATAGCGCTCGCATGTTTTGAATTTTAAACCAGCCTCTTAAAAATTTAATTTCATCATTCACGAGACGAAGCGTTCAGAATATGTAAAGGTCGAATTCCAATTCCAACGATGTGTCGTGGTGTACGAATGCCCTTGAAGTTTTAGGAGGCTGTGGATCCTATTTTGACGACAATTTGATGAGTCGATCTGCAAAAATTGAGAAAATTTGATGTGATATCAAAGCGTCAAAGCTACCAATAGCTGACGCGATGTGACACGCGTGCTTATCTAATCAAATTAATCCATGACTTGACGCGTGATGATTAAATTAAAATGCAAAAAAAAGCAAAGTTTCTAAACACCGGAGACCAGCTTTCGGGAAAATCTGAAGTGCCCCCCAACCATCTCTCTCTTCAATTAAAAAAACCTTCCTCCTGTCTTTCAATAAAAGCTCAATCTTTTACATTTCGTATCGCTTAGTCGCTGCACCTCAAAGACATCTATCTTTGCTCAGATGATCGCCGTCCGGCCGCCCCTTCGAAGTCCTCCACCGGCCGGTCTCGCTTCATGCGGCAACTTGTTTCGGTTTCTGGTCCGCCGCCCACAACAGGTTCGGTTCTATTCTTCATGGCTTTCTTTATAAAAGAGTAGATGCTTTCAGATTTGTTGCACACAACTTTTTGTAGTTGGTGATGGTCGATATGATAAAGTTACCGGACAATTTATAAACTTCGTCTGTCAATATGTAACAAAATCCAGTTTTGGCTTTGAGAATTAACATAGTTCGGCATATGCAGCTCATGTATGACAATTGACAAAGACACATTCACAAAGGATGATCTTATGGGAGAGGCCGAGGGACAAATTCAACCCTTACCGTCCACCGCCAAAAGCATATAAAAATTCTGGCATTGACGAGTCAAATTGCGGCTTGGGATATATTACTCACCTTTTCCGAATAAAAATATTTTTTTAATTTATCTTTCCGCCTAATACACGAAAAATCCTAAATCGATGTATCTGTGATAAGTTTATCGTAAACTGATTTTTTTAAACCACTTAAAACCCCCAAATTAGTACATACATGACAAATTTGCCATTCGTTGGCTTACATTAAATTTGGTCAATACCAATAAAATCATAAGCTAGTACACATGTGACAAACGAGGGGTAAAAATTCTCAGTTGATACACCCATCAACTGTTACGTGTGATCAACTCAGCAATTTGATAATAAAATTTAACATAAATTAATCGATGATAAATTTATTATAGGTGTATTAGTTTAAGATTTGGTGGTCAAAAAATCATTTTGTTGTAAATTTATCATATGTATCAATTTGAGATTTTCACGGTATTAACCTTTTTTAAAATAATTATATCTTTTTCTAAAAATTCGAGGCTCCAAAAGATAATATCATTTTGCATGATGTTGATGAAAATTTTGAATTTAAAATTGGTATGATTTTTTCTAATAAGAATAAAGCTTATAATACATACAATGCATATGCAATTTGTAGATGATTTGTAGTGCAAAAAGATAAAAAAAAACAATGGCAAAGAAATATTGCAAACATACACTTTTGGTAACTGTGAAGTACCTTATGCCAACCCTACCTCATGAACAAATGCTAGGTTTGGAAGTTAGAATAAAATTCTAGATAGGACGTGCTTGACTCCTACCTAAGATACGATAAAGTCTTATATAAAAAAGAAATCAACTTGATATGAGTATTCCATGGTAGAGGTAGAATAAAGGTAAATGATTTTTCATATCTAGAATAAAATATATTGTCTTTGAATTGCAATATAAGAAAATTCAAAATAACAACAATTTTCATTTTTAATTATCACTGTTTTGTTTATATATTTGAATTTCTTTTAATCCTATAATATATATTGATATAGGTATGTTTAGTACTTATACTTAATACATATTTTAGGTATATTAGCATAGTATGTTGTCTAATAACCTTATATTAAGGAATGATGGACGGGAATAAAAAAGAAATAAAAAAGAGAAGAAAAAATAACAGAAATTTAGTCAATAAAAATGAAGTAGGCGAGAGGCTCGACGCATTATACTTTTCTTGTATAATATAATCATACAATTATACGTAGATGCTATAAGAATAAAGGTCATCCAATGATTTATGTTTGTGTAATTTCATATATATACATGGGGCATTTCTATTTAATTGACCACGCTCTTTTTTCTCCGATTTGTTTCCGGTTAATGTTCTTACTAATAATGTGCTTTTGACTCTACACAACGACGCGGTATGATAGTGAAAGGAAGGGATGATTCATGACACTTACTCTTTGCTATGCTTTTCCGTGCTTGGAAGCTCAATATGGCATTCAGATGCGACTCTGGTCTTCTCCAAGAATCACAAGCATGCTTTGATTTGTATTTGAATCTCCCAATGCAGTCTGGGCGGATGCCGACACATGGTTTGCGGCTTAGAGCGTCAGCAACAAGATAAGGAAATGTAGCGCATTCAGGCAGGGATAGGCATAGGGCAGCTATGCAGTCTGCAGAGGCGTTGCATAGGAAGAAAATGACACGAGCGTGTTAGGGGAAAAGGAGGATGATGCAGAGGTGAAGGATGACACGATGGCTATGGTGGAAGCAGGGGCTCTGAAGCAGAATAGCTGAAGTTGGTGGTTTTAAAGTAGGTTTGGATATAGGAATATGCTAACATCAAATTTTGGCATTTGGAATTGTACTGTAGTTAATCAATTTAGCCACGGGTCACAGCAAAGAAGTCACATTGAATGAGTCTCCATGACTTTTGGGTATGAGTAATTATAGCAGTATTAATACGGATAAGTTTGAGGTGGAGTTGCAATGAGAAACTTATGAGGTTGCGGATACTAGCGAAGCAATTTACATAGATGATGCTCATAGCGAGGCAGAGCCTGTAGAACCAACGATTGCAGTAACTGTTGATATTGACAAGGCATGCGTTCGACCTCCTGTCAGCTATAGATACAACAATGGTTTTATTTTATCTATGGTTGAGGAAGTTGTGTCATAAAATCATTGTGGAGCGGTTAAAAGTTGCAAGCGCGATTGTTATTCTGATGAGGTCCTCGATTATATCAAAGTTCAGGCGAGGCTTAAATTGAAACGTCTATGGCGATTGAGCCCATTAGGGCAGCGAGAGACTAACAATGAAGTTCATATTTTAGTGAAGCATTATGACTTGGTTCAAATGTCGAGCCAAGATGTGTTGGGGTGTGGCTAATACTCTCATGTGACAGGAAAGCACCAGTGGACATTTATGATTTAAGCCTGTAATTTTTCATTAGAGTTTGAGTTTAGGCTCATAAATAGCTACTGTTATATATACTTTTGTTCACTTGTAATTGAGTCATGTAACGAAAGGTGCGATGTGTGCTAATCTGTAAGTGAGCAAACATCAGATTGGCTGGATTGGTCCAGTCCTTGAAGGGGGTGATTCGGTCCTATAAATGAGATTGATAATTGAGCAGTCCGGTACTCTGTTCCACGCATATGGGATGGGACGGGACGGGACTGCCCAAAATATATAAATCACGGTATTGTCATACTTATATAACATCCTTTTTGGAAATTCAGTTCCTATGTCATTTGTATTTATATTATATCAAATTCATTTGCAGAAGTTAAGATTTTTAATGGAACTATCATGTGGCTATCTCTAATTACATCATATCATCTTTCTTTGGGGTTTCTAATTGAAGATGAAGGGGGTATCTGCACAACTGTGAACTTTGCAAGAATTTTTTGTTCCTTGGGTGAATAAATGTTGTGTGTTCATATATCGTATAATTTACAGGAGTGAGTTTTCAGGTTTTGCTGCATAAACAATAACCTATTAGGCTTTTTTCCATTTTATCCATGCTGAACAATTTCAAAGTGAACCCATCCACGCATGGCCGAGTTGGTTAAGAGATGGATTATCCCTTAGCAGGTACCTAGTTCAAATATCCCAACTCGCGCTCTGTGATTAAGTGGGGGTTGCGGCTGGTGGTTGTTGTGCTAGTCCTTTCGAGGAATAGTCGAGGCGCGAGCAAGCTGGCCTGGAAAAAAATGGACATCTCGGTCATAAAAAAAAATAATTTCAAAGTGAAAAACAATGTCAAACTGCTAACATTACATGTATAGGGTGTGCCTCGGAGCAATGGTTATCGCATGGATGGTCCATTGAGACCATATTGGGCTACCGATCCCAATCCAATTTGGTACTCAGTCCCTAAAATTTTGGGATCGATACTATTGGTCTGGTCTTTGGTTCTATACTAGGACCGGAGGAGTGCGCAAGCTGACTCAGAAAAAAACGGACACTTCGATCATAAAAAAAAATTTCAAAGTGAAAAACAATTTCAAACTGCCCTTTATGGTTATCGCATGGATGGTCCATTGGGATCGGATCGGCTGTTGATCCCAACCCAATTTGGTACTCGGTCCCTAAAATTTTGGGATCGAGACTATTGGTCTGGTCTCCGGTTATATATTAGGACCGGATCGACCCAGATCATGCACACTCATGGCTAATTATAGTGAAATACTATACTGAACGTAATATTTATTTTAATGATGAACTAGGATAAAATTTTGTGTTTCAATTTTTTCTTTTTCGCTCGTTTTACTTTGCTGTGATCATGCGCTGATCATAACAAGATAGAAATTATTAGAATATATTTCGAATTTGAGTCCAAAATGAAAATATGAATTTCAAAAATAAATAAATAACAAAGGGAGAAATCTAAGACCAAGTTTTCGAAAAATCAATTTATTTGAAGCGAGTTGTAAGTCTTCGCCCACTAGGATGAAAAGTACAACATGTACTTTAAATTGGACCAATAGTGAAAATCTTCTGGCAGATGCATCAAAGGATGTGATGTATTGTTGGTTGATACAACTTGTCGGACTCCACGTTGGAAAAGGAAAGTAATAATGCGGGGTTTGGTAGACCGAATCCAACTAGAATAGCATGGATTCTGTTCCTGCATGTTGAAGCCGGTCAATTGATGGTTGCTTCTTTATTGGATTTTGGTCTTTTGCTGCTTTAGCTTTAGGAGGTGTTGTAGCCTGGGTCTTCCTGTCGTTCTTGGAACGAAGCTTTGTTTGCCATCGAACACTCCTAGTGCATCTTATATTTAAGATTTATGTAATTCTTTCGTGAAATCGAGAGATCATTTCATGAGAAATTATGAGATTGGTGTTGGGGTTATTTCACATAGATTATGGAAGGGGCAGATAGTTGATTTATAAGTATGAGAGAAAGCCTCAAAAGTTAGATTTTGGATTAAGAAATACCCAAGACCACTTAACAGTGGTATCAGAGCCCAAGTTACCAACAAGTCTGAACTCAACAGTCACACGGAAGAGATACGAATTGTCGTTACTTTCGACTCATGACCCGATATGTGAGGGAGAGATTGTTGGCTGGTGATTGGTTTATAAGTATGAGGGAAAACTTTAAACTTTGAGCTAACTTCTAGGTTGATAGTGATCTTATAATTTTTTGATTGAGAGAAATCCAAGACCACCGGAAAACACTAAAAATGTTTGATTTACTCGAGTATGGTTTTGTAATCTTTATTGTATTGCTTGATTTATACTGTTGTATTGCTTGATACATAATGTAATTCGTTATTGCTCTATCCTTGGACGTAAGTCTTTACGACCAAACCACGTAAATATGATTTATGAATATTTTCTTATTCTATCTATTCTGTTGTTCATTCGCTTTCTTCGCTCAACAAATGTCATTAACAACTTAAATGCTTGCAATAGCTCTTGCTACTATTTAAGATTTTGCAAAACTACTTATGCTGATTAATACAGGATTTAGGATGTTCAGTCTACATGAGTTGAATCTGTATTGTGTCCGTTTATTTCCTAAATTACCTTGATATGTTTTATATAATGCACAATTGCTTAGATGTGAAATTCTTTCTTAAGGGAAGAATTTCAAGGGTCATTGTCTTATTATTATTGATGATTATTTATAGGTTAAAGTGGTGTCATTACATATAATCGAAAAGTCCAATTTGTCTAGTTTCTACTGCAATAAGCTTTAATTAGCCTTTGGGACTTGGGAGTCTCGCGGAGGAAACTACAACAAAATTACTAAGGGCGGCTCAATTCTACCCGATGACGAATCTTTTATATATATATGTGTGTGTGTGTGATTTTGTTGGGTCCTTTGCATTGTAATTTATCTATAGTCATCTTAGTTAAGAGTCGACGTTTTTTTTAAGGAAATGTGATCTTGTCTTGGAAAATAAAAGACAACGTGTCTTGAAATTTGCCTAGATTAGAGGGTTGTTCAAAGTTAAGTCTTTATAAACCCCTTTAGGGCCTCATTGATGAATAAGATTGTTTTTTGAGTTAGTACCACGAAAAATCTGAAACTAATATACTTATAATAAATTTATCACAAATTATTTTTTAGGTCACCAAAAATCTCAAATCGTACACTTTTGATAAATTTATCCAAAACTAAGTTTTGGATAATCAAAAACTCCAAATTAGTATATGCAATGATACATTTATACTCCATTAGTTTTCATCAATTTTACCGTTAAATTGCTAAGCTAAATGACACTTGACAATAACTGAGTTGATCTAGTAAGCCCACATGAAAATTCGGGAGATTAACATATATATTTTTGGGCATATTTGAGTAGCCCTTTTACTAGTGGTGGAGTTTGGTTCATAGAACCTAATGATGAGAAGACTATTACCATTCATTCGTCAAAAGAACAGGTAAACAAATAAATTTATCTTTCTACTTGCCAAATCAATTGAGTTATTGACATGTATTATCTAGCTCAATAATTTAACTGTAAAATTTAATGAAAACTAATGAAAGGTAATTGTGTCACACATATACCAATTTAAAGTTTTTTGCGACCCCAAAATTAGTTTGAGTTAATTTATCATAAATGTATCGATTTTAGGTTTTACGTGGTATTAGCCCTTATTTTTATCAAGGAAACATGAGATTTAATCTATTGGATTAGATTATCTCTAAAGCTATATATCTCTTCGGTGGATTTTATCGAGTGGTGAGTTTAATGCTCTGTAGTCTGTATCCTAGGGTCGATTCCTTACATTGTGAGCTTATACCTTCTCTCATTTGAGTTTTCTTCTCAGTTTCCGACCATTTCGGTAATAACGACTCCAACGTTCTTTATAATGGCTAAATTTTTCCACATGTATATTCACTTGTTTTATCCACATGTACATTGGATGAATTTGAACAAATAAGGTATCGAAATAATTTGAATCAATAAATTTGTGAAAATAGTATAACTTGATCATATAAATTAAAATTACAAAGACTTGATTGAAAAGAGCATAGTAATACAGACTAGAAAAGTGATTTTTTTTTTCCAAACTCCTAGCCTCCTAATGCCTGTCTTGCTTTCATTCTTTCTTGGAAATATTTCAAATAAAGTTACAAAGTATACATCTTTTTTTCAATAAGAGAGTCAAATGATCATGTTAATTTCAAATAAGATATTGAAGTGGTCATGATAGTTTGAAATAAGAGTATCGCTCATTATCCGACTAAATGTTTCGCTTAATTAAGGACATTTGCATCCATTGACAATTTCAATTTTAATTATTTATTCATTTATTTTCTATTTTCTCTTTTTTTTTTTGTCGCGACAAATGATGGCTCAACGGCCCTCACGGTCACTAGGTGAAGGCTTGGCAACCCTCGTCGGGGTGCTAACGAGGGTCGCCTCGTCGGGCATTGGAGAGGGTTGCCTCGTTGAAGCCCTCATCAATCACACATGGGCGAGGTGATCCTCGCTTGTGGTTGGCGAGGGCGATGCCCGCCCAGCCTGAGAAATGTTGCCGGAGAACGGCCACCGACGAAATAGGAAGAGAAAACGAAAAAAAGGGGAAAAAAAAATCCTTGCCAGCCGAAAAATAATGCCGTTATTTGAGATTGTCATAGAAAGGTCGAATGCTTGTTTGAAGCAAAACCCTCCTCGAAAACGAAGACACTGCCCTCGTTTGGACCAACATGTTTTTTTTTTTTTTAACCAAGAAAGAAGAATAACTTGTTTGAAATTTTTCGTTCTTTCCCTAACTTTCACGCCTCGGCGGCTAGATCACGTCTCGCAGTGCATGCGCGCCTCGGACCAGCAACCTCCGGCGAGTTCTGGGTCTGTTGGCGAACCTCGAGTTGTCGCACCGATTGGTCCATCCCCCAAAGTTTCCCTCACTTCGGCCTGAAGTGAACCTTTCTTCTGTTTTCATTTTGTAAGTTCAGCCGCTCCATTTCGAGTGTTGTTCACGGAAATAAGTTTCTGTTTCTTTTGGATTGGTGTTGGAATGCTTTCGCTGGAAGCTAATTGAGCTATTTCCCTACTTATCTTGTAGACCCGTCATTGGTATTTGTCCTTTTTTCTTGTGAAAAACTCGTTCCTTTAACTATGTTTCCTATTTGTACTCGAGTTTAATCCAAAATATATGAACTTTTGGGATTCTGAAATGATGGTTTTTTTTTTCCCTGAAGACCCTAATCGGTTTTGGTAATTCCGTTTTATCATGGCGAATCGTGTGAGCTTTGAGCTGGGAGGTGGAAACATCATTAGAAAGAACATTTTGACTTTATTGGTTGATTTACTTTAGGGGAGTTTTTGTGGGATAGTTAATGCTTCTCAGTTACAATTTCATACATAGCTAGGATCTTCTGGGATAAACCTCCGACTCTTGAGAACATCCTATTGGTTCTTTTTTCTGTAATTGGGTGTTGTTTGCTGATCAAGACCTTAAGATTCAGCTTGTTAGTGTCCCATTATTTCTAAGCTTGTGCCTTTATATTGCAGTGTTCGACATTCTTATGAAATGCTTGGAGAGCCTTAAGAAACAAGGTAAAGTGTCCTGGATAGAATTCTTTCATGCTTCTGTTAGACGTTTCCTTTCACATTTTTGTCTTTGGTTGGATAACCGTACTTGTACTTCAGCATTGACGTTGAGATAACTGAGTTGCGGGCTCACATGGCTGATAGGACAAGCAGCAGTTTTTGTATGACGATATCTTGGTTAGTTATGTGGTCAAGGATCTCAAGTGCATGTTGCACTTAGTCCCGGAGATGGCCGTCTGTCTATGTTGTTTTTTTTCTATTTTTTTCCCCTTTTCCAGGTTTGGGGGTTGGGTTTTGGTTGGGGGTGGGGTGGCTGTAGGAATGTTCATGTGCTTTTGAGTATAGACAATGTTGGTAGGAGTTTGAAGAAGTCAAATGGTTCACATTACAAGAACTATGTAGTATAGACGACGTTAATGTCTGATCTTATTGTTTCGTCCAATCTCCAGACTGGCTAATGCCTCCTTTAATTATTGTCCAACAGTACAAGTTATTTTGAATTGGGCACTTCAAAAAATGTTTGAGTGAAGTATGCTCATCAAACTATCAATTTTATCATGTCTAAGTCCAGCTATGTGATAGCAAGTGACATTATAGGAAAAAATGAGAGGTTCATTTTTCTCATGTCTCCACGACAAGTTGACATATATAACCTTTGATCAAGAAAACATTTGAATATAGCTCAGTATTTTCTTTCTTTTCACTTGCACCTCTTTGTTGACTTTTCTCTTCCGAATGTTATGACTGGTAAGTGCATATCCTGATCATTCTGTTTTTAGTTGTGACAGTACAGATTTCTCTAGCACGTCACTATGGCAGGGGCCTAGCTATAGGAAGTATCTGTCTGACCAGGCTTTGGTAAGGTAAATGAAGTCCATCGTCTGTTTTTTTTCTTCTCAGTAAGTAGAGTAATTTTGAGATTCGTGCTAAGTTTTTCAGCCCTTCCTACGTAAGTTGGTATTGTCGTATTTCAAGCATTTGTTCTGGAAATGGTGCTCACTAAATAGTTAAATCCAGCTCTCACGGGCCTTGTCTTCTGCTCAAGGGTAATACATAGGTGATGAGTTATTGAATTGGACACTTCGTCTTAATGGGGAAGGAGGTACCATTTTATCTTTCATTGCATCTTTGCATAAAATGATTTTGGAGCGATTTCTCTTGGAGATTTAACATCATTACCAGCCTATAGTTGAACATAATACATCCGTAATTGATTCTTGATTTGGGCACTTCCATCTTAACAAGACTGGTGATACCATGTTACACATATATCTATCTAGCAGTTTCAATTAGGGCATTAACTAATTTGGAATGATATTTCTCGGAGAGTTAACCCTAGTCTTTTATCTGTTCCCTTTATTGGGTTTGTAGCCTGAATTGTTCCAGAATGTCAACTAGATTAAATTTGTCGTGGGTGATAGTGAATTATGTTGGTTGAATTGTAATAAACTGAATTATGGTCCTCACGGTGATATATATTTATCATATTATGCATTTTATATGGTCTTCAGAACCACCACCTAGCCAATCAAAGTTTTTCTCTATTCATATCAGATTCGTCTGCTATTCAATGTTAGGAGGACCAAGCAACTCTGCTTTTGTCTGCAATCTCATGTTGAGTTTGGCAATTCTCACAGTGCAGCTGAAAATTTAAAAGTCTGCTGGAAATGTCTGAAACTCATTGCTATGATGTGATCTCAAACTAGCTTGGGCATAGACCTTGTCTTCATGTTGTGATTGTTAAACCAGAAAACACCACTGTTTAGTGTTTGCCTTTTTATATTTGATAGATTTTGACCTTGAAGCTCTTCTGGAAAGGGGCTGTACTGCCTTGGTTCCTTATGAATGAAATTTGCTGTTCAAAGGAAGTCAATGGATGATTGTATATATATTTTGGTTTAGTTCGTAGAGTTGTTTTTCTGTTTAAAATTTCCGTCTCTTGCAATTTAAAATCACATGAAAAAAGGACGAGTATACTTTTCTTAAGTTGGCAAATGAAAGTTGCTCAATTTGTTCAGTGATATAATATGGGGATGTGCAACCGCTTCGCTGACTAGGATGCTGGACCAATTGTATTCTGTCAATTGAGAACAAATATGGTTTATTCATATGGCATTACTGGAGCATCAGGATTCTGGAATATCTAATCTAGCTTGGTGGTTGTGGCTTTAGAGGCTTGCTACTGAAGACAGTAGTCTCTGGAAAAAGTTCATTGCTGTCAAGTATGGCACTTGCCAGCTAGTTTGTCGTTAGACTTATTTGTGATGACAGATTACGGGAAGCGTTGACTACGGAGGGAAGGGTAAATAAATTTTTGGGCTTTGCTATGGCTGTGGATGGACATAAATCAAATCGTTGACAGATACTTTTGGTGGAGACAACCTCCTAAATATAGGTTTTTGAGCTTTTACTCCATTGCAATCATGCAATAGTCTTTACTAATTTGCAGAATAAATAGAATCCCCGTATGCTGGAATCTCAGTTTGCTATTAGCTGTGCTGTTAGGGGCCTGGATGAGATAAGTTACATTCCTGCTACAGAGAATCAAGTTCCAATTATAAAATTGAGAAGAAAGAAATTTGAGGTCAAATCTTACTGTAAGGCTACATGTCCCAGACAGACCATTTGCTTTCAGTGGAAACAGATTTGGAGGGTTAAAGCTTCATGAAGAGTTTCTTTTCTGACCTGGTCAGCATCAAAGGAATATCTTACAAATGAAAAACTTATAAAGTCTTGGTCTCAATGTTTGGGCAGTTCTGTTGCATGTGCCAGGGAGAGGTCCGAAGCTGTAAATCATCTTTTGTTTCACCATGAAGTGGGGTCCAGAAATCTGGTCTTTTCTTTCATGAGCCAGTTTGGATCTGGTTATCATGATGCCACACTCTAGATGCTTAGATCTTATCTACCGCTGACTGATATTAGGGTAATGCACCATTCATTTCCGAAAGAAATATTACATTACTTATCAAAGAAGAAAAATTACTTCCTATGCTGTGCCAGCACTTTACTTATAGTTAGTCATTCATGCAAAACAGTTATTAGGTCATTGTTTTTGGCTTTTGTGGCCTTTGACAGGGTTTGTCAGGAATTTAAGGTTCTTGTCAGATCTTAGCTGTAGGTATTTTGACTTTGTAATTTTTGCTGGGATAGAGGAAATTCACAAAGTTGTTTGTTCTCTTCTGCATTCACTAACCTTACAGCTGTTAATTCAGCGCAGTTTGTTGATGTTTTTCTTTCTTTTAGATGCTTTCTTTCAAGCCAGCACTTTTGGCAAGAGGTGATGGGCAACTTGGTTTAAGGACTAGAAGAGAGAATAGGACCCAACCACCTTTGAGGCTCCAGATATGCCACCTGAAGTTAAAACAGTGACAAAGTCCTCTGTGGATAAAACAATCGACATTTTCGAAGGCATGACAATAGTCAAACTTGCCAATGGCGAGTCATTATCTTCACTGCAATTTATTCTTCTGAATGTTGGGGGAAGGTCGAATCAGAGTTTGATTCTCTTAGCGTCGACATTGCGGAGCTTGTTTCAACGGTATGTGTGCTTAATTGGTCGTGATAATTCTTTTACATGCTTGAAGTGCAGAAGAGGCATAAAAATGTTGGGAGTCTCATTTTCATTCTTCATAAATAGCTGAGAGTATGGATGTTAGCTGAAACACAATTTGTTTTGAGATTGCTGTTAATTATTTAGAAAACCTTGTTCAAAGGGAACATTACCATCTTCTGCCTCGTGAGATGCTTAATCGATGTATTTACTTTGCCCAAGACAATGTTTGTGTTGGCCAGCAAAGTACATGAAAATGCCTTCAGTGTGAAAATCTTTCTATGCACGTATCTTTGTCTGAATATATTTGCAGGGACTTACTTTGGACCTATAGATCTTACAGGAACTTGCTGTCAATGTTAGAAGGCGTCATTCGGCTGAAGGTGGAAAGCTTTTAGCTCGGCCATCCATTGTCACTGTCATGGGTCATGTTGACCATGGGAAAACTTCTCTTTTGGATGCTCTTCAAACATCTTTGGTGGAAAAGGAAGCTGGAGAAATAACTCAGGATCTTGGATTTGTTGTGAGCATGCCCTCGGGTTCATCAATAACATTCCTCGACACTTTTGGTCATGTCACATTCAGTGCAGTGTGGGCCAGAGGTGCAACAGTCACTGATATTGTTGTGCTAGTGGTAGCTGTGGATGATGGAGTCATGCCCCATACTCAAGAAGCAATGTCCCATGCAACATCGGCCGATGCAGCAGTTGTTATTAATAAATGTGATAAACCAGGTGCTCACCCTGAACAAATAATACTGCAGCTTGCATCGGAGGGTTTCTTTTAAAGAGACGGGTGGAGACATCCAGGTAGTTGAAGTTTCAGCGGTAAAGAAATCAGGACTGAATAGGTTGGAGGAGGCATTGCTTCTGCAGGCTGAGCTTATGAATCTGAACGCACAGATTGATGGGCCTGCACAGGCTTATGTAGCGGAGGCAAGGCTTGATAGGAGGGGGTGTGGTCCGTTGGCCACAGCAATTGTGAAAGCAGGGACTTTGGTTTGTGGGCAGTATGTTGTTGCAGGTTCTGAGTGGGGAAGAATAAGGGCTCTCGGGGACAACTTCGGCTATGCCTATTGTGATTGAAGGGTTGAAGTGACTCCCAGTGGCTGGTGATGATATTCTTGTTGTGGATTCTGAGGAACGTGCTAGAATGCTTAGTGCGGGAAGAAAATAAAGTCTGAGAAAGACAGACTCTGGAAAGTAAGTGAGCGAAGGACAGAAGCTGAAGAGTCATCAGAAGAAAAACAAGTGGTGGAGAAAGTTGAAATGCTAACAATTGTGAAAGCAGATGTGCAACGAAGAGTCCAAGCTGTTTCACATGCTTTAAAAAGGTTGAATAGCCCTCAGATAATGCATAATACGAATATAACTATTCACTAACCATGTTTTGGATTTTCTTTTGGGACATGTCTTAAATAAGAAGCAGAAGCATAAGTTCATTGAATGTCACACACCTGCCCCTCCATGAATGAGAAAAGCATGAATGAGATGCTTCTTTTCTTATCTATGTGCTTTTTATTTTTCCCTGTATGAACATCATTGTTCATGAAACAAATGCCTTTCTCGTGTGACACCCCTTACTGCTACTTCACATGAAGAAAATTCTGCTGTTTGCAGTGAATTCAAGTTTTTTCCCCCTTGTGTGCCATCGCATCATCTGGTTTCTATCAGAGCTTTATGTAAGTCATACCTATTGACATATATTCTTCCATTCATGTGCTTAAGTTTTGTCAACGTAGTACATGTAGGTGTTGAAACGATTCTCAGTCTAATATTGACCTAGCACAGGCTTGTGGTGCGTGTGTAGTTGGGGTCAATGTGACTAATCCTTCTAGTTCCGTAACACACGCGGCAACTAGAGCCATTTTTCAGGTATCGAACTTGTTTCTTCCTTGTCAATCTTAGGAGTTTTTGTCAACAGTGGCTTTTAATGTGGTATCAGAGAAATAATAGCTCGGCGCACTGGAGTAATATCAAAGAGCAAAAGCGTCCTAATCACAGTACAATAGTCACTCTATGCTCACTGAAAATCCCACTTTCATGCATTGTAAATGTTAGAATATATAAATATTAAATCACGCTTTCTTCTAACAGTTTAAGCTTTTAGAGCAGTCGGCAGTGATTCTATAAAATCTTTCATGGTATCAGTGCAGGAGTTTTTGAGTTCAAATCTTTATAGGCCCCTATTTACCCTATTTACCTCTTCAATGAATTTGTCCACACTTACTACTAGGAAACCTTGTTAAGAACCAAAAATACCTCATTTTGAAGCTCGAGATAGCCATGCTTTGTTTATTTAATCCCCTGTTTTCTGTATATGGTTTCAGATAAAAAACACACTGTATGTTCTGGATCGTGGCAGCTTGATTGTTCACAAGGCTCTGGGGATTTCAGAGAGTCAGATAGCTGGAGAGGCTCAGGTCTTGAATTGCGTGCTGACAGTGTAGTTATGTCTATGCCATTTGAGTTGATAAATGGATTTTGTTGGTTGTCTTCCCTCTAAAAAAGGCGGTGCCGACACACAATTTTATATAGGGTTGACAAACAGTTCAAGTTTTGAGACTTTACATGCTGATGACCCTGCTGATTAGTACAAACCTTAGAAGTGTATATTAGCCCAGTTTGAGAAGCATGATATTGTCATTTGTGTATGCAATATGTATCTTGTGATGCGGAAGATGGATATTGTTATATTCAGGATTTGATGAACTTCTGGAGAGAACTGCTCGAGTTTTATCCCCAAACCTAGAGGAACCTTCTTTTTCATTTCTCACGCTATCATTTAAACTGCACGGATAGGGGAGCAAATTATCAGGATTTAGATGCGACGAAGTGAATGACCAGGTAAAATCATGCGATGTTCTCAAGGATGCAGTACCTCATACTTGATTTTACATGAGGACCATATGGTGCAGAGTCATAGGTTATGTTGCCTAGATGATACATTTATATTAAAGCTGCAGAATTTCTAGGTTCAGTTTAACCTACACTGCCTCGACGGGTTAAAGCAGGTAAGACTTTCCAAGCATAGACGTGATCATAATCCATTAAAGACAGCATGGTAAGCCGTCACTTTCAAATGTTGTCTGCAAGTGTTAAATGTTCCAGCACATCTTATTCTAGGCCCTTTTTCTAAGACGATAAATTCAGAGTGGTGTAGGAGCTTTGTACACATATAAACCCTTCTCTCTCTCTCGATGGGATGCTGCTAAATTTGAATCTTTGATGCATCGTGAGGAATGGGGCAATTTGTTTGCTGTGACGTACATTGCGCGGGGAATCTCTTACTCTCTAAGCTGCGGGGATTCTTTGCAATTTGTGATCCTGCTCACATCTCTTTCGGGTCTTTGTGCAAATACAAGGCAAAATGACAGCAATCCAAGCTAGATAATTCCATTGTCACTGACAGTTTTTAGTGACCTACGAGGCACAAAAAAGTTCTGAAGTTTGATCATCAATGTCAACCGGGGTATATCAACATGTTTTCATGGCAGGATTGTTAGAATTAAGCTAAAGATTTCAAAATGGAGAAATCCCAGAAAATGATCATTCATATTACATGAGAGAGGGTTCTGAATTACACAATCACAAGTCTAGTTAGGGGCGTACATGGCAACACTTTTGCTCTAAAAATTAATTTTTGATCAGAATTTGATTTTTTTCTTTTAATTTTTAAAGTGGCTCCCAAACTAGTCCTGAAGCAAAAAAAAAAAAAAAAAAAAGCTTCAAAATTAGAAAAATGAAATCGTGTAACCAAATGAATTTTTTCTCCGAAAACATGTATAGAGCATAAATTCTACTACATAAATATTGTCATGGCTTGTGGGGCGGCCCTAGACTCCCCCAAAACGTATATTTTCCTAGAAACCTTACAATAGCCAACAATCTCATATACTCAAACTTGCGTTATTACTTAAAAGAGAAACCACACGCCGCCTCCAAAACTGACCTCGTTTGTTGCCTCCTGAAGGGCCTCGCTGTGGCAAGAATTGATTAAATGGCATCGCAATTCAATATAAAGGTCCCCGTTTCATAATATTTCATTAGCAGGGGTTGCTGTCTTCAGCTCATCAAGAGGGAAAGTCCAATGCAATACTTTCGGTCGCGGTCCCGTAGCATGGACCAATTTATCAAGCCTTCCAAATTTGTGCATTAGAGAGTACATGCTGCCATTTCTAATGGGGTCCGACGAGGGCTTACGCCATATCACACTGAGTCGAGTTGCTTGTGAATTGCCGATTAGAGTCGGACTTGAATTTTAGCTTGAGCATGAGTTAGCATGGTACCGAAAATATACATGATAATCGCTCAAGGTCTTTTTTCGATTCCCAATAAATTACTCATTTTCGAGGATTCCATAGCTTATCAAGTTAGTTAGAGCATGGTGAATTGAAATGGTTACTAGTTTTGTAGCTTTTGCCAATCGTAGGAGGCATCGCCAAAACACAAGCGACGCATTCTCGGAGGTGGCTAACGTTGTCCCTTCGGTCCCTCGACGAGTCCGTCACTCTCGTCTGTTAAAAATCTCACCTTTCTCCACCCACTGTTAACCACCCTCCCCCAACCCGTTTCCATTTTCTTCTCCTTCCTTCCTTCACCAATCTCTTTCTCTCCCCCATGGATGCCTCCGTCGCCCTCTCCCGCATAGGCCTCGCCGGCCTCGCCGTTATGGGCCAGAACCTCGCCCTCAACGTCGCCGACAAGGGCTTCCCCATCTCCGTCTACAACCGCACGGCCTCCAAGGTCGACGAAACCCTGGATCGCGCCGTCTCCGAGGGCGGCCTCCCACTCTCCGGCCACTACTCCCCCCGCGACTTCGTCCTCTCCATCAAGCCCCCCCGCTCCGTCATCATCCTCGTCAAGGCCGGCGCCCCCGTCGACCAGACCATCGCCGCCCTCTCCGACCACATGTCCCCCGGCGACTGCATCATCGACGGCGGCAACGAGTGGTACGAGAACACCGAGCGCCGCATCGCCGAGGCCTCCAAGAGGGGCCTCCTCTACCTCGGCATGGGGGTCAGCGGCGGCGAGGAGGGCGCGCGCAATGGCCCGTCGCTGATGCCTGGTGGGTCCTTCGAGGCCTACGAGAACGTCAAGGAGATACTGCACAAGGTCGCCGCCCAGGTGGACGATGGGCCTTGCGTCACTTACATTGGTGAAGGCGGGTCGGGGAATTTTGTCAAGATGGTGCACAATGGGATCGAGTACGGCGATATGCAGCTGATTTCGGAGGCCTACGACGTGTTGAAGAACGCGGGCGGGCTGTCCAACGAGGAGCTCGCGTCCATCTTCGACGAGTGGAACAGGGGAGAGCTCGAGAGCTTCTTGATCGAGATCACCGCGGACATCTTCAAGGTGAAGGATGAGCATGGCGATGGGGACTTGGTGGATAAGATTCTGGACAAGACCGGAATGAAGGGCACGGGGAAGTGGACGGTGCAGCAGGCTGCTGAGCTGTCTGTGGCCGCACCCACAATAGCAGCGTCGCTGGATTGCAGGTACCTGAGCGGGTTGAAGGAGGAGCGAGAGAGCGCAAGCAAGGTCTTGAAGGAGGCAGGGTTGAAGGATGACGTGGGTTCGGTGAGAAGCGGTATCGATAAGAAGAGATTGATTGATGATGTGAGGCAGGCGCTATATGCCTCGAAGATATGTAGCTATGCGCAGGGTATGAACTTGTTGAGGGCGAAGAGCATCGAGAAAGATTGGAACTTGAATTTTGGAGAGTTGGCAAGGATTTGGAAAGGTGGGTGCATTATCAGAGCTGTGTTTCTTGATCGGATCAAGAAGGCTTATCAGAGGAATCCAAGCTTGGCGAGCTTGGTCGTGGACCCTGAGTTTGCGAGGGAGATGGTGCAGAGGCAAGCTGCCTGGAGGAGAGTTGTGGGATTGGCCATCTCGGCTGGGATTAGCACACCAGGAATGTGTGCAAGTCTTTCTTATTTTGATACTTACAGGCGCGCGAGGCTCCCGGCTAATCTCGTCCAGGCTCAGAGGGACTTGTTTGGGGCGCATACCTACGAGAGGATTGACCGCCCCGGGTCTTTCCACACGGAATGGACAAAACTCGCTCGAAAGAGCGGTGCCAGTGCAGGTTCTCTTAACTGATCCGTTATCAGTGGATTGCCCCATTGTTTGTTTGCATCAGGTCTTGCCAACGGTTTGATTTGAATTAGAGATGTATTTCTCACCGAATATTCGTTGTTAGGCATAGCAATTGCTGTTCAGCCTCGAGGTTTTTGTTGCTACTAATAAGAAATGCATGCCTAAAGCCTTTTAGTCCATATGCCATCTGTTTTACACTTGTATTTTCCTGTCAAGTCATTTACATATACTTGATATTATATCAAGTTGGAGCCAGAAATGTTGTAAATTTGTTTCTTCATATACAAATGCTGCCTGATCACTAAGTTAAGACGGGTAGCTGCCTGCTTTGATGGGGAAAAATTCGCGTAGGTGCTTATAGAAATATGAAACCTCTTATGAAGTTGCACCGTGTATGCTAAAATGCGAATCCATGGGAGGCTTTGGTGAATGAATTTGCCTGGGACACAACTAATCTGATATCAGAATGTAGATGCAGTGATTTTGCTTGAACTGTAACTTCATAAGAGAGAATATAAAGGATCTTAAACTTTTAATGGATAGCACAACTCAAAGCTTTTCGCATTCGTTTTTTGTTCTTTCACTATCAATGAAAATCTTATTGATCACGATCAAACAGAGAAGAGAGAGAGAGAGAGAGAGAAGAATGGTTGCAGCCTGAGGGTTACATATTAGGATGATGTCTTGATGGTGGTCTAGAAGAATACTTGCAGTATGACTTCTCTCTGTCTCTGTCTCTGTCTCTTCACCACCCCCCCCCCCCCCCCCCCAACCAAACCAACACGACCCCTCCTCTTTTGGCCTGAACATTGATGTTGCCGTTGCTCGGTCTCAGGAGATTCTTTCTTTGTGAGCTTCCGTTCTTATCTGTTAGATGGTTTCTTGTTGGCAATTCTTTATCATGGAAACAGACAAGACAGAGTTGTGAGGGATTCAAAAAACCATCGGTTGGTGGGATACTACCTGTTTAGCTTGTCCTTGTACCTTGCACGAATATTCTCTTGTCGTCTTGTCCATATTCTAATACCTTGGTTGCAAAGGATGTTGAAATGGTCAGACAATTTCACAAGAAATTCCATAAGTCAGTACAGCTAGGCCTCTCTATCGACTCTGCTTCCTAGGTTTTACTCGCCTTGGTCATTCTTGCAATGAGGATGAGTTCAGGGAGTCTTGATTCATCTCAGTGGTCGTTGCCTACAAGGGTATGACATCCCATGAAAATGAAGTTCATCTACTGTTCCTTGTCGAACCGTTCGTTGAAGGATTGGTAGCTGCTAGATCAAGAACAGATATATCTTGCTCGGCCTAAAAATCTTTTTTTGAGCAGTTTTACGCCACGATATTTTCTACAGAACCGACTGATATGCACTTGGATGCGATGTGTTGCGATCGATGGCAGAGAAATCTCCTATGAGTATTGTGCTAAAGAGCCTTCAAGTAGTGTTTTTTTTTTCTTTTAGGTTTGGCTGTGAGGAGAGGATGAATGCAGGAACAGGACTCGCTGGAGAGAAGCTGAGGAGCATCATGGCCACGATGTGATGCTGATGCAACTCTAGTTACGAACTTGTACGGAATCAATAACCCCCATGGCCCAAAGTAACTTTGAAGCCCCAGGAAGTAAAAGAGCAACTCCTGCGCAAGCACAAGCACACGCACAATATCCCTAGAATGGCCGAAAAGTGATCAGAGAAAAGGAAAATTTTGCTACGTGGATTCGTATCAGCAAGCTCAAACTGAAATGTCCAGCTCTTCTTTTCCTGTCTTGGCTTTTCCGCGCTGCTCACCCCTTCAAGATCCGGGGACAGTGGCTCCTTTTCATGGGCACGAATGCTCGGAACTATGTTAAACCTCCATTTTCGAGAGCCGGCGGTGTCCTTGTCACTGTCGCGGAAGGCATTTTGCTGCCACCGACCCATATGGTCTTGAACAGCTCCCCTTCGTCGGCCCGTCTCTCCATCACCTGAACTTTCTTCGACCTCGACATCCTCAGAAGCACGAAACCCACGTAACACACCAGGGCCATCCCCACGAATCCGAGCACTAACCCAATCACCCAACAGTTCCCCTGCTTCCTCTTCCTCGTCTCAGAAGGAAGGACGATTGAGAACCGTCCCTGATCTCGAGCATAACATGTGTATGCTGATCCCATTGCGCTGAAATGTACCGTCCCGTTTGCATAAAAGGCCGCACACTTTCCTGTGGAGGTTTTCCCGCGAGGATCCGCCAGAGCATCGAATCGAATAGATATAGGATCCCCACTCGTGTTGAGGCCGAGCTTGATGATGCTGTTGGAATGAATATCAGATGCATCGTACACCTTAAAACCAACAACGGAAGTGATCAGGGAGTACCCAGGCAGAGAGTAATACTGGGAAGACCAGTTGCCCAAGTTCTGATACACTATGGCAAGCCTCTTAACTCGAGGGACTGGCAATGTTCTTGGTGGGATAGTGAAGCCGCTGAAGTTAGTGCCTTCTCTCCACAGCGTTCTGCTCCGTAGCCGGATGACCGAAACCTCCACGCCCGACAAATTAGCGGGGAGGAGCGCCTTGTAGAGAGCGCCGGTGTGAGGCTGGCGTAGGACCAGCGTTTGGAACGCTGAGCTCTCAACAGATGCGTCCAAGGAATCGGTGGGATCAGCAGACGCGAGGTAAAAGCCGGTTAGGACCAAATGCAAGAGGGCCGCCAAGTTCATGTTGAACTTGCTCAAGACGACGAGCACATGAGCAAAGGACGCCCAGCGGCAAAATGAATGCGGACACAGGGTTTATCGAGATCGAGACGGATTCTTAAACGAAAGCGAAGCGGAGGATCAGTTGCGAAAGGATCGAGGAGAGAAAAAGAAGAAGAAAAAGAGAGATTCGTTGAAAGAGATTGTTTTTTTTTCCTTCTGTTTAAGTGAGGATTAGTCTTCGAAGCAACCAAGCATGCTGAATGTATATGATGAATCTGAGGGGTCCTCTCCGAAAGTCGGACCCAACCTGTTTCTGTTGTGCTGAGCTTTGACTTGTTGCC
The DNA here is from genome assembly GCA_028455895.1 of Rhodomyrtus tomentosa. Taxonomy (NCBI): domain Eukaryota; kingdom Viridiplantae; phylum Streptophyta; class Magnoliopsida; order Myrtales; family Myrtaceae; genus Rhodomyrtus; species Rhodomyrtus tomentosa. The sequence goes on from JAPCWY010000008.1 coordinate 27,602,832, forward strand.
GCTTGGTGAAACGCGTCGTGAGGAAGGTGATGAGTAGAGCGTGAAAGTTGTTCAAGAATAGGGCCCCAAATGTCGTGGCACGTACCCCATCATTATGCTGAATTTCGGCCGATTCTCAAGATTCCCTCAGCCCACTGAATGCGGAGGAGGCTACGTGAGCGTCGGGAATGGCGATCATCACTTGACGGGAGAATTACCAATCGAAGAAAAAAAAAATATTAATAATAAATCTGCAACACAATTACAATAAATTATTTATGACCTTTTTTTTTTTTTTGGATAATTTTCCCTTAAGACTTTGAGTTGTTGTTCCCTCCCTTTTCTCAAACCAATTTGGCTCTTCCTCATCATGGGCTTGCGAGGGCAGTAACAGATGAGGAATCGTGCGTGAAGAATACCTTTGCTTCGATAGCTCGCTACCTCACAAAGTAGTTAATTGAAAGCCACACTTCTGAGTTTCTGGTACCGTCGACTTGAGCTAGCTTAAATTTGAGTCGAAATGTGCTGTTAACGACCCATTTGAGTCATCGAGCTTTTAAATGCAGAACGTTGGCATCCCCTTGTGACCATCGCCTAAAATCTTGCAAAGTAAATGGATAAACAGCTCATTCAAATAAAAGAGCACCAGATGGAAGGGATTTTTGATACATGGAAGGCATCATCACACCTAAAGAAAAGAGCACTAATTTTTTTCCCTCCTTGACGGGTATGAGAAAGGGCAAACCCATAGGACTCCGCTTTCCCAATCCCGACCACCTTCCCTTTACAACCACCGACAATTCCCACGGAACTGACGCAGCCATTTTCAGCTTCAGAACCAGTAGATTCCTCAAGCTAATGTCAAAACGAGGGCCTCCCAAGTATTATTGCCAGATTCAGGGAGGACTCACTCTGATGGTGAGCTCAGCTCTAAGATGGAGTATGCCATCAATAAAATAGGGGCTATCATCCGACATGAAAGCTGTCCAAGGTATACCGAATAGATTACGGTATCCAACAGCCTTCCCGCCAGTGAACGTGTAGTTGCCGTTATACTTGCTCACAAACTTCTCGTCCGGCTTTGACCGAGCTGCAAATTCATAGTCGACGGCGAAAGCAACTGAACCTTTCTCTTGCATCCCTAAGAACAGGCCAAAACAATGAAAAGAGCTCTGCTGGTCCATGTTGCAGTGGGCAGAGAGGAAGAACCCCTGCCCTCCAAGATGAAACGCCTGAGAATAGACTCGACCAGAAGGGAATAAATGTGCACATTCCTCTCTCTTCAGGTCTAGGTAAACAATGCATTGTTGGCGGGGCAGTTCAAACTCCACCACCTTCACTGGGCGGTACTTATAAGCCCTCTCCACAAACCGGCGGTGGATACCATTGGCTTCTTCGGCAGCTAGCGACCGTTGCCTGTATGGCGCCTCAGCCTTGAAAAAGAGAGCCTCGAGAACAACCTTTGAGGCAAGATCCGGATCAAAGTCATTGCAACTCAGAACCTTCCTCAACTTCCGACAGGTCATGTACGGAAAACGGATGAGTCTCCCAAGTTTGGAAGCAAGGACTCCTCTCCGCTCCTCTAGTTTAGGATAATGCGTCCTGGCCCACTTGAGGACAAAGTCATAAACTGCGTCCTCAGATGCCACTTGAAGATCATCGCTGGCCAGTACCGCCTCAACACCTGCCAAAGGCAAGTTCAACACCTCTTCTGGGAACCTGGAATCCAATCAGACAACATAGTTAAACAGCGCAGAGTCTCATCAGTCAGCTTATGTACTCTGCCGCAAAGCTTTCAGCTGAACTAGGATTTCTAAAAGCATACATCAGGAAAGAACTGCATGTTCCCTTCTTCCTCAAACAATCAATCAACAGAACATGAAAATTTGACAAATAAAAGAAAGGTTTCTTCACCATATAAAACGAAAAGTATCCCTTTCCAGTAGGGAAAAACCCATTGCAGAGATGAGAAAGATGACATACTTGAAACGCTAAATATTCATAAGAGATAAGAAGTCTCAAGGAAGAAAATCTTACTTTGTTATGTCCTTGTAACGTACAGCGAGAAATTGCTTAGCTGCATCCGTGAGAGGCTGAACTGCTTCAGCCATTAGAACACTGGAAGGAAGATCCAAGTAGAGCAATGCAGACTCACAAGTCATAGGTAAGTTCCGCAACAGTCTACTGCAATATCTCATGCATGATGCCACCTCAAACTTGTCTGCAGTTATTAAAACATCCAAGAGAGCAGTTGGTGTGGATGCCGATAAAGTATTACAGTACATAAAATTGAGGAGGTCCATGAAAGCCGCTTCTTCTGCTCCACAAAGACAACAAAAGAAAGATAAATTAGCAGAATCCAAATTTGTCAGTATGGAAGGGACAATTATGCACTGTGCATGAGAGCGTGTTGCAGCAAGACACCGTGTATGCAGGATAGGTAGTTATTGCCAAAATCCCTTTTGAGTGTTCAGATAAATACCAGATGCATTGATTGTCAAAGTCACATGCCGCTGCTCCGACTCTCTCATTCCATTTGAAAAAAGCTAAAGAGTACACCAGATGTCAATTGGACTAGTTGAGCATGGAAAGCAGAACAAGTCATAATTCACAGTGACCGAAAATTTTCACCTTGTAAAAGAAAGGACTCTTCGCTGCTAAAATTGGGGAGCTTATGTGCAAGGTTTTTACTTTAAGAACAGCTGAACACTCCATGGTTAATGATGTACTACCACACTGCGCAGTTTCATCACCTGAAAAAAGTCTCTAATTAACATCAAAACAGCACAAACATTCATTTTAACAAGCGATGTAAGATGACAATGAACAGTGCCACAGGCATGGACATTAAAACAATGTCAACATTAACATAACCTTTATCTCAAACTAATTGGGGTCAGCGGTTCATGAACCCAAAAATAGGCACGGGCATTAAAACCAAAGGGGGGAAAAAGAAGAAGAAGGGAAAACAGAAGTACTTCAAGGTAATTACTTCTCATGTGACAGCTCCATAGACTATCCATACTCTTCCTACTGCAAAAAAAATAAAAAAATAAAGAAATAAAAAACCATGCCGGTCTTCCATCTTAAAGAACTCCGTATCTGAGACTTACTGCTAATGCTTTCTCCTATATATAAAGTAAAGAAAAGGTCTCCCTCAAACTTCCCAAGGGACAACTCCTTGAAACAGCTTTCATTTTGTGAATTACCATCTTTTCCTCCTCTAAGGTATAAGAATGTACATAAATAGAAAATATAGCAGACAAACAATAACCAGAAAGAATAAAGGACCAGCAACATCTGCAAGCAAGGGAGGTATACATGTGAACATGATCAATAACATGCACCAGGAAATTCTTAAAATGCACCCAGCTCTCCTACAACTCTAGCAAAAAGATCAAGATGGAGACTGGATTGATTCATCATTAAAGCTACCAGATTTTATCAAGAGGGAGGAAGAACATAGAAATACCAAGTCTTTGCGAACTCATCCCGCCACCTGAAGGTGATTCCTCAATCATTGCTACTGCTTCCTCATCCTGATTCTCGTACCCAGCACCATCATCTGTATCCGGCATATTGCAACTCAATATCTGCTCCTCAAACTGAACGGGATCTAAAACTACAAAAGCAAACAAGTTACATTATTAAGCGATCATTTTTCCAGAAATTTGGATATGGGAACTATGCTTGGATGACAGATCTAGAGTGAACTGAGATAATTAACAGCCAAAGTGACAACAGAGGAACTTTGCCATATAGCAGCAATTATTCACAATGAGTACATATTCATGGAGGCAAGAAAAGAAACATGACTTGTTTTAGTGATCATAGTATGGTTGGAACCTAGACAAGGAATTCCCCTAAAAATAAAAATAAAAGTTAGTTTCTATTACTCATGAAATCATTGGCACGTCAGGATTCATGGTCATGATAATTTGTTAGTTAGGCTAATACCTATTACCTCCTTAATGCACACCATCGAATATAAACTTAAATAAGCAAACCAGGAAGTGAGATTGTGTGATAGTAGTTCCAATAAGCCAAGAAGAACACATGAGATTTAGCAGTTCGAGTAGGTATATTATTCGAACTTTTCCAATTATTCTTTGGGGCTGCTCGGAGGTTGGTATAGCCATTTGTTTGGCACGTGAGGTTATGGTAGTGAGGAAATTGAAACACGTGAATGTAGCCAAAGTAAATAGTTCACAGTATACCATGAACACATTTATAAAAAATAACGTGGATTTCAACAATGAAATCATCTATTTAATAAGAAGAAGTGAACTCGATGTGAAATAATATCATGACAGGTTCTTCAGTCAAACTGAGAACAATAGTGCCATTGCCACAATGCTCTAAACTACATGTCAACCACTAGCTGAATGTTACACTCTGAAGTTCCACGGACGCATAGAATTTAATTAAAACACAGTGTCAAGGCCATAAAATGGGATTTACGCTAAGTCGAAGTAAGACGGAATACTTGAAGTGTGAGTTTGACATGGCAGGAAGAGGGGATTAAGAAGCCGTAAATATGCTTGGACATGAGGTATCCAAGAAAGATACATTTAGATATCTGGGATCAATATTGCAAAAAGAGTGAGAGATTGATGAGGATGTAAGCCATAAAATCAGAGCAGGTAGGATGAAATGGCGTAGTGCATTAGGATTTTTGTGTGATCGCAAAATTCCTCTTAGGTTAAAAGGAAAATTTTATAGAACAGCAGACAGACCTGTCATATTATACGAAGCTGAATGTTGACCAGCACAAAGGAAACATGAGTATAAAATGGGAGAAGCGGAAATGAAGATGTTAAGGTGAATGTGTGGCCATACAAGGATGAATAAGATAATGAATAAAGATATTTGAAGAAAAGTTGGAGTAGAACCGGTGGCAGAAAAGATGATAAAGCATGGATTGAGATGGATTGGGCATATACTCTGAAGACTCTTAAATGCACCGATACGAATAGAAGTTTGCTATCGAGAGTATAACACGAAGAAAGCAAGAGGTCGGCTGAAACTTAATTGGGGGAAAGCAGTAAAATAAGATTTAATGGAGCGAAAAATAAATTGATGTGCCTTTACCAAAAAAATAAAAATAAATTGATGTGCGGTTTGTCTTAGGACGGAATGGGAGAAGGCTATTAGTGTTGCGGAGGTATAGTGTATAGATAGATAGATAGATATATTTATTTATTTTTACGTATTTATCTCTTTTCCCTCGCTTGATTCTGCTTTTATTTTTATGATTTTTTGGGGTTCATTGACCGCCGACCCCAACTAGTTTGGGATAAAGTTATTGTTGATGTTGATGTTGTCAAGGCCATAAAAGAAAAATCAAGGTTCACTACTAACATTTTTAAACAAGCATCAAATATTCCACGACCAGAGAAAAGTAGTTCCAAACAATGACGAAACACGAAAGTCCCTCCTCCAAGCATACACTTCCAGATCCAGAAAACCAAAACTAAGAAGAAGCACTTACTACTAAGTATCCGACTTTTGCGTATTTACTTAAAATGAGAAAAGATGATGTTCAAATACTTCAGTGTCAATGCAAATACTCATAAGTATTAAGTGTATACAAAGTTCCCAGCTTTTTGTCCTCTAACAAGGACGCAGCTGTGTTAATCAATAAAAATGCACTCGAGCTAATTTCCCCAGTGAGAAGTGTGTCTTTGAAAAGGAAAAAAGGGGGCTGCTCAAGTAGCTCAAAAGTATTGGAATGCAGGTTTTCTCAATGAGATATCTCCTCGACCTTTTCTTTTGTTGAAAATCACAGAGCATCATGGACAACTTTTTTGAACTTACATCTCATGGACCTTTTGCCATATTAAGAAGACTATAGATCATGACACTGCTATGGATTTGTTCAATTAAACCTGTGCATATAAGGATTTGCATATGCCTATGAGAATTTTCATATAAACTTTTCCAGCATAATATGTATCATGTATGCCTTCACCTAAATTTCCATATGATGCACATCAGATCAAACTCAATGATAAATTAAATCCTCTGTGCGAAGTTTAATTTCATTGAATTCGAGAGAAAGGTGAGCGGAAACAACTACGTTCCTCTATCCCAGTTAAGCATTGAAGACCTAAATCTAAAAACTCTAATGTTTCAATGAAACGCCTACAATTTTGAATAAATCGGTACGCCACATTTCAGCCCACTTCAAACTTATCACATGCTTTTCGAAACTAAGCGGACTGCTTCCATCTTGAACCATGGCATAAAAAACAAGTCAGTCAAATTTGGCCTGAAATGAGATTTTCCATCTCTAGGTGTAAAATTGAGGTACAATTTGTACCATCTCGAAAGCTAGACAGACAATGTAAACATAAGCCTCTGCCAGACAGGTAATTCCTCGGCAACTTAAAAAAAAACAAAACTGAACTGAAGCTCCTTCCTTCAGGACATCCAAAAAGACAGACACAACTCTACTACACAAACGAAGGAACGAAATGAACCCAGCAAGCAGAACTAACCGTTGTCCTTTCTGATCTCTTCCCTCCGTCTCTTGCGATTGCGAGCCCAATCGGCTATGCTGGTGCATCCCTCGCCGTCGGACTTGAAGTCGGGCAAATCGGGGACGATTTCGATCCTGAGGATCCGATCGGAGAAGTTGCTGTCGTTGAAGGCGAACCCGAAGTCGGAGTCCGATTTGGGTCCGGGGGAGAAGCCCGAGTCCATGACGCTCACCGGCGGGTCGAAGAGATCGCCGTTCGCTTCCCTCATGCGCGACGGAATACCCTGGACTCCGAAGGACTGCGTGACGGGGAGGAGTTTGTTACGGCCTTGGGCGAAGGGAAATGATTGCAAATCGAGACGACCAGGCGAATGCTGCGAAGCGAGAGATGTGACCTGTGCCCTAGGAACGGTGGCTTGTGGGTAGATAAGAGCATTGAAGATGACCGGATTTCTTCCCCTTTTTTTTCCCCTACATATTTATATGTTCATCTACTTATAACGGACATATACATATATAGTTTTTTTTAAACGGTAAGAAATTTCTTATTTATTTTTGGTCGGAAATAAGAAATATGTTAATATATATATATATATATATACACACGAGCACACAACTCAGGCATATGTTATCCATCTATTCATATCTTATCTTTATATATAACTATACTCTATACCTATCTAATTCAAAATGATTTACTAAACTACCCTTGATAAATATAACGAATTGAAAAATGGTCCTTGTGAATTCACTGACGATTTTATACCAATAGGCATGCGGCCCTACTGATAAGAAATTGGAAAAGCGAGGAAGTTAGCATCATATGTGCAGGATTCGACTTCTGCTCATGTAAAGATGCAAAACAACAGTTAGAGAAAGAAGAATTAGAAATAGGACAAATAAAAAAAAAGGAAATCGACAATTTTACCATTCACTTGGCTTCTCTATTTTCAATTTTCATCTTAATTCTTAAAAAAAAAACATTTTTTACTGTTCACCAGACATGACGAGAAAATATTACGAAAATTTCACTTCATCATTATAATTTATTTATTTTTTTTGTGAAAGCCTTAAAAAAAAAAAAAAAGGGCATGCGCCAAAATGCTAACGAAATCAGATAAAAGTATGCAGGCGCTCTTCTTTTTGCCATTAAATTAAATTTCGATGGCAAAGTACAAGCTAGACTTGGATTGTTCTTGTCAAGTTAAAATTATTCATGGGAAATGCGGGGGGAGAACAAAAATCGATGGGGGTGACGAATTTGATGACTGGTGTGGTGGGAGGGAGTTGGTATTACAGATTTGCACGCATCTTATGGTGAAGGTAGGGTCCACACATTAACAGGAATGGAATTATTTTATCGACACACGAAGTTTTATAATAGATAATTTGAATTTATAAAAAAAAAACATTTTTTTTTGGGGGCTTCTATGGTCGGAAGAATACTTAAAATGATTGAGACGGGGATTAGGATTAGGAACCTCCAGGTTCAATGTGTGGCCACTGGCCAGACAACGAACCTTCTTGCCTTAGCGTGAATGCATTTTCTTATGTTTCATTGAGGTAAAATGCGGTATACATGCGGACAAAATAGAGGGAGCTAGGCTACTAGCTCCTGGTGGTTAGAATTTCTCCGAACAAGACGAGAGAGTAGAGCCCGACGACTAGCGCTATGCAACTGGATCGAATTTACCCGAAAATCAAATCGGCCCACTCGAAAAACAGGGTCGAGAATCGATTCCTGCTCAAACCAGTTTGGGTACCGGCTCTAATTTTTGGGAACTGGTTAAAATCGATCCGATTCCCGGTTCTAGGTGTATACCCACCCAAACCAATTTTAAAATCAATTTATAGTTACTTTTAAAAGTCCACTGTATATGTGTTAAGTTTTAATCGTTTTCACAAAATCAGAGCTAATATTTAAACCGATTAGTATCATAAAATCGATTTTAGATTGTTGATTTTAAAAGTCCACTATTTATATTTTGGATTGTTGCTTTTAGTGGATTGTAATTTTTATTGATCATTTCATCGATACTCATATTATTTTAAAGAAAAAGGAGAAAACAAGTTTTCGGATAGACCCTGAAACCCGATCGAAAAATAAGACCGGTTCCAAAATAGGTTTTAAGACAAACAGAGTTGGTTCTCGATTCCAAAAATAGAGAACCGATTGTAACAGGGTCGATTCAAAGTCTAGGTATCGACCTAGCCCACACGACACATGCTCAACCTTACCAGCGACCCAGGTCGAGAATTCGATGGCTCGTTTTTAGTCCATAAAGACCCTCGATGGGGCTACAAGAAACCGGGGCTAGTCCAAGCCACTGGGACTAGGTTGGACATTAGGCTTTAGAGTATATCAGTTGAGTATATTATCATAATGTGGGTGTGTTTGTTTCAAGGAAAGCAAGTTTTGAGAATTTGTTTTCTGGAAAATGGTTTTCTAGAAACCACTTTCTCGGAAAATAATTTATTTCCCTTTTTTTGGTAATATGTTACCGAAAATATTTTTCGGTGTTTGGTTTTCATTTGGAAAATGATTTCAATCTCATTAATGGGGCTGTCCTTGAAATTGAGAAGAGACAAAGGGTCGAGAGAGCTGACGTGAACTGACCCTAGTCGTTGGTTCCAGCCCTAGTCCCGATCCTCGGCCCCAGTAATGATCCAGGCCACGATCCCTTGTACCCGGCCTCTACCTTGATCACCGGCCAGGGCCCTTGATTCCGATCCCTAGTCCACTTGATCTTGGTCTATGGCCCCAGTCTCGATCCCCATCCCTAGCCTCGGTCGCCGATCCTCAGCCCCAGGCCCTGATCTCGGTACCCTGCCTCGGTCTCGGTACGCAGTACTCGGCCCCGATCCAGGTACCTGGTCTCTGTCCCCGTCCCGGGCTCGGTCTTGATCCCCTGCCTTGGTCCTGATCCCCGGCCTCGGGCCCTGACCCGGTCTCGGTCCCCTGCTCAACTCTTGATCCTTGGTCCCGGACTTTGGCCCCAGTCCCCATCCCCGGTCCCGACACCGGCCTTGGTCATAGGTCTCGACCACGTTCGCCGGCGATCGGCCCTAGCTCTGTTTTTCAAAGAAAGTGAGAGACCCAAATTTGAGAAAGTGTTTTCACCTTTTTATTTTGGGAATTCACTTTCCTATTTTAACGAATAAACTTTTTGTTGACTGAAAACACTTTCCATTAACCCAATCATTTTTTGCGAACCAAACGAAGGAAATTCCAGAAAACACTTTTCCCGAAAATACTTTTCCCCCCTCCAAAATACTTTCCCAAAACAAACACACCATGCATGCCAAGTCATATTCCGCAAGAAATTGACTATAATTCATAGAAGGAGGATTTTCAAAACGTAAAAGTATCGATTATTCAATTGCTTACAATTTCTATTCTCTCCTTTACCTTATTTTCTTATAAGATCCGAATAACGATAACATATTAGAATCCTTATTTGTCGCGAAATAAATAGAGTCATGCACAAGTAAATTGGTCATTTTGTACACCTGTCGCGAAATAAATAGAGTCATGCACACGTAAATTGGTCATTTTGTACACCAACTAAATTTGGAAGCATGAGATGCCCTCTCAAGTGCATAACGAAATCCAAAGTAGCTAGGAGTCTAGGACATCCGATTTTGTCTCAAAACTGCTTTCCAGGCTTCCTAAATGTGTGTAAACGAGTCTCATAATCATTCCGTGGTAGATAAAATTACAAGTACCGAGTTTGAAAGATCTTCTTTTGACATCCCCATCATATGGAAAGCAAATTCAAAGGTGATTTCAGCCTCGCCATTTTCTATTTTTTTTTTAAACCCAGAAAACTCGTGACCCGTCCATAATTTTTTCCCAAGCTGTATTATGAAAGTATAATAAAAGCGGGATAAATCACGATGTAAGTAGTGAATTTTGTTGTCAATTACTTTCATAAAAAATGTGAGTTTCTATCTCATCAATCAATTCTTTGCCAAATAACTTTGCGCCTTTAAATACTGTCTCCCCCTACGATCAACTGACCGTTTTTTTACGCAAATTTAGGGATTTTTTGTAATGAAATTCTTTGGGGATAAATGCGACACATTGATATAAATTTAAGGTAAATATGTCACGTGCGTACAAATTTGAAATTTTTTTGTGTCACCAAAAAAAAATAATTTTGGATAAATATGTTAAGTGGGCATGATTGAGGGTCTCGGTGCTTTTTTTTTTTTTTTACTGTTTCTCTTGTGTTTTACACGTGCGTGAGGTCTTTAATTAGTACATCAATAAGAGCCACGTAAAACGCCAAACAGTTCAGATCTATTCGAGACAAATCTATTCAAGACGCATCGGTTCGAGCTAGGTCTGGCAAACATGCACTTTGATTTCTATGACCCGTCCACACATGTCCCGAACAATATGGTACCAACGTACCTTATTTTTTTAAACTCTACAAGAAAATTCTCTATGACCATTGGGTTTTCTTCGTACTCTCCAAACGGATATATGTTCTCCTTAGCCCACCGATGGTGTACTCGTAATTAGGGGTGATTGGTTCTCGAGTCGATTCAATTCTTTTTCCATATGGGTCCAATGGAACCGTTGGAAGCTCTGCTCCTTGGCTTTTGTGTTGTGACTCTATTCGAACTCTGTAGAGTTGAAGCTTTGCTTTGTGGAGCTCAATGGACTCTGTTTCGGAGTGTCGCGAGCGACAAAGGGGAAGATAAGCTGAGCGTGCTTTGTGGAGTCTCCATCAGTACGAGAGTTGATCGTCAAATAAAGGGGGACGCCTCGTTCTTCTTCGACATGCAAGGGAGGCATCTGTCCTTGTCCTTGCTGCAAAATTTTCCCTTCAGAATTATTTCGCAGCCGAAGGGGGCGACGGGACTCATCTTCGGCCACAGATATCTTTAAATACAGTCTATCCTCAAAGAAATGCCAAAAAGACACAAGAACCGTCAAAACTTATATATACGTCCATCACTTCAGAGCCAAAAGATATATTCGACATTTGTAATTAATTTTTTGAAGTGACATGGCATTTTAATGGATTTTTTCTTTTTCTTTTTTTAACCGATATGTCAGTTATCTTGTTCCTCTTCTTTTTTTCCCCTTAACTTCTTCCTTTGGTCATTCGCCAGACATAAAATTGGCCAGAGGGAGGACGGAGGTCCGGTAAGCGTGAGGTCGGCCTTGTCCAGCCATGGCAAGGCTCACCTCGCTACTTTGCCGACCCTCTCTTTGGCCGATTGGTGGCCAAAGGAAGAAAGGAGAAAAAGAAAATAAATAGATGAGAAATTCGTTAAACGGCATAGTTTTACGTCTTGGATGCTGTCTAGACATTTGACGATCCATGTAGGCTTTATATATTAATAAAAAAAACACATCAGATTTTTTACCAAGCAAATAGAAGTTGTCACTTTTTTTTTTGGTCGAAAGTAGTTGGCACTTAAGTGATCGTTTAAAGAAAAAATTACCACTAAAGTGAGTCTTGCACAATTTTTGGATCTAACAAATAAAAAAAAAAAATACACAAGTGTTGGCACTCAAGTGAGTCTTGTGCACAAGTTTTGGTTGTGACAAAATAAAAAGTACACAAATTTTGACCCTTCTTGTATCCTTTTTCCCTCAAGAAATATATGTGCTTCCTTCGGTGATAAAGGATTCGATCAATAAATAAGCTAGAAATCTATGAAAAAATCAATCTCAGCGGTTCCCAACCTGGAACTGGAAATCGGACCAGCATCCCTGGGAGCCGCCCAAAATCATCGGTTCTTTTTGTGCACCCCTACTTATAATTAGATGGATCGGTGGACTTACTTTTCGATTGCATAAGGTGGTCATAGGTATCACTCGACCGCACTTCAAGGAGAGTCCCAAAAAAGGAAAAAAAAATGGGTATTTGCTTAACGGAGGTGGAGATTATCAAAGGACTGAAGGTAAACAAAAATTTGAAGCATTAGTTTGGATCAGATTGAAAGGATCATTCGAGGGGTTGGGCTTCACTTTTAATAGAAAATAGCAACCCAGTAATTGGGTCTGGCCCAATGGGCCCGGCATAATTGTCACAAATGTCTAGGTCAGCCCCGATCCGAACGCTTTGAATAGCCACTCATGGGCCAACCCCACTCTAGTTTGAATTTTAGTGGAAACTTATTTCCCTAGCTTAAGAAACTTTCATTCGACAGTTAACATGTACCAAGATTTGGCCGCAAAGTTCATTCCAAACACACATGTCAATAACCAAACGGCCAAAATACGGGAGTAGTATTACACTAGCGGAAAAACCCAAAAGTAAAGTCAATGTGAAAATAACAAATGTCACAAAAAACCTCAAACAAGTACACTTGTGATAACTTTACCCAAACAAGTACTCATATGGTAAATTTGCCCCAAACCGGTGTATCTGTGATAGATATACCACAAAATGGTAACACTTGTGAAAAATATATCCAAAACTAATTGTTTGGGTCACAAAAACGTTAAACTGATAAATGCATGGCTTGTTTACCCTCCATTAACTTTCGTCAAATTTTTTCGTTAAATTTAGCGAGAACTCTAGATTGTCTTCCTCTTCATCGAGCCACTCATCGCCGCCTTTATTTAAAGTCGTGGAATTTATTGTTAAAACTCACAAGTTTGGGGTACTGGTAAACTTTGATGAAAGTTAACAGGTGGTAACCATGTCACAAGTGTATCGGTTAAGAGTTTTTGTGACCTGAAAATTAATTTGGATAATTTGTCACAGGTGTTACCAGCTTGAAAAAATATTTATCACAAATATATTAGTTTGAAATTTTTCGTGATATTGACCCATAGAGTCTCACGTGAGACTAGACATGTCAACCACCACGTGTGTCCAACTCAATAATTTAATGGCAAAACTTAACGGAAAGTAAATTTGTTAAGCATATATATCAAAAATTAATTTAAGATAAATTTATCATAAATATATCAGTTTGGGATTTTTTTCGGCATTATTTCAATTTTTGAAAGTTATACTTTAACATGGATGATCAAACACATTAGTCTCATCTCATCTTACCGTGCATAAAGGGATCTAACATGTCTTTATTATGCCACGGAGGAGAAAACTTTTGTCTCCCTCCCACGTATGACGGGATTCCTTCTTTAAGATATTCAATAAATACGGGGCCCATCAATTTATAATCTTTGATACTATTTGTTACGTCAAAAGTGCGATACTTTTATTTGGAAAAAATCGCCAAGTGAAATTCTAAATTCGAATTCGTCAACATAGATTATTTACTCAAAAACTTAAATGAATGAGTCCTGGATCAATTATGATATATTGATTACTTCAAATCATATTGATTTTTTAATGTGATACTTTTTTTTTTATCACAATCACATGCGCGTCTCAACAAATTACCCAAAATTTTCATTATAGGATAAAAGTGTCTTTTGAGCTGCGAAATGAATTAATCAAAAGCAGAAAACATCATCCATCACAAAAAATTATAGTAGACATTCCAGTACATTTCCTGGGGTGGGAATAATTCGTCTATTATTAAGGTCTTGATTCCGATTTAACATTTCGGAGGTAAGGACGAAAAGACTTTTGGGGAATAAAAGTAAAACGAAAAGAAAAGGAAACTAGCGCTATATCCTGTTACTAAGAACCAAGTACCAAAGTTAGTAAAGCTCACATTCTTACATATCATCTAGACGTCTTTTTCATTCTTAATCACCATATTTAGTACTTCCATCCGAGACAAATGACAATATATTTCTAGGGTTTAATGTTGCGAAAAGCTAGATTCTGTCTGCTTTCGACGCTAAAAAGGTGGCAATTCCCATTCGCGTTCTTAACCTTTTTTTTATTTGGGTAAGTGCTTGTTATTGCATGAGAATCCATGCATGGCGATGCTCTTTGTCGGTGAAAATTTCGAGAATTGCTTATCTTTCTGGCGCTTAATTGAGGTAGCCACCTCATGAGTGAATGTTCAAGGAGGGTATAATCTCAAAGTGTGCATTAGGGAATATTTTTTGTGCTTGCAAAACGAAGGTTCTCCAATTATTCTCCAATTTGTCCGGTCATCGACTTTTTCATTACTCAAAAAACCACAAAAAATAATGTTATGGAAATTTCTTTGACCATGGAAATAAAAAAAAAACGAGAATTGGGATTTTGCGCACCGCATTTTGTTTATTTTGTTCGAGAAATTTCTTCTAATCTTCCTTCTAATCACTCGCAAATAAAATCATTACTTTTCAGCATTTGACTGTAAATGAGAGAAAGAAAAAAAAAACAAATCTCTCTTCTTCTTCTTTTTTCACACCTAGCCAATTCCTACTTGGAACCGAATCAAACCAATCTCACTTATCCTATTCCAAGAAAGTTCACATGGAGATCCGTTCGATTTCCTGAGTAAAAAGATTAGGAACTGGCCTTGATCAGTGCGGTTCCTAATTCTCAGCCTTGAACCGATTCACAACCGAACTCTACAAGTCTTTTAGACGAGAAACTTTTGCCAAAAAAATTAAAAAAAAACGAAGACAAGCGTTCCAACATAAGCAGGTCGCTATGATGTCTTAATTGAATAAAAAGAATAAGACCTGTCAACATAGGCAGGTCATTAAGCTTTTGCAAAAACAATGTATACGATCGAGCAACTAGCTAAAATATAGAAAAAAAAAACAGAAAAATGTTAATACCACCAAAAATCCCAAATTGGTACACCTGTGATAATTTTACCATAAATTATTTTTTTGACCATGAAAAATTTAAATTGGTACACCTGTAACAAATTTACCCCAAACTGATACAATTGTGATAAATTTACCCTTGGTTATTTTTCGTTAAATTTTATCGTCAAATTGCCGAGTTTGAAGACACGTGTCAATTGTCGGATATACAAGTTACCTTATATTTGCTATAGATAAATCAATTTGACATTTTTCGTGGTATTAACTTAATTTAACGAAAATTAACATATGAGTAAATTTGTCATGTGTATATCAGTTTGAAATTTTTTATGATAAAAAAAATTAATTTGTGATAAATTTATCATATTTCTTTCAATTTAGGATTTTTGATGGTCAAAATTTATCACAAGTATATTAATTTGAGATTTTTCATAATAAAAAAAATAATTTAAAATAAATTTATCATAATTATATTAATTTTAAATTTTTGATGATATTAATAAAAAAAAAATTTACAGGCCGGTCCTCGCAATTTCAAGTATTGAAACCGGCTCTGACACGGGAAGCGTCAGATTTCTGCTCTCATACATTTATTTACCTATGAATCCTGAAATCGATGTATCCTAATTTTCATTTCCTGTTTTTTCTTGCTTTCCTTCCGGCAATGTAACACCAAAAGGAAGAAATAGAAAAAAGCACATGGATTTACGCAGAATGTCAGTTTCAGGCCAAAAAGGAAAAGAGGACCGCGTCATTACATCGCAATTGTACAAGGTCATTTCGTTGTACAGACGGTCCCCTTTATCAGTCAAATGACATATGAATGTGCTTTGCCTTTTGGTCATTTCCTCTTTCAGTTTCTGTTTTTGCAGCGGTCTATTCAAGTGTCCTTCCAAAGGTATTTCCTTTTGCCTACAATAAATAGATAAATAATGACAACAAAAATGTTAATATTTATTTACGACGCTCATTTTGATGTCAATATTTATTTTAAAATTATTTAAATGCTAAATAAAAAATAAGATCACTTTAGTAATGACAGTGAAAAATTTCGGTGACATCAATGGAGTTGATATTTAAATAATTATTTTTTTTAAAAATTGACATTTAAGTTATCTAAAAAAATGATCAATTTAGTGCTAAATCAGAGGAAAAAAAATGATCACTAGGCTGCATTTGATCATTCGAATTTTTAGTCAAGATAAAACTAGATATGATAGGATGATAAATCCATGTATTTGATTAAATCCTATCTTCTGTCTGGTGAGTTGCGGATTATAAGTCGTATATCTTTATTTCCTCTCATATCTATTGTTTGGTAAAGGTTGGATGTCGGTTATAATGGTTCTTAACTAGTACCATTCGGATGATGTGCTTAATGGTAGCTTCATCATTGACATGTTTTGCAAAGTGAAATAGACTTCTCAATTCTTGGATGCACTCCGAGGATGCCGACATGAGCTTATGCTCGCTGGACATGGATCCTCGTCTGGATCACACAGGAAGATGGCTTTTCTCACTTGATGAACTAGCAGGTTTTGGTGAAGATGCAGATTGAGGAATTCGGTAGCCGATTTCTTTATGTTCAAGTGGTTCTCACTTAAAATTTATCGTATATTCAACTGAGTGGGCTCATTTGAATGCTTCTTTACCTTAACAAATCAATTGACAAAAATTGATGGAATACTTCAGAAGTAAAAGCGCGGCTAGCCGGATCAGTGAGTGCAAATTCATTGGTATAGGGAGTACAACATGGACATCAATTCATCGGGATGACCTCTCGAGTCCATCGTTACGTTTGTGGTGGCAGCAGTGGTAAGGATTAGTATCAGTAATGGGAGTTAACTTACGGACTGACCACGAGGAGGTCTCGTCGAACGAGATGCAAAAGTCGGTTTGCAATGAAGAATTTGCTTGCCATTGCCGAGGAGGTGGTCTCCCTAACCGAAATGACAGCTGGTTGCTGGAGAGGCTATTCCCTTAATCGGAGTGGCAGCCCACTGCCGGAGAGGCGATTAGATGTGGCGAAGAGGTGGACAAGAAGTGACGAAGAGGGGTAGCTTGAGCAATGGACAAGAGAAATTATTTTATCCCAATATATCCTCCGATATGCCATCTATATACGATCATAAATAACTACCAAACACAGGATTCGATAAAATATATCTTATCTTGAGTTTTATTTGGCCAACCAAACGCAGCCCTTATGTCAATTCTGGCGAACTCACATGAGTTGACATTGAACAAAAAATTTCAAACAATTTGGCACTTAAGAGATTCAAAAAAAATATTGACACTAAATTGAGCACCGTAAATAAATAATGGCACTCCTAGTGTCTTTTTGATGATAAATAAATAAGCACGAAAGAAATATTTACCGGGGCATTACGATTATCCCTGGGATTGTTCAATGTAGTTGTCCATGGAAATTAAAGTCTAGATATGCCGAAATGATCTCATCAGAAAATTACGTGAGTAAATGTTGTAGGTAATCACAATTTAACTCAACAAAGAAAATGCTTTATATCTAGAAGGACAAACATAAATTATTAATTTTCCTTTTGCAGTCATTAAAGCAAATGTGGTGAGTGCGTAAACAATTTTTTGCTCAAGGTATTCTTTATTTTTTATTTTTGGTAAAGATACGTGACAGCTTGGGAAGATTTCAAAACCCTATCTATGGAAGTTAAACATTTAAATGTTTAATAAAAAGATGTGAAACAAAACGAGTGGTGCAAAGAAAGCGCAATAATAACGAAAATGAAATCGAAAGGGAAAGAGATAGATGGTTACCTAGGTCCAATAAAAAAAAAAAAACCCTCAAAATTTAGACTTTTGTTCCAAAAATATCTACAACTTTTTTTATCTCCTAAAAAACCTCAATTTTTGATTTTATACCAAGTCTACTAATCCAATCTAAAAAAATACATCAAACTTAGACCTTTGTCCAAAAAATATCAACAACTTTTTGTTATCTTCTAAAAAACCTTCAACTTTTGAATTTGTTCCAAATCTATCGATCCAATCACAAAAAAACCCTCAAAACCATGTCGTAGTATTCCCAATGACCCCGACATCGGCTGTTTAGCTTCTATCGAAACTCCAAACGATTCTCAACCGTCGCCCGATGGTGTAGCCTTATTATCCTGAGACAATAGCAACAATTGGAAGTACATTTTGATATTTGTCAAATAATCATAAGTTCTGTTCAACTAGGCGCAAAACACTCATTTTTTTTAATAATCGTGGTAAATTTGAGACAAAATTAAAATTTAGGTTTTTTATGAGACAAAAAAACTTATGGATATTTTTGGGATAAAAACCAAAGTTTGAGGTTTTTTTTTTGAGACAAAATCATAAGTTGAAGTTTTTTAGGAGATAAAAAAAAGTTATGAATCTTTTTAGGACAAACATCAAAGTTTTTTTGGAATTAGGCCTGGTTATCTAAGTATAAGAGGGGGTAATTTTAACACCTAGATTAAAATATAGAAGTGGTAACTTTTAGTTAAATCAGTAAAAAGCAAAAAGGAGAAAGGTACGAAGGACAATAGATCAAGAAGTGGAACTATTCACACTTCAATGCCATTGCTTCTTTAATCTTTTATTGTTCGCGCTAGGGGTCATTGGCATTGGAGACGCTATCTTGAACATAATCAAACTCAGTATTTGGTTCCACATCGAGTCTGAAAGGGGTGTTAAGAAGGTAACAGGATATTGTGAACGTATTTTAATACATTTTCATTACTTTTTAAGGATAGCTAATTTCGTTGTGAGATTAAATCATTTCCTTCCTTTTACACAGCATCCAAACGTTTTTTTTTTTGATCGCCACCCATTTCATAGTGTCAAATAACAAACTCTTTTCTCGTTTTCTATTCAAACTTTCTCAATGACTTTCTTCTATTCTGAGAAGAATACATCCTAAGTCTTCGAAGAACTACAGAGAAATAACATGGCTTTAAATATGAGTGTAACATCAAGATTAGAGAGAAGAAATTCAAAAGCAAAGCTCGCCCAAGAGAACACCTCAGTCACTCAAAAGCATCCCCGCAAGTTCCCTTCACACAAGTAAATGAACAGTACAAATTGCTAAAGTCTATCAAGTACATCGGATCCTTGCTGAGAATCTTTTAATTTTAAACAAGCTAAGGAAAGACGGGAAGGTGAGGAATTTAGATCAGAAGGTATTGATGGACAGATGAGAGGAGAAAAAGAAACAAAGTGTTGATGGGACAAGTGACATGAGAAGGCAAAGAGAAAAGGGGAGATGGGGTTGTGTGGTGGGGGAGAAAGAAGTACCATTTCTCCTTTGGCTTTCCTTCCTTCCTTCCTTCTCCTTTGGATTGACAAGACAAGTGTCTCTTTTTTTTTTTTTTCGGTAGTGACTGAGAATCTGATGTGATCTTCCCTCGCAAATCAATAATTTATTTGTTTTTTTCTTCTCTCTTCTTTTCCTTATTCTCATCATCCTCTCATTGGCTATTCGCTTTGCTCCCACCACCCTTGTCTGTCTGGTTCCCCCAACTATTTCCTGTCTCTAATTATGTCCCCTTTGCCTATATTAAAAAGAAAAAGAAAAAGAGGGAGTGAGAAAAGAAATTCGTTCTCCAAGGCCACTCCTGCCTTTGTTTTGTTTATGCACAGGGCATAGGGATGAGTTGGCAGAGATTGCATCCTGTTTGAGTCTAATTGGGTTTGCGCCGCCGGCTCCAGTCATAGGGACACTCTTCGACCTCGGACTTCATACGAATTTTTGGAAACCGATTGTTCAATAGTTCAATAGGTTCTTTCAAGCTGAAGTTTGTTCAATTTCTTGCGTTGCTTTTGGAAATTACACATGGCAAATCAACGATCTTCAATAAGGTCGAGTTTATTTTCTTCTTTAATATCCCAAGGGTAAAAAGGACTTCCCCCTTCAAGTGGGTTTCGTTCTTTAAGCTCTTTAAGCTCGCGATTCATTGCATTACATCCACATTTCATCGCGAATGGAAAATTCGATGCGATGATGTTAAGCTTATGGTGTCCCAAATAGTTTCCTCTTGCGATGGAAGCTCATAGGAGGAGAATGATGAACCATCTAATGAGATTGAAACTAGTTCTTTACTCCTAAGAACGATGATGTCCTCCAACCAGATTCATGGAGATATTTAGTTAGAGTTTGTTGCCCGCTTGTCAATTTTATTCAAGTCAGAGCACTTTCCTTGGTCCCCTTTAACATTTCGTCAATTTCCTTTCATACGGTAAACTTCAATCATGTTACTCGATGAAATGAGGAATATATTTGTTGGGTTGTCTCACATCAGTTGAGGAAGGAGTTGGTGATCGGTTTATAAGTGTGAGGGAAAATCTCAACCTTTATGAGAGATACTTAAGACCACTCAACACGAATATCAAAGTCCAGGTTATCAATAAATCTGGACCTAACCGTCATTCAGAAGAGGTACGGGTTATCGCGGACTTCGACCCATGGCCCAATACATCAAACAAAGATGCCTAATTCCCTAAAAAGAAATATGACTTTAGATCTATTCACAATTATGTCTTAGACTTTTATTTATCTAGAAATATACCTCACACTTTATATTTAGTCCAAATCTGCCCGACCTTTTTTTTTTTCCTCCCCAAAACAAGCTCTAAACTTTGGTCAAATCCCAAATCTACTTCGAACATTTTTGTTTAAGAGAAAGATCACCAATTTTAATTCTAATCCCAATTGCCCCTAGAAGCTCCTACCCAAAAATCGTCGTTCGGTCTCTAATTTTCATATCTTAGAATGATTTCATTTTGGAGATCATTTTCAATGTCACATTACTGAACATGGAAATGCCATCTCAAAGTTGAGAATGGATTTTCGGCGTAGATTTGAGAATATATTCAAAATTGGTATTTTTTAATCAAAACAAAATACGAGGTAGATATGTGATTAGATCGAAAGTTTAAGGTTTTTTTCCAGACAAAAAAAAAAAGCCTAGAGTAAATTTGGTACTTGACCTAAAGTTTAAGACTTTTTTAGAAACAAAAGAAGTTTGGGACAAAATTGGGAACAAACCAAATTTTTTTTTTTAAGGAAATTAGGCCAAACAAAATATAATATATTCGCCTCTTTTCGGAAACAAAAGAAGATTGATGGATTCAATATTTTGCATATGAAAGTACATATTTTGAGTTCCCTTCATGTCCGAGTGGTTTTTTCGTTTATCAAATTACTCGAGATAACGATATGTTAATAGCAATGTGCTCGATTGGTTTTCTTTTGCCATTTTCTTATACTTGATACATGGCTCCTCCTACCATTTCGCCACTTCAAGGCATGAAGACTTGATGGGGAAATGATTGTGTTCGCACACAGATTGCTTTAGAGATGATTCTGCCTTATCAAACTTGGAAATGCATGGAGATCAGAAATATTCATGTAAAGATTTTGCTAGATAAAATACCTAACTTCCCTAGTAGAAATTTTTCCGATAAATGATATCCGACTGCCCCACGTGTTATTCATTAAGCACCAAACTTATGGTTCGACGAAATTGAAGTTAGTATCGTGAAAAACATCGTCACATTGGTGGCACACTTGATGGAAACACAAGTGCGCCGTAGATCAATGCAACCTAGGACGGAGAAACTCGGCTGAAGAGAAATATGACCCCCTTATCATTTGGGAAGAAGGATATTATCCTCCGAAAACCCTAACATTTGTATCGATAGCGTGTTGAAGATTTGTTACTGAAGAATAAAAAGTTGAAATGACTATATAGAGCTAACCCTAATGACGTATTTGATTGTCTAGATATCACGCTGGATGAGATATAAATTTTTTCTATTTGATATTTCTTGACGTACATCGAGTCGGATTAAGCAGGATAAACTCGGATACAACCTAAGACAAAGTATCCTCGGTCTTTGGGACGGATAAAAAGCAAACAAAAAAGAAAAGGGGGGGGGGGGGGGTGGTGGGGGGCGGGGGCTACTGAGCATGAAGCAATGTAAGGAAGCAAAGGGAGTGACCACCGGGAGACGGTCGCTGCTCTTGGACGACGACGCTGTGCTATTGTTAGTCATCCCTCTCATGAAGTTCCTATCTTCCCTCTCTCGGCAACGATGCAGTTATGACCAGATCCGCCGCGGTGCTCTCCAGCGACCACATCGGTAGGGACAACCACTCACGGCAGTCGTCGCGGACTGGCGACCGCCATAGTTGTGTACGCCATCGTCAGTGGTGACGGCTCCTGCCATCAAGATATGGCGATGATTCCCTCGCAGATTCAGGGTTTTGTAGGATTTTTTTTTCCTACGGTTCTTTCGTTCCTAATTTCATTGTTCCTTGTGATTTGTTTCAGAAAACAAGAAGAAAACATGTCCATATCCAAACTCATATAGTTATGTCCAGTAGTCTACCAAACATGAAAACGTGATATAGAGAAATACGGGAGCGGGCTTAACAGTCGAAGCGCCTTGTCCATATCCCCAGGTGGTGGGGCTTAATTTGTCATCATCTTCCACCCCCCGACTCCTTGCATCCATGCCACAAAACAAGAAAAGCATTATCTCAACGGCTAATTGGTGATTACCATATGTTTTTATCGATAGGTATGGTCAAAATGATGGCTGTTTTTTCCCAAATGAGGAACCAAATTGAAGCAATATTCAAAGACGGAAGATATGTGGAGACATCCACAAGGCAAGGGGAGGTTAGAAAAGGAAAAAAAAAAGAAAAAGAAAATATTTGTCGGACTGTTAGATTAGTAGCTTCCGTTCCTAAGAAAATTCTTTCCTAACAGTTTGTCAGGAATGACACAATCTCAATCGTATATCCGTACACAATCACCGTGTGTTTTACATAAAGCACTCATTGATTGAAAGATCGTGTGGTCAAAAATAAATGATAATACTGTCAGATTTTCAAGCTAGCAATTTTCTTCGCTTTAGGGATGTCAACGGGCCAGGTTGGGCCGGATCTCAGCTCGGCCCGAAAATGAGCAGTACCAAACTCGGGCAGGACCGCTCGGGCCGAATTATTATTATTATTTTTTGGAATCAAAATCAATTAACATAAACATCAAATGAAAGAATATCAAAAATAAAAATAAAATAAATTAAAATGAAAAAAAATGGGTGTTAAAAAAAGTCGAGCTGCGGGCCTGCCCGGACCGATCGGGCCTGGTCTGAGTACCAAACTAGGCCCGAGCTTGAATTTTCGGGTTGGACCGGCCTGCCTACCCCGGCATTTTTGACACTCCTACTTCGCTTTACATGCTAAAAGATCAAATTAATCAAATCTCTCCCTCCCTCCCTCTCCACTCTCCTGTCTCCTATTTACCTATATAAAGCCACCGTCCCTTCGATGAAATCCACGAGCGGCTGGGTAGAGGATGGTCAGAGTGTGGTTTCCTGCAAAGGGGAGAGGGAGAAGTGGCTCCATTCTTCACTTATAAACAGTTCCTTTGGCTTCACATGGTTTCGCTCATGGCGCTCTCCTCCGTCCTCGAGGGTTTAATTGTTCTTCTTCCTTCTGGAAAGTGATGTGTTCCGGTTCATGGCAGTAAGAGAAAAAGAGATGAAGAGAGCTTTCTTCAGTCCACTCATGGGATGCGTTGAGATTTAATTAGCTGCCGACTCATTCATCCACGTACTGAGCGAGAGTGCGCGCGGCAAGGCTCCGTAGATGAGTGAATGATGCGGGAGTCTTGTTGGATCCCAAGCTTCCCGTGCTTGGACTGAAGGGAGCTCCCTCTACTCCGCCCTCTCCTCTCTCCTTCTTTATCGCGCCGTTCGTGTGGAAATTGCTGATTCATGTTTCTTGCCTTAGCTTTTGGTGAGACGCCATCTTTTTTTTTAAAAAAAATTTTAAGCTCTTCTTGAAAGCTCGTTCCGAGGGGTCGTGAAGCCTCGTCTTCATCATCTTCCTTTTTTTCCCCTGTTCTTGCCGGTCAACAGCGACAGCTGCATAAACTGATTGACTAACTATATTTGGTGCTCCCTGCTTGAATCTTCCTCGCGTCTCACGTGTCTAATACGCTTAGAAAGCATAGCATGTGTTTGTTTCTAGTTATTGCGACTAGTTAAGTATGGCAATAGGTCCTACTCCCTAATGAATTAGTCGAAAGAGATGGCTAGATGAGATAAACTTTCTATGAATTTTATTCTAACAACTAACGAGTTAAGTATCTGGATGTTGATCTTGTTGTTTGTTTCATGGCACTTGCCGGATTTGGAAAAATTAATAGCATGACCAGGCATGTCGATCGCGATTTTCTTTCCAAAACTATGCAGGCGAAGTCTAAGAGCAAAGGCAGTCATCATCATCTCATATGTTGTAAGTATCTAACCCCCGCTATCATCGGAAGAAATTTTGGGGTCTTGCCTTTTTGTATATGTTTCCTTCCTAATATCCTCAGTAAATTGTCTTCGTCATCACCGTCGGTCGTCATCTTGTTGAAGCATTTATGCGGCCGAACTCTAAGAGCAAAGGCAGTCATCATCATCATATGTTGTAAGTACCTAACCCCCGCTATCATCGGAAGAAATTTTGGGGTCTTGCCTTACTGTTTGTGTTTCCTTCCTAATAACCTCAGTAAATTGTCTTCATCATCACCGTCGGTCGTCATCTTGTTGAAGCATTTAGGGTTTTGCAGAGTATTCGAGTCCAACATCGTCATAGGATTCGTTGTGTAGTCTCGACCCTTTCCCATCGACATATTCTTTCTGTTTTGCGGCCTTGTCTTACAGAAGCTCAAGCATGTCTGCTTGCCTTTTCCCAATTTTATATGCATTTTTTTTTTGTCTTACAGAAACTTAAGCTGCTAAGGTCAAAAGCTTTAAGAACAGCAGCAGCAGCAGCAGCTTCCTGGACTTGCGCTCCTTTTCCTCGTCAACAATTTCCCATGGGTATGCGTGTCTCGCGCAAGCGGCGCTCGAATTACCGATCTGCCCTCCACGTCGCCCCAAGACATGCAGTAACAATCAGTCGGTCGTATATGTTTCGTCCGGAAAAGGGGAAAAGGAAATCAGTCGGTCGGTCGGTCGGTCGTTCGTTCGTATGATGTGTTAGCCATATGAAGACTTGTTGATTTGTCATTGCTATGGACGAGGAACATAATTATCTTTTATGAAGCTCATGGTCCGGACACGCATTCTAGTTTTATCAATAAAAGCTTGATGTCCGAACGACATTGTAGAAACAAACGACGGTTTACCGAACGTAACATCTTTGACTCGGACAGTCAACAGCATTGCATCAAATTTGATATAGGTTGTCGTGAGATCGACAAGGATGTGGAATGTGGATCGAGTTCGCAAGATGAATTTTTAGAGACTTCCGTCACGATCTTGGGTCTGGTTTTTGCTGATGTCGCCCTACTTAGATTTGGAGATTGATGGGTGGGTGTATCGGGAAAGCTTAAGATATAATAGAATGTATGTCAACTGATGCCACGTGAGTATAATTGGTAAGTGATCTCTTATGTTGGACGAGAGAAATGAAGCACACGAGATTTACATCTTGTTTTGCAGATTTGATATCCTTGATTAACCTAATATCCACACAAATGAATTTCGATTCTAAGATAACAAAACTGGTACAAAGTGTACTGATGTCCGACAATGTGGACATAATCTCTGATTGGATATTTGATTTTGCAAGTCATTCTGATTTCTCCCTTCGAACAAACACTAATAACCTGAGTGCCATTTGAGCATTTGATTTCGAGTCAAACGACTCGAAAGGCCGAGATCTTCAAATCTTGGGGGCTTCGAAGTTTCGATCCCGTTAAAGAATCCAATAAACGCCGACGAAGAGGGATCCGAAAGTGTGACCCGACTAGTCTTAGATGCATGTTAGAGAAGACGACGGATTGTAGGGGCGGGGAAAAATTACCCAAATATTCTAAGATTTAGGCTGATGAAGATAATGAGACTTGGCAAGCTTTAGTCGACAATAAGTCGATGCGTCGAGACCTCTTGGATGCGTTTTCGTATGTCTTTTTGAATGCAAGATTAGCTGTATACCAGAAGATGGTGCAATATAGTCACCAAGGCCGTACCTTTGGCATAGATTCGTTAGCGATATTGCAAGAAATTTCTCCTCTTTTGCTTTCTCATATATTTGAATCCAACGTAGTAATATTCTCTGGAATATGTACTTGCAGAGAATATTACATTAGGAGACAATTTCTCCCCCCTTTTGATTTGATGAATATCTAGAAGAGAATATGCAAAGGAAGCTACTAATTTACTTTGGCCCGATCTAACTGGTCAATGATCAGGAAGTTCCCATGATGCAACACATCATAAGCCGTGCCCGCACATATGCTTGTCTCCATTATCCTCTTTCTCCAATGGAATTTCATTAATCAGACAATTAAAAATATTTACTTGATTAAATCAAATGATAGTAAGATATTTTTTTTCCTTTTTTTTTTGAAAATTTCCATGGCGACAGTAACACCTGATATTGAGGTTGCTTTCCGCAGTCAGAATTAGTCAAGTTCCAAGTACCAAGTTCCAAAGTACAACACCCTTCTGTTCCATTATCGTTCTTTATGGACTTGTATAAGCTACATGAGCTATGTCGGTTTTTGGTGATACAAGCATTTGAATCATTACCGCTTGGAATGTAAAGCCGAAGATAGTAATTTCAACATATTTCGTTATGTCATAATGAATCACATCCAGCCTATTGTTTATAGATTTTATGATATCGCTATTGTGGTGGTATATATCAATGAAGATATGCACAATCAAAGGAAAATATGTGCATAATCTTGAGGGATACATAGAACCAACAAAACTATCAAATATCTCTAACATATAAAATTACTCTAGATAAATCTCAAATTATCTTTAACAACTAAGATTATAACAATGGTGATAGAGATGGTTGGTGTAAATAAAACTTACGTGGCTACCATGGCAAAAGTACGTCTTTCCTTATTGAGGTCGTCCATCGATAACTGCATAAATACACGGAAATCCGCTATTAAAATGGAGGAAGGCTGAAAAAACAAAATCACTCGGGCCCTGGCTCTTGAATATATTATTCACAAAATTTTGCATTGTCTTAATAATTTGATTAATACTGATCTAGAACTCAATGCAAATCCCCCTCTCTCTCTCTCCCTCTCTCCCATATTAGATATGCAAAATGTGCGAAAATGGAAATCCAAACATGTTTATGGTTTGTAATAAGCAAACAAGCACGTCGTGAGCCTGATTTATGTGTTTATTTGTATCGCAAAAGGCAGACACACACGATATGTTCGATCTCGTGTCTTTTTTTTTCTCCGGAGGAAAATTTGCTTCTCCTTCCTTTTTGACTTCGGCTCTGCAATCTCTCTCAAGAAAAGATGTTGCTTTGGGCACCGACAAGTACGACCGACACGTACGAACATATGGTATCGAAATGAAAATTAAGATGCAAGAGAAGTAATGAAGCTCCTTAATTCTTGGGTTGGGTTGGGTTGGATTTTGATGGAAAACAGTGTGAGAATACGAGAGTAGTGATGCTAAGCATGGCTATATAAGGAATTCAATGGACAATTGAAGTCCAGTGTAAGATAATACTCTATAGTGAAGGAAGTTCTTGTGCCAAATGAAAAGAGGGAAAATAATAATAAAAAAAAGGGTATTGAACATATTGCAATTGTGCTAATTCAACTTTAAATATTTTTTAGGACGAGAGGACAGGGGAAGAGAGATCAAGGAGAGAGAGAGAGAGGAAGTGAAGAGAGAGAAATCAAGAGGAGTTACAGAAGGTGGGGGCTTGATGAGGGGGACGAGATGAGAGCACGCGAGTAGACATGGCCCGGAACAAGCAGTTTTGGCCTGAAATCGGTCGAAACTGATCTGTGGAATAATCGGACCTCATTGACCGAGCCAGGTTCGGAACCGGAATCGTTCCCAGCCCCTCACGGGCCGATTACGGTTTTGGGAAAATTTGAAATCAGCCCAGAACTGGCGGCTTGAATATGACCTTTGGAAAAGAACCGTTGGCTCTTTCCAACACTTCCCTTTTTTATTTTATTTTAACTAATTAGTCTAATTATACCCTCTCCCATTTATAAATATCTCTCTCCCTTTCATTTTCCTCACAAATTCTCTCAATTCTCTCAATCCACTCAATTCTATCAATCCTAGTGAACTAAATTCTCTGAATCATCTTTCCAATCAATTCTCTCAAAAAATGGCAAGTGGAAGTAGAGATTCCGGAAAGAGACCAATGAAAGAATCCGATTATCTTCATCTGGAATATGATTATTGTAATTATGCATGTTGGGTAGACAACGATGATAATATTAATGTTGTTCTCAATCCCAAGGCAAGAAAATCTTCATCCTCTTACTGATATCGAAGAATCTTTTATAGTAAATGGGTCTGAACGGCAAACCTGGAAGGGTACATCCAATTTATGGCAACACTTCGATAAGGTACATGTAGACGAAGACAAGTATAAGGTAAACTGCAAATATTGTTCGAAATCACACAATTTTAAGACAGGAGATGACTATAGAATATACCGTCGACATCTGACACAAAAACAAGTGATACAAGCGAGAACTGACACCAGCCAATAATAAATTTTCAAGTACACCAATCGTAACACTCATTCTTTATTCCGTTACACCGATCAAATTTATAAAGAAACATTAGCTGAATATATTGCCATTGAATATTTATTGTTTACTATTGGTGAAAATTTTGATTTGAATTATTTGATAAACATTGTGTGTACTCCACAAGCAAAACTTGTCCGAGAACCACTCTTAAAAACAAAAATTTTATGGTTTATAAAAAATAAAAAAAGGCTTTAACAAATTTTTTTTACGGATTTCAATGGACGTGTACATATAGGCAGCGACATTTGGAGTAATCATTGGCAAATTCATTCTTATATGAGTATCACATGTCCTTAGATATGTGACGATTGGAACATTCAGAAAAAAGTTCTTGCATTTCAAGTGTTTGATGAAAGGCATATGGTCAATAATATTTATAGAATAACTATGCAAGTTTTAGAAGAATATAATTTGATTAATAAAGTTTTTTCAATTGATTTTGATAATGCCATGGAAAATACCGATTTCATTCCGAGTTAGAAAGAATTTGTAAACCCTCTTTTGGCAGATAATTTTTTCACATTAGATGTGTTTGCCATGTTTTAAATTTATATGCACAAGATGGTTTATAAACTCTTGATGTTTTTCTCTCCCTAATAAAGAGATCAATTTAATTTTTATGAGCCCGCCCCCAAGTTATGAAAGAGTGGGGCAAATTTTGTAAAGAAAATTGAAAAAAAGCAAAAACAAATTCAAAAGATGTTCCAACTTATTGAAATTCTACCTACGAGTTGCTTCATCAATCTTTTGATTACAAAGATTTATTATGTGCGTTTATTTCAAATAATGTTTTCAAAATTAGTTTACTCTCGCAAGATTGGGATGTTTGCAAAAAAAAAAAAAAAGATTTTTTTGAAAGTTTTTAATAATGCTACTTATACTTTGTCTGGTGTTTATTATCCTACTATGCATTTATTTTTAATAGAATATGTTAATATTGCTGTTTTTTTGTGATTATGAAAATGATGCTTAGTCAGGTTAGACTATCATAGCAGTGCAAGAAAAATGATTAAGTTATTATTATAGCATTACTCTTGTTTATTTGGTTGCCATTATTTTAAATCCACATATTAAATTAGATGGTTTATATGATTATCTTAGTGCTTATTATTATGATTATTTACATTTGAATGAAAAAGTGGGTATTAAAACTATACAATGAGATGTTAAAGACACTATAGTAGCGTCGTATAATGAATTTTGAAGTAGATATGATTTAGCTAATAGTAGATCTTCCCAACCTAATACCTCACAAAGCAAGGAGGGTGGTAGACTTGACAGAGGGTAGGATCTGCTCATTAGTAAGAAAAAAAGACAAAATGGAGCAACATGTAATATTTGCGAATTATAAAACTATTTAACCATTTGTTTTGAGTTTCGTGATTTCTAACATGGTATAGATTTCAAAATTCTAGAGCGATGAAAGAGTCACTCAACTAATTACCCAGTTCTCGCTCTCATCGCAAGAAGAATGTTAGTAACCCCTTATTTAACAGTTGCAGTTGAACAAATATTTAGTGTTGGAGGATTAATTTTAGATGCCTGCCGTTCAAGATTTAATTCAGATGTTGTTGAGGCTCAAGCTTGTGTTGATGACTGGATAAAGGCTAAATTTCAACAACAAGAGTTGGATCGAGACGACGAATTCTTCAATAGTGATGGTGGAGATACTACCGCCACGAATACTACAATGGATATCGACGATTGATGATGAATTAAGTTGAGGTTATTGAATGTAAAAGAATTACATGGGCTTTATTTCTTCTATCCCAAGAAGATATGTAGGGCGCTTGATTATAATTCATTAAGTTCAAGC
The DNA here is from genome assembly GCA_028455895.1 of Rhodomyrtus tomentosa. Classification (NCBI taxonomy): domain Eukaryota; kingdom Viridiplantae; phylum Streptophyta; class Magnoliopsida; order Myrtales; family Myrtaceae; genus Rhodomyrtus; species Rhodomyrtus tomentosa. The sequence continues at coordinate 27,633,371 of JAPCWY010000008.1, forward strand.
TCATTTCCCCTCCCTTTTTTCCCCAAATTTGATTGTAATGCACAATTTGATTATAATTTATAATTTATAATTTTATTATTTATTATTAAAAATTTATTTTAAAAATTGAAACCGGAACCGGCCGGAAACCAGAATTGCCCCTTCACGGGCCAGTTCCGGTTCAAGCATTTCCATGAATCAGAACTGACGGTTCACGGCCCGTGGCCATGTCTAAACATGAGAAACTAAAAATGATTTCCGTTTTTTCAAAAATGAAAAATGTTTTCCCCAAAGTTAGAAGGATATTTTTCGTTGATCGGAAAATATTTTCTTTGACCACATATTTTTCACCCCCCAAACGCTGGAAATTGGGAAGAATTTTTTTCCCGTGAAACAAATGGAGCCTAAGCGTGAAATATTCGAAACTCGTGATCTCTTGCCTTGATACCATGACATGTTTTGCGCGATCATTGCCAATTGTTTGAAAAACTAAATCCGTTGGATTAATACGCGTTCTAATATTGGAATATTGCAACAGAAGGAACCTAAGAAAAGCTATCCGACCACATCAAATTAGACTAGTAGGTAGTTGATAAAAAGGCCAAACGAGCATGAGTTGCAAGATGTATCTGAACAGGTTAGAATAGGGGTCGAATTTCTGAGGCGAAACTTCCCTCAGCCTTCCATCCTTTTCTGTTTCCACTCTCATGCTAAGTCTCATTGGCAAAACCAGCACCAACCCCCCACCCTTTTTTAAGGGAATGGCTCGTCCTCACGCAATTGTGGATTCTTTGCACCATCTTTAGCATACACCCGACACTGTTCAGCAATCAGCAGTTTGACATGATTCCTCTGTCGTTATTACGCACTTCATATATGTTTTCCTGGGGTCGTACTCGTATCTTCGATCTTGAATCAAAAAGGGGGAGGGAATTTTCCACGTGCTTCATGCCCAACCGTCCTCCTACATTTGTCGTATTGTGGGGGTGAATTATTGCGTGATATTTAAGATAAAAAAAAAAACAAAAGGGGTGGCCCCAAAAAAAGTTCTTCTAAAGAGGACAATCGATTCACCTTGTCCTGCGCATGTCGTGCCTTAGAAAAGGTTGCATTTTTCAACACCTAAAAATACTTGAAATCTGTGATTAATCGATGGGAATTAGGAAACGAAGGAAATGGGAGGCCACTGTCATATTCTCCGAGTAGATTAACTGACTTATGGTGCGATTTAATTCGCGTACGCATTTAGATATATTAAAATGAAGTGTTCTTCAAGGCTTCATTTGTTTCGCCAATAATGCGAGGTTTTTGGAAAATATTTTCTGAAAAACTATTCCAAATCTAAGGACTGGCCTTTTGAGTCCTAAGAGTTTTGTCTGAAGAAGGGAAAGAATATCCAGGCATGACGTCTATTGATTGATCTGAAAACGCATTGTATGACCACATTTCTTACTAGAAGAAAATGAAAATATTTTTTGGTATTTGGCTAAACTATGAGAAAGACCCGAAAAATGTTTTATGTCATTTTGTATGGAGAATTGGATTTGATTTTCTTCCATGGACTCCTTTTAGTAACTTTTTATTTTTTCTATTTTTTCATTTCATTTCTTAAATTTGAATTTTTTAATTATTTATGTTTTTTTCCTTTTGGCTTCGACGGGTAACTAACCACGGCGACGGCTGGAGAGCCTCGAACTTGCTGGCCCGTATTATGGACGATTGTTGAGCGGCCAACCATTCTCGTGGACAGCGGTCGATGAAGGAAGGAGCGGCGGGCAGAGGAAGGATGAAAAATGTGAAAAAAATAAAAGATAAACTATACAAATTAATAATTAATAATTTAAAATATAATTTTGAATTTTTTTAAAATAAATAAATAATGAAAAGAAAGTAAAAAATATTTACAAAGAAAGAAAGTATGAAGAGAGAAGAAAGGAAAGATGTGCAAAATATTCTCATGATTTCATTTTCTCAAAAAGAGGAAAATATTTTCCCCACTTTTGAAGGATTTTTTCCATGGGCAAAAAATATTTTCCTAGACTTGCTTATTTTCGGGTCCAAATGCTAAAAAATCTGAAAAATTATTTTTCGTGAAACAAACCAACGCTTATAAATTTGCCACATTATTGTAGGTTGCTAGAGTTCATCTTAGAAGAAAAGGTTTTCGTACTTTTTACATACAAATAGCAAAGTGCATGTTAATTGAGTATGTTTGTTGGAGTGAAAGTGTTTTTCGAGAATTGATTTTTCGGACTTTTACCTATTTGGTTTGCCAAAAATGACTTAATCAATAGAAAAAACTTTTTGATTAACGAAAAGTTCATGCATAAAATTAGGAAAGTGAATGTCCCATTTGAAGAGGTGAAAATACTTTTTGGAATTGCTCTCGATCTTTTTTTTTTATATATTTTTAAATAGTTTTCGTTTACACTTTATATATATATATATATATATTCTATATTATATATATTTTTTCTTTTTCTTCTTCACCCACCAATCGTCGGGCCTTAGTGATGGTCGGAGACCTGCCATACAAGGTCAAACCTTACCAGATCCTAGTGAGGTTTAGCCTCGCTAGCCCCGGGCAAGCTCGTTCATCGTTGGCTGCTTAACGAATTCGACCTTGTGTGACTAGTCGTCCATCACTAAGGCTCAACATTTGGCAGAGGAAGAAGAAATAGACAAAAAAACACACACACACGCGCGCGAAGTATTATCATATATAAATAATAGAATATTTAGAATTTAGAATTTTTTTTCTTCAGATAAAGTTATCAGATTGAAATCATTTTACAAATAGGAACTAAACATCAAAAAACGCTTTCGGTAACATATCACTAGACAAAAGAAAACAAACTGTTTTCTAAAAAATGATTTTCAAGAAATCACTTTCCTTTATCATGGAGTTTTCCTTTAAACTGTTGACATCTGATTTTTTATCAGGTATTTTTTCTTTATATTAGGAAAACTCATAAAAAATTCATAAAAAATTGAAACATTATCATCTTTGGTGTCCTTTTCCATGATTATGGCATTTTTGAACAAAAAATAAATTTTCATATTTTTTGTATTTTTTAGTATTTTCGAAAAATAGGAAAATAGATGAAAAATCAACAAAAATAGCATTTGATGTCACAAAATTTGAAAAGGTGTTCTATATTTTTATTTTAATTCCCTTGTCATTTTAACCTCATCAAAATTCAAAATTCAAGTATAATTTTGTGTGTTTCTTTGTAACATATGGGGTTGAATTTGTCAAAAAATATGTTTTGAGTCTTTTTAATTTAGAATTTCTGCATTTTAGGAGTCTTGACATTCAATTCAATTGTCCTGAATTGTAATTTAGCTCAATTATTTGCTTATATTACTCAATTGTACGAATTGGGTAAAATTGCATACTTTTATTTCAATTTAGTCCCTAGATTTGGGAAAAATAAAATTACTTTTAATCTATGGACTTTGATGTGAAGATAAGACTTCTCCCTTATGTTTTTGACCATTCTGAATCGATCGGTGGGGATAATCAGGTCTGATTTGGCCATTAGGGTTTTCAATTTGAAATTTGGATAATCGAATCCTACATTAAAATTAGGGCTTTTGATCAATTCATGATAATATTTTGGGGAAAATGGCATTTTCATATAAAATTCATCCCCTTGAGTTCAATTTGGTGATTTAATTTGACAAATTGCAAAGATTTGTAGGTCAATTTGAAGAAAACAAGTCAATTAGGTCTGTAGAATCGAACCAGGTTCGACCCAACAACCCGGTGTAATATCCTTCCCCAAAATTCACGTCATTTTCGAACATTATAGACTGAATTTCAATCAAAGAATTGGAGCACTAATTGGCCATGATTAAAGGAGCTTGAGGAGGGGTTCTAACCTCCAAGATTATTCACGTCGATCGGTGCCGACGACATGACCAATGGTCGCCGGAGATGGTTGAAATTGGCTGGTCAATATTTCGAACTTGCAAAAGTCAACATTCGTCAAATGCAAACCAAATCCGTGCCAAATTTGACAGAAATAGAGCACGCCGGAGGAACTAACGGAGCTGGATGGAATCCCCTTCGTTCCCAATGCAGTTTGGACATAAAATCACATGACCTCACGTGCAATTCAAGTCGGTGGATGCTCTCCCCCGATTGCGCGCCTGTTTTGGTTTTGAATATAGCCTTCAAAGAGGTTCTAGAATGGAGGAGGTCGATCATTCTGTTCTCAGGCAAAAACAGAATAGAGAGAGAGAAAGAGTTTTAGAGAGAGAAAGAGCTCCCTCAGATCGCCACAACCAGAACTTTGACCGAGAGTTGTTGATCCTCAATCTAGCCGATTTAGGCCAAGTCGAGCCTCCGGACCACTGCGAAAAGCTTGCTTGAGCTCTGTGGAGTCGATTGCACCAGCTTGCATAGCCTGCGATCTTGAAAAATAGTGAAACACTTTTTCGAGCATCATTCTAAGCATCAATGGCGGAAATCGTCTCCAACCTATATTTCGCGAATTAGAGTGTGCATTTTACTCCTAAAACATCACTGGCCATCATCGCATCTTGTTTTTGCATCGATTTCGCTTGAAAACCTTGACTCGAACCTTTAACTTAGCTTGGCCTGGTCGATCAATGGCCATACTATTTTAGCCATTGCGAGCTCAATCGGAGCTCGAGGTAAGTTTCCTGAACTCCTTGTTGTGCTCCTATGTGAAGGAATTGCTCTGAATTGCTGCGAGTTGTATGATTGAAGTTTTCATGGCCATACTGGTACGAGCTCATCTGTGTCTGATTTTGCGGATAATGTAGATCGATTCATAGATATAATATAGGGGATGTTCAGGCGAGTCAATTGGTGGTAGTCTGAGGTTAATTGGTCGAGGTTTCACCGTTGTATCCTTGCCGGAGGCTCTCGGCCATTCACTATAGGTGGAGGTTGCTCTACAAAGAAGACGACGACGTGACGGTCAACGAGTTAACACGCCGACGTGGTGCTGATGTGGCATGCCATGTGGCGGCCACGTCAGTTAGGTCGTTAGGGTTGGGAGTCAGTCTGTTAGATGATTCGATGGCCTAGGTTTGGCCACGTGTTGGCTTGGTGGCCGTCGGATCAATTTCAAATTCTCTGATTAATAAAAAATTAATTTTTAGAAATAAAAATATAAATTGGTAGATCGGACGATCGAGGATTAGCAAAGTCGTTAGATCATGGCCGTTGATCTAGGTGATCAGATCTAACGGTCGAGATTCGGTCGGCTTTTGATTTGGACCGTAGGATTAGTCAATAGATCCTAAAAACATGAAGTAATCACGTGGTCGAATAGGGACCGTAGAATTAGAATAAAAAAGAAAATCAAAAGAAAAATGAAAATTGGCAAACAACGTTGTTTCTGGCCTTCGGGTCACGCGGGTCCGTGTTTGGGCTAAGCACCCGTTCACGTGAATCGGGCCGACCCGGTCCAAGAAAATTCTTTTTTAAAATAAAAAAAGAAACCATTTTCAATAAAAAAATCAGAAAAATTCTAGAAAATTCTTAAAAAATATTAGAAAATCCTAGAAAATCCAAAAAAAATAAAAAAAATAGAAAAAATTATAAAAAATTCCTAGTTATTCCAGGAATGTCCAAAAATCGAGGGATGCTTATAGACAACTGGTTGTTCCCATTATTAGAGTTTCTTATCAGTCATATCCTGATTTGACGGCTATACCTTTTAGAGGTTAATTGTCCCTGCTTATATTCGAGATCATTTGAAAATGCCTAGATTAGGATTGGGCCAATTAGGTGGCGAATCCTTCTGTTAGGGTTTTCCAATTTCGACTTTTTTTTCGAAATGACGATTCTACCTTTCAAAAGGTAGATCGCCTTTTTCATTCTGATGGCTTGTGGAAATTGCTCAAAACTAAGCGACGGGTCGGGTGGGTGGTCAGACTTTCTGTCTGAAATTTTCACATTTTATTTCTATATTTAGAAAAATGACGATTTTCCCCTCAAAGGGTAAATCGTCTTTTCAAATTTCAGAAAATTTTGAAATTTTTTGAAAAATATGAAATAGATCAATTGATGTTCTATCTTATTTTTTAGCCCTTTTGATTTCATATTTCTTTTAGAATGACAATTTCACCCTTTTTGAGAAAATTGTCCAAATTTTGTCAAAATTACGATTTTGCCACCTCATGGGCGAATCATGTCTAAATCATTCTTAAGCCTTGACTGACACTTTTCTAGGTCAATATGGCCTTACTAGAGATGTCATATTGTATTCATGTGATTTATCTACATACCTTGGATCCTTGATTTGCACACCCTATTTTATTGCTTGTAAGTGTTAGGATAGCCACTCCTATCTGCATGAACTCCTATATTTAGGGTTCGTACCCCGTTCGTCAGCATGTAACATTAGAGTTAGATAATTCAGTCAACTTAGATACTGAAAAGGTGCTAACTCTGATAGTTGGCGTAATTAAGTATCCGATCCTACTTATCTGGTTCTCGCAGAATCGAATATAAATTCTCAACTATTCAATAGATTTTTCAATCGTGCTCTCCACGAAAAGATTGGTGGCGACTCTTTAGCATGCAAATATAGCACATGTCGCTAGACCACACTGAAGATCAACCATGTATACTTCCGTTGTGACTTGGGTAACGAGTCTTGGGAGAGGCCTGCGTTCGACCAGATGGACGGCCCATTAACCCTCATCTCCGTAGTCTACTCGTGATTTGAGGGTCGCGACATAATCAAATGGCACTCTAAAGCTTCATTTGTTTCACGAAAAATAAATAATTTTACAATATTTTCCAAGAAAAATTCACTTATTTCTGTTGAAATAACTAGTTAATAAGTTCTCGTTTTTTACAACGATTCATGTCTCAAAATTTGTATAGACTTTGAATATTTTTCATTTCCTCATTTCTGTATGCTATATAGGTGATGATTTTTAGGAACATACTTTTTAAATCACTCATTTTTTGCAAAAGAAACGGAGCCTAATTTATTGTTCATCATCTTTCTCTTCTCTCTCTCTTTCTTTTATTATTTAATTGTTACTCATTTGTACTTAAGAAATATATTTTACTCTAGCATAACGAGACTCAAGCAACTTGCGGAGGGAAATAAGAAAACAAGAAAAAAACAAAGAAAAGAAAATGAAGAAAAAGAAACAATTTTACAAAAATTGCATCAGCCACGTAAGAGAGCTGGTGGTGGCTAGATGGACATCAAAATTAGCCAGAAAGATTACATTAACAATTGTCAAAATATTTAGAATTAAATTGACATTCATACAATACATTTATGATTTTTCTTTCAGAATGATCCCGAGTTTATGTTAGGAAAAATGACACAAATGGTCCATGAACTTTAACTTAATATGCAATGTGGTCTCTAAACTTTTAATTTATTCAATGTGATCCCTGAATTATATGTACATGTTCAATTTAGTTTTGTTCAATCTTGTCCTTTCATTAATTCATAGTGACAACATTAAATATTTTCATATAATCCATGGGCTAGATTGAACGTAAACCACAAGTTTAAGGACCATATTATATAAATTTAGAAGTCCAGGGATGAAATTGCTCATTGAAATATAATTTTGGGACCATATTGAACAGATTAAAAGTTCAAAGATCACATTATACATTGGATCAAAATTTATGGATCATTAGTGTGGTTATACACTATCAGATAATGTCGTAGTTTTGCTACATATTTGTTCTCTAGATGAGGTTTTATGGGCTCGACGTTGGGCCCTCTCCAAGCCCAACTTTGATTCCCTCGCCTCCAAGTTTTGTTTTCTACTCGCAAGCCTCGCCTCCTGAAGTTCATAGCCCCAAAACTTCAGAAACAATAGGACCGCAAGATGGTTTGTCTTCATCTTCACATCTAATGACACGACCAGAGATTGCAAACCTAATACGACTGCAATCGAAAGGATGAGGTGTTTCTTCCGTTGGATCCACTCTCCTGAGGAAGAAGCAAGCAAAGCTCACGCACTGAGCCATACCGATGCAAGCGCACGGGCTGGAGATATTTGAAGTTGGGCCATGTGAGGCTCCTTACCAAATGGGCTTCTTGATCGGCCGGAGGTTCTATGGTCTGATACAGAGCAGGTTGTCTAGAGACCTCATCCTTCAAAACCAGCTCCTGCCATGGGCAAGAGCTCCGGAATCACCTCGAAGCTCTGTGCGAAAATAACCGGAACAAGTTCCCTCGCTACTGGGACGAGCTCGTTGGGATAGCCGGAGGGAGTGGCGTGCCTGTTCTCGTGCTCGATGTAATCCTCTGTGTTTGTTTGCCATTCAATAGAAACGAAGGAAGAGAAAGAACCGTGTGATGTGATCCCGTTGGTTTTATGTTTGGCTGCTGATATATCACATAACTTGAACCATTCATGTGCAGATAGTATTGATAAACTTCAGGAAGGAGATCCTACCCTTCATCCCGGAGAAGGAAACGAAGTCAGACCCGCCCGAGATAGCCATAGAGTGTTCCGACGTATTGGTTGTCGGCGAGAAGATGGCCGTCGCTGCACACAACGAAGACGCCAATGTCGCTCTGGTTGGCCACACGTAAGGTTTGAATATTTTTTCCTCTGTCGAGATTCATGAAATTCAATTCGAATGTTATCAGCCAGAGTTTAATTTCGCATGTTTGCTTAACGAAACGGGATGGGTGACTAGCTATGTTGCAACGACACGATACGATACGCTGATACGTAAATTCTAAAAAAATAGTAAATTCCGACACGTTAGGACACCTTATATAATAATAATAATAATAATAATAATAATAATAATAATAATAATAATAATAATAATAATTTTTATGATTTCAATAATAATAACATCATAAATAACATAATAAATCCTTATAAGGCTAAATAGCATCATTTCATTCTATCAATGTTCCGAATTGAAAAATTTAACTACATTTAATTTCTATAATACATAAACTTGGAGGGAAAAAAGACAAGCACTACATAATTCATATTTCACCAAAAATAAGCGGAAGAAAAAAAAAAGAGTTCCATTTCAACATAAATAACAAGAAGCCATTCATCTACATTGTCCGCTCCTTTTGACACAAGAGTCAACTATATACTGTGTCATTTTCCCCTTTTTTTTTTGTAATTTTCCAAGATTGCCCCAACATGTCCCCCCGTTGACCGCGCGTCGTAATTTCGAACACGCGTTGACCACGTGTCCGACCGTGTCCGGAGTGTGTCGGACACGGACATGTATTGGGTACGCAAAAAAAATTCCGACAGTGCGTGTTCGTGTGACATAGGTGACTAGTGACGGTTGCTTCTGTTGCGGTATGTGCAGCTACTTTGTTAACATGATCTGTAAATTAGAGCATTTTAGGAAATTGTAATATTTACTTTGTTTTGTCCCACGTTTATTTTATCTCATGATAAGGAAGAGTCCTAGGGTTTAGATTTTATGGTATGTATATATACAAAGTATTGTAAATTGAAAGGTTAATGATGAAATTTTCCCGACATTCACGTGTGTTTCTTCACATCAAGGGTACTCTGTCGAATGGATTGTGCTTCATTTCATACACGTATGCAGGCGAGCTCCCGAGCTGCGCTGTCGGATTCAACAACAATGGAATCGTAAGAAAGCTCAAACGCATGCTGAATCAGTAATACCAGCGACTACTTCGCATCCGATGCAGTAGACAAATTTGAAAGAACCGAATCCTATCGAATTTCCTGTAATCTCGAGCCCTTGGGTATTGACATTTCCGAAATTCCTGATGAATGAACTTGTACTCGAAATGAGATGTTCAGGGATTTACACTCAATGCAGTACCTCCCTCTAAAGAAGAGATTGTAGCAGGTGGGATCGGAAGGAACTTCATCTCCAGAGATCTCCTCGAGGCAACGAGCATGACCGATGCGACCATTGTAAGGCCTTGTTCTCATTTTGTATCTCACGTTTGCTGATATGGACAGTCTAATTTGCTGATCTTTTCTACTTCTCTGCCAAGAAAATCCGCTCTGCAGAAGCATCCGTAGGGCACAGCTACAATCTGATCGACCTGAAGGCACGAAGAATCCACAACATAGTGACCGCATCGGGGACCCGGCTTTCGGTTAGTGAAGTGGATGAAACTCCGTTCTTCCATGCAAACATGTACCTGCATCTTCGAGTCAAGCAGGTATTTTACCCGCAATCCAACTAGCTAGAAGATGATATAACGCCGGAAGCCTCGCGCACTCCATTGCAGACATGAACAATTCAAGAGAATTGCAGACAGAAGTGATTGAATCAATGCATAACCGAAACAAAACTCAATTGTCAGGCACGTAGTGACAGAAATTCTGAATCACCAAGTAGTTTTCTATTTCCATTTACACCGGAATTTTCTAAATTGCTGTTCAGGTAGAAGATGAGAATTCGATAAGAAGGCGAAAGAGAGCGGCTATGTCACCGAAGAATTCTAAACAGGACTTCCTGTCACTCCTTGGAGATACAGATGATTCGAAATATCCCATCTACATGTCAGGTAAACCAGAACAGTAATGGGAAAATTGTTTCTTGTTCTTCTCCATTTTGTCCTCTGTTTCTAACCGTAATCGTATTCAAGGTCCAACGCTGTACATGCTATGCACGGCTCTGGTCGATCTGGATGAGCGGACACTGCGCATGATTATAGGGAATCCAAAGAAAGGAGAAGTTTCTCATACCTTCTCTCTGTCCTCACCAGATCTCAGGAAGCTGTGCTGAGAACCTCCAAGCGGCTCATTTTGCTCTGATGAAGTAGGGAAGACGAATGTGGTTTCCAGGGCTCTCATCCAGGTTTCTGCACACCTATTGAGTGGCCCTCTCCTGTCATTTTTTGTCGAAACTCTACTTAGGTAATTTTTTTCCGGCTAAGCGGCGACATACTACAGTGAAGGTCCGGTATGAGATGCAAAAGTTTTAACTCCTCATAGCCGGTCGGTCACTAGATTCATGTCTTGTAACAGTTAGAAACTTGAAATTGACAATATGCAAGATTCTGTTAATGCCATACTTATTTGTTATTTAGCAGCAGAAGCTATCCGGCTCAGCACTGCAAAAAAGTGAACTATATAGTTCTTTGCTACTTGATATTTTAGTTTCACGGCTCATGGAATTTGGCGACGCCAACACCGAAGAGGTTCCCAATGGATCTCCCATTTCCCTTATCAAATAGGAACAACCTGCGGCAACCACAATAGTACAAACAGTAACAATAATAACTATGCTAAAACACTTCTGTTTACCATAAGAACTTATAGTATGCCTCAACACAGAAGTATACACCGTAACTGTTCAAAAAAGTAGGCGAATTCTCGCAATCATCTGCGACATGGATGACTCCAAGCAGAAGTGCACCATGAAAGGAACCTCAACGGACCATGATGTGATCAATACAGGCTCTTAATTTTTCCAGATTTCATTTGTGAATTCTGTACTGTTCTATATCGGTATTACAAGGATATTCATACTCTTGAACAAGCAATAGAACACGTCATCAGAAAGAAGTGGAGAACCATAATCACAGTCGAGACTTGAGAGTATTGGGAATGATATACATGGGCTAGGAATCTGGGAAATTTTGACTGACAGCCGCAGCATCCGTTTGCTGGTTCCTCCTCATACAACTCAATGCTTTACACCAATGAGAAACCTCTGGAAGCTCTTAACCGTGAGCGCTGCCCCTTCGACCTGGCTTCAATAAGCTTTGCTTTCAAAGTGTTCTCCTTTATGACAGGCGGCAATTTCGAAGATGACTCCGATACATCCGGATCATTGGATGACTGTTTCACCATCCATGGTCGTACTGGACTCGCCTGTGTCCTCCATGCTGTGTTACTGCATGAAGCCTCCCCAAAGTCAACATCGGGATGGACAGTACCTCCACTTGACAACTTTATTTGACTCTTTATGAAGTCATCCAGCATGGAATTTGCATTTAAACTGCGGACTTCAGATTTGTTCTTTCTTTCGTGACTAAACTCATCCGTTGCTTCACGTTTGTCCAATTTGTGGGTACTGGTAACCTCAACTGGGCTTCCATCACCCCTTTTATCCCTTGTGGTTCCGGATTTTTCAGACTTAGCCTGAAAACTGGATGGATTCTGAGTTTTCCTCCTCCCACGAGGTGCGCGTTTTTTCTTGGTTAGCTCTGTTTTGACTTTGTCATCAGTATTATTATCTGAGGCTTCTTCCTCATATGCCTTAAACTCACCATGGGTTTGTCGATTAAGCTCAAAACAATTAGAATCACTTCCATCAGAGTCGTCTTCATCACCCAGATCTTGAGGCGCGCTTACAATCTCATTCAGAGGAACAGATTCAAGTGAATTTCGCCGTTCCCTTGGCAATGTGTTGTCGATGCTCTCAAGGGCGTCCTTCCTTTTAGCTTGAAGGAATGTCTCAATTTCGAAGCTCAATTTGTCCGCAACTGAACACTTTTCTGCAGAACCACTTTGGGCTCCTTCTAACTTCATCTGCATCCGCTCATCAAGCCATGATTCAGATATGTGGAGAATCAAACGGTCACGTTCAGATCCTCCAGCCCAATCCTTGTCATACCTTTGTTTCAATGAATGAACCTCATGTTCATAGTCTCTTATACCAACAGCAAACTCGTCACAGAGATCTTCCAATAGTTTCCTTGATTTTCTCTCCTGTTCCAACTCTTTCAAGGCATGAGAAACAGAAGATTTTGCATCAGAAAGTTCTCGAGCTAACTTACGGTGTAGGCTCTCTGAACGCTTTCTTAACTTCCTCTCGTCTTCTAGCTCATCTCTTGCTGACTGAACAGCAGCATGAATTCGGTCTTGTTCCTTACCCTTCCAAACTATTTTATCTTCTGAAATTTGCTTCATCAAAGCATCTATCTCGTGTCGATCAGCTTGTTGGTCCCGAAGCAACTCTTTAATCCGGACACGGGCATGATCAAGCTCCATCTTCAATGCTTTTATCAGTGATATATTGGATGCATGCTGCTCTTCCAAGCTCCAAATACGGTTGAGTACTTTTAGAAGTTCTGTTGATGTTTTGAGGCTGTAATGTGGCTCATTAACTCTTCTTTTGAAGTCTAAAGAACTAGAAGGAGTGACTGCTGGGTTATATGGGGTTACCTGCAACAGCATGGTACTTTTGAGTCATTATGCCCGCGTTAACATTATGTTCATAGTATCACTAATACTTGAAAAGCCTTAAGCAGCGACAGAGCCATGGTAGTGACGAACTGAGAAGCTCTACACAATAAGCTCATTGACTGAATTGTGCATGAGGCTTAAGCAAATTTGTGCAATTTAAATTACAGAACCCAGAGTTTTAATTAAGAATGGTCTCAAAAACAGTGCCTTATACAAAGATGTTCAGTCTGTCCAAGAGGAGAAGAATATGAAATGTTCAAGTGGTGCAGTCAATTCTCCTGTCAATGAAAAGATATTCCTCACACAAATCAACACAAAAGGATAACCAGTTTATTTATGAGAAAGGAACAAACATAAACGGTCTGCTGTAATTTTGCCAACATATGGTTAAATTATGGTCCTTTACCTCAACATGCTTAGATGAAAGAAAACAGACAGAGGTTCTACGAGTAGACTCAACCCTAATGCATCAAAACACAATTCCCTTTACTCGAGAGCTGGAACTCAAGTGAAAAGCAGAATTACCTCCATCGAACTACCATAACTTGCTGGGGAAACAGGCTGTATGGCACGATTATTCCTTTCAATTGATCGATGATGTTGCATGAGAGATGCCGCGACATGCCTCCTTAAACTGCTTGTACTATCTGGCTGGTAGATGGCACAACCCAACTTAGTTAGTAATAATACCTCGTCAGCTATGTCCCATACTGAAGTACCGAACAGCAATAATAACGGAAAGCATCTATCATGAAGATTGCTGCGCTGAGCACATGATTAAGATGAACAAATGAAGGATCTAGCGATTCAAATTAATATGACAACAGCATAATTGCTTTTAGCTGTCAGAGAAAGTAGGGCAAAGAAACAGAGATATCTATACCCTACAAAAGCTTCTGAAGTGAAATTAGCAGAATTGGACCTCCGCTGAACTAATTCATATGAACAGACGAAAATGTAGGGCAACCTTGACAACAGTTAACAAGGACATGTCCGAGGAAAGACTGTTCTTTCCGTCAAATTTTTCCTATTCGAGACACAACAATCTCCTGACTGGAGCAGTCAAGCACAGATGCATCAAGCATCAATGGAACTATGAAGCTGCTTGTGGCCATACTGATGCCATTTTAGGATCACAAAGAGATGCAGACTGAAATACCCTCGTGAGTGTTTCTCTAGACACAGACCAAAAACTCCAGAGTCACACAGAACTTCAGTGGATACGCCATACGAAGAGCGATACGAGACTGGTCATGATCTAACAAACGGAGCAAAACACAAACATCCGAAATAAAAACACAATAGATAACCCTCTAACGGATAAACCAGACCGGACAAGAAACACAGTCCCAGTCATCACAAACCCAGATCACAAAAGCCAATCAAAGAAACCAAAGCATGCACCTGTTCAGGAGAACTCGGAGAAGGGTCAGCCAAAAAGTGAGAGAGCTCAAACCCACCATCGCCACCGCCTCCGCCTCCGCCTCCGCCGCCATCCTTGTCCTTGCGGAGGCGGCGCAGCCCAAGTGGGATATTGCCAAGATTGCCATTGTGGTGGTGCATTCCGGAAGAGGCCAGGTAGTGAGTGAATTCCCAGAGAGCAGCTGCGAGCTTTCTTGCAGAAATACGATGACAAGAGGAGGAAGGGTTGGAGCCAGAGGAGGCAATGATAGCTCCACGCGCAAAGAACTCGAGTCTCACTGGAGTGCTGGGGCCACCACATCTTTTGCTTAGAATTACGCCTCTTCTTAACTTTTCTCCCAAATTTTCCTCCTTTTCTGCTGCCTCTTCCCCACTTTTCCCTTCCCTTTTCATGTTTCTCTCTCTTCTCTCTCTCTCCCCTCACTCTACTCATCCATTTTCTTTTTCTTGGGTTTTTAAAAAAGAAAACCTTCTTTACCTTTGCCCCCTCTTTTTGGGGGACTTGGGGTTGGAGCGGGGAGACTGATCAGTGATCACTGTGCGGCAGAAGTTTACTTCAAAGCTGATCTCTCTCTCTCTCCCTCCCTCTGTGTTCTTCTCTGTAATAGTTCTTCTTCACTCTTGAGTCTGGTTCTCCAGAGAATTATGGCGCCTTCTTGACAGCTTTGCTCGACAGCTTCCCCAGACATCCATCCACGGCCTCTGTGTGAATAACACTGATCAGAGAAAGAGGAAAGTCAAAACCGGTTCGGTCGGATCAGGTCGGCCCGCAAGAAGCCCCCCCAAAGGCCAAATTCAGGTGTCACCCGACTTATTACTTCGGCTAGCGATGAGTCGAGAGAGGACCGATGCTCCGGAGTCCGATGGGCTCATCGGCTAGCTCGAATTATCAATGGTTCGTGGTCACATAGGGTGTAATCAAGCCGAGTCAGAACAGACGTCAGAACAAATAAAAAGTGCCAGGCTCCAACTTGACTGGGCTCCTCGAAATTCGGTTCTTGTCCGATCCGATGTTAATTTCGTTAGCTGAGCTCCATTAGTGTAGAAATTTAAGATGCTTGAATTCGCCTCGATTCACTTCACAATAAAGTTATAAAATGAACTCAAGCTCGAGTGCCGACTCAAGCTTATTAAGCTCAAATTTTCTCTCCTACACTGTGCATGACTATGCCAAACTGAAAGGAATTTTTTTTTTGTATGTGTGTATTTCCCTAACTATTCTACTATTTTTGAAAAGAAATAATGGGCCGCCTTGAGAGCCGTTGAGCTAAATATTAGCGAGTTCAAGCTCAACTTACCAAAAGTCTTGAGTAGCTCGAGTTTGAGCTCAATTCCAATGAGAGCACATGGCAAGTTGTCGTGAATTGAATTCGAGATAATTTCTAGATAGAAATATTTTTCTCTATTATTATTATTGGGCTAATTCCCTAAAAAAGCATCAACTTTAAGTATAACGACGATTATGACCAAATTTTTTTATCTCATAAAAAATCATCAGCTTCAAGTCCAATGACAATTTTGATCTTAACTTTTTTTTTTAATCTCAATAAAAATAATCAACTTTAACTCATGTGTCAAATCTGGTGGCCATTATTGTCGATTTCATCTTCAAACCTGTTGAGCCCTACTGCTTGTGGAAATAGTTTAACAGCTCGTTCATTTGCTTCTAGTGTAGACCTGTTTCGGCTCTCAGAAATGTACACCTTGCAGCAGGCAAGAACCATTTTCAACATCGTTGGCAGCTTCACTTGCCTTTAAAAGTTGCACAAACAGGAAACAAAAAAAAAAAAAAAAGATGATAAAACGCCACGACCATTAGCAATCAGTGGCCTTTTTTGTTGGTGACCACATACTTAGTCCACTCCATCTGCCAAACTCACTGGAGAAGAGTGTTGCAGCTGAATAATGACGAAATCAACATGAAGTTACCGCATATACCAAAGCCCGAAACGCATCATGTTTACAAACAAAGTTCCTAAATATTACACATTAAGAGTCTTCACTAGCTCTTCTTTAAAACTAGATAGTGCAAGTGACTCAAATACTTCCTGATTAGCTAAACCGGCCATTCAGTCACTAAACTTTCTAAATTCATGATAATGGCGATGCCCCTTAATGTAACTCAATACAGATTCTTCATTAAACGAGCCTTAATTAGTTCCAAATTAATGACGGCCGGATTTGGGACTTGAATTAAAGTTGGTGATTTATTATGTGACGGAAAAAAGTTCCGGCCAAAATCGTTGTTGGACCTAAAGTTGATGTTCTTTTATGAGACGAAAAAAGTTTGGTCCAAAATCGTAATTAGATTTAAAGTTAGTGATTTTTAGGGAATTAGCCCTATTATTATTAGACGAGTTAAATGACACAAAATTTTCATTCCGGGAACATAATTTTTTTTTTTAATTGATAACACCATAAAATTTCTACGATCGGCAATCAGCAATTAAAATTCATTTTTTTATTTCTGTTACACAAATAGAGAAGTAGAAAATTTCTCACACCCTAGATTATCAGGCTCTGGAAAATGCAACAATCCTATAACAATCATAGTTTATCACTATATCCCCAGGCAATAACAAGACCTCTTCCAACCGATGTGAAAATTGGGATGTTATAAACTTCCCCACATGTTTTTTTTTTTTTTTTGACCTTACAAGCTTCTCCGCTTAAAGAACCACACTTGCTGTCAATGTTGATTCGGATCGCATGGCGTTACTTCTTCTGTCGCAACTCGTTCGAGCTCGAGCTTTCTCTCGCCACAACAATTCAAATGCAGAAGCAAATTGAGTTTATTTTTTATTTTAACCCGCAATGGTAAACTGATATACTCCTGACATGTTACGCAGAATCCGGAGGGAGCCACGGCCACAATTTTTTTTTTTTTTGGTGGTCAAATAGGAACACAGCTCAGCTGCGACGCCTTCTGCAGCATATTTATTTCCGTGACGTGTTGGAATTTTAGTTCGTGCGTTCTGGAATCGGACCTTGAAAATGCTCCTATCAATACACGTCGATAGAAATAATGAAATATTGGGCTATTTGAATATTTGAGAAATTTCTACAATTTTGCAATCTGATGATTTTTGCGGCATTCTAATTTTCCTGTCATTTCAAGACTCGTTAATGAGAAAGTATGTAACGATGTATTTCAGTTGTATCTCGCTTGGATCTGATCAATCTTGAATTGACTGACCAAGGGGGAAAGTCTAATGCGAGACAAGGTACGTGGACCTAAGAAACTCGAATAGGAAATGACGCTTTGACTATAAGGATTGTTGAGGGGATATTTAGAGCCATAAAATGCCGATCTAAGAACGATTAATGAATACATTGCTAGCGTTATATGATTGGAGCGCGGGTGATGCCGCTTAACCAATATATATAATTTGTAATTTTTTTTAAATCGAACAGTGACGATCGAGACCATCGAAACTAGTGATAGACCCTTATAATTACATGACAACCAAAGTCACCATGAATTGATGAGCCCTAATTGTGATATGAATTACAGGTTCGATACACGAAACGTCTACAAAAACCGCTCGTCAATTCGGGATAGGATGAAATCGCATTGGATAGATAAATGATTCAGAAACGAGTCTCGAAATTAGAAAATGGAGAATCAAGAATTCCAACATTACAATTGGATTGACTGTCGTCTTATCGAAGAAAATTGGAATTAGGAAAACGACATTCCGAACGTCGGGGGTAAAATTACCATTTTGCCCCTAAAGCCTCGGCTTTGTCTTAATAATTGGACAATGACATTTTGGTCATTGAAGCCCCATTATAGCTGCCGAAAATTAAAGAAAATAAGAACCATTGGATGAGCATTGATTAACACATGGACAAGTGTCAAAGGATTAGGTTATGATGTTGATAGAGTCACCTTTTTACCTACCATTCAACAAGTTGACTCTTGAAATTGAAGCATAAACCTCTCTCTCTTTCCTCTTGGCTGAACACCCTCCTCCATTCTGCCATTTCTCTTCTTCTTCTTCCTTTCTGTCGACCGCTCCCCTCCCGACCGATTCTGTCCACCAGCTTCGTTGCCGTCAACTGCCACTTCCGACGACTTCCAGCCACTAAACCAACCACTTGCTACTTCTTCATCCTCTTGCTGACATTCTCCAAGTGGAAGTAATCCATTTGACTCAGTGAGGAGCTCTGACCGGCCAATCTCCCGAAAGTCGACGGACACCGTCGCAGTTGGAGGTAAGCCACGATTTAGGCTTCGTAGAACCCCGAAACTTTTGAATTTTTTGACCAAATTTTGTGGACGTCTAGAGGACACATAGAATGAATTGTGCTAAAAAATTTGGAGGAATTTAATGGAGTTTTGACCCCAAATGGGTCTTGTGTTTGAAGGGTCAGAACTGACCGGTTGAAGACCTAGAGGAACTGGCGTTGTTCAAGGACTTTCCGGCTTCGCCTTGGCTTCAAATTTTCGGTGAGGCTTCTCAACCCTTAGAACTACATGTTAGCAAGTAGATTAGTGATTAAATTGAGGATTTAAGCTGATTTAAGGGCTGAATAGTTGGGGTATACACATAACTGAAAATGCCCTGTTTTGGTTTTGTGCATACCAATTCTGTGGGAGACTGTTGGTGTTGAAATTGAGCTCCAAATTCATCGTTGAGAAGTGTAAGGATGTTAATTGATAGGTCCATGAGGTGTATGTTTAGTGGGGTGACGATTTGAAGAAGAAAAATTGATGATTGGATGAATTTCCTTAGGTTGCGTGGCGGACTTGATCTTGGATCATTAGAACCGAACCCTTGAGGTGCTTGAAAGAAGACTTGTATTGAATTAAGCTTGAGGTAAGGGGATTCTAAACCTTTGATAGGAGGATTGGACTCGACCGAGTGATTTGTGTGAGAATTGATCGATTCTTGGAGGTCATAATGTGGTTGTTCAATGTTCGTCCTAGAAACATATAGAGGACTTGAAGGTTTGACAATGCTTGTGCTATGAATTGATTGTCACATTTATATGTCAAATTTAATTGTCTCGCATGCCATGGATGTGTTGTTCGTTGCATGAGTTTGCATTCGAACGTGTGCTATGACATGAAATAAACTTGTGGCATGTCTGAGAATTTGTGACACCCTGATGCGTTGAGACGCGGGATTGTGTGAATGGATACCCTAAGGCGCTGAGGCGTGGAGTTTGAATTGAATGACACCTTGAGGCGTACGAGACGCGAGGTTGAGAAGGCCATAGTCCTGATGCGTTGAAACGCGGAACGGAGTTGAGATGTGTCGACACAGGCTTGGAATGAGATTGAAAACTTGATGCGTTTACGTGGGTTTGTCAATGAGATGGTCTGATACGTTTACGCGGATCGAGCCTGAGGCGTTCTAAACGCGGGCATGAAAGTGAGGAGGCAGGAAAATGGTGGAAGGTGTAATTTGGCTTGATAATATGTGCTTGAACTTAATGATGTAATGAGATGTCTGGATTGCATGGTTGACATCCGTGTGTTATTTCATGATAGTTGAATGCCTCATATGATTTTTTGTATAAATTATTTGTGATTGTATTTGTTTTAGTGGATGGTCAGCCTAACCTAGGGCTAGGACCCACCTTACTGAGATGTATGTCTCACCCCGTTGTGGGACCCCATTTTTTAGATTTTAGGCCTTGAGGATGTGGCCCAATCAGGTTTGGTAATCCAAAGGAGATGTCAGTATATTTGAGAAGTTCCCTGATGGATAGGAGACCGTTTATGTTAGGAAGTGTACAGTCGTTTGGGTAGATGAGGGTGGTAGTAGCTGAAAGCCTCACAGGTACGAGGCATGGTTCAGGAAAATAGGGAGCGTTTCTACAAGGCAACTGAAGCCCACTGATGTACCTCGTGGGGTGATACCCAGTTAGTGCCGTCTCGCTCGGGATTCAGTAGAGGCCGAGGGGTCAGTCGCTGGCTCGAGAAATGGTCCTGAGAGGACCCCGACCTTAGAGGACACCGATGATGTTATAATGATCGAGGCCACCGAGGATGACCAGGTGAAGCCA
Organism: Rhodomyrtus tomentosa; assembly: GCA_028455895.1. Taxonomy (NCBI): domain Eukaryota; kingdom Viridiplantae; phylum Streptophyta; class Magnoliopsida; order Myrtales; family Myrtaceae; genus Rhodomyrtus; species Rhodomyrtus tomentosa. The sequence continues at coordinate 27,653,921 of JAPCWY010000008.1, forward strand.
TCAGTTGACTAGACGATGGAGGACACCGTGGAGGTTTGCTTTGAGATCTTCTTGGAGTACGAGCCCATTGAGGAGGCTGACGAGGAGATTGACGACTCCAGTAGCTCGACATAGGAGTTTCTGTTCTGGTCTAATATTTTGATGGTGAACACGATGCATGTCCCTATTTGAGAACAGATATGATCGTCTTTTGTATTAGCCTTGTCATCTCTATTGACCAGCAAGTTTAGTTTGCCATACTCTTGTATGAATATTTAGAAATTTATGTCTTTATTAGTATTTTCGTTACCCAAGTCCCATTTTGTATTTGTACGGAGGAATTTTTATATCGTCGCTTCTGTGTGCTTTTTATATGATATATCTCTTGACCTTTATGTGAATCTTGGGACCTCGAGAGAGAGTTTGTACTTGCATGGAGTTGCGAGCCCGTGCTCGGGGCGTGACATCTCCGCCTTGCTTGGTATAAGAGCAAGGTCAGCTCGATTCAACGTTGGTCGAGGATTGGAGTAATAAGGAGGATTAAGTTGGGACAAGGACGGGTAGTGAGACCTTAGAAAACTAGTTAGTATAAGACACGGATTGCATGGCATATGACTTGGTGCATATGATTGGCATTTTGGCCTTGGTAGGATTGTGGTGATATAAGAGAATGAAGTTCCATGCTTAATGTTGAAAGTCATTTTTGGGTTTTGGCCTGTTAAGTGAACAGGCATGGCTTGTTTTTGGTGAACCGTTGGACTGAACAGAATTGAGGAATTGCCATGAATTGCGTATTGAAGAGTCTGTGGAATTTGTTGTGTGGAAGGTTGTTGTATTGTAACTATTTCTATTAAGGTATAGTTTGGTAGCTCTAGACTTGGTTGAATGGATGAGTTACTAACTCATTGATGAAATTGTGGTGGACCAAGCTCGGTAGAAGCGTATAAGAATAAGTAATCCGTCTAGGAGACTTGGAAGGCCTAGGAGCGGAGCCTCTAGCTCGAGGCCGCCTGTAGCAGAGGACCCAAGGTTGGATGGAGTATTGAGGGCGCTCGAAAGGATTGGCGACCTCATTGACAGGCAGACCCAAGATAGGGATGCTGCCATAGCCCAAGCGATATGAGCCGCAATAGCTGCCGTCAGTGCCAACAACGGCAACAACGGAAACAATGGCGATCACGACCAGAGCAATGAGGCAGTGAATGCCTAGGAAGAAATTATTGTGGCTAGACAGATAGGCCAACTAGTCGAGCAGTTTATCAAGTTGAAGTCGACCCAAATTGATGAGACTGGAGATCCCGAACTAGCACTAAGGTGGATCGAGAAGATGGAAAAGGCTTTTGGGGTGCTGAGGTGCATAGATGAGGAAAAGGTGCTGCTGGCGGTGTATTAACTAGAAGGTACCGCAAATGATTGGTAGGCTGCTACCAAGAATGGAGTTTTTCCGAAAGGAATGACCGTGAGCTGGAATGCCTTTACTATGGCTTTCAATGACAAGTATTTCTCGAAAACAGCCTAGGAAAGAAAGCAAGTTGAGTTCTTACAGCTGCGTCAGAATCAGTTGATCGTGGATCAGTATGAAGCAGAATTCTCTAGGCTGTCAAGGTACGCACCTCGATTAGTTGAGGATCCCCTAGAGAAGGCGCGGAGATTTCGGGATGGACTAAGACCCGAGTTTCGCAGCCAGATGATAGCCCTGAGTCTGAAGACCTATAAGGAAATCAATGAACGGGGGCAAATGATTGAGAGGGATCTAAAGGAGAGAAATACCGCATCTGAATCTCAGTTTAATTCATTCAGAGACAATCGCTAGATGGGTAAGAGACCAGTGACTGGTAATAGGCGTTTTGTCCCTCCGGTAAGGAAGAACATTGTGAAGCCGCTGAACCCCATGAACTGAAACTGTTGCCTCTGTGGCAGAAGGCATGGTAATAGACCATGTCTAGCAAGAGCTGGAGCATGCTTTAAGTGTGGTCAGATGGGCCATCAAATGAGGACTTGCCCAAATCAAGCTCCAGCGAATAGACCTCAAGGGCAGCGACCACAGGCTGGACTGTCGGCTGCCACACCCTAAGTTGATCAAAATCAACCCCCAACTCAAAGAAGAGTCTATGCAATAGCCCGTAGGGAGGCAGAAGAAACGCTAGGCGTGGTCACAAGTACGATTTATTTGTGTGATCAAGCTGCATATGCTTTGTTTGATCCTGACACAACACACTCATTTGTATCTTCTTGGTTTGCCGATTTGGTTGATATGAAGTTAGAACCGTTGAATGTGATTCTGCATGTGGCCACCCGTTGAAAGATAATATATTGGTTTCGTTGGGCTATGCTGACTGTAGGATCGTAATTGATGGTAGTAAGGAGAGTATTGATTTAGCTGTGTTACCCATGTATGACTTCGATGTGATCATAGGAATGGACTGATTGGGTAAACAGGGGGCAGTAGTGGTTGCGGTAGTAGGATAATTCGTTTCTACCCAGAAGGCCACCATAGCTTTGAATTTGTAGGAAGTCGAGGAGGAACGTCGATTCTGTTAGTCTCGTCTCTTGAAGTGATGTAGTTGATGACTGAAGGATGTCAGGCGTACTTAGTTGCAGTTATGTACACGACTGCCGAGGAGTCTAAACTAAAAAGCATTCCGGTAGTGCGTGAGTTTCCTGGTGTTTTTTCCCAGGAGTTACCAGGATTACCATTAGAGCGAGAAATAGAGTTCGTGATTGAGTTAGCTCTCGGAACGGAGCCGATCTCGAAGGCACCCTATAGAATGTACTTATCAGAACTGAAAGAGTTAAAGGTGCAGATGCAATAGTTACTGGATAATGGATTTATCCGACCGAGTGCTTCATTGTGGGGAGTGCCGGTGTTGTTTGTAAGGAAAAAGGATAGGTCCTTGCGTCTATACATCGACTATAGACAGTTAAATCAAGTGACAGTGAAGAATAAGTACCCTCTGCCGATGATTGATGATTTATTTGACCAATTGCAAGGAGCTGCGGTATTATCTTAGATTCACCTGAGAACCGAATATCACCAGTTGAGAATCAAGAAGGAAGACATGCCTAGGATCGCTTTTAGGACAAGGTATGGTCATTATGAATTCACTGTGATACCTTTTGAATTGACCAATGCTTCAGCCGCATTTATGGACCTGATACATCGGGTGTTTAAGGAATTCTTGGATAGATTCGTCATAGTCTTTATCGACGATATCTTGATTTACTTAAGGAGTGACAAAGAACATGAGGAGCATCTGAGGATTGTTTTGCAGACCTTGAGAGAACACTCGCTTTACGGTAAGCTTAGTAAATGCGAGTTCTGGTTGAGTAAAGTGGCATTTCTTGGCCATGTGGTGTTTAGAGAAGGAATTGCCGTGGATCTTGCAAAGATTGAAGTTGTAATGAATTAGCTTAGACCTACTACGGTCACGGAAGTCCGAAGTTTCTTAGGATTGGTTTGATATTACAGACGTTTCGTGGAGAAGTTTTCATCCATAGCTATTCCACTGACAAGATTGACAAAGAAAGAAACGAGGTTTGAATGGACGGATAAGTGCAAAAGGAGTTTCCAAGAGCTCAAGCATCGGTTGACAACCGTATCGGTGTTGACGATTCCATCAGGACCTAGAGGCTATGAGATATATAGCGATGCTTCGCTAAAGGGACTAGGCTGTGTTCTAATGCAACATGGAAGAGTAGTTGCCTACGCGTCCCGACAATTGAGACTGCATGAGGTGAACTATCCAACTCACGATTTGGAGTTAGCAACGATCATCTTTGCTCTGAAAATCTGAAGACACTAACTGTGTGGCGAAAAGTTTCAAATTTACACTGACCACCAGAGCATGAGGTATCTGTTTTCACAAAAGGAACCGAATATGAGGCAGCATCGATGGATGGAGCTGCTTAAGGATTATGATTGCGACATACTGTATCACCTTGGGAAAGCGAATCGAGTCGCGGATGCGCTCAGCCGAAAATCAAGCATTGCCTGTCTACTGGTGAAAGGGTGGTCGTTATTCGAAAACTTGAGGGGTTCTGAATTCAAATTGGAAGTCTATCAGTTATCCAGTTTGATAGCCACACCGAGAATAGAACCTGAGGTCCAGGAAAGGATAAAAGCCTTGCAGCATACGGATCTAGAAATTCAGAAAATCTTGGAGATGGACGCGACAAAAAGGAAACCAGAATTCCAAGTGTTAAAGGATGAAATCTTGAAATTTCGAGGACGTCTATGAGTGCCAAAGGACGAAGAACTAAGGGAAAATATTTTATCAGAGGCTCATAGGAGCAATTATAGTATCCACCCAGGAAGCACGAAGATGTATTAGAACTTACGCCAACATTATTGGTGGAACGGGATGAAAGCTGATGTGGCGAAGTACGTGGCAAAGTGCTTGACATGCCAGCAGGTGAAGGCCTAACACTGTAAGCCTGAAGGATTATTACAGCCACTGGAGATTCCTGAATGAAAGTGGGAGCATGTAATGATGGACTTTGTAATGGGACTCCCAAGGAGCCAGAGAGGCCACGATTCCATTTGGGTAGTTGTGGATAGGTTGACCAAGGACAGATATGCCAAATTGTACATGAGACAAATAGTGAGACTACATGGAGTACTCGTGACGATTACATCAGATAGAGATTCCATGTTCATAGCGAACTTCTGGAAGAGCCTTCAAGATGCCATGGGGACTCGACTGCAATTTAGTACGACATACCACCTACAAACGGACGGACAATCAAAAAGTACGATTCAGACGTTCGAGGACATGTTGCGAGCATGCGTAATAGACTTCAAAGGTGGGTGGGAGGATCGGCTACATTTGGTAGAGTTCGCATATAATAACAGCTATTAATAGAGCATTCGAATGGCACCGTTTGAAGCACTCTATGAAAGGGCTTGCAGAACTCTGATTTGCTGGGATGAGATTGGAGAAAGGAGCATCACAAGCCCAGAGTTGGTAGAGCAATCGGTAGAAGCGGTAAAGATAATTCGGGATAGACTGAAGACGGCACAAAGTCGCCAAAAGAGTTATGCGGATAAACAGCGTAAACTTTTGGAGTTTCAAGTAGACGATTATGTTTTCCTTAAGGTGTCGCCGATGAGGGGATTATCGCGATTTGGAAAGAAAGGAAAATTGAGCCGATGGTGCGTAGGCCCATTTGAAATTTTGGAACGAATCGAGACCTTAACCTACAGACTGGCCTTACCGCCTAATTTATCCCAAGTGCATAACATCTTCTATTTATCAATGCTACGGAAGTACGAACCGGACTCGACGCATGTGCTAAACCACGAGGTTATAGAAGTAAATGACATAGTATCCTACGTGGAGAAGCCAGTTAGGATCGAGGATCGAAAGGAGCAAATTCTGAGGAATAAAACGATTCCATTGGTCAAAGTTGTTTGGAAGTACCATGGAACCGAATGCACTACGTGGGAAAGCGAGGAGACGATGAGGTGTCAATACCCCAATTTGTTTGAGTAATCGAGTTTGATGTAAATTTTGGGGACGAAATTTTTGTAAGGGGGGAAGAGTTGTGACATTCCGATTTTCTTGTCATTTCAAGACTCATTATTGTGAAAGTATCTAACGATGCCTTTCAGTCGTATTTTGCTTGGATATGATCAATCTTGAGTTGATTGATCAAGAGGGAAAGGCTAATGCGAGACAAGGTACGTGGACCTAGGAAACTCGAATAGGAAATGACGCTTTGACCATAAAGATTGTCGAGGGGACATTTAGAGCCATAAAAGGCCGATCTAAGAATGATTAAGGAATGCATTGCTAGCGTTATATAATGGGAGCGCCTGTGATGCTGTTTAACCAATATACATAATTTGCAAAATTTTCCTAAATCGAGCAGTGACGATCGAGACCCTCGGAACTAGTGATAGATCCTCACAATTACATGACAACCAAAGTCGACATGAATTGACAAGCCTTAATTGTGATATGAATCACAAGGTCGATACGCGTAGCGTCTGCAAAAGCCGCCCGTCAGTTCGGGATAGGCTATAATCGCATTGGATAGAGAAATGATTTAGAAACGAGTCTCGAAATTAGAAAATGGAGAATCAAGAATTCTAATATTACAATTGGATTGGACGTCGCCTTATCGAAAAAAATTGGAATTAGGAAAACGACGTTCCAGACGTCGGGGGTAAAATTATCATTTTGTCCCTCAAGCCTTGATTTTACCTTAATAATTGGACAAGGACATTTTGGTCATTGAAGTCCCATTATAGCTGCTGAAAATTGAAGAAAATAAGAGCCATTGGATGAATATTAATTGACACATGGACAAGTGTCAAAGGATTAGGCTATGATGTTGATGGAGTCACCTTTTTACCTACCATTCAACCAGTTGACTCTTGAAATTGAAGCATAAACCTCTCTCTCTCTCTCTCCTCTTGGCCAAACACCTTTCTCCATTCTACCATTTCTCTTCTTCTTCTTCTTCCTTTCTGCTGACCGCTTACCGCTCGACCGATTTTGTCCAACAGCTTCGCCGCTATTGACCGCCACTTCCGGTGACGTCTAGCCACTGAGCCGACCACCTACTACTTCCTCATCCTCTTGCCGACATTCTCCAAGTGGAAGCAAGCCATTTGACTCAGTGAGGAGCTCCGGCCGGCCAATCTCCCGAAAGTCGATGGAAACCATTGCATCTGGAGGTAAGCCACGGTTTAGGCTTCGTAGAACCCCGAAACCTTTGAATTTTTTGACCAAATTTTGTGGACATCTAGAGGACATATAGAATGAGCTGTGGTAAAAAAATTGGAGGAATTTGATGGATTTTTGATCTCAAATGGATTTTGTGTTTGAAGGGCTAGAACTGAACAGTTGAAGACCCTGAGGAACAAGCGCCGTTCAAGGACTTTCCGGCGTCGCCTTGGCTTCAAATTTTCGGTGAGGCTTCCTAACCCTTATAAATACATGTTAATAAGTAGATTAGTGATTAAATTGAGGATTTAAGTTTGTTTAAAGACTGAATAGTTAGGGTATACATAGAACCGAAAATGCCCTGTTTCGATTCTGTCCACACCGATTCTGTGGGAGGCTGTTGGCGTTGAAATTGAGCTCCAAATTTATCGTTGAGAAGTGTGAGAATGTTAATTGATAGGTCCATGAAGTGTATGTTTAGTGGTGTGACGATTTGAGGAAAAAAAATTGATGATTGGATGAATTTTCTTAGGTTGCGCGGCGTACTTGATCTTGGATCATTAGAACCAAACCCTTGAGGTGCTTGGAAGAAGACTTGTATTGAATTAAGCTTGAGGTAAGGGGATTCTAAACCTTTGATAGGAGGATTGGACTCGATTGGGTGATTTGTGTGCGAATTGATCGGTTCTTGGAGATCATAATGTGGTTGTTCAATGTACGTCCTAGAAACATATAGAGGACTTGAAGGTTTGACAATGCTTGTGCTATGAATTGATTGTCACATTTGTATGTCAAATTTAATTGTCTCGCATGCCATTGATGTGTCGTTCGTCGCATGAGTTTGCATTCGAACATGTGCTATGAAATGAAATGAACTTGTGGCATGTATGAGAAGTTGTGACACCCTGATGCGTTGAGACGCGGGGTTGTGTGAATGGATACCCTAAGGGGCTGAGGCGCGGGGTTTAAATTGAATGGCACCTTGAGGTGTACGAGACGTGGGGTTGAGAAGGCCATAGTCCTGATGCGTTGAAATGCGGGACGGAGTTGAGATGTGTTGAAACATGCCTGGAATAAGATTGAAAACCTGATGCGTTTATGCGGGTTTGTTAATGAGAGGGTCTGATACGTTTACGTGGACCGAGCCTGAGGCGTTCTAAACGGGAGCATGAAAGTGAGGAGGTAGGAAAATGATGGAAGGTGTAATCTGGCTTGATAATGTGTGTTTCATCTTAATGATGTAATGAGATGCCTGGATTGCATGCTTGACATCCGTGTGTTATTTCGTGATAGTTGAATGTCTCATGTGATTTTTTGTATAAATTGTTTGTGATTGTATTTGCCTGAGTGGACGGTTAGTCTAACCTAGGGTTATGACCCACCTTACTGAGATGTATGTCTTACCCCGTTATGGGACTCCATTTTTCAAATTCTAGGCCTTGAGTATGTGGCCAATCAGGTTTGGTGATCTAAAGGAGATGTCAATATATTTTGAGGAGTTCCTTGATGGACAGGGGACCGTTTATGTTAGCATGTGTATAATTGTCTGGGTAGATGAGGGTGGTTGTAGCTGGAAGTCTCACAGGTACAAGGCATGGCTCAGGAAGATATGAGACATTTCTACAAGGTAACTGAAGCCCATTGAGGTACCCCGTGGGGTGATACCCAGTTGGTGTCATCCCGCTCGGGATTCAGTAGAAGCTGATGGGTCAGTCGCTGGCTTGAGGAATGGTCCTGAGAGGACTTCGACCTTGGAGGATACCGATGAGGTTCTAGTGATCGAGGCCATCGATGATGATCAGGTGGAGCCATCAGTTGACGAGACGATGGAGTACACCGTGGATGTTTGCTCGGAGACCTTCTCGGAGTACAAGCTCGGAGACCTTCTCGGAGTACGAGCCCACTGAGGAGGCTTAGGAGAAGACTGACGACTTTAGTAGCTCGACATAGGAGTTTCTATTCTGGTCTGATATTTTGATAGTGACTACGATGCCTATCCCTTTTTTAGAACAGATATGATCGTCTTTTGTACTAGCCTCGTCACCCCTATTGACCAGCAAGTTTAGTTTGCCATGCTCTTATATGAATATTTGGGAACTTATGTTTTTATTAGTATTCTCGTTATCCAAGTCTCATTTTTTATTTGCACGGAGGAGTTTTTATATGGTCAATTTCGCGTGCTTTCTATATGATATATATCTTGACCTTTATGTGAGTCTTGGGACCTCAAGAGACAGTTTGTGCTTGCAGGGAGTCGCGAGCCCGTGCCTAGGGCGCGGGGCTTGACACTTTTCAACTTAAATAAATAAATAATGTCCAATTTTTTTCTTCAAAAAAATGCAAAGCCAACCTTTTTATATTTGAGGAAATGCTATGTCCTTCAATTTATTAAACTTAAAAGAAAGACTCTAGATGATATCTCAACAATGGCATGGACGGAGACTCTCATTCCACGAAAGTATCCTTTTTTCTTAGCATTCTGTTTTTGCCGTGGCGTCGATTGACGAAATATTTTTTACTCTTCTATTTGAGGGAATTAGCTTCACATTCACGCGGTGAAAAAAATACGGGAAATGAAAGCCATTTACACTCTTTACAGTCTTGGAATGGGATACGATCCAATTCGATCAAAAGAAAATATTAATTTATTTACTTAGGCTTCGTTTGTTTTTCGCAAAAGAAAATTAATTATATAAAAAATGCTTCGATAAAATCATAGCTAATGAATATGAAAGAAAGTAATGTGCATTGTTTATGAAAATGTTAAAGATATTTTCAGTTAACAAATCATTTTTAAAAAAATATTTTTAAACTATTCATGTTTTACAATATAAACGTAACTTTGTTTTTGTAATTAGCTGAATCGACGGGCTCAAAAAAAATAAAAATAAAGTGACACCATTAAGATATTATGGTTACGTGATCTGCTCAATTTCCAATAATTTTTAGGGAATGTAAATGTGCCTGTCATTAAAGTAGGCTTTTTTTTTTTGGGGGGGGGGGGTGCGTAGGGGTTTTTCTGGATCATTAAAGTTGGTGGAATGTCAAAATTCAAATTTCTTGGCAAGTGCCGATCGAAAAAACTAAAAGAAAGGAGGACCAAACAAGTCTAAATGGGCTGATTTTGTTGATGTGGGCCTAGCATGGGGGCTTTCTGGGCCTGTTAGGACAGCCCAACAAAACAGGCCGTAGGATAATTTCCTCTCCTAATGGTATTTTTTTTTTTGTTTTTAAAATAAGTAAGAGTACAAAAGTCCAAAGTTATTGGAGGCTCCAATTAGGGGTGTGCATGGTTCGGGCCGGTCCAGTCCCGGCATGGAACCGAGAATCGGATCAATAGTCCCGGTCCTCATATTTTTGGGATCACGAGCTGGACCAAGATCGGACCGAACCGGACCAGGATCGGCGGTCAGGTACAGACCCCATCTCGGTCCAATAGGACCGCTAACTATAACCTCCTGCAGCATTTTGAACTCATTACATTGATTATGGAAGTAAAATTTTCTTATTTTTGAAATAATTTTTCAAGAATAATAAGGGACAATGAAGGTTGAAGTATCTCCTGCAGTAAAATGAGATTTTTGTTTTTAAGTATTTTTATTTTTTTATAATTATATATATTTATATATAAAAATAATTATATATTACAGGCGATCCGTTCTGTGCCGGGCCAGTCCGGTCCCAACACATGGAACTAGGACCTGGACCGCCCACATTTTTTTTCGAAAGAAAAATCTTCATTTCATATCATATCAAAGAGAGATACATCACTTCAAAATAAAAATAAAAATCCTATATAGCAAGTAAATCTAAAAAGTTAATCAACTTGGCTAACAAATATATTCAATTAACAAATTATGTGCCTAGTGTGCAAATAATTATCTATAACCACATATTGGACATTAATTATTAAAATCTCAAAGGTGTTTATCAATCGTGCGAACTTATTTTAATTAAGAACTTTTTTTTCCTCCCCACCTCCTCACAAAGATTTGACAAACGCTATATGAGGGCGAGGCCTGACGAGCCTCATCCCAACTTGAGTGAGGGTCAATCTCCTCAACATAAGGCCGGCCCTCACACAGGCGAGGCTTGCCAAGGCAAGGGTCAGCGTCGCCAAGGGGGCATAATCAACATTTGCCCTCGCCCAAGCGTAGCTTGATGAGGCCGACCCTTGCCCTTGGCCAGTGAACGACCATTGACAAAAAAGAAAAGTGAAACAAAAAAAATGAAAAAAATCATGTAAACATTATAAAAAAAAGTCCGTGTTGGAAATTTTCAACCTAAATTGACTAAATAGATTGAATTAGTGCAATGTGAGAAAGCTTATAATAAAATTGGTTCAATTAAAAAATTTATAACTAAATTGGTACTAATACAATAAGTGTAGGTATGGAGGTCAAAAGTGAAAAGGACATGTGGTTTCCCTAACTTTCCCTCGCCTAGTTTGCAAGAGAGTGATAAATTAATCTCAACTATCAGCCGACAAGGTTCATCAAATAAAGGCATATGCAGTGTGATAATGTATCGATTTCGAGAAATGGACTCAGAATCAAACTCGTTCAAATTGAACCAAGAACAGGACAGTCTCTGACGCGTAGAACTAGGTGATATGTATCCATTCCATTAAGCGTTAAAATATATTCTACTCACTGGAGTTCCCACTCTCTTCATACAGGAATGTCTGATGAAGACGGAAGGCTGCAATTGAGGAATACCGTAAAATTTCTCACCTTCTTGTAAAAGAGAAGTCGAAAATGAACGTGCATGTGGTCAAACTTAGGAATGAATCATGCTTTCAAAAGAAAAATTTCTAACATTTGTTGCACACATGTTAAGGTTGGAGGTTATCCAGACATGGCTAAAACACGCATAGTGCGCCATTAATTCCTTGTGAAGTGAAATGTTTAAAGAAAAATAGAGTGATTTTTCCAAAATAGAGTTGTTTAAGCTATTTGGCAGGAATGTTTCTTCAGATAAGAGGAAAGTCTAATTCAAACACGTCCTATACACACCGGGGAGATGAGATGAGTGTAAGGATAGAAAAGCCTGAACTCAGAGATGTAAGGGTTATTCGCATTGATTACTTGGTTTGGGATGACGGAGACATTCATTCTTCTCCACAAACACTATAGGTAATCATTGATAAACCCTTTGAGCAGTGATTTTAATTTGTTAACGCTTTTAGAAGTGGTCCAGCAGCTTGGAAAGGTAAATTGTTAGAAATCTTTTTGCTCGGATTAACATCATTCTTTGTGTGTTGATATGCATTAATCCAAGAGCCATATGATGACGAAGAGATATTCATTTCTCTATTCTACACACTTATACCCATTGCATAGCCAATTTGAGAATAACATATTTGTTTCATGTACCATTATTGGTGATCATTGCACAACACCAAGACAAAGGTGGCAAAAACACTCGTAGAGAGGGAAGTTCAAGAAGTAGGAGTTACATGAGACTGTCAAAACAAAATGTTCATGCAGGATGAGATTCAAGTCACATACCTTACATGATCATTAAAAATCCTAGTTCCTAGAAAAAGAAAAGGCAAATGCGGGATCAAAAAGAGAAAAAGTCGAATCTCTAGGCATTAAAAAAGAGGCAAAAAGCCCGACAAGAATAGGGTTGACGCTTATGGGAATGCTGAAAGTCGTAAGATTAATTTTGGGACACCAAGGGATTACTAGAGGCTTCCATCCCCAAAAACTTCTGAAGTAAAGAAGAATCCTAAAAAACTGTATAGCAAAAGGTTACCCCTTGAATGGAATCATAACCAACTGCCAAAAGATACATAAGATCTTTCAAAGAATAAACCCGTTCTTAAGAAGACTAAAGATGTTTTTCAAAGAGTTGTCAACTAGAGACAAAACAAAATATTGATTAGCAATGATCACCAATATCAAACCCTTCACGATTCCGGATAAAAAACAAGCCTTTTTCAGCCCACAATCCTACCAACATTACAACCATCCGCAGTTTTTTCTGACTAAGACATTTAGGTTAATGTATACCTTAGCTCGAAGAGGTAGGAGTAAGATTATTTCTTTATCATTTTGCAAGGTTCTTGACTTGTAAACCCAGAACAGAAGAAGAAAAATTTCATTCAAAAGGCTTGACTTAGAGAATGAGTGCCCTTTGCAAACTGTATCCAAGCCTTACATTATGGTCCCATAAAGACCTCCTGATTGATCGGAGTGTATGTGTTGCGAATAGCCTCGAAAACCTAGGAGTAGGTTATTAGGAAATTCGAGTGCTTTCTTCGTAAAAGACCAAAGTCGAAGAATCGGTGAGAAACTCTCTTTGATGAAGACATTCCAATAGAATGCTTGAAAGTGAGCTTTGTTGAAAATTTTAAATTGTTTGATCTAGGATTTTCCTTACAAGGATTTCTGATCATCTTTGCATGCTTCAAGATGTCTTGGATAACCTCCAACATTATAGACCACTTTGCATAATCGCATAGGTTAAAGTATAACTTTGCCTACATTATAACTGCCATTGCCTCAAGATAACTGATATCTTTGATGAGAAATGAACTCTCAGGTTGAAACTTCTATGAGACTCATGGCAGCCCCGAGTCAAAGAAGAATACCTTGCTCAACAAGAAAGAGCATCAGAGTCGTCTTTTATGTGAGGTTTCAGATTTAAACTTTCTACAGGTTACTTGGAGTTTCCAAATCCTAGAGTAGCACCTTGCACATCAAGAAGACAATCTTTAAAACCAGCTTTCTGTAAGGTTTTAGGTAATCCCTAAATCTCAGAATAGCCCCTTTGGTAAAACCTAAAAGTTAGGTATACCTCATTTGTATAGACCCTCGTTGATTCCTCATGGTGTAGGATTAGCCTAGTATCTGACAAATCCTAAAGAACGTGTACGTCTCCTTTAGATTCCTGGTGAATAGGAAGCTTAGTCTCTGATAAAACCTAAAGAATGGGTGCGTCACTTTTAGGTTCCTGGTGGATAGGAAGCCTAGTCTTTGACAAACCCTAAAGAACGAGTGCGCCTCCTTTAGGTTCCTGGTGGATAGGAAGCTTAGTCTTTGACAAACCCTAAAGAATGGGTACGTCATCTTTTGGTTCCTATTGAATAGAAAGCCTAGTCTTAGACAAAACTTAAAGAACGGACATGTCATCCATAGGTTTTTAATAAAAACGAGTCCTATTCATGATCTGATCCATCATACGGATCAAAACCTTAGACAATTCTTAAAGAATGGGTGCGTCATCCTTAGGTTCTTGTCAAATAGGAATCCCATTATGCTTTGGCTAGAATTTAACTGCCCTAGGATGCTCAAAAGACGAGTCCCTAGATACCTACTTGAATCCGCCATACACCACGCATGCCACATGAATATCATGCAGGTGAGTAGCAGGTGAGTATCTCTACTCCATCTCTTTCTTTTACATCAACCAAGACAGAATGAGCATACAACAATAAGACAAGTAATATTGAATGTCATGATTCATTTTTCTTTTCTCCAGTCAAGTCAGTCTAGACTCAGGTGTCACCTGTCTTTGAGATTCCTCACGAGATTCCTCTCATAGAGGGACAGCTATTGACACCTGATTTTTGACTAGTCTTTTTCAGTTTTATTTTTGAAAAATTCATAAAAAGTCAAAAAATTACTAAATCAACTTTGGTGGCCTTGGCCAAGCTCAAGGAATCATTTTTGACCAAAAATTATTTTTGTTATATATTTTTCATATATTTTTAGTATTTTTAGAAAATAGAAAAATACTCGAAAATTCAAGATAAATAGCATTTGAGGTCACAAAAATGTGAAAAAATAGTTAATATTTGTCTTTTAATTCCCTTATATTTTTGACCTCACGAAAAGTCTAAATTTAAGTTTAATTTTATGTGTTTTTTTTGTTACATGTATGATTGAATTTAGTAAAAAAAATATCAATTGAGTCTTTTAATTTACATTTTTGGCATTTTTAGGGTCTTGGCATTCAATCTAATTGTCCCTCATTGTAATTTAGTCCAATTATATGTGCAAATTGCTCAATTGCATGAATTGGACAAAATTGCGTACTTTATTGCAATTTAGTTCTTGAATTTGGGTTAATTGAAATTCCTTTCAATTCAAGGGTTACATTTACCAATTGAAGTCACTGCCCAATGTATTTCATCATTCTAAGTTGATTGACATAGGTGGTTTGGTCCAATTTGACTGTTTGAAGCTTCAATTTCACAATTTTCCGAATTACAATCAAGGACAAATTTGGGGCTTTTATAAAAATTGATATGAACTTTTGAGCAAAATCACATTTTTGGATAATAGTCATGTCCTAAGTTCGATTTTAAGGTTTAATTTGCAAAAATCCCCAGCGAATTAAGGCTAATTTTAAAAAAATCAAGTCATAACCAGTTATGATCGGTCAGAACCGATCTGCTATAGTATCATCTTCTTCCTCGAGCTGTGGTGCGAGTGAACAGTTCGCAGGTTGATTTTGATCATCAAATTGAAGGTTAATTCGTAAGTAATTGCACGAGCATTGGTAGGTGTAATGTTGCCCTCACTCTTGACCGTCGATCGACACTGGCATCACCATTCGACGTTGCCGGAGGAGAGAATAATTAATTGGTCAAAGTCGTGGTACCTGCAAAAGTCAACTTAGACCAAATGCACCTCAAATGCGCATCAAATAAAGCTCGACGGAGGACCTAACGGGACTGGACGAGAACCCAACAAATTCCGTCTCCATTTGATGATCAAATGGCGAATGAGAGGTATGTGAGAGGGACAAAACGGACATTCTCCGTTCGGTGGTAAATTTGGAAATTGGTAAATAGCCTTAAGGCGGCTAACAAGAAGAAGAGAGGAGTTCATTCTGTTTCTGGGTAGTAACAGAATCGAAAGAGATAGAGAGAGAGGAGAGAGAGAGCTTGCTCTCCAATTACCATTGTAGAGAGCTTGAGCTCGAAATACATGGACTGGTTAAGCTATTCTAGGCTAGACTGAAGCCAAATATCGCCTTCAATAGTTCGACAAGGCACACAGGAAGCGATCACGATCGATAGTGTCGCATGAAACGCCAAAAAAAGGTAAATCGAACTTCAACTTTAGCTTCTACTCATTAATGGAGGATCTTCGTTTCAGCTTCAATTCTTTCGATTGTTGTGTGCATTTCGTATCTGCTACATCACTGAACATTGTTGTATGTTTTAATTGCATTGAAACTGAGTCAAATCTAGCATTTGAACCCCGTTGCCATGGCCGACTCTGTCGAAACTTCCCTAACTTAACTTAGCCTAAACCAGGTCAATCAGACCTGTAGGTAGGTGTTCTGAACTCGTGTAGATGCGATTGTGTGAAGGAATTAGCTCAACTTGCTCTCTGTAGCTCGATTGAACTATCACACTCGTATACTATGTAAACTTCATTATTCTTGATTCTGTTTGTGAAATTGTATGAAGCCACGATATGTTGTATGAGAGATGTAGACGAATCGATTGCCATTAGATTCAAGTCGATTGGTCAAGTTTTGATTGCCGATCAACGGTGGAGAAGCCCTTGCCGTCCGTTTTCAATGTACACGTCAGGAGGTTGAAGACGATTACGTGGCAAGTCAATGAGGCAAAGGTCTAGGTGGCAGCATGTGATTGGTCCACGTGGATGTCGAGTCAGCTCGACTGTTAGTTTGTTAGGCTGAGTCAGTTTTGATCGGACGGTTTAGATTAATAGAGTTCTATTTTTAATAGCCGTCCGATTAAAAAATAAGAATATCGGAAAATGCTTTTAAATCAAAAAATCAAAACAATTCGAAACGGTATCGTTTAGATTAGTAGTTGAGCGGCGTCGTTTAGGTAAGTGAGGACGGACGGTCCAGATCGAGTCTTGGCTTCTAATCATGGCCGTAGGTTTAAGTAATCAGATCTGATGGCTAAGGGATAGTTAACTTTTGATCTGAGCCGTAAGTTTTAGTCAGCCAATCCAGTGATCGTGAAATAGCCACGTGGTTCAATAGGGACTGTCGGATTAAGTCCGAATAAACCAAAAAATAAAAAGGACAGAACGTCGTCGTTTCGGTGTGGAGGGTCACGCGGGTTCGGGTCTGGGCTGGATATCCGATCCGAGTGGGTCGGGTTGACCCAGTTCAAATCATTTTTTAAATAAAAAATTCAGAAAATAATTTTTTAAATAATAAAAAAATAGAAAAATCCTAGAAAATTCTAAAAAAATGTTAGAAAATTCTAGAAAATCTCAAAAAATTGTAGGAAAATTGTGAAAAATTCCTAATCATTCCAGAAATTCCCAAAAATTAAGGATTGACCACATACAACTGCTCAATCCTATTTTTGAAATTTCTTATCTATTCTTTTAGAAATGGACGATATTACCCTTTAGGGGTAAATCTTCTTTGCCTTGTATATGAGATAGGTCGATAGTACTAAGATAAGAATTAGGGTCGGTTAGACAATCAATTCTTATGCTTAGATTTTTGAATCTTGTTCTTTTACTAAAATGACGATTCTACCCTTCTAAGGGTAAATCGTCTTTCCTATTCCGATCGAGTTGTGAAAATTGCTCAAAATAAGGATTAGGGTCTGGCAGACGACCAATCCTTCAGTTTGAGATTTTCATTTCTCATCCCTTTTTAAAAATGACGATTTTACCCCTCAATAAGTAAATCTTTTCCAATATTTCAGAAAAATTCTAAAAATTCCCAAAAAATAGGAAATGGATTGATTTGATGACAAATCCTATTTTCACCATCTTTTGACTCCATATTTCATTTGAAATGACAAATTTTCCCTTCATGGGCAAATTGTCTCAAAATTCTTCGAAATTACGTTTTTGCCCCTCAAGGGCAAATCATGTCAAAAAATACTTCTGAGCCTTGATTGACATATCTCTAAGCTAATAGGGCCTTACTAAGGATGACACGTTGTATTCATGTGATTTATCCTCACGTATTTGATCCTTGATTTGCGCATCTATTTTTACTATAGTTACTTTTATCTGCATGAACTCCTAGTTTTAGGGTTCACGCCTTACTCATTTGTATGAAATCTTAGGTTGGACAAATCATTCAACTTAGGTGTCGAAAGGGTGCTAACTCTGACAGTTGGCGTAACAAAGTCCCCAATTTCATTTTTCTGGTTTTCGCAGAATTGAATAGAATGCTTCAAACTATTCGATAGGGTTTACAATTGTACCCTCCACAGAACGATTGGTGGTGACTCCTTGGCATGTACACGCATCACATGTTACCAAACCACACCGAAGGTCAACCATGTATACCATCGTCGTTGCGATTTGGGCAACGGGCCTTGGGAGAGGCTCGCATCTGACTAGACGGGACGACCCATTAGCTCTCGAAATCGCGAGATGTCGCGACATACTATCAACTATTTTAAAACTCCCCACCATGTTTAGTTTGGTATTTTTGCCTAGTACTAGGCGTAAAAATATTTAATTGAGGAGACAAATAGTGGCTTGCAAAAATTTGAACTCCGGATCTCCTGCTTTGATGTCATGTGAAATTTTGAGGGATCACTGTTAACTATTTTAAAAACTTAAGTTATTAGGTGATGGTGTGATTTAATATTTAATTACTCTAACATATACATTCTTTTGAGGAATTGAAAAATAGACTGCATTCTTGTTTTTCAAAGAAAGAAATGCTACTGCCTACAAAAAGGAGAAATGATGTCGTATAACAAAATGGCTAAGTACAGATATTGAGCTACGGTAAGTATGCTCTCCGGACATGTTATGATGTCGTGTTTACATGTTCAGTAATTTTTGCATAATTAACAAAAACCTGTGTTAATGAAAAAATTAATTAAATACACCCAATGTACCATATATTGTTTTTATAGCTCTTTTACAGTTGTAAAAGTAAATTTACAACGTTTTTATACTTAATCAAGATGACTGATTTTAAGACTATCTTATGCCGATCATTTGCACCATGGAAGTGCCATGTTACAAATATATTTGATGAAGCATTTGTCGAGCCAGTTATACACAAATGACTGGGGAGAAGAGAATTGATCACATACATGTTACCACAGGGGTTCTAGCCTTACTATTAAATTATTAATACACGTGGACTGGACAGCTTGTGGGCATCCGCGATAATTGATCAAGTTAAAGACACAGAAGGTCCATCTCGAGCAACCTTGTGTCCTAGAGAAGACTTCGAATGTCCTTACCAGATGAATTTGCCGAGGGAAAATATATGTTCAAATGTTATTAAACGTCAGTGCCGATTGTGCCATGTAGGAAGATCGGCGTTTATGTCGGCGATTTCGTATCAATAGACTCAATTGACAAAAAGTGAAAAAACTTAGGACTCAATTGGCAACCTTAAAAATTTTATGATTGAAATGGCAAAAGTATAATAAATTTATGATTTTTTTGACAATTTTCTTAATTTGCGGAAGTACTGTGTTGTGACCGCACAATTGTTTCTTTTAATGAATTTGAGGACATATAGGGGGGAGATGTTCGAGGGTCATATTGTAATAAGAAAAAGCCCTACTTTAGATTGATAATCTTAACATAATTAAGACCATATCGATGACACAAGATTCAGATAGCTACTTAATTTTCTCTGAACTAGATGTAGCTATGTTACAAAAAAGCAAGTAGAAGAAGAAATGAGATTCACCCAAGTAGACGCAGAAGGGACTGGTTATCTTTCATTCTAGGAACATTCATATAACTTAATATCCATCTTTAAGCGAAAGTATTTGAAGCGTTGGACCGCGTCAGTCTGAAATGTCTCAATTCCTCTAGTCATGAAGAAATCGCCCGTCCCTCCAACGAGTGAGAGATCCCTCGTCTTCTCCATCATCATGTCTGCCCCCATAATGTTTATCGTGCCCTTGTACTCGACAACGACTATGCAAACCAGGCATTGTAAGCTGTCTTCATGTCGTAGAAATAGAAATCCTCAGCCCGTGCCATCGGGGTCGAGAGTAGGTGCTGATCTTTTGTGATCGGGTTGTTGAACACGACCAACATGCCTAGCACGAATTGGCCTAACCCGGTCCCATTGGTCGCCCGTGCAGATGTCGCGTTGGCCGTATCGTTGCCGCCAAAGAGGATGTCATGGTAGTAGAGGACAAGTCTCTTAAATGGTTCACTCTTTTTGAATGGTGTTCTTGTAGCAGAAACAGGTGAAAATGTAACTAGGACAAGGAAGAAGATGGGGGTATTTCCCTACGGACATCCTCATATTGCTTTTGCTCAATGTCTTGGTGATGGTAAGAATTAGCACCACAAATCAACTTATACAGGAGTTGATGAGCCAACTTGTTCATAGTCTCTAGCTAGTTCATAAAGATTCTCACATAAGAGCAAAACCGGACGATAGCTCGCATATAATCCAAGAACCCACGATGTGCTTGATGCCAAGTTAGTGACTTCTAATGTTCGTTTCAGGTGGTAGGTCGGGGATTAAGACAGGAGTTTGGCCGTTTCATTCCCCGCTTTTTGCTGATTTTTTCCTTCCCAGCCAATTTGGTCATAATTGAGGTGTAATCTCTATAAAAATTCTTCCGAAAAGGGTAGCAAAACAATATAAGAGTATAGAGATCAAGAAGTCTCTGTTAGAACAGTTTGCGATTAATATTGTGTACTCAAGTTAGCTTCAAACCGAAGGATTCTAAAATATTACAATTAGGGTCATTTTTTCATTAGAACATATGAGTGAGACTGGATCATCTTCTTATAACGCCTACCTAAGAGAGATATCACGAAGAATTACTGCATGGAATGATCAGAGCCGACCAGTTTGGAAATTTAGTACTCCACGCTTCTTTGAAAAGGAAAAAAGGCCAGCAAGGTTTACAAATCTCGTTCAAACTCTTAAAATATTAACCAACGTGATATGGCTTTTCCATGTTAAATATTTGTGTTATTAGCACTATCAGTTTTAAAGTTCAAACTACTATATAAAGACGCAGTATAATAGCGCATTTATTGGGATTTAAGTAAAAGCAAACACGCGCTGACATTAGAGGGTTGCGAAAGTCTAAGGAGCTTCAGACCTAAAAAAAAGAGAGAGGAAGAATTAAAGTGCGCGAGCTGCAAGATTTCAGTTATCCAAAAAGGAAAGAACAAATAAAAATCAATCCAGATAGAGCCTAATATTTAAATATTGCAAGACTCCCGCTGAGATTTGCCCCGAAATCGAAGCGTAGTAATATTACGACAGGTGAATTAAATAAATGACTTCATGTATATACAAACATGATAATGGCTCCCTTTGACTTTGAGTGGTTATTTGGGAGAGGATCTGCCGGCCGCTTGTAGTTTGGTAGCTGCTAAAGACTTCAGATAGAGTGACTCTTATCATCCAAAAGATAAGTTAAGGAATCACCCCGACCTGTAGTTGTCATTTGTCCGTATGGCGACGGTATCTATCCGTCCCTGGTTCAGATGAAAATTCCCCCATAGAGAAACGCGTTATTGATACATTCCAAATCTCTTAACATCATATGCTACGACAAACTGTAATTTCCAAGGAGGAGATCATATCTTTTTTCATTAGGAATTACTGTTACCACTCTCTCCTAGATTTCCTAGAACTCACACGAGGGATCTAATAAGGTGACGAAGAACATTAGCTTATGCTTGATATATGGATTTATCCTCGTCTTCCGAACCGTTTGAGATTCGGTGACGGTTTAGCAATCATCACAAGAGGGTGGATTGCTCCAATCCGCTGATGTTTTCCGAAATTGTTGGGTCGCCCCTTCTGTTTTGAAAAATTACTCTCTCACGGAGATGTTAATAGGAGGCATGGCCACGGGCGGGGTTGGGCCCTAAATTGACCTGGTACTTGCTCGGGTCAAACTGGGCTGGTTAGTTCCCAACTGAAATCGAGCCGTGGCATACGGACCCTATTATGGTTTAGAACCAGAAAAAATCAAGGATAAAAATAAATTTAAAAAATTTAAAAAGGGAAATAGTCGTTCCCTGTTTTTTTTTCTTTTTTCTTTACTAATTTCTAACCATTATAAATACACCTTCTCATTAGGGGTGAGAAAAAAAAACGTCCGGACTGGGACCGATGGTCCTGTTCTCGATTTTATAGGGATTCGGTCCGATTCTTGATTCCTAAAATTGGAACCGGTGACCGGGCAGTCCGGTTCCCTGTTCCAAGCCCAGGACCGAACGGGATAGCCCGGACTGGACCGATCCTTTTTATATGTATATAAGTAAACCTATTGTTTACTTGTTTAGGTTTAGGCTATTTAGGGTTTTTTTGCTTCACTTCAGCGTTGGTGCAGTGGCTTTGTCCGGACACGTAGATCACGATAAAATGTCTAAAGAATTGCTAGAACCTGCAAAAGAAAATTGTCATGGCTCGAAATATAGAACTTTTTTTTATGTGTAGCCATACCCATCTTCTCTTTCTCTTTGACTCTTGGCCCTTGAAGCATGAAAGAA
Source organism: Rhodomyrtus tomentosa (assembly GCA_028455895.1). Taxonomy (NCBI): domain Eukaryota; kingdom Viridiplantae; phylum Streptophyta; class Magnoliopsida; order Myrtales; family Myrtaceae; genus Rhodomyrtus; species Rhodomyrtus tomentosa. Next base: position 27,675,993 of record JAPCWY010000008.1, read on the forward strand.
GATCAGAGAGCCAAGCCTCCCTTTTGTGGCGTCTCCTTATCTTCAACTGATCGGCCACCATTAGAACTGCCTAGTAACCGGACTGAACCGATGGTCTGATCTGGTTCCCGGTTATGAGGGTGACCGATCCAGTCCGCGGTTCTAAAAAGTGAGAACCGGGACCACCAGTCCAGTTCCCAATTTTTTATGGGAACCGGACTGGGAATCATATACCCATACTTCACATCTTTCATTTTGTTCATCTAAATTCTCTCAAATTCTCTCAATTCGCTCAAAAAATGGCAAGTGAAAGTAAAACTGGCGACAAAGGCAAGAACAAGGTGGGGGAATCTGATTATCCTCTTAATCCTCATGATTATGAAGATTGGGGAATCGATGTTGATGTAGATGATGAAATTAACGTTATTCCCAATGTGGAGCAAATTCAAACGCAATAAAATCTTTATACACTTACCGATATCGAAGAAATGTCAACAATAAAGGAGCCAGAGCTAGAGTTTACATTCAACGTATGGGACTACTTCATGGAGATGGAAAGATTTGATATAGGTCCAAAAAGGTATGATGTATTTTATAAATATTGTGGGATAAAATACAAACATACATGTGAAGTCGGATATAGAACATTTAAACGACATCTTAAGGCGAAACATCCAACCCAAACGGGAATTGACACCAAGCAATGACAAATTTCCAGATACGCCAATCCTAACATTCCTTCTTTATTTCGTTATAATGAAAAAAAATTATAAAGAAGAATTAGGTAAATTTATTTCCGTTGAACATGTTTTGGGTGAAAGATTGGGTTTCGATTTGTACAAGATGTGTGTGCTTGAAAGCACAACGTGTTCCTAGAAATACACTTGAACGCATAGTTAAAGATCTTTATAAAAAACAAAAAGAGTTTTACAAAAATTCTTCATGAATTTTAATGGACGTGTGCATATAGGTAGCTATATTTGGAGTAATCATTGGTAAGATCATTCTTATATGGGTATAACATGTCATTAGATAGGTGATAATTGGAATGTTCAAAAAAGAATTATTGCATTTAGAGTTTTTGATGATAGGCATATAACTAATAATATTTATAGATTAATTAGGCAAATTTTAGCAGAATTTTATTTGCTTAATAAATTTTTTTCAATTGGTTTCATAATATCGCGGTAAATACCGCTCCAATTGTTGAACCAGAAAAGATTTGTAAACCCATTTTAGGTGGACAATGCTTTCACATTAGATAAGCACGTCATGTTTTAAATTTATCTGTACAAGATGGAAACCCTTGATATTTTTCTTGACCCGGTAAAAATAACAATTCAATTTTTATGGAAACATTCCCAAAAAAATGAGATAATGGTTAAAATTTTGTAGAGCAAATGGAAAAAGACCAAAAACATTTCCAAGAGATGTTCCAAATCGTTGGAATTCTACTTGCGAGTTGCTTAATGAATCTTGTGCATATAAAAATTTATTATGTACATTTATTTCAACTACTATAACTCAAATTAATTTATACCCACAAGAATGTGATATTTGCAATAAAAAATTTAGATATTTTAAAAGTTTTTAATGATACAACTTGTACTTTGTCCGGTATTTATTATCCTACCATGTATTTATTTTTAATAGAGTGTATTAATGTTGTTGGAGTTTTTAAATAAAATGAAAATGATGATAAATTAAGTGACACTATTATAACAATGCGAACAAAATGGCTACATTACTATAGGGAATTCCTATTATTTATTTAGTTGCTTGTGTTTTTGATCCACGTTGCAAATTAGATGGTTTATGTGATTACTTGAATATGTATTATGAATGTTTGCATTTAATTGGTGGGGTAAATATTAGAACTATATAAACAATGGTTAAAAATGCAATAATATAATTATATAATGAATTTTGTAGTAAATATAATCTATTTTATAATAGATCTACTCAATCTAGTGACATATAAAATGGGAACATAGATAAAATTAGTAGAGGATACTAACTTCAATAGAGAGTTATCTAATCGTTTTTTTTTTTTGAGTTTGATGAATATGAAAGTAGCATAGATTTCATAATATTGGATTGGTGGAAGAGACATTCAACCCAATACCTAATTCTTGCTCTCATTGCAAAATAAATTTTAGCAACCCCTAGTTTGACAGTTGCGGTGGAATAAACATTTAGCATTGGAGGCAATATTTTGGACAAACGACATTCAAAATTAGCTCCGGATTCGGTAGTAGCTCAAGCTTATGTTAGTGATTGGACAAAGGCTCAAAATAGACAACAAGAGATAGATCGCAATAATGAAGTCGAATTCTTTGATGACAAAGATACCACAGTCACCGGTCGGAACAGGTAGCGACGATTAAGGATGAGGTAAATATAAGATTATCAAAAGTAAAAAAATTACATGAGTTTTAATTCTTTTATCCTTAAGAAAATATATAGGTGCTTAATGATAATTCATTAAGCTCAAGCCCCTCTTCCTCCCTTTTTTCCTCCCAAATTTGATTACAATTTATATTTGATAATTCGTAATTTTCTTTTATTTTATAATTCATTATTTGATAATTTGATTACAATTTTATTACAAATTCATTACAATATAATTTTTAATTCAAAAACCGAAATCGAAAACAGCGGTTCATTTTCAGTTTTGAACCGTAACCGGGCTCGAAACCGGCTCGAAATTGCCTCTTCAAAACTGGAACCGGAACCATCCCCTAATCTTGGAACCGGAACTGCCGATTCATGAATCGGTACTGGCAATTCTCTGCTCGTGGTCATGCCTAGTTAATAGGGATAAGTGCAGAAATAATACTTAACAAGGGTTTGGCTGTTGGGCCATTGAGGACTAGACGGTTTTATTTTGATCAATTAAGGATTCGGAATTGTAAAAACTAAAAAGCCACAATCAGATCTCAAGCTCGCCGCCTGTGGAATTCACGGATTGAAAATGATACGTGGCAAATTACGTGCTAGATATTACAGGTGGAAGCAACGTTGGATTCATTTGGGCCAACGTTCTCTAGAACGCACCACGTTCTGCCTGATCCGGTTGTTGGTCAGAAACTTGTTCGTAACCTTATTTGATCCCTCACTTGAGTTCTGGGAAGTCTAGGAGTGAGTGTTTAGAGTAATTCCGGGAAAATTGTCCAAAAAAATCTTAACTTTGCACTTGTATCAATTGAATCATAAACTTTTTAATTTTGCTAATTGAGTTTTAAATATTTTCACGTTTTATCAATTGGGCTTTTTTTGGCAGGAAATAGTTGATGCGGAAGCGGACAGTCCTATGTGGTAAGGCCGGCGCCAATGTGGATATTTTTAATTATATTTTAATATAATATTTTGATTTTTTTTCTTACTTCGGCCACTTCAAACATTTTGACAACTTGACAACTCAATTCCAAACTTTTCAATGTGCCAATTTTGGGAGAAAATGTCAAAAAAGTCATAAACTTATTGCATTAGTGCCAATTTAGTACTAAACCTTTTTTTAGTGTCAATTCAGTCCTAAACCTTTTGCATTAGAACCAATTCAATTATAAACCTTTTATTGGTGTCAATTCAGTCATAAACCTTTTGTATTAATGTCAATTTACTCCTAAATTTTTTGTATTTATGCCAAGTGAGTTAATTCGATCGATTATGGCTAGAAATCGCTAGCATTGACATCAATTATCCTACGTGTCACAACTAGCATTAATGTGGATATTTTTTTTTGTTTTTTAAATAATTTTTTAAAATATTTTTAAAAAACCAAAAAAATGCTTAAAAATTATTTAAAATATTAGAATAATATGAAAAAAGTCCAAGTCATCATTAGCCATGCCACGTAGGACAATCGACGTACATATCAAACGATTTTTTTGCCAAAATTGGCCAAATTAACTCAATTGGCATAAAAATAAAAAATAAGACTGAACTGTCACAAATACAAAAGGTTTATGACTGAATTAGCACAAATACAACTGGTTTAGGACTGATACAAAAGGTTTAGGACTGAATTGACACCAATAAAAAGTTTAAGATTTAATTGGCACTGATACAAAAAGTTTAAGACTGAATTGACACAAAAAAAGGTTTAGGACTGAATTGACACAAATGCAATGAGTTTATGACTTTTTTGAAACTTCCTTCGCCAAGTTTGTTCTAATAGTTTGAGGAATTGCCAACATAGTCATAAACTTTTTAAGGAATTACGAAGTTGTCTTTATGGCTAATTTTGACTAGAAATCATTGACGTGGTGGTCTAATCAGCGTCATCCATCTTACGTGGTAGGACTAGCACTGATATAAAATTTTAAATTATTATTATTATTATATTTATAATTTTATATTAGATTCTTTTATTGATTTCTTCTTTTTGCTTCTCTTCATAGAACTAGCGAGACCATCAACAATTGAGTGGGGGCTGGCTACCTAGGCAAGGGCCACAAAGCCCTCACCGGATCCAGGCGAGGCGAGGGCTCAGGAGCCCTGCTTAGGGCATCGCGGCCCTCTCCCATCCTCAATGTGATCGGTGAGGGCCTAGGTTTCCGCAATGCCCTTGCTTCGCTAGATCTAGCAAGGGCTTGCAAGCGTTAGCTGTGGCTGGCAAAGGCGTCGCGAGCACTCGAGGCCCTCATCCTTGGGTTGGCAAGCTTGCTTACCTTGTGAAGAGTACAAGAAAAGCAATATAAGAAAAATAATAAAGTTGATAAAAATTTTATCAAATAAAAAATTATTCATGTCAGTAATAGTCATGCAATACAAGAAGGTTGGTGCTGATTGGACCACCACATTAGTGATTTTCGATTGAAATTAGTCGGAAGGACTGAATTGATAATTCGTTAAAATGTTTATTACTAAATTAGTAAAATTTGAAAATACTTAGGGCTAAATTGACACAATTAAAAATTTTAAGACTGAATCGACAAATTGTCAAAAAGTTTATAAAAAAATTAGCACAACTGGAGAAAAAATTTTGATTGGTCGTTGTACAATAGATTTAGGATTTTTTTGACAGCTTTCCCTTTGTCACTAACACCCACAAAACTTAGTTTCTTCCGCTGATCCACCGCAACCCCTTTCTTTGCTCATTGCCTACGACGGATGCACCGCCTCTGGATGTTGATGGTGGACCTCTAGCAATAGGATGGATGCAAATAGTCTTGGAAATGAAGTGACCCAAAAGAAGGGCCTTGGTAGGGGTTTCAATGAGCCGGGACGTGATCCGGCCCGAATTATACATGCCTCAACTTTTTGGGCCGGGTTGGATTCTATTTTTTTTTTTGAATTAAAATCACTTGACAATCCCGTCAAATAAAAAAATAAAAAATAAATTCAAAAGAAAATGTGGGTGTCGAAAATGCCGGAGTTCAACTCGATCCTTACGTGGACAGTACAGAAGCCCAGCCCGAAAAAACCCAAAAATTAGGTGAATTTTCGGGCCGAGTCAGCCTTTAGGTATCCTTGGCAAATGCCGCTGCTACTAGCAGCACAATGGTCGGGACGATGTGCGTTCAGAATTAATTCTATAACTGAATTTCTTTTTCGCGTTATTTCTCAAAATAGAGGATGAAATGTGGTATGAGCCTAATGCTAGAATTAGATGCACAAACACAACGAAATAACGAGTAAAGGCAGAAAAAAATCGAAATGTACGATTTATCATAATTTACCCTTAAACTAAGGTTATATAGGATTTCACTATAATTAGCACTTCGTACAACTATCAATTACAAGAGAAATAGATTATATAGTCACTTAGTATCTATTCATAATCTTGAGCTAAAATTACCAATGACATACGGGCAAAAACTATGAAAGCTTTCTAATGGCTCAAGAGGGATGTCCCACCGTGGAGTGGGACTTTCTTTAGGAGTATGAATATTCTATAGAATTGATGATGATTTTTAGTGTTGTTCCAAAAAATTATATAATTCGGAATATATATGCAACCGTCTGCTAAAAAAAAAATCCGAAACAGGCCACGAGGGCTGGTTGTTGGGGGCATTCAAAGTTGTCCCTAAACCTTATAATGATGACAAATACACGTGGGATTTCGTTCACATGGGGCGTCACGACGTATCACAGCAAAGCAATACAAATTAAACTCGCAGTGTCGCAAGTGATGTATATTATTGACAATATAAACTAGTCATCGTTACCTTTGTTCTCTATTGCCTCGCAAATTTCGCTGGCCGGTAGTTCGATTTTGTCCGTCTCTTACAAGTTAAATTTTATGTGCTAACGTCTAATAATGCCAAATGTCGAAACAAGCCAAAAGGGAGGGCGGCGGATGGAGAATTGTACTATATTAATGTCGCTAAATGTGTGCCCTCAGAGACTGCCCACGAGGAGATCATAAAAATTACTGAATTATGTTAGTTTAGTCCTAAATATTTTCTTTTCATGCCAATTTAGTTCTTACGGCTATTTTAGCAAAAAATCGTTGACGTGGAGTGACCGGCACTAACGTCTTCAATATTTAATAATATTTTGATATTTTTGAAATTTTATATTTTTTAAATATTTTTATATGTTTTATTTTTCTCCTCCTCTTCTTCGTTCTCAAGCCGAACAAATGAAGCTCGTCCCCTCCAGCCACTAGCGAGAGTTAACCTCGCCTGCCCATGGGAGGCTGGCCTCTCCAATGCCAGCCGAGGTCGAGTATCGTTTAGATCTGTAAAAAAGGAATAACAAGAAAAGAAAAAAGAAAAAAAGGAAAAAAATAAAAAAATATTAAAATCTTATTAAAATTTTTCATGTCGGCACCGACTACGCCATGTCAGCGATTTCTGGCTGGAAAGACTGAACTGGCACAAGGATAAAATGTTTAGGACTAAATTGGCCAAAAAACGATTTATGATTGAATTACAAATTACAACAGGTTTAGAATATTTTTGGTACACTCCCCAATATTACATGATACCAATCGGTGGCCTATTTTTGCATGGTAAGTTACATGTAAGCTGATTTACTGAGGAAAGCACCATCAAAAGCAGGCCCGGGCTCAGGGGATCCATTTTTACCAGATAAACACTGCTTCGACCATGTGGTTAGCTTGTACCTTGGTGTTCAACTTCACCGAATATAAGGGCACCATAAAACGACATGTCGCTGGAACCGGAGATTTCTTCATGGCAAGAGATTGTTGATCTTGAGACAGATGATTTGGTTCTATTTGAATATTTTGGACTGAAGACGGATGTGCGAGTGCTATTAGGAGCAACAAATACAACTACTCAAATTAGTAGGAAGTGCATGGCTGTCGATTTGCACAAAGGATTAAGAGATTCTGCCTGTTGTCCCATGATCTTGTGATCCGGATTGGGATCGTGCCTTGTGTAGTAGGCAAATGAGGGGGTAAGGTCGATTTGGATTTGAGAAGAAACAAAGAAGAGCAAAGGACATCATGGGCCTACGGCGCAATGAGTCACCCTCACATGCATTCATGTGGCGGCCTCCTGGTTGTCTTTTGTGGGTTGAAGTCAAGACAGCTTATTGATGGTCCAACTATGCTGTTGGATACCATGAGAGGGGTCTCTTTCTTCGACCAAGATCAAGCTGAACTCCACCGCGACTGAAAGTATTCGTGGGTGTAGGCATATCAAAGAGGATATCTCTTAAGTTGCAATGCTACTCACAAGGTTTCCAAGTAAAGTTTATCAATTTTTTGTTTGTTTGTTTTTTTTATTACCAAGGTGTCCGGGCCAGTTTGCGCACACCTCGACTATTCATCGGGGAAAAGTAGCACAACAACCCACCGCCATAACCCCCTCACTTAAATCACAAGTATTCATTTGAGGAATCGAACCTGAGACTAATGCGCTTAACCATACAATCCCAAGTGCGCCCTAACCAACTAAGCTACCCATGGGTGGGTATGGTTATCAAATTGTCATATTCAAATAAGATGAGAATTCCGAAAAAAAAAAGATGAGAATAATGCGGAAGGGAAAAATTGAAATTTTGTTTAATATGTCGTTAATTAAATAATAAAGAATACATGTGCATAGATTTTATGAGATGACTATTTAAAATAACATATCAATCAAGGATATGCACAACTAGAGAGAAAGATATGCGTCCATGAAGCCATGTTACCCGAAAATCGCGGATATGAATGTCAGTCATCATAAGTGATGCAGTCAATGCTAACATGGATATTTTACTGATTTAACAAAAAATAAAATTTTAATGATTTTTTTTTCTTTTTGTCTGTCTTTTTCCCCCCCTTTCATTTAGGCTAGCAAGGGCCAAAAAGCACATGCCAGATCTTGGCGAGGGCCATCTTGCCCGTAGTCGGCAAGGCCATGAAGGCCCTGGGCAAGGGCTGCGAACCTCGCCACTGGCTAGCGAGGACTTACTTGCTCTGCCTAGTGGCCGACTAAATTGAAAGGAATTTTTTTATAAAAAAAAATTCAATTTTTTCAAAAGAAATTACTTAAAATATCCATGTCAACTTTGGTCATACTATATAGGTTGGCTGGCATCTATATCAACGATTTCTGGTTTAAATTACATTGATGGACTCAATTAATACAAATACAAAAAATTTAGAATTAAATTGATCCGATTGAAATATTCAGGACTAAATTATCATTAATTTAATGTGTTTACGACTTTTTTTGTGATAATTTTTCCATTCAAAAAGTGACGATGGTTTTTAGCGTAATTTCCAAAAAAAGCTATAAAGTCCAGAAGATGTATTTCTGAAAAAAAATAAAATAAAATTCTGAAACAAGCAACGATGGAGGGTTCTTAGGGGTATGTAAAGTTGTTGCTTAACCTTATAATGGTGCAAAAGACCTATCGGCATCACAAGTACATATTATAGCCAAGAAACTTTTCACACAAACATATTTTCGTATTGTAATATATATGTAAACTAAACCATCAAATTGTTTCTTCTCGTTTCTATCATCATTGCCTTAGATACCCCCCCCCCCCCCCCCCTTTTTTTTTTTTGACTTTTTGTTGACGGTGGGGCTATCTGGTTGTAGGAGAAGTGATTAGAAAATGTATCAATAATGAGCATCTTCGTAGAACCTCTCTCTTCAAGGGGAATTTTCATATTAACTACGGCCATATACAGTCGATAGCAGGGACGATTTTAGACTCAGTTTATTTCTCAAAAAATCACTTTCCGAATATTTTTTCTTCAGAATTTTCGATGTTTGGTTCACGAAAAATTAACAGATCAAGGAAAATATTATAAAAAAACACATTCAAAAGTGAGGAAAATGTTTCCTCTTTTTGAAAAGAGGAAAACATTTTCTCTCATCTTTCCTCCCTTTACTCTTTCACATTCATTTTCTTTTTAATTTTTTTTCTTTTCCTTGGTTTTTTTCTTTCTTCTTCTGCCGGTAGCTGATCAGGCTACGTTCGACGACCAGCCACAGGCGAGGACGAGCCTCACTGGCCTCGGGAGAGGTCGAGCTCGTTTCGACTTCGAGCGAGGCCGACCCTTGCTAAAGAACGGCGACACCGAGTCTCGAGCTCTCCATAGAAAGGCAACGCTGAGTCCTCGCCCGAGCTTGAGGCTCCACCTTGCCTAGGGTCGGTCCTCGGCTATCACCGTGGCCTGCAATTGGCCATACAGAAGGAAAACGAGAAATTTAAAAAAAAAATCATTTGAAAATACAAAAAGAAAAGATAAAATATAAATATAAATTTATTAAAAATGAGTGCAAGCAGAGAATCAAATTGAATTTGTCATTACCAAATGGTGAAAAATCTTTTCTAGTTTATTTTCAGAGCTTAGCCAAATACTAGAATATCATCATTTTTCCGGAAAATGACTCACTGAGAAATATTTTTCAGAAATGAGATATTTTTCGCGAAACAAACGGAGTTTTAGATCGGGAATGTTCGTATAAATCTTATCCCACGTACATAAACCGAGGGCTGCAACATTTGAAATAGTGGGCTATGTCCTGATTGCCTTTTATTTTTCTTTAATTTAATGTAATTTTGGATCTTGCAGCCCCCGCATACTGACATTTTCTAGATGGAAAAAACCATCCCACTTTGGTTTTGCAGGCAATTTAGTCATCTTTCGGCATAATTTAGGATTTTGGATTAAAACTTTTGAACCATAAGGGCTTGTTTTTTTTAGCCATGAAATAAGAACAAGATGCATTTCTTCTAATGAAAATGATCCTAATTGTAATCTTTTTCAAAATCATTTGGTTTGTAGCTAACTTGAGTATATTGAAAAGCCGGCAAGGCTTATTGATCACTATAATCTCGTATTGCTTTGCCACTCTTTTTCGATTGAATCATCAAAAAGTTAAAACCTTAATCGACCAAATTGAAGTGGGAAGGAAAAGGTTAGAAAAAAGTGGGGAATTAAACTGCCACCCTGTCTTAATCCCCTACCTAACACCTAAAACAAACACTAAAAGAACCTTTGTGCATTCTTGGATTATACACGAGCGAATATATAACTTGTTCTTATTCGGGGAATATTTATGAAATATAGACATTAAACAAGTTGGCTCATTAACGCCTATATAAGTTGAATTGAGGTGCTAACGCTCATCATCACCCAGACATAAAGCAAAAGCACTATGAGGATGTTCTCAGCGAAATACCCCGCCTTCTTCCTTGTCCTAATTGCCTTTTCGCCTGTTTTTGCTACAAGAACGCCATTCAAAGAGAGTAAACCATGCAAGAGACTCGTCCTCTACTACCACGACGTCCTCTTCGTAGGCGACAATGTGGCCAACGCAACATCCGCGCGGGCGACCAACGCGACTGGGCTCGGCCAATTCGTGCACGGCATGATGATCGTGTTCGATGACCCGATGACGAAAGACCAAAACCTACTCTCGACTCCGGTGGCACGGGCTCAGGGTTTCTATTTCTATGACATGAAGACAGCTTACAATGCCTGGTTTGCGTACACATTGGTGTTCAATTCGACCGAGTATAAGGGCACACTCAACATTATGGGAGCAGACTTGATGATGGCGGAGACTAGGGATCTCTCCGTCGTCGGAGGGACGGGCGACTTTTTCATGGCCAGAGGAATCGCGACATTTCGGACCATGGCGACTGAAGGGATCAAATATTTTCGCGTGCAGATGGATATCAAGTTATATGAATGTTACTAGAATGAATATAGTCAGCCCCTTTTGCGTGTAATAGTTTAAATCTTATTGTACTCAGTACTTGCTTTTATTCTCACGGATCTATTTCTATTTAAGAGCAATTTAAGTACCATCGCCTAATTTTTGCCTTTGTGTTAATATCATTAGTACATCTAAAGTGGCACTTTTTCATTATCACAGTCTGATCCTCGAACTCATCTTTGTATCACAACATCCCTCACTTTTATCACTATATGGTCCTCCGATTGGTAGAAAGGAAACAATTGCGGGGCCGAAACGCACTTTTTCGGCAAATTTCTCCAGTATGGACATTGGAAGTCTCCTCCAGGACAGCTGGGTCATCTAGGTGGATCATCTATGTCCTCCTTTTCAACTTCTATACCCAAATTTTAGAAATTATTCTCGTTGACACGAGTCTCTATAAATCACAAGAAAATTAATGAACATGAGAAAATAAAAACGACATTTGATAGCTCGATAATTTTGCTTGGTCCAGTTTATTTTAGGATATCATTTTCACCTTTGAGTAAGTAATAGCATTATTTCTTTGTAAAAGACAAGCATGCAACATATTTCCTAGTTCCAAAGAGGAATGTAATCCGTAACCTAAAGTTAATCCCGCCGCAAAAATTGATGTCCCGTGATTGTCAGATGTGTAATCAGAAAAACGGACACAACCAACCACCAGGATGCCGGTTTGAACTCTGAAATTATTACTGCATTTTGGACTATGCACTAAGTTGGTAACTCACTCGATTAATCATAGCATTAGCAATTGTTTTTATGATCTCTGTTAAGACGCTGGCTATTGGTCAATGTACTTTTCGGGTAAGCGTCTGAGCACATACTTCGATCTATTCCAAGCTAAAGTAAAGGCGCTTGCGTGCAACCTATTTAATAATAAGGATGCGGCGTGAGTAAATGGATCATAAACCCATTTTTAACCAATGTTTGATAAGGTGAGTTGTTGTTATATGAGTTAGTTATATTTAGTAAATAGATCATAAATTAGTTTAAAATAGTAAATTCTAAAATAATATGAGTGTTAAGCGGACTCACAATTTACTCACACCCAACCTATCTCTATGACCATCTCTCACCTCGTGCTTGCTCACTCCACGCTTATATAGGTTAGTTATATTCAATAAATGAATCATAAAGTTTGTGATTAAAAAATATAAAATAATTTGGGTGTTAAGTGGACTCACAATTTACTCATACCTAACTCACCTCTGTGACCGTCTCTCATCCTCAATCGATCTCGCACTTACTCACTCTGCCCTCTCATATCAGTTTAGGCATGAGTTTCATATATTGCATTAAATATGAAAGTGTTTTAGCAATATGAATCAGGTTGAATATTTGCTGAGTTCGATATGTGTGACTAGATTTTTATTGCATGAAAATATGTCAACTTTGGGTCGGACCATTTTTGACCCGACCCATAGGGGTATATAAAAGGTAAGAGTTTACTCCCTGAATTTAAGAACCATGCGTTTTACCATATAACCTCGGTATATTCAGCCAAACAAAGCCAAATAAATGTGAGGGATAAGACAATTTTGGGCCCAACATGGAGCCAATCAAATTTAAGGGCTCCCATTGATTGAGTTCGCATGCATCCTCACTAACTTTAGCGAATTTACACTCTTATTAAAATTAGGAATGATCCACTAGAATTCGATACACTATCTAATGCATGTGCCTTCATTGATAGTTGAGATTAATTTTATCTCTTTCTTGCAAACTAGATGACAAAAAGTTAGGGAAACTACACTTCCTTCTCACTTTTGGCCGCTATACCACTTTACATCCTCTGCTTGGAGGAATTTAGAACCGGTAATTTAGGAAGAAGACGATTTGTGAATAACAATAAGATGTCTACTACTATTGGAAGGTGCAATTTGTTGTCCAACATAATAACTTGGGATGCAAAGTATATAACTTTTAAATGGATCAGTGTCAGGCGCACCGTCAGTGCAAAAAATTTACTTATACATTCATAGCTGGATGAATGACATAGAGTTAGTTTTGTAATTGGTTTTTTCTACGTGTGAACAATTTAATATGGAGTGTCTTAAGTTATTTTTTTTTCTCTTCCGGCATCGATTTAAAAGAGATCTTTTGTAAAAGAGAGGATACAAAGTGTTAGCGTACTCTCCTGGAAAGCTATATAGTTCAGAAAATATATTAATGTCTGTTTAAACATGTTTTTTTTTTTTGCTAGAAAAAATACTTTCATACCATCAAAACAGAGCAAATATTACAAGGACGGAGAGGAGCCTACATTAAGACTGTTTATAAAAGAAAATTCTACTAACACTCTATTTTTCACTCTAGGAGAGAGATCATTAAAAAGAAAATAAAAGATAGATCCGATATGATAAAATGCTCAATTCGCGAGCTCATGAGCAATTGCATTGCAGGTTCTACTGGTCCACTTCACACTCCATGCTGGATTGTTGTTTAAGAGGAGACGAGAGTCCGAGATAAATGGATAAATGCACCAAGGGCAAGGGCCCTTCTGTTGTATTGCATCAATAAGCACATTGCAATCGCTTTCAAAGACTGCTTTGTGAATACCGAGAGATTGAACAATATTGGCAGCAAGAAGAAAAGCTGTAGCTTCCACTTCCAATGGTGAGTTCCATCTTCCTCGTCTTGTCCATGCTTGAACAACTAAGCCTCCATCCGATCGTGCAATAATGCCTATGGCTCCGTTGTTATCCTTCCGCGCACCATCTAAATTAAACTTCAACTCACATTTTGAAGGAGGAATCCAAGAGTTTGTCTTCACCAAATTAGAATTTGGTTCCTTGCTTAACTCAACTCTTTTCTCATTGCTAAAGATATTCGAATGTTCCATAAAATCCTGCATTATATACCGAGATGATATGGTAAAACGCATGGTTCTTATCGAACTCATCGCATAATGTCTGTTTCGAATGTTCTATAAAATCCTGCATTATATACCGAGCTTATACGATAATTTTGTGTCAATTTAGACATAATACTTTTGCATTTGTGCCAATTAAGTCAATGCGGCCAATTTTAGCTAGAAATCGATTATGTAAACACCGATCATACTACGTGGCATAAATGGCATTGGCGTGGATATTATTTGATATCTTACTTCATAATATTTTTTTTCATTTCTTTTCTTTACCCTTTTTTTTAATTGAGGCCCGGGGAGGGTCGCCGGCCCTAGCTTGGGCTGGCAGGGTAGGCTGGCGACCCTCGCCGACCCTCAATTAAAAATAACAAAAAGGTAAGAGAAGAAACAAAAAAGAAAAGAAAAACCTAAAAATATTAATGTGTGTGTCCATGTCAGCATCATTCATATAATGTAGGACGACCAATATCCATGTCAGTATTTTTCTTTGTTAAAATTGGTCGGACGGACTCAATTGGCACAAAGATTTGAGACTAAATGGCGCGCAATTAAAAGATTTATGACTGAATTAACATAAATATAATAGATTTGTGGCTTTTTTTTTAACATTTACTCCCTTCTATATACTATCGGTTGATCATTGAGCAATTGTATTCACCACAATCATCTACTCACTGCCTTCCAAAAGAAACAGAAACTCACAGAGCATTCTGTCGATACCTAAATTTTGATTATTAAAAAAATCGTTCATTTTCTTCATAAAATAAGTGTTAGTCATAATTCTCACAAAAAATAAATCCTTAGGCATTGCATATTTATTTTTCTATCAGTCATGTCATTTGTATTCAGGGTCAGAGGTGAGTCAATTGAGCCTAATTTGACATGTAGCTAGATCGAACTCAGTTCAGAATTTTCGCCTATGGCTAGAGTAAGTGGGCGGAATTTTAATGGGCTAATGGAATTCAATCTCCAGGTTTATTTTGGTCCATTTGAGCTAAAATATTTTATTAAGGCTTTCAATTTAATGTCCATTATTTTTATTGAGCCTTATTTAAGCCCGCGATAATAGAAGCCCATTGAAATATCATGGTCTAAAATTCTTAATTTAAAATGTCAAGTGTAAATATTGAATTATTAAAAGAAAACTTGGGGTTAAAGCGGGTGAGCTAGAAACCCTAGCGGTCTCTTATTGTTGACACCTAAATTTTAATTTTTAGAAATTCATATATTTCATAAAATGAGAATTAGTTTTAGTTCTCAAGAAAAATAAATTCTCATACTTGACATATTTATTTTCTGTCATGCATTTGCATTAAGGTGAATCGATTGAGCTTAGTCTAACGGAGATGAGACCAAATATAGTCTAAAATTTTCGACCAAGAGAGGGATTGCCGAATTCTCATTGGTTTGGGCTCAATTTGATTTCAAATCAGCCCATTTTAGGTCTTTTAAATGCAAGGCTTTTAATTAATTATATATTTAATTAAATAAAGCCCGATTGGGCCCTAAATTCGTGCGAGTAATCCCATTAATTGGAGAATTTCGGCCAAGCCCTTATACCCTCTCATTGTGGCGGAAATTTTGGATATCCAAGCCTGTCAAGTGCAGAAATTTCAAGCCAACGGTCATTATCTCTCAAATTCAATGGTCAAGAGTAAACCCTACGGCTCAAAGCCTTTATTTTTCTATATATACGTCACGATGGCCTAGGGTTAAGAGGGATTCGTTCAGCTATCAAAAAAATTTGGCACTTTCGGAGAGAGAAAGGAGCTAGAGAGAAATTGAGGGTTTGATTGTCTCCCCCCCGTGGTTGAGACAACCCCTTAGCCGAAGCTTTGATTCTTGTAAGGTTCGAATTGCCCTTGCTGCACCGTCGAGCATCTTCTGTTCTCCCGTCACCCACCGTGCGCCGCCTCAATCTACTGTCATCATCAACCAGCATTGTTGTGGTCCTTCAAGTTCTCGCGATCAACGACCGACAAAGACCGGTGTCGAGTGCAAGTCATGCCGTGAAAATCCAGCGACTGTCCGGTTCGTTCGTGCCATTGTTCGTGATTAAAGGGTTGCTACTGTGCACATTTTCGTTGAGCTGCATTTGTTAGAAATTGTTTCCGGAAAAAGGTAAGTTGCTAATCCTCGAAGGCAACCTATGTATGTTTACTTAGTCGTATTAATAGTCATTCGTATGCTTTGATGAACGTATGCAAATTCATGATTCAAGTTGACGATTTTTGTATAAATCGATCATTAAAACTGTTGATGAGAATTAAAACCAGAAGTTAATCGTCTTTGTGGATGAGAAACCAATTGTCAGCTTGTGAATTTCTTGATGGCCGAATTTTTCATGTATTGAAGAGATAGGACTCGAATTCGTATGCTTTGATGTATTTTATAAATATTATGGGATAAAATACAAACATACAGGTGAAGTTGGATATAGAACATTTAAATGACACCTTAAGGCGAAACATCCAATCCAAAAGGGAATTGATTCCAAGCAACAACAAATTTCCAGATACGCCAATCCTTACCTTCCTTTTTTATTTTGTTATAATAAAAAAAATTATAAAGAAGAATTAGGTAAATTTATTTCCGTTGAACAAGTTTTGGTGAAAGATTTGGTTTCAATTTGTACAAGATGCGTGTGCTCGAAAGCAAAACGTGTTCCTAGAAATACACTTGAGCGCATAGTTAAAGATTTTTTTATAAAAAATGAAAAAAGATTTACAAAATTCTTTATGAATTTTAATGGACGTGTGCATATAGGTAGCTATATTTGGAGTGATCATTGACAAGATTATTCTTATATGGGTATAACATGTCATTAGATAGGTAATGATTGAAATGTTCAAAAAAGAATTATTGCATTTAGAGTTTTTGATGATAGGCATACAACTAATAATATTTATAGATTAATTAGGCAAATTTTAGAAGAATTTTATTTGCTTAATAAAATTTTTTCAATTGATTTTGATAATGTCGCGGTAAATATCGTTCCAATTGTTGAACTAGAAAAGATTTGTAAACCCATTTTTGGTGGACAATTTTTTCACATTAGATATGCTTGTCATGTTTTAAATTTATCTGTACAAGATGAAAACTTTTGATATTTTTCTTGACCCAGTAAAAATAACAATTCAATTTTTATGGAAACATTCCAAAAAAAAAAAATGAGAGAATGGTTAAAATTTTGTAGAGCAAATGGAAAAAGACCAAAATAATTTCCAAGAGATGTTCCAAATCAATGAAATTCTACTTGCGAGTTGCTTAATGAATCTTGTGCATATAAAAAATTATTATGTACATTTATTTCAGATGCTATAACTCAAATTAGTTTATACACACAAGAATGTGATATTTGCAATAAAAAATTTAGAAATTTTAAAATTTTTTAATGATGCAACTTATACTTTGTTCGGTATTTATTATCCTACTATGTATTTATTTTTAATAGAGTGTATTAATATTGTTGGAGTTTTTAAATAAAATGAAAATGATGATAAATTAAGTGACACTATTATAACAATGCGATCAAAATGGCTACATTACTATAGGGAAATTCCTATTATTTATTTATTTGCTTGTATTTTTGATCCACGTAGCAAATTAGATGGTTTATGTGATTATTTGAATATGTATTATGAATGTTTGCATTTAATTGGTGGGGTAACTATTAGAACTATATAAACAATGGTTAAAAATGAAATAATGTAATTATATAATGAATTTTGTAGTAAATATAATCTATGTGATAGTAGATCTACTCAATCTAGTGACATATAAAATGAGAACATAGATAAAATTAGTAGAGGATACTAACTTCAATAGAGAGTTATCTAATCGTTTCTTTTGAGTTTGATGAAGATGAAAGTAGCATAAATTTCATAATATTGGATTGGTGGAAGATACATTCAACCCAACACCCAATTCTTGCTCTCATGGCAAAATAAATTTTAGCAACCCCTTGTTCGACAGTTGTGGTGGAACAAGCATTTAGCACTGGAGGCAATATTTTGGACAAACGACGTTCAAAATTAGCTCCGGATTCAGTAGTAGCTCAAGCTTATGTTAATGATTGGACAAAGGCTCAATATAGACAACAAGAGATAGATCGCAATAATGAAACCAAATTCTTTGATGACGAAGATACCATTGCCACCGGTACTGGTATCGAAACAGGTAGCGACGATTAAGAATGAGGTAAATATGATATTATCAAAAGAAAAAAATTACATGAGTTTTCATTCTTTTATCCTTAAGAAAATATATAGGCGCTTAATGATAATTCATTAAGCTAAAACCCCTCTTCCTCCTTTATTTTTTTTCTCTTCCGGCATCGATTTAAAAGAGATCTTTTGTAAAAGAGAGGATACAAAGTGTTAGCGTACTCTCCTGGAAAGCTATATAGTTCAGAAAATATATTAATGTCTGTTTAAACATTTTTTTTTTGCTAGAAAAAATACTTTCATACCATCAAAACAGAGCAAATATTACAAGGACGGAGAGGAGACTACATTAAGACTGTTTATAAAAGAAGATTCTACTAACACTCTATTTTTCACTCTAGGAGAGAGATCATTAAAAAGAAAATAAAAGATAGATCCGATATGATAAAATGCTCAATTCGCGAGCTCATGAGCAATTGCATTACATGTTCTACTGGTCCACTTCACACTCCATGCTGGAATGTTGTTTAAGAGGAGACGAGAGTCCGAGATAAATGGATAAATGCACCAAGGGCAAGGGCCCTTCTGTTGTATTGCATCAATAAGCACATTGCAATCGCTTTCAAAGACTGCTTTGTGAATACCGAGAGATTGAGCAATATTGGCAGCAAGAAGAAAAGCTGTAGCTTCCACTTCCAATGGTGAGTTCCATCTTCCTCGTCTTGTCCACGCTTGAACAACTAAGCCTCCATCCGATCGTGCAATAATACCTATGGCTCCGTTGTTATCCTTCCGCGCACCATCTAAATTAAACTTCAACTCACATTTTGAAGGAGGAATCCAAGAGTTTGTCCTCACCAAATTAGAATTTGGTTCCTTGCTTAACTCAACTCTTTTCTCATTGCTAAAGATATTCGAATGTTCCATAAAATCCTGCATTATATACCGAGATGATATGGTAAAACGCATGGTTCTTATCGAACTCATCGCATAATGTCTGTTTCGAATGTTCTACAAAATCCTGCATTATATACCGAGCTTATACGATAATTTTGTGTCAATTTAGTCATAATACTTTTGCATTTGTGCCAATTAAGTCAATTCGGCCAATTTTAGCTAGAAATCGATTATGTAAACACCGATCATCCTACGTGGCATAAATGGCACTGGCGCGGATATTATTTGATATCTTATTTCATAATATTTTTTTTCATTTCTTTTCTTTACCCTTTTTTTTAATTGAGGCCCGGGGAGGGTCGCCGACCCTAGCTTGGGCCGGCAGGGTAGGCTGGCGACCCTCGCCGACCCTCAATTAAAAATAACAAAAAGGTAAGAGAAGAATCAAAAAAGAAAAGAAAAACCTAAAAATATTATTGTGTGTGTCCATGTCAGCATCATTCATATTATGTAGGACGACCAATATCCATGTCAGTATTTTTCTTTGTTAAAATTGGTCGGACGTACTCAATTGGCACAAAGATTTGAGACTAAATGGCGCGCAATTAAAAGATTTATGACTGAATTAACATAAATATAATAGATTTGTGGCTTTTTTTTTAACATTTACTCCCTTCTATATACTATCGGTTGATCATTGAGCAATTGTATTCACCACAATCATCTACTCACTGCCTTCCAAAAGAAACAGAAACTCACAGAGCATTCTGTCGATACCTAAATTTTGATTATTAAAAAAATCGTTCATTTTCTTCATAAAATAAGAGTTAGTCATAATTCTCACAAAAAGTAAATCCTTATGCATTGCATATTTATTTTTCTGTCAGTCATGTCATTTGTATTCAGGGTCAGAGGTGAGTCAATTGAGCCTAATTTGACAGGTACCTAGATCGAACTCGGTTCAGAATTTTCGCCTATGGCTAGAGTAAGTGGGCGGAATTTTAATGGGCTAATGGAATTCAATCTCCAGGTTTATTTTGGTTCATTTGAGCTAAAATATTTTATTAAGGCTTTCAATTTAATGTCCATTATTTTTATTGAGCCTTATTTAAGCCCGCGATAATAGAAGCCCATTGAAATATCATGGTCTAAAATTCTTAATTTAAAATGTCAAGTGTAAATATTGAATTATTAAAAGAAAACTTGGGGTTAAAGCGGGTGAGCTAGAAACCCTAGCGGTCTCTTATTGTTGACACCTAAATTTTAATTTTTAGAAATTCATATATTTCATAAAATGAGAATTAGTTTTAGTTCTCAAGAAAAATAAATTCTCATACTTGACATATTTATTTTCTGTCATGCATTTGCGTTAAGGTGAATCGATTGAGCTTAGTCTAATGGAGATGAGACCAAATATAGTCTAAAATTTTCGATCAAGAGAGGGATTGCCGAATTCTCATTGGTTTGGGCTCAATTCGATTTCAAATCAGCCCATTTTAGGTCTTTTAAATGCAAGGCTTTTAATTAATTATACATTTAATTAAATAAAGCCCGAAAGGGTCCTAAATTCGTGCGAGTAATCCCATTAATTGGATAATTTCGGCCAAGCCCTTATACCCTCTCATTGTGGTGGAAATTTTGGATATCCAAGCCTGTCAAGTGCAGAAATTTCAAGCCAACGGTCATTATCTCTCAAATCCAACGGTCAAGAGTAAACCTACGGCTCAAAGCCTTTATTTTTCTATATATACATCACGATGGCCTAGGGTTAAGAGGGATTCGTTCAGCTATCAAAAAAATTCGGCACTTTCGGAGTGAGAAAGGAGCTAGAGAGAAAATGAGGGTTTGATTGTCTCCCCCGTGGTTGAGACAACCCCTTACCCGAAGTTTTGATTCTTGTAAGGTTCGAATTGCCCTTGCTCCACCCTCGAGCATCTTCTGTTCTCTTGTCACCCACCGTGCGCCGCCTCAATCTACTGTCATCATCAACCAGCATTGTTGTGGCCCTTCAAGTTCTCGCGATCAACTACCGACAAAGACCGGTGTCGAGTGCAAGTCGTGCCGTGAAAATCCAGCGACTGTCCGGTTCGTTCGTGCCATTGTTCGTGATTAAAGGGTTGCTAGTGTGCACATTTTCGCTGAGCTGCATTTGTTAGAAATTGTTTCCGGAAAAAGGTAAGTTGCTAATCCTCGAAGGCAACCTATGTATGTTTACTTTGTCGTATTAATAGTCATTCGTATGCTTTGATGAACGTATGCAAATTCATGATTCAAGTTGACGATTTTTGTATAAATCGATCATTAAAACTGTTGATGAGAATTAAAACCAGAAGTTAATCGTCTTTGTGGATGAGAAACCAATTGTCAGCTTGTGAATTTCTTGATGGCCGAATTTTTCATGTATTGAAGAGATAGGACTCGAATTCGTTTGGTTTAAATCCCAAACGTGGAAGGTTATCTAAAATTATCTTTCGAACCTTAGAGTTAATTTTCTGAAAAGATTTGAAAATATCAGATAAGATTTTAACCCAATTAGGAATTCTAAGCATATCTCCTAAATCTGGGAAATTATCTAAGATTAACCTTTCCAAATCCCAAAGATAAACTTCTCAGAATATAAGATAAGTTTCATCCGAATTAAGACGTCTTTTAAAATTATGGAAATTATCTAAAATTCTTTGAAAACCTTAATAGATAATCTTTCCTAATTTAAAAGATATGGATCATTGGTGGATAGGGGATTACCCCTTGAAAATTTCGGTCACCCCTTGAAGATTTTCGAGAGTCCTTAGTTTGACCGACTCATCTTCTCTATCTTAAAATATTTACACGTTCTTAAACAAAAATGATGCTTCCCTCATGCCTAGACCCGTTGGAAAATTAAATCAATCGCCTTACCCATGATCATATGGGATGTAATGGAGATTTAGTATAAGGTATCGTGTTCTATGAGGTCTCATGTTCTTTTCCTTGGCAAATGAGACGTTATCGTCTTATAAGCAATAAAAATTTACTCTAACCCGGATGGTTAGATCTTTGAAAATGAGTGAAGAAATTCGGATATTAAGGTATAATATAGGCATTTGTTCAAACTTTTGTTTTTCAAGAAATTCGAAAAATAAAAAAAACCAAAAAAAACCAAGAAGACCAAAAAATTCAAGTCGCAAATTGGTACTGAGGCATTAATTTTTAATTAATGTAAACAAGTCCCCGAACTCAATTTCACTGGTTCGTAGAGATAAAATAGTTCTCCCTCTATTTTATATAGGTTTCTAATCTATCTACTAAAAAAGTGTCGGCTACTAAATTATAAATCATTTCAATGAAACAAAAGTTGTGAATTGATAGAGCTTGGGAGATTAGTTAATTCATCTAATTAACTTAATAATCAACTATCCTAATTTTAGGTCACGACACTTATGATTAGAGTGTCTAAGTCTTCACGGGTGGAGGCCAACACATAATTCACATAGGGCAGATTTTGAGAGGCCACATAAATTCATATACGGTAGATTGAGAGACGGTGGAAGGAGGGTCAGAGGAAAAGCTCTAGGGAGGTCATGTTCTCTCTCTAATCTTCTTCAGAGGAAAAAATCATGAGTGCAAGCTGAAGAAAAAAACATGGCGGGACCATTTGGAGATTCAAGATGGTGTTAACTTGGTGGTGCTCATATGGATCTTCATGAATATGGCTTGACAATTCGGTCAAGCACTCATCTGCAAATTCAAGCCACCATATAGAGTTCAGGGCTATCCACGGTAACTCTAGGAGATCTCTGTTGACGAAGCTACCGCGCCAACGCTATCCGAAGCTGGTCATTCATCAATATCGTCCAAAAACCTCTGCCTGACGTTGCTCCATGCCATCGATCGCCGGTTTGCCTCATTAGCCCCGGTTGTTTGCTCGATATCGTAGTTGTTCCTCGGAAGACAAAGTTGTTGCCATCACCGAAGACTGGCCTTACACGAGGAAAGAATTCTTCATTGAATATTTTGCATGAAGAAAGAATTTTTCTTTCTGACCATCATGGTCCACATGCCTCCGCTTTGAATTGTTTATTGCTTTCTCTTGGTTAGCCATTAACTATGCAAATTGATTTCTGCTTGGAGGAGAATCGTACCCAGATGATCTTTTAGTGTCCAATGTTTGATCAATTATCAAATATTCTCTTTCTCTTGGTATTTATCTGTGGCTCCACGGTAGTCCAATGAGTTGCAGGGACCTAGACCAACGCCACATACAACTGAGCCCATGTGTTTTGTAATTGATCAAGACCAATCCACGTGGATTTGGGGATAAAAATCAGGCAGTGGTCACAAATGGGAAAGCGAGAGACTCTTTGAAGTTGCAGTGCAAAAAGTCATAGGAGGAAAAGACCAAATATTCTCCATGCCTCCTTACCCAAAAAAAAAAAGAACAAAATTATTCTCCATGCGCGTCCATGTTCTATTTTCCCGCTTGATGCTTTCCTCGGAAAATCCTCATAGCCAAACCTCAGTTACCACGGATCCTCCGGTTCAAGATCGAGTCGGTTTGATATCAGTTCAAATTCGGAAAGGTAATCTTCAGATAAGGTAAAATTTCTCATCTTGAGTATATTAGAATATTTATGTGCTAGTTTGAGAGTATCGCATATCTTGATGATTCAGCTACATGATTTTCGATAATTAAAATATAGGTTGCCTTGATTGGAAGATTTGCATGTTAAACTTAGAAATTGAAAATTTTGAACAAATCTTGCAATTTATCCCGTGCTTGCCATATTTAAAAATTGCGATTCAATTGAGATATTTTTGGAATCTTGTTGATAATATGGTCAATTCAAAGAAAAATCTTTTGAATATATTGAAGATACTTAATATATCAAATTGTTCGAAATATGATCGACTAGGAAAATTTCGTAGTCTGCGAATCGATCTAGCCGGCTTTAGATGGAATTATTTTCATAGAGGGAATTTGAAATTTAGAGCAGATCTGTCAAGCTTCAGATCAAAACTTAGGCTCCCTTTTTCCTGCGGAAAATATCACATTTTGAAATATATGTTCTGAAAAGTTATTTTCTAGGAAAATGACAATGCTTTTCATTGTTTGGCTAAAATATGAAAAAGTTCTGAAAAATATTTTCGATCGTTTGGCATGGAAAATGATATTTGATTTTTCTCCAACTCCATCCATTGTTTTTTTTTTAAATCAGTTTTTTTAATTATTTATCTTTATCTTTTATCTTTATCTTTTTTCTCCAAGCTCGCTTTAGCCAGACCTTGCCTCATCCCCATCGTCGTCCTCGCCCTCCTCCGCCTCCGCGGCCTTAACCCTCGAGCCTTACTTGAAATCATCCCATTGGCTCAGTCCTAGGCCTCAACCATCTCATGAGGCTGAGACTAGATCTGGTGAGCGCTCGCCTCACCACCTCGAGCTTGGCCTTGCTCGAGTCAATGCCAAATATGGGGAGCTTGTGGAGGTGTGGGCTTGATTTTCAGGCTGTTGCAGGGGGTGTGTCAGGCAGGGATGGGGAGGAGGCCATCCAGCTCGGCATGCTTTGGGTTTTCATATTCGATGAAGTCGATGAGGCGAGGCAAGGCTTCGAGAAGAGCTTCAACCATGATCTTGCAGTAGGCGAAATCGAGGGCAAGCATCAGGGGTTGGAGGACGAAATCGACAACGAACAGGGAGGCGTTGAGCATGAGAGAGTAAGGATCACTGGAACGGGTTTGGATCTGGTGGCGAAGGGAATTGCCTTGAGAGAAAGACTATCGGTAATGGAGAAGAGAGGCTGCGAGGAGAGAGAGAAGGAAACGAAGCTCTAGCGACCAAAAGAGAGGAAGCAGCAACGGGAGAGATGGGGCAAATGATTTCCATTTCTAAAAAGCAAAAACCATTTCCTCAAGTTAGAAGTCTTTTTTTCGTTGACCGGAAAATATTTTCCGTTGACTACTCATTTTTTACCCCCAAACACCGGAAATTGAGGAAAATATTTTCCAGAAAAAAAAAATTCCGTGAAATAAACGGAGCCTTAATTCGAAATATTCAGTGGTAATTATCTTTTCGTTATAGTATTTGCAATTTTAATTTAAATTCATTCATAAAAACATAAAATAAAAAAATCAGAAAATAAAAATAAAAGTTCATGTCTCATTTTATGTCAGAAAACCTCAAAAAAGAAAAATGATGTGGCAAGATATGATTTTTACCACGTCTTATCATTTTTTAAGAAAGATGAGATTTTTTAGAAATCTTATCTCATGGATTACATTCAATAAATAAAATCTTTTGCATCCATTAGGATAGATTTTAAATGAAGTAGACGGAGGATGAAAAGATTTTTTTAAAAATTTTGGGAATTAATGCAATTTAAATCCGAAAACTTTAAGTTAATCTTAAATCGATTCATCTTTTTTTCATCAATTTTTAATTTCAAAA
The DNA here is from genome assembly GCA_028455895.1 of Rhodomyrtus tomentosa. NCBI lineage: Eukaryota > Viridiplantae > Streptophyta > Magnoliopsida > Myrtales > Myrtaceae > Rhodomyrtus > Rhodomyrtus tomentosa. The sequence continues at coordinate 27,701,472 of JAPCWY010000008.1, forward strand.
ATACAAAAAAAATACAAAAAACTGCCCCCTTTGCACTTCAAGTGAGAATTTATAACATTTGCCAAATTGAACATATTTTCATGAAATTGATACCGAAAGGGCATTAATTGAAAAATTAATGTAACTAAGTTCCGAAATAAAAATCTTTGATTCGTAGAAATAAAATAGTTTTCTCCCACTATTTTATTTAGGTTTCTAATCAACCCACGATAAATGATTAGTGGTAGACTCCAATTGAAATCTTGGCATGTTAATTATTTGAACCTTAAATTGCGAATTGGTACAGTTTGGGAGAACTCGAGTTAGGGTAATTACTTTGATAAACTTAGTAATCCATTAACTTAAAATTGAGAAACTCGATTTTTAGGTTACACATTCAAAAAAACTATGGTGTCTTCTTCTTCAACTTTTGCTTGCCTCGCCACTTTCATTTGCCAGGCTTTCCAAAGAACTCAAACCATGGGAGCACATTGTGCCCCACATAATGACGTAATCTTCAGATGCAAATAACTCGGCCAACGCCATAGTTGGATTGGTGTACAATAATCAATACCATGTTAGGTTTAGAGAAATGGATAATAGAGTGGATACTTTTTCATTGGGCACAAGATTAATTTAAATAAATAAATAAATAAATATAAAAGAAAATGTATAAGCATACAATAAAGGAGAAAAGCCCTAACCCTAATACATACAAAATATCTAATAGCCTTCACCTTGATTTTCAACTCCACTGAGCATAAGGGGACCATAAACGTCATGCAGTCCAACTGTATCCGGAGAACACTAGGAATCTCTAGGTTGTTAGTGGAACTGGAGATTTCTTCATGGCGAGAGGGATTCTTGAGATTTAGACGGATGGGTTTGTTCCATTTAAGTATTTTCATTTGATGATGGATGTTAAGTTGTATTGAGAGCTATTAGGAACTAAAAAAACTCAATACTCACGTATGCTTTGCAATTTGATAATCCGGGAGGAAGTGTGCCGCTAGGGTTTAGGAATAGCAGAGGATGTCTCTTCAAAGTTGCAATGTGGGTGAGTAGCTTTCCAAGTAATGTTTGTAAAATTGCGTATCTTTAGATATATCATGAGATAAAGATGCTTCTGGTTAATTTACCCAAAAAGAAGAAGAAGATACTTCTGATAAGGCAGGCCTTTGACTCGGTGTCGTTTCATCACCGTCCGTTCTACATGCTCCCGTAGATACGAAACTCCTTCACATGGTTGATTTTTTCACGAAGAGATGTAGGATACTATGGGGTGTCTCGGTAGATTTTTCCACTGCTATCATATAGTATTCATCACTATTTCGTGACAAATAAAACATCCATAGACTGAGTTTGAAGCTGACGCAAAGTGCCACAAGGCTGTTTCTTTCATTCTTTTCAATCTGACATGGCCATTATAAAAAAAGACATGGAGTTGTGCCGTTTATTAAAACCTAACAGAGCTAACGAAAGGATTATAATGGACATTATGACACATTTTAATTTGAATTCACGAAATAAAAAGTTTTAGGATGAATATGCATCATTACGACAAGTTTAAGACTAAAAACGCATCAATCAAGTCTGAAACATTCTTCATTAGCAATTCCTTAATATCCCCAAATATCACAAACGAAAGTTTCATTTATCGCCGAATTCCATAAAAAAAAAAAACTCCAAATTAGAGGTTTAGTCCCAAATCTACACTAAAGTTCTTTATGTGACATAAAAAATGCTAAACTTTTACTTCAGTTGTGACATCCTAGACCCGAGATGGACTAAGATCGCCTCGGCAGTACATGGGAAAAGTTAATGTGCTGTCTCCTGTCCCTCATCGCTTGGGGGGAGGTCCTGAGCTAGTTTATAAGGATTTGGGGACCTTTAACATGCATGATGTCATTTCTGGGCTGAGTCCTAGGAAAAACAAAACCATGAGGATTGCAAAACCATAAGCGGACAATATCGTGCAAGTGGGATTTCCAAGCGTTATAAGTAGTATTAGAGCCGGCTCCCAACAAAGTGTGGACCACAGTGAGCGCTCGTTGGTGTCGTTGAGAGTACGGAGGGATCTATTTTTAGGAGGTCTACAACCATTACGTGGCATATGGGTTATATCACGTATGAAACTTACTAGTATACCACTTCTACGAATAGCTTGTAATGCTACATCTCTTTTGGGACTAGAACCTTTTATCATGACTTCTGCTCATTGCATATCTTGATCTACTACTGCCCGAATAGTATTTCCCGCTACGATTTGAGTAGCGAATGGTGTTCCCCTTCTTGTACCATTGAATCCACAAGTACCGGCAAAGGACCAAATTACCCAACCACGTACATCTGTAATAGTCACAATGGTTGTCACGTCCCGATTCTCGAGCACGCAGCATCCCTACCTTGACACCCTTAGGTCACGAAAGATAGCGTCCCAAGCTCCCTATCGACCTATAATCGAAATGCGCATGCGAAACGTGTCAAACTCCCAGACAACAAGATCAGCATGGAATAAATCAGCAGAAACATTCATTCAATCAATTGAACAAAAGGCAACTTTAAACTTCAAGCAAAGAAGACACTAATTAATCCTATAGAGCTAACAACGTACAACTCCATTCTTCAAGAGGGCTCTCTAGAACCTCAAAAGAGACAATAGTCTGTAGGGTTAACTTCATATATACTCCAAAAGGTCACTCCAAAAAGTCAAGCATCAGCATCCACGAGGCTCCGTCACTTGTTACCTGAAAAAATTATCCCACAACGGGGTGAGACATAAATATCAGTGAAGTCAACGCTTAAGCTCGGCTAGGACGTTGATTCACCCAAGATATCCTAACAAACAGACATGGCCTATCAACCAATACATATATCCAATCACGTGCAACTTACCCATCAAGAAGCCACACATAATGCGATACAGATACGACATGACTGTCAAATAACTCAATCAAGGCAAGCATCACATCACTTGACATACATGACGTCACACGTAGTCCATTTATTTTATGAGATAGGGCATGTCAGCTTTAGAATTTGGACATGTCAGCCTGGCACACTGGTCAGTTGTGCCTAGTACACTAGTCAGTTGGTACTCTTCTGGCGACGCTAGACATCGTCCCTTACTTCCGGCAACTATTTTCAGTAGTCTGTGTGGTTTCGATCGTCACAGTACAGAGCTACCAAGAATCCCTTTCAAGGCTTCGGTCCATCACAAGCTGCGATCGGCATCCGTCAAACTGACGTCACAGAATGACGTACTTCCGACAAGTCGTATTTTCCTGATCGTCACAATACAATCTTGTTAGGAATCTCATCGTACCATCATATGACCATACATATCACCTAACAATCAATCAATTTTATCATCTTTGATTTAGGCTGGATGCTCATACAAACGTGCTCAAAGACTCGGCCCAAGACCGTTTTCATGTTAAATCATGCAGTTTGAGTTCACATAGGCCATATGAATGCACAACCTCACCACGAGGCTTGCGCCTAACATAGACGATGAAATATTCAGAAATTCAATCACGTCACATCACAATCAATCAATTGCACTCAATCAAGCAGTCAAAACACAATCGATTAACCACTTCAATTAATCAAACGACATTGATTAATCCCAATTTCATTTAATTATCGATTGATCACTCGGTTCTGAACTAACGCTCGCTCGCAATCAAACAACGGCAATTAATGCCCAATCAGTCAATCAATTGATTCTAACAACCAACTAGCCATAGACGACCTAACTAAATCGACTAACTTAATTAATCGCGGTCATTTAACCTAAGCTCGGTTTCTATCTAAATCGATCACGATTATTCTTCCTAATTACCCTAATTAACTAATTAATTAATCCTAGGTGCAATTAACGCCCTAACCAAGAATTATGGGTTAACTCACTGCTCAACTAGCTCAGGCGGGCTCAAGGGTGACAAATAGCGGCCACAATCCTGGAATAATCCTTCAATGCGAACCTTGAACTCAAACAAACCACGAACATTAATTCCCGAACAATAGGCCCAAATCCTCAAGCTTGGCCCACGGGCCTAATATAAAGCCCAAACTCTTAGTCCAACTTGCTAACACCTTGCTCAAATCAAAATGGGCCTCAGATTAGCCCAACATCCTATAATGCAAGCCCAAACAAAATTGGGCAGCAGTTAAACATGGGAAAACAGTGGCCGTTTTCGGCAATTGTGGACGGTGACTGACTCCGAGTTGAGGGTAGAGTTCCTAGGAGGTTGGCGGAGTCTGTGGTGGCCGATGGTGGCTCAAGATGGCCGGATCAGCCATGGCCAGAATAGGGCGAAGGCAGGAGAGGGGTCGGGAACAGGGGACAGGTCGTGTCGAGGTTGGTTTGAGGGATCTCGAGTGATCCCCGAGTGGAAGGGAGGTAGGCCAAGGCTGAGGGGTCTTCGATGTAGCTGAGGGGAGCGGTGAAGGTGGCTAGACGGCGGTGCAAGGCGGCGACAAACCCGGAAACAGAACCAGTGCAATCTCGAGTTAAAATAGGGAGGCTCAAATTCACACTGGATCGGGCTCTATGGGCATCGAGCAGCTTCCAATAGCTCTTAGGGATGGTGAGAGGTTGAAGGACGTCACTAGAAGTGGTCGGCAAGTAGCGAAAAGGCGATCGAAGGCGGCAAAAAGACCACGGGACCAGAACAGGGGAGATGAGCTTGAAACAAGGTTTTCGAGCTGGCAAGGCTGCTCCGCGGCCTGCTGGTGGCAACTGACGGTTGCTCGGTAACCTGGGGACGGAAGGGAGTCGACGATGCAATGGCTGGTGGTCGAAGCGAGGCTCAGGCGAGCTAGAGGCGAGGGACCCGAATCAAAAGCAAAACGAGGCAGGAGCATCTTCGAGTCTGTTCGAGGCTTATTTGACGGTGTGCAATGGTTGGAGCTAGGTCGATGTGGTGGTGGTGCGTCGGTGATGGCGGCTAGAGGTGGAGGGTCACGACAATGGATGAGGTAGAATGAGGAAAGTGCTCGGAGGGGGGTTCTCACGCGGCACATTGAACAGGAAAGAGAGGGGGGAAGACAGACGTGGGGGAGAGAGAGAAATAGAGAGATTTATGAGTGAGGTAGACTTGAGTGCGATTGGTTGGTGAGGATTTGACTAGGAGGCCCCACCAATCAAGTCAAATTCAAATTCTTGTCTTGTAGTGTATAATTGAGGGGCAACAAGGTAATTTCACTTGTCGAGACTAAAACGAAATTTTGGTTCGACTGACGGGAGAAAAATTTTGGTATTTTATAGGCTAGGCTCGGGCGCGGGGATTTGAATCCTAATTCGCAGCGCTTCAAAATTACAAAGCCTAACCTAACCAACTGATATTTCGGGAATCATCCAAAATCCGTCTCTTAATTCCTTAAGGTCCAAAATTTCATGTCGACTGAAATTCAATTTCATTCATTTTATCAATTTATCAATTTACAAAATGTGAATTTTCAAGGCGTCACAACTATCTCCACCTTAGGAAATTTCGTTCTCGAAATTACAATACAATCAAAACTATACAAAAAGGTTAGGGTAACTAGTCTTCATCAATTCCTCGTTCTCCTAAGTGGCTCTTTCGGTCCCATGGTGTTGTTAAACCACCTTGACTAACGGAACTGTCTTGTTTCGGAGCACATGCTCTTTTCTATCCACAATTTTGATTGGACGCTCCACGTATGAAGCTCGCTCATCCAATTCAATCTCTTCACAACTTAGCACATGAGTGGGATCTGGCTCGTACTTCCTCAACATCGATACATGGAATACGTTATGCACCTGAGCAAGTCTTGGCAGCAATGTTAGACGATAGGCTAAATTTTCAATTCGCTATAGGATTTCAAACGGTCTGACATATCTTGGGCTCAACTTTCCTTTCTTGCCAAAACAAGATGTCCCTCTCATAAGAGACACCTTCAAAAAGATATGATCTCCAACCTGAAATTCCAAAGGCATGCGCCTCCTATCGGCATAGCTTTTCTGGTGGCTCTAAGCTGTCTTTAATCTATCTCTGATCACTATGACTGCCTCCATCGACTGCTCCACTAACTCGGGTCCTGTAATTTTTCTTTCGCCAACCTCGTCGCAACAGACTGATGTCTTATAGGCTCTGCCATATAATGCCTTGAAAGGCGCTATCTTAATGCTTTATTGAAAACTATTGTTGTAGGCAAATTCCACCAAATGTAACTGTTCCTCCCAGCTGCCTTTGAAATCTAGAACACATGCCCTCAACATATCCTCTAAAGTCTGAATAGTCCTTTCAAACTGGTCATCTGTTTGTGGGTGATAGGCTGTATTGAACTGTAACTTCATTCCCAATGCAGTCTGCAGACTTTTCTAGAATGTGGCAGTAAACTTGGGATCACGATCTGATGTGATCGTTACTGGCACTTCATGTAGTCTCACAATATGAATAACATATAAATCTACATACCTATCCAAAGCAAAGTCCTTTCTCACTGGGATGAAATGCGCTGACTTCGTTAATCTGTCGACTACAACCCAGATTGAATCATGTCCTATTTGGCTCCTTGGCAATCCCATCACAAAATTCATCGTGATATACTCCCATTTCTACTCCAGGATTTTCAATGACTGTAGTAATCCTCCAGGCTTGCAGTGCTGCGCCTTGACCTGCTGATAGGCCAAACATTTAGCTACATGCTTGACTATATCTGCCTTCATACCGTTCCACCAGTAGTGCTCCTTCAGATTCTAATACATCTTTGTACTTTCATGGATACTATAACGGTTACGATGTGCTTCCGATAAAATCTCCTCCCTTAAACCTTCATTGGCAGGCATAACCAAACATCCTTTGAACTTCAGTATTCCATTCTCGGTCACTTGGAAGTCAACTTTTCGCTTAGCTGAGTCCTCTTGAAGTTTCTTTTGAATGGTAGGGTCCCTCGATTCCAGGGTCTTAATCTTCGCCTGCACTTCCGGCTCAATCCTTAGTGTAGCCACAAAGCTCGACAAACGGCTTACTTCCAACTTGAAGTCGGAGTCTCTCACTTATTCTAACAAATCCCATTCATGGACTTGTAATTGAGCAATCACTGATTTTCTACTCAGGGCATTTGCAACCTTATTTATCTTACCCGAATGATACAAAATCTCGTAGTCATAATCCTTAAGCAACTCCATTCATCGTCGTTGCCTCATGTTCAGCTCCTTCTAAGAGAGCAGATACTTTAGGTTCTGGTGATCGGTATACACTTGAAAACTTTCTCCAATCAAGTAATGCCTTTAGATTTTTAAAGCAAACATGACAGTAGCCAATTTCAGGTCATGCGTCGAATAATTCAACTCATACAACCTCAACTGACGAGAAGCATACGCTACTACCCTTCCGTGCTGCATCAAAACACAACCAAGTCCTCTAAACGAAGCATTGCTATATATCTCGAATCCTTTATGACCAGATGGAATTGTCAGAACAGGAGCAGTAGTTAGCCTATGCTTAAGCCTTAAAAACTACACTCGCACTTGTCTGTCCATTCAAACTTTGTGTCCTTCTTCAGCAACTTAGTCAAAGGTGGGGCTATAACTGAGAATTTCTCCATGAAACGTCTATAATAGCCTACCTAACCCAAGAAACTTCTGATCATAGTCACTGTCGTCAGTCTCAGCCATTCCATAACGGCTTCGATCTTAGACTGATCCACAACAATACCTTCACCCGAAACCACATGTCCTAGGAATGCCACACGAGCTAGCCAAAACTCGCACTTGCTGAACTTGGCATACAACTGATGTATTCTAAGAGTTTCTAATATAATCCTCAGGTGTTGTTCGTGATCTGGACTTTTCGAGTATACCAAGATATCGTCTATGAATACTATCACAAAGCAATCCAAGAACTCCTTGAATACTCTATTTATCAGGTCCATAAAAGCGGTAGGAGCATTTGTCAGACCAAACGGCATCACAAGAATTCATAATATCCATAACGCGCTCTGACTGTCGTTTTTGGTACATCCTCTTTCTTGATCCTCAACTGATGATAACCTGTCCGTAGATTGATCATGGAAAATACTGATGCTCCCTACAACTAAATGAAAAGATCGTCAATCCTCGGCAGTGGATACTTATTCTTGATCGTTACCTGATTTAGCTGTCTATAGTCCATGCACAACCGCAACAATCCATTCTTTTTCCTCACAAACAATATAGGTGCTCCCCAAGGCGATGCACTAGAGCGAATAAACCCTTTGTCCAACAACTCCTACATCTGAACCTTAAGTTTCTTCAGTTCCGACAACGCCATCCTATAGGCACCTCAGAAATCGACTCCGTCCTAGGAACTAACTCTATCACAAACTCAATTTCCTTTTCTGGTGGCAAGCCATTTAACTCTTGTGGAAAGACATTTGGGAACTCAGTACAACCTCAATATCCAACTTAAGTTCCCCAATAGACGTGTCAACCACAGTGGCCAAATAACCTTGGCATACTTTCTCCAATAGACGGGTCGCCTCCAACGACGAGATCACTACAGTCGAGGTTCCTCCTCGGTTACCCATAAACTCATAACTAACCTCATTCAGCGGGTTAAACTGTATCGCTTTATGATAGCAATCCATTGTGGCCCTTTATTTTGTCAACCAATCCATTCCCACGATCAGATCAAAATCATACATCTCTAGTACAATCAGATCTACGTTACTTTCATGGCCATCAACAACAAGTCTACAATCAGGACAGCCTACTGCAACTATCGCACTATCCCTTAAAGGTGTAGAGACCTTGAAAACAACATCTAATAGCACCAAAATCACTCCAAACAGCTTAACAAATTGATCCGCTGCTAATGAATGCGTGGCATCCAGATCAAACAAGGCATAAGCTACTTGATTATGCAAGAAGATCGTACCTGTAATGGTTGGCGAATCCTTCGCCTCTTCTCGAGTGACAGCAAACACCCGTCCTTGCACTAGCGGTCGGTTCTGAAAGTTTTGTGGCGCGTTTCCTCTAGTTTGGCCTCCCTACAGCCTGAACTGTTGTCTTTGTGGGCAATCCCTCACTCGATGACCCTTCTGGCCACAACTAAAACAAGTTCCATTGCCATGCGGACACGAAGCAGAACCATGTTTCTGGCGGCATGGGCAGCACATGTCATCCTGACGAAGGCTTGCTGATCACCCCTTTTCGGTTTGGTGAAATGTGGTGCTTACCACCGTCATCGGCTTCTTGCCTTTCCAAGTGTCTTTATTCCATGGCGTGAATCGCGACCCACTTGTAGCAGCATTTTCCTTCAAATTTCGCTCAATTAGTTGAGCCCTCTCATAATGTCATCATAGTCCTTTAAGTTGAAAGGCACCAAGATATCCTTTATTTCTAGCTTTAATCCATGCTGGAATCTCTTTGCTTTATCCAATGGATCCTCAATCATCCTCGAGGCATACAACGATAATTCAGCAAATTTTGCCTCATATTAATCCACAGTCATTTGATCCTGATGCAGACGCCTAAACTCATTGACTTTTTGTTCTTTAGCACAGTCCGAGAAATACTTGCCATTAAAGGCTTCTACGAACGTCGTCCATCCCGAAACGGTCCCTTCGAGAAAGATTCTTCCCTTGGATGTATCCTACCAAGTCCTTGCACTCCCTTTTAGTTGAAAGACGACCAAGGTGACCTTGTCCTCTTCGATGCGCTTCAACACCTCAAACACTTTCTCTAGCTCCTTGACCCACGAGGCAATTGCCTCGGGATCTCCATCTCCGACAAAATTCGGTGGCATTAGCTTGAGAAACTATTCCACCAGTTTATGCATTGATCGATCTCTATTCGTATTTCCAACCACGGGGTTTTCTCGGGGTGCCTGAATTGCAGCGGCAACAACAGGAACACCCTGATTCCTTTTTTGTTGGTCCAGCCTATCTCTCAGCGCTCTCAGCACTTGAAGAACATCAGCCATAGTCGGCTCTTGCCCAGCAGGCTCAGCGGCATGGGGTGTTCTTTCATCAGTTGCAATCTCATCGACAGGCTTAACAGGCCTCCTTCGAGGTGCTTAGGGAGCTCTTCTGCCTCGTCCCCTCATTTCGCGGGTGAGTTACGGAGTCTTCCTCACCCCATGGAAAAACGCGGTTAGAACACAACCCAACTACTTAAGACAAAAGTAGCAATCACATGCACAACGTCAGATGTCCTACTAACTATTCTAAATCCCAGCGCTCCTTATCACTTCAGGCCAATGACCAGATGGATTATACTGATCTTGATTTGATACCACCTTGGGTTGGGATGTCACGCCCCGATCCTTGAGCACGCGGTATCCCTATCTTAACACCCTTAGGTCACGAAAGATAGCGTCACAAGTTTGCTATCGACCTATAATCGAAATGCGCATGCGGAACGTGCCAAACTCCTAAACAACAAGATCATCATTGGATAAATCAGCATGAACATTTTTTCAATCAATTGAACAAAGGAAACTTTAAACCTCAAGCAAAGCAGACACTAATTTACCCTATAGAGCTAACAATGTACAACCCCATTCTTCAGGGCGACTCTCTAGGACCTCAAAAGAGACAATAGTCTATAGGGTTAACTCCATATATACTCCAAAAGGTCACTCCAAAAAGTCATGCCTCAGTATCCACGAGGCTCCGTCACTTGTGACTTGAAAAAGACATCTCACGACATGGTGAGAAATAAATCTTAGTGAAGTCAATGCCTAAGCTTGGCTAGGACGTTAATTCACCCAGAATATCCTAACAAACAAACATGGTCTGTCAACCAATACAGATATCCAATCACATGCAACTTACCCTCTAGGAAGCTACACATAATGCGATGCAGATACAACATGACAATTAAATAACTCAATCAAGGCAAGCATCGCATCACTCGACATACATGACGTCACACGTAGTCCATTTATTTTATGAGATAGGGCATGTCAGCCTAGGGCATGTCAGCCCGAGAATTTGGGCATGTCAGCTCGGCACACTGATCAGTTATGCCTAGTACACTAGTCAATTGGTACTCTTCTAGCGGCGCCAAGCATCGTTCTTTACTTCCGACAACTGCTTCTAGTAGTCCGTATGGTTTCGATCGTCACGACATAGAGCTACTAGGATTCCCTTCTAGGGTTTCGGTCCATCACAAGTTGCTACCGGCATCCGTCAAACTGACTTCACAGAATGACGTGCTTCCGACAAGTCGTATTTTCCCGATCGTCACGGTACAATCTTGTCAGGAATCTCATCGTCCCATCATATGATCACACATGCCACCCGACAATCAATCAATTTTATCATCTTTGATTTAGGCCGGATGCTCATACAAACATGCTCAAAAACTCGGCCCAAAGCCGTTTTCATGCTAAATCATGCAGTTTGAGTTCACACAGGTCATATGAATGCACAACCTCACCACAAGGCTTGCGCTCGACATAGACGATGAAATATTTGGAAATTCAATCACGTCACATCATAATTAATCAACTGCACTCATTCAAGCAGTCAAAACACAATCGATTAACCACTTCAATTAATCAAACGAAATTGATTAATCCCAATTTTATTTAATTATCAATCGATCGCTCGGTTCTGAACTAACGCTCGCTCGCGATCAAACAACGGCAATCAATGCCCAATCAGTCAATCAATTGATTCTAACAATCAACTAACCATAGACGACCTAACTAAATCGACTAACTTAATTAATCGCGATCATTTAACCTAAACCTGATTTCTATCTAAATCAACAACGATTATTCTACCTAATTACCCTAATCGACTAATTAACTAATCCTATATGTAATTAGTGTCCTAACCAAAGATTAGGGGTTAACTCACTGCTCAACTAGCTTAGGCGGGCTCAAGTGCTACAAACAGCAGCGGCGATCCTAGAATAATCATTCGACGCGAACCTCGAACTCAAACAGACCACAAACTTTAATTCTCAAACAATTAGCCCAAATCCTCAAATAGCTTGGCCCACGGGCCTAGGATAAGGCCCAAACTCTTGGCCTAACTTGCTAACACCTGGCTCAAATCAAAATGGGCCTTAGATTAGCCCAACAACCCACAATTCAAGCCCAAACAAAATTAGGCAGCAGCTAAACAGGGGAAAACAGTGGTCGTTTTTTGCAGTTACGAACGGCGACCGACTCCGAGGTTGAGGGTGGAGTTCCTAGGAGGTTGGCGGAGGTCTGTGGTGGTCGGTGGTGGCTCAAGATTGCGGGATCAGCCATGGCCAAAACAGGGCGGAGGCAGGGGAGGTGTCGAGAACAGGGGACAAGTCGTGTCGAGGTTGGTTTGAGGGATCTCGAGTGATCCATGGGTGGAAGGGAGGTCGTCCAAGGCTGAGGGTCTTTGATGTGGCTGAGGGGAGCGATGAAGGTGGTTGGACAGCGGTGCAAGGCGGCGACAAACCCATGGACAGAACCAGCGCAATCTCGAGTTAAAACAGGAAGGCTCGGATTCGCTTTGGATCGGGCTCTATGGGCATTGAGCAGCTTCCAATAGCTCTCGGGGATGGTGAGAGGTTGAAGGACGTCACCAGAAGTGGTTGGCAAGTGGCGAAAAGGCGATCGAAGGCAGCGAAAAGGCCACGGGACCGGAACAAGGGATAAGAGCTCAACACAGGGTCGTCGAGCTGGCAAGGCTGATCCGCGGCCTGCTAGTGGCAACTGACGGTTGCTCGGTAACCTAGGGATGGAAGGGAGTCGGCAATGTGGTTGTTGGTGGTAGAAGTGAGGCTCAGGCGAGCTAGAGGTGAGGGACTTGAATCAAAAGCAAAACAGGGTAGGAACGTCTACGAGTCTGCTCGAGGGCTGATCGGCGGCGTGCGATGGTCGGAGCTAGGTTGATGTGGTGGTGGTGCGTCAGCGAAGGCGGTCGGAGGTGGAGGCTTGCAACAATGGATGAAGCGGAAGGAGGAGAGTGCTCGGAAGGGGGTTATCACGCGGCACAGTGCACAGGAAAGAGAGGGGAGGAAGACAGACGTGGGGAGATAGAGAGAGAGAGAGAGTTATGACTGAGGTAGACTTGAGTGTGATTGGTTGGTGGGGATTTGACTAAGGGGCCCCACCAATCAAGTCAAATTCAAACCCTTGTCTTGTAGTGTATAATTGAGGGGCATCAAGGTAATTTCACTTTTCGAGATTGAAACGAAATTTTGGCCCGACTAACGGGGGAAAATTTTGGTATTTTATTATAGGTTAGGCTTGGGCGCGAGGATTTTAATCCTAATTCGCAGCGCTTCAGAATTACGAAGCCTAACCTAACCGACTGATATTTCGAGAATCGTCCAAAATCCGTCTCTTAATTCTTTACGGTCCAAAATTTCATGTCGACTGAATTTCAATTTCATTCCTTTTATCAAATTTATCGATTTACAAAAGTTGAATTTTCTGGGCGTCACAATGGTATTGTTGAAACTTGCTTGAACATGAATAAATCCCTTTGGTAATTTACGTGTATTTTTTCGTGAACCACTATGGACATTCCTACGTGAACCAGTTTTTGGTATATATTTTGCCATACTTTATCATATCATAAATAGAAATTCAAGATATATGGATATATCCCAAAGAAGGGGAAAATGTGACATCCCAGACCCGGGAGTACAATGGGAAAAGTTAAGTTGTTGTCTCTTATTCCACATCGCTTAGGGGGAAGTCTTGGGCTAGTTTATAAGGATTTGGGGACAAAATCCCCGTCAGAAATTAACGTGGGAAAACTCTACAGGAATGGTTGCTCCTTGTTTGCTCGAAGTAATGAAGCCAGACCAAAGTCAGCGGTTGCTCCTTCCATCAGGTTCGCTTAACGCAACAAAGCCAGAAGCCAGAGCTTCTCCATTCCCACTAGAGGCTTGCTGCTTCTGCTTCTTCTTCGGATTGCCCTTGATCACTCCTTCTATATCAGATTTGCTTTGGACAACATGAAGCCGGAGCCAACGAGCTTCTTCGTCCTTTGCACTTCAGCCCATCACACGCAGAATAGCTCCATTGTTCTTTTGCTTGTGGTGCACATTGCTAGTATTGTTGTTGTCTCCTCTCGTCTCTCTATAATTAGCATGTGGCAGCATTGCAGTTTGTGTAAATACTACAGGAAAGCTGCTCATTGAGTAATTTTTGTGCATCAGTATCAATGATCTTTTTTTTTTCCTCCAAAATGGGTGTAACGATTCATCGTCATCGAGCTCTCTATGATCACGTTGACCCAATCCTCACAGAAGGGATTAAATAGTTTCTATTCAATAACGGCATGGATATCCTCATCCTTGAGCCATTTGGCGCTTGCACATAATACTCGACTCGGAGAATTGTTGAACATTTTGCCTTTGGCTTTCTAGGTGCTCGTACCGACAAGTTGACTGTTTCGGCTTCCGTAGCATTCGTGGCTTCCACAGTTCTTGGCCTTCTAGGTGCTTGTGCCGACAAAAATTTCTCATTTTGAATCCAACTGCCAAACAACCTCCAATCACATTCCTCTGCACACCTTTGCTTCTATTCTTTTATATCACTCTTTTTTCCAAAAGATGTCAAATTCATTAATTACGGCACACCTTTTCACAGCATTACTGTTCATGAGATTCAAATCTCATGCCTACACTAAACGTTTCCTCATTATGGTCACACATAATATCATACCTATTGGCCATTGGGCCTGAATTGGTTTCTTCGAAATCATCAATATCATGTCCACTTAGAGATTCATTATCATAATTTGTATCTTCATCAGCGGCCTCATCTTCATATAAAACAACACTAGTGGAACCTACAACCAAATCTCAATCAGGCTCCTCCTCTTCCAATCTTGCCTCTTCGAATTCTCTCATGGTCTCCCTTGTCTCTTCATCATCTGATGTATTTAGTCCAATCCAATGAGCTATAATCTAATAAGAAAAACACAGTCATAAACTGATAACTAAAAGCAATTATGAACATAAAGAGTCAACGATTGAATTAACTCACCCTTGCATCTGATTTAACCTAGTAACACTCCAATATTGGATGAGCAAAACTTGCTAGCAAACCGACGATCAACCTGCGAGTTCAATTTCGCATACGTCACTTCTATTGAAGCGGATCGTAAATAACACAAATCACATCTTGGGAACTACTAAATATAACAACAATCAACCAATATCAACTAACAGAGACTAGGGAAACAGTGGCGTTAAACCCAAAACATGAAGTCTCTAACCAAAATTAATACGTGTAACAAGAATAGATAAAACTAAAAAAATACAAAATAAATACAATCACTTACTATATCCAAACATAGTTCTTCTTTCACAAATCATTATGTGCGGATTCCCAGCCAGACTAATCTTTTCGGCAAAGTTCACCATGAAGTGAGGTAGGATTGCAGTTGACAACTCATGCAAACAATCAAGTATAGATAAGCATTTTAAACCTATGCACTGGTTTCCTAAACTTCCTAACAAACAACCTAATTAAAAAAAAAACAAAAGTATATATTACTGGAGGATTCAAAATCTAGAAGAAAAGGAAGTTACTCATAGAGGAAGCACAAAATTGGCCTTTCTTAATGTTAATAATCTTCCCCATCTCAGTTGCTATAACTAGGAGATTTGTCCATTAATATGAGAAGAAAAACTTTGATTTCAGACTTCAAAAGCTTTAGTGATTATCAAATGCGATGAATTAGATGTACAATATCTGTATCGCAGAATTTGGTGGCATAAATATGCTAGAAGTTGAATAATATCAGCAACACTTCATACTATTTCACACTAAAAAAAGGAAAAAGAAAGATAATTGATACTGATGCGCATAAAATTCTCAATGAGCAGCTTTTGTGCCGTATTTACACAAATAACAATGCGGCCACATGCTAATTATAGAGAGACGAGAGCAGGCAACAGCAATACTACCAATTTGCACCACAAGCATAAGAACAATGGAGCTGTTCTGCGCGTGAGGAGCTGATGCACGGAGGACGGAGAAGGTCGTTGCCTCTTTCTTTTGTGTGTTCCAGCGCGAATCTGATATGGAAGAAGCGGCGAATTGAAGAAGAAGAAGCAAGCCCTGACTCTCGTGCAAATGGAAAAGCTCTGGCTTTGTCGCGTCAAGCGAACCTAATGGAGGGAACGGCTGTTAGCTGTGGTCTGGGTTTGTTGCTTCAAGCAAATAGGGAGCCACCACGTTCTCCAATTGAAGAAGAGACGAGAGCCCTAACTTTTTTTTATTTATATTCAAATCAAGGAACGACATTTCTTTGGAGTTTTTCCATGTTAATTTCTGACGTGGATATTGTGGCGACGTGGAATTGGCACATCACAAGATTTAGTAGTGATTTTCAACGGAAGACTAGGATAGATTTGAGACTAGAGTAAACGTTTCAAGATTTTTTATGAGACAAAAAAAACTTTATAGTAGATTTGGGACTAAACCTACAGTTTGTGATTTTTTTTAATGGGATTCGGACTTTCATTTCAATCCTTATAGACTGACTCCACGGAAAAACATCTTCTTTCCTTGATATGGCAAGTGGAGGCAAGTGTGCTGCATGCTATTATAGGTGGAGAGAGAGTGTCTTTTTCTTTTTTAAAGCTATTGAGGCCACGTTATAAAAGCTTTAGGCCAACCCCTTTCTCTCGTTCCTTTGCTCTGGTAGGGTTTCTTCCTCCTTTCCCCTCCCTTGAACAGCCGCCATCAAGCCCTCTCAGAGGAAGCCCATCTCTATCTCTCCGTCTCCCTTCCTCCCCCCTTTCCTTCCTATATTCATCTTTGTCTCTTTGAAGCCTTTATTTTGGGCCATTATCCAAAAAGAATCTCCAACGTTAGTCTCTATCACAATTGTATCCCAAACTCTTTTTTGTGTTATGACAAATCCCCAACTTTTGACTCTGTTCCAATTATATCCAAAATATTTTTTTTCTCATAAAAACCCTAACTTTTACTTGTGTCCAAATTCTACTACCCCGATACCCCAAAAACCTTCAACTTTAGCATTTGTTCCAAAAAGAATTATCTCATAAAAAATCTCAACTTTTACTTTTGACCCAATTCTACCACCGCCCAGCCTTTCGTCTATAGTTATCATTATTTAATCTTATGTGGCTCGAAGTTTTCTTGCTGAATTTACAAATAAATATTTGAAATTCAAAAATAACAAGTTTCAGGGACGACAAGATTTGAGATCGTTCATCCAGATAATAAAATCTTCATGCCTAGACGTTATTTAGATTATTAAGTGCCGGGAAGAATTCGAAATGCATTGTCTTGAGCGTCTCTATATCCCAAGCAATATGCAGGGGAAACAGACAATATAAGAAAAGTTACTGGTTTTTTCATTTTAACTTTGCTGAGTTATAATTCATTAACGACATGAAAATGCCACGTATGATTTATTAAGTTGATTATAAATGGAAGGTTAACGGTGGTAAAATTAGAACAAAAGTAAAAATTGAGAGTTTTTTACAAGACAACAAAAGTTTTGGATATAATTGAGACAAACACTAAAATTATGAGTTTAATGGGTATTAGACCGGTAGAATTGGTACAAAAGCTAAAGTTGGGGTTTTTTAGTTGTTACAACGGTAAAATTGAGACAGAAGTAAAAGCTGAGAATTTTTTATGAGATTTTTTTTTGGATATAATTAGGGTAGAGGCTAATTTTTTATTTTTTATTTTTTGTATCAGGCCCTTTAGTTTGTGTGCTTAAATAAATTTTTGTAGCTGATTTTGGGTGACATTGGAGATTAGTTCGATCATTTGTCTAGTCGACAACTGCCAAGGAAGATGTTCGTGACGTGATTTCACAACCTCTCCGAGAATATGCGGCTCTACTCTCCCGATTTAGATTTAGCTCAAGCTTCAAATGTCTTATTTTCCCTAACTAGATCTAGATATAAATCTGAAAGTTCTTCACAGGTCTTTGATATGTGTTTTTTCAATACTGGTGTTGGTATCTTCGTACATCATTGGTGATGAAGATATCGAACCTAGATGCACACTGCAAGTGGAGTGGGAGATCTCGGCGTGTATTTATTGTTGATTCTGGTGATTGACCGTTGAAGTTTTACAGTGACATATTTGTTCTGGATGGATGAGAGTATGTTTTTGGTAGCAGATTGTACTTTATTATTTGCTTTTTGGCTTTTGCCTTGTTTAAAAGTTGTTTGAAATTTGTTAGGCATGGAAGATGCAACTTTCAAACTACTATTATGAT
Source organism: Rhodomyrtus tomentosa (assembly GCA_028455895.1). NCBI lineage: Eukaryota > Viridiplantae > Streptophyta > Magnoliopsida > Myrtales > Myrtaceae > Rhodomyrtus > Rhodomyrtus tomentosa. The sequence continues at coordinate 27,719,622 of JAPCWY010000008.1, forward strand.
ACATGAATGGCATCTTTTCACACCCCCCCCCCCAAAAAAAAGCAAGTTTATTATTCTCGTCCAAAAAAAAGGGTCTGGTTATTATTCGACCCAAAAATAAAATCAGATTATTCCATGTAATAGTTTACTAATTTAAAAAAAGTTCCATCTTTCCAAAATTAGGAATAATTCACTAGAAATTGATTCTTTATCACATTGCATATGCCTCTATTTGATCCCCTCATTTGGTTTTCTTCGCGACGATGTCTTATGGGGGGATGCAATGTAGTAAGAGCACAAAACGTGATATTGGTTTTTTGCGTACTTTCCCAAAAAGCTATACAGTTCAGAATAGGAAAATTCGTCAAAAATATTCTAAATTTATAGAACTTTTAGTAATTTAGTATTAAATTTTTAAATTTTGCCAATTCAGTCATAAACCTTTTAATTTTATCAATTCAGTCTTAAAATTTTTGCATTTGTACAAATTTAATCCTAAATATTTTTATGCCAATTTAATTATATACCTTTTATATTAATGTCAATTTAGTCTATCCGGCTAACTTTGGCTAACCAATGCCGATGTGGATGCCAACCAGTGCTGATGTGAACGTCGGCGTTGACATGGATAATAATAAAATTATATTTTTTTAATTGTATTTTATTTTTATTTTTCCTTTTTTTTCTTTCTCTTTCCTTTTTCTTTTCCTTTCTTCTTCCTCCAGCCAATCGCTATCGTTGATTAGCAATAAGCTAGGTAGACCTCTCCTTCGCTAGTGGACAACGAGGCCGAGGCTCATCCAGCCATGGCAAGGCCAACCTCGCCAGGCCAAGGAGGTCAACCTCACCCAACAACGACAAAGCTCGCTCTCGCTAGTGGCCGATCGGGGGCAAGCATTCCCCAGCCTTAGTAAGGACGACCTCACTAGATCTAGGCGAGGTCAGGCCTCACTCTGGCTGAGGTGAGCCTCATCTTCATGGCTAGACGAACTTTGTCTAAGGCCGATGAGGTTGACCGGCTAGAAGAAGAAGAAGAAAGGACCCATAAAAAGGAAAGACAGAGAAAAAAATATTTCAAAAAATAATCAAGATATCATTAAAAATTGTGCAGATTAGCGTGACCGGTCAAATTTGACCAGATAGACTGAATTGACACAAATGCAAAAGGTTTAGAATTGAATTGGCACAAAGGCAAAAGGTTAGGACTGAAATGGCAAAAATGCAAAAGGTTTTTGGTTGAATCGGCAAAATTAAAAAGATTTAGAACTGAATTGGTAAAAGTGCAATAAATTTAAATTTTTTTGGGACAATTTTTCCGTTCAGAACATGTAGAGTCTACTAAAGAATCTGAAACAGGTCACGGGGGTGGGTTTTTGGGGGTATTTAAACTTGTTGCGTAACCTTAAAATGATGCTAACTGCGTGTGGGATTTAATATGGAGAGGGCATCACGAGTATCTATGCAAAGAAGTGTAAATGAAAGTCGTGGTGTTACACGTTATATATTTTTCTATAAGCTCTATATGAAAACTAAATCACCGACTGAATCGTATCCTCTCGTTCTACTCAGTAATCATCATTACCGTACTAAAAAAATTTAACAGCGATAGTGTGCATTTAAAAAAAAAAAAAAACTGCTCTTCCATTTTCCTATTTCATTTTTCCTTATTGCCTCGCAGCTTTCAATGGCCAATAGTTCGATTTTATCTCTGTCTTACAAACTATATTTCATATGCCAACGCCTAATAATGCCCAAAGAGAAACCAGCCACAATGGTGGGTTGTTGGGAATATTAAACTATATGATTAATGTCCTATAATAATGTCGCTAAGTATGTCCGATTTCACTCAGAGACGCACCACGAGGGTAAATCATGGCAAAGAAATACACAATTTGACATGACTCACGTGATCTATTTTTGCACGGTAAGTTCTATATAGCTGATCACTGGGCAATCGTAAGTCTACTCAAATCAACCATCACTCCCTTGCAAAAGGAACACCAAATAGCAGAGCTTTCAAAAAACTATGGTGTCCTTCTTCTTCCTCATCCTTCTCTTGTTCTCGCCTGCCTCTCAACTTTCACTAGCTAGGCCTTCCAAAGAACCCAAACCGTGCAAGCACATTGTGCTCCACATGCACGACGTAATCTTCAATGGCAATAACTCGGCCAACGCAACTGGGGCTCCCGTGACGGGTCCGGTTGGGCTTGGCCCTTTTGGCTTCGGCCAGGTGTTCGTCTTCGACAATCCGGTGACCAAGGATCAGAACTTGCTGTCTCCACCGGCGGCCCGATCTCAGGGTTTCTATTTTTACCAGATGAAGACTGCTCCGAGCACCTGGATGGCCTTTACCTTGGTCTTCAATTCGACCGAGCATAAGGGGACTTTGAACGTCATGGGGTCCAATTTTATCCCGGCGAAGACTAGGTATCTTTCGGTCGTCGGTGGAACCGGAGATTTCTTCATGGCAGAGGGATTCTTGAGCTTGAGACGGATGATTACGTCCTGTCTATGTATTTTCGAGTGAAGATGGATGTTAAATTGTACGAGTGCTATTAGGAATTAAAAAAACTCAATAGCCACATATGCTGTGACTAGAGTTTAGGAGTAGTAGAGGATGTCTCTTCAAGTTGCAATGCTGGTCAGTAGCTTTCCAAGCAATGCTTGTTGTTTGTCTTCATATTTCTGATGAAATAAAGATGCTTCAACTGGTCGCGCAAGTAACTCGGTCTCATTGTTTCGCGATGGTCGAGGGATGATTTATGAATTTTTCATCAATCTCCGGTACTTATACATTAAATGCACCTATTCTATGGACATTAGTTTGCACCTAAATCTACCAACCCTTGAATTTTATACCATTCGGGGACAATTGTAGGGTAAGTCCTTAAACTTGTCACAATAATATCTCGGGTCATGCGACTTTTCTTTCTTATTTTTAGATCCTAAATCTTGCAATTTCAATGTTCTTTAAACCATTCATTAACTTAAAAAGTTGCAAAAAGATTAAAGGGCCACGTGACCCTTTTCCTATCATTTTTTTCAATCATATGCGGTCATTAATAAAAAATGACATGTAGGATTCATCCATTTCACGGGAAAAAAATTAATTTTTTTTTTTGGATTTTTCGGCATTCGAACATAAACTAGTCAGTAAAAATATTTTCCTTCAATGGAAAAAGTACATTAAAAAATATAGAAAATAAATTCTTTTTTTAAGAAAGAAGGAGATTTTCACTTCTTTTTTGTCTTTACACAACTCCATATTTATTTTCCTTTTAATTATTATTTTATTTCATTTTATTTTTATAATTTTTTTTATTGTATCTCTTCCTCAATTTGCGACTTGCGGCGCAATGGGCGGGACGACAGTTTCGCCTAACCTTTCCTCAAAAAGTTAGGCACATAACCTTACAATCCGAGCTGTCCATTTTTGGACGGACGACCTAAATCTCCAATTTTTATGGGGCAATTTTTTGAATATAATATATATATTTTTGCTAGTTATAATCTGGGCTATCCATTCATAACACGGACGACCTGAATTGTAAGGTTATGGCCTAACCTTCGAAGAAAAATATTAGACGATCTCTTTCCGTGAGCAGCACGAAACGACAGCTAAAGTTACGTTGAGCAGTTAAAGATTAGGATTCTCTCATGGGAGACTATTTTAGGGAGTTTGGAGTTCATAGACATAACAAGGGTAATTTTAGGAAGAAGAAAAGATGATTTTTTCTTTCTGAATAAATTTAAGATGTTAACTAATATGGGAGGTGCAATTTGTTGTCCAACATGAGAACTCAGCTTGCAAAAGTATAATATACTAAACGAATTATTGTTACGTTTACACACAAGAGATTGCTTACACATTCGTCGTTGGATGAATGACACGTGTGTCTAGAAATAGAACTGGAATCGAATTATTCCACCGTGAACATGAAGAAAAAGAAAACTCTCATTCTTATTCAATGAATTTTTTTTTCTGTATATTTACAATACTTAATCCTGTCATATATATAGGATAACAGACAACTCTAATTAAGAAATACACAATAAAAAGGATTCTATATTAGGAAGAAATATATATAATAAAACTTCCTAATAAAAATGTTAAAATAGCTTACGACCACGGAACAATCCAATGGTGAGTGCGTGACATCGCCAATGAATTTAACACAAATCCTTTGGGTAACAGTGGATGCAACGTAGGTTAAAAAGTAACACGTACTTCCTTCTTACAGTATTTTCTCCAGAGGCTACATAGTTGAGATTCTTGAGAATATAAACTAGATCCCACTAAAAATTCTGAAATAGGCCAGGTGGGTTGGTTGGTGGGGGCATTTCAAATCATTGTTGCTTAACCTTATAAGTTATAATGGTGCCTGAAACCTTATTATAGTGCTAAATACACGTGGGATTTTGATTCAGAGGAGGCATCACGAGTCACAAAGAGGAGGATAAAAGACTCCTTATCTTAAAAGCTAGCGTCTAGTAAAGCCAAAAGCGAAACAAGCCTCAAGGCCAAGGGGCGGTTGTTGGGTGATTATATATACAATCTGGCATGACTCACGTGACCTCTTTTTGCATGGTAAGTTCTATATAAGCTGATCACCGAGCAGTCTTGTAAGAGAAAGCACAAGATGGTAGAGTTTTCGAAAAACAATGATGTCTTCCTCTTCCTCATGTTTCTCTTCCTCCCCCTTGCCTCGCAACTTTCATTAGCCAGGCCTTCCAAAGAACACAAACCGTGCAAGCACATTGTGCTCCACATGCACGACGTGATCTTCAATGGCAATAACTCGGCAAATGCGACCGAGGCAGCCGTGACGAGCCCGACCGGGCTTGGGGCTTTTGACTTTGGCATGGTAAACATCTTCGACAATCTCGTTACCAAGGATCAGAACCTGTTGTCTCCTGCTGCGGCCCGGGCTCAGGGTTTCTACTTTTACGATATGAAGACCGGTCCAGGCGCCTGGATGGCTTTCACCTTGGTTTTCAACTCATCCGAGTACAAAGGCACTATCAGCGTCATGGGGTCCAATTTTGTCCCGGCAAAGACCAGGTATCTCTCCATCGTCGGTGGAACCGGAGATTTCTTCATGGCAAGAGGGATTCTCGAGCTTTCATCAGAGGCAAATATTTTACATGAGTATTTTCGAGTGAAGATGGATGTCAAGTTGTACGAGTGCTATTAGGAATTAAATAAGTCACTAGCCACATGTGTTTTTGTAATTTTGCGATTTAGGAGGAAGTGCGTGACTAGGGTTTAGGAGTTGCAGGGGATGCCTCGTTGAAGTTGCAGTGTTGGTCAGTAGCTTTCCAAGTAAGGCTTGTCGGATTGCCATCTTCAGATAATATGATGAAATAAAGACGCTTCAAATGGTCAGGCCTTTAACTCGTGAGTCATTGTTCTGTCAGTGTCCATTTTAAATACTGCTATAAGTACACGACTCGTTTACGAGATTGATTTATTCACCAAGAGATGTATACCACGTGGATATTCGATCCATTAAAACCTAACTGATCCAACGATAGGATTAAAGCGAACACGACGACAAGTTTTTAACATTTAAATGTTCGAAATAAAAAGTTTTTAGGGCTAAAATCATTATCAAGACAAGTTTTGGAAGTTATGTGCAATTATCCCATATCGTTTTGCACTGAGGACATACATTCTCAACTAGCGATGATCGAGATCGATCGACGTCTTGATATCAAATGGCCAGCATAAAGACTGATCAAACGGAAATTTTACACCGATTGACAATTGCAATGGTCGATCAAAGATGACCAAGGACCGATTGACAATGATCGATAGTCGACAAAAGGCAATTAATGATTGACTGACACTTTTGAGACTGATCATAACAACTTGAGAAACTAATTAAGGTTTCATTTATTTAGTGAAAAATGTGATGTTTCTAAAAAGTATTTTCCAAAAAGTTATTTTAAAGGAAAATAGCAATATTTATCGGCGTTCGGCTAAAATCTGAAAATTGAATTGAAAACTATATTTCGTCGTTTGATATGAAAAATCGAATTTGATTTTTCTCTATACACTATTTTAACAATTCCTTATTTTTTGTTTTTTATTCTTATTTTTTATTTTCATTCTATTCATTTTTATTATTATTATTTTTTTAATTTATTAACAAGTGAAATCTTTAATTACTTTTAATTTTTCTCTTTTCTCTTTTCTTTTCCTTTTCTTTCTCCCCTTCCTCCATCGCAAACGATGGTGACTGTCATTGGCGAGTCGAGCTCACTTGGAAGAAAAGGCAAAAAAAGAAAAAGAAAAAAAAGAAAAAATGATTGAAATAAAATATAAATTATTTTGATGAAATATATATTTATATATATATAAATTCGAAGCATGTAGATAAAAAGAAGAGAGAAGAGAGGTTGGTCTCCATGGAAAATGATTTTCTCTTTTCCGAAATAGGAAATAATTCTTCTCACTTTTGAAGGTTCTTTTTTCATTGATGAAAAATATTTTCCTTGATTCATTTATTTTCTATAACCGAACCCAAAAAAATTTAAAATTTTTCTAGAAGTTATTTTTCACGAAACGAACAGAGCCTAAACTTAATGTAGGAAATAGCCAAAATGTGGACTAATGACTAGTCATTGAGCTCATCAGATACAATTGACAAGTCTACGGAGAAATATGAGGCAAAAAGTGTTCTCAAGAGACATTTTAGGCTCTATTTGTTTCGTACAAAATAACCTATAGGGAAATACTTTTTGGATTTTATAGCGTTCGATCCATAAAAAATAAACAAGTTAAGAAAAAAAAATTACTAAGGAAAAAAAATCTTCAAAAATGGGGAAAATGATTTTCTCTTTAGAGGAAATTATTTTTTTCTCATCTTTCATTCCTCCACTTTTTCACATTCCTTTCCTTTTTAATTATTTTTAAAATTTTCTCTTTTCTTTTTCTTTTTTCTTCTTCTTTGAACGGCGAGCTTGACGTCGCCGGCCTATGGCAAGGCAAGCCAGGCATCACTTGAGGTCGGCCAAGCCTCACCAAGTCTGACGAGGCGAGGCTCAAGCTTGCCTATGGCCGATGACCAGTCGAAGAGCGGGAAAAAAAGAAAATCGAAAAAATTAAAAAGAAATTAAAAGTGGAAACCTATAGAAAATTATTAGAAATTTAAAAAAAAAAGGAAAAAATGAAACAAAATAAAATTTATTTGAAGGAGTAGATGGTGGAAAATCAATTCGATTTGTCAAACCGGATGGCGCAAAATATTTTCCATGTCATTTATAGGTTTCACTCGAACATCAAAAAATTTAATCATTTTCTTGAAAATTTATTTTCTCAAAAAAAAATCATAAACACCTCATTTTTTACGAAACCAACGGATGCTTAATCTTCAAAATATCTCCCAAAGAATAAGAGACATTTTGAATTTTCAGCTCTTTGCTTCCTGGCACGAAAGAATCTTTGGGGGCCATTTTGATCTAAAGCCCAAAGCCCAAAATATAAGGGTCGCATTGTAATTTCATCAACAATTGAAAAGGAGAAACCAGACTGTCGAAACCGAAGCAGATGGCAGAGCACGTAGTGGCGCTACATTCAGGTAACTTATCTCCTTACTCCTCTTTGCTTCATCGCTTCATCACTTCATCAACTAACTTCTCCCAGACCACAGAAGACCAGCCGAGCAACAACGAGCAAGATCGAGACAATGCGAAGCATCACGCTCTCCGAGAGCGTCCTCAGGTCACGATCACTGCCTCCCTCTCCGCAACCTCCGAAGCTCGCGACCTGTCACCTCTTCTCCCTCAATTCTCGCTTCAAGAACCAAGCTTTCAAGCGCCCTTCTCGCGACCCAGTACCCATTTTCTGCGGGTAATCTGGGAAATATGTGTTTTTTGTTATGATTTTTGATGTCTCCCTTTGCGAATGTGCTTCATGGGCGTGGGATGGCATCTTGGAAATTTTTGTCAAGTGTTTGTGATCTTTCTGCCATAGTGAGCTCCAAGGAAAAATAATAGTGCTTCTTCCTGTATCTTCAGATTGACCGAGCGGAACCAGTTCAATTTGATGGTTGACTACACTAAGTTGTAATGATTTTTGAGATAATTGCTTGTTTCTTTTCGTAATTGTCTGGGTGGGGTTTGAGTTTTATACTGGCACTCCACTTTAATGAAGGAAATGCAAAGCTGCGAAGAGGTATGGAAGCTTTTGAAATGGACTGACTGGCATACCTTTTGTAGGGACAGGAGATGGTCGACCGTGAAGAATTGCGAAGAATGGTCTGGTCACTTTCGGCTTAGAACTTCTGAAAACTGTGATGACTTGGTAAAAATTTTCAGGACCTGAACTTCAAAGTTATATGTTTTTTCCTTGCTGCATTTGATTGGATCAGTTATTAAGGATAATATGCAGTAAATGATGCTGGCAAGTTCTTCCTTGCTCATCCACCTTTTGTCCCATTTTTTCTGCATCGGAACTACTAGTTTCGTGCTTGTGGCGTAATGTTTGCTTTGGAGTTGGGATTTCAGCTTATATTTCTCAGTGGACATGCTTAACAAATAAAAATGTGTTGTCTTGTCCAACTTACCTTAAATTTTAATCCAAATGTTCCTGTTAATACAGACCACAGGGTTCATCAGTGATGAGAATAGTGGCGCTTCAGGAGAGTCATTGCATAACATGGACGATTCTTGCGTTGCGCCCATACTTTCGGGGATGAGTAACTCGAATAGACAAGTTCTTACAGCTATAGATACTCTGTTGAGTATGGCATCATTCAGTAATTTGGAAAAGTTCATGTTCCTCTTTGGCTTGCTCACGCTTGAAGGCTCTCAACCAGCTATTGCCGGAGACATTGCCAATGGTTTGCAGTCGCACTTTCAGGACCTTGGTGATATTAGCACAGGTTTTGCCTCAGTTAGGGAAATCTCCCTTTAACTTTTGAATTTCAATATCCAAAGGGTCCATCTTTATGCGTAGTTATTAATATGGAGATGCTTTGGCAATTCATAAGGTTTAGAAAATAAATTGTATTTGGGGATTCCTAAGCGTACAAACTGATTCAGATCCTTATCAATTTTAAATCAGTTATATAAGTGATATCACAACTGCTGCAACAAGAATGACTGTCACTTTTCAGGATATGTTCCTATCAACAATTTTGTGCGACATTGTACTATTAACAAAAAAAGTACGTTGTAACTGTTCCCTTCAGAACATGCTTAGATTTCCCTTTTAATTTTAGTTATCTGATTAGTAATTGGATCAATCATCTCAACCTACCATCCAATAAGCTCCTATTTGGCATTGCCCGCTATGTTTTACTAGAGTTAATTCTTTTGATAAAATTATGTTGTCGACATTTATGCAGAGCTCTTATGCATTTTCCCTTCATGCAGGCATTCTTGCTTATCTTTTTCTCAGAGCTGGGAGATAAAACCTTCTTTATTGCGGTGAGACCAAAGATCTTATCTCTTGACTGGCTGAGTTACTAACAAATGGCACTAATTTGCTTGGCATAGTTTGATGCCAAATCCTATCCTCAGAAAAGCACCTCTTTACTTGGATTTAGGAAGAGAAAGGATCTTATTAGGGTGCTTGTTTAAATAAGCCAATGAAAACATATTCAGTGTCCAGCACTGTGGGATTTCCCCTAAGACATTCTCATGTGTCTTTCTTCAGTCTGCAAACCTGAGAAAGAGGTTTGTCTAAAACGAACCAGAGATTTCAAGGTTTAATTTTTACGCCTCTCTAGGCTTAACATATTTTTCTTGTAACTATTAGTAGTCGATAGATTAGAAATACATTAAGTGCAGCTTTGTTAGGATGTTCATTTCTGCTGAAAAGAATATGTTTCTCAGACATGTGATGCCTTTTCAATATAGGAATCTGAACTAAGCTTGGAAGTAAAATGGTAAACAAATTAGTCATGGGATAACTAATCCTGCTACTGAGTGGCATGAACCTATCTTAAGAACAAAGTGGATTGATATATTCCAGAATGATAAAATCTGCCAATTTCAGGTATTGTCTAGGTTAGCTTCTCTAATCTCTCTCTCTCTCTCTCTCTCTCACCCACTACACCGGCTCCCACAGGCAAGCGCGTGCACTCAATTGCACGCATGCACATGCAACATCTCTCCCGTCTCACTTTCGGTAGATAACCTGTTCTTTTTCCACTCATCTCTTTGTGAGTGGTTAGTCCTGTGTAGCCTTGTTTGAAGTGAAGTACCTCTTAATTTGTCTTCTCGCTTTTTGCAGGCTCTATTAGCAGCTAGGAACTCTGCAGGTGTCGTCTTCACTGGGACATTTGGTGCACTTGCGTATGTCACTCTGCTTCTACATGGTGATTTAGATGTCTTTTGCATTTTCTTTTGCTCTTTGTGATTCTTATTTGAGATTGTTGAAATATATCAATATTAAACCATGCATTCTTCTAACAAATTAAACTTTTAGAACAGTTAGCAGTGGTCCTACCAAATCTCACATGATATCAGAGTAGGAAAGCCTGAATTCAAATCTTTTCATGCCCCTATTTGCCTTTCCAATGAATATGCTCACGCTTGGTACTAGACGAAAAACCAGACTAAGCGTGAGGGGAGTGTTGGAATATATAAATATTAAACCATGCCTTCTTTTAACAGCTTAAGCTTTTAGAACAGTTGGCCGTGGTCCTAACAAATCTCATAGAGATATATGGAGTAAACTCAAGAAACAGAAAGTAAGAAAAGCAGCCGCCTCTAACTAAATAGTTTTCTCCCATCTGCACTATACCTGAATGAGCCACTCCTATCCAAACCATCTGAAGCTGGTGATATTCTCATTTTCAATCTCTTATTTGTCTTATAGGTGTAGTACTTGTACAAACTTACTTACCCGCCCTTAGTAACATTGGCAAAGCAGAAATGTCTTTGTTGGTCCGTGCTACTAATTTGCAGTAAATAGATCATATCTTGAGATAAATAGCCATGACTTCACTAGAAAGTGACAGCTGCATCTTATTTATGCCGAAGAGACCATAAAAATTCACCATTTTGGGATTAAAAGAAGTGCTTATTCTTCTGGACAGGATAATGACTATTATATCTGTTGTTCTTGGAAGAACCTTTCACTATGTTGATGAAATCCTTCCGTTCAGGTACTTTTGTTTCTGCTCCTCAATGCATTTCCACAACACATGATGACTCGTCTCTTTTCCATTTAACTATTGTGTGGAGTTGATTATGTTGATGGAGAAGTATAATGTGGAGTAACGGCATCACAGGTTCGGTGAGAATGATTTGCCTGTTGATGACATTGCTGCAGTTTGTCTCTTGGTAAGTTTTGGATGGCTGCTGATATCGTGAAGTTTATACTATGTTCCTGCTAGTTTGCATGCCTTCTTTCAATAAAAAGGAACTCTTTTTGTTGAGAGCTGAGCAGCATCTGTGCCCTAATTTCTGCATATCAGGTATATTTTGGCATTTCCACACTTATTGATGCCTCCGCTGGTGATGGTCTTAAGGCAGACGATGAGCAGAAAGAGGTGAATTGAACGTCGGTTTCCCAATTTGTCGAGCCTTTTTCTGATGATGCGCCTATAAATATGCTCTTTTACTTTGTGTTACTGTCTCTAAATGTGATCACTTTTTTCTTTTGAACCAGGCTGAATTAGCAGTTTCTAAATTTTCTGGAAATGGTGCTGGGATAATAGCAGCTGCTAGTACCGTTGTTAGTACTTTTGTTTTAGTCTTTGTTGCTGAATGGGGCGACAAGTCGTTTTTCTCCACAATAGGTGAATGCAAAGTTTGAACTGTTTATAAATTTGACCAGTCACTCTCATTGACCCAACATATGTGTGCATACTTCAAGGCTTTAGCTCCCAATGATAATGTGTATTAGGCTAGTCCAGTTCTTCTATTTCTTGTCTCTCTTACTATTCACTTGTAGCTTCCCATGATCTGATACTTACATAAGATTGTGACGTCAGCTGCATTCAAGCTCTGGCCCTTCCAACTCATTCTATTGTCTCATCCTCAGAATTATTTTCTGCTTCATTCAAAGTTTAGAATCTTGACTTTCTCTCTAGTAATTGAACATTTCTCTTGCAATATAGCCCTTGCTGCAGCTTCTTCGCCTCTTGGAGTCATTGGGGGAGCTTTGGCTGGACATGGGTTTGCAACTTTGGTAATTTGTTTCCTAATGGAAATCATTTCTTCTACTTACTAGCTTCTGGGTCGACACGATTTTTTATCTGTTTAAGAAGGGGTAAGAAAGATAGTTCTAGAACACGACTCTAAAGGAAGCAATGAAAATTCTAGTGCTCAGTTCATAAGTAACGAGTATACGAGACTTGTCGACAGTTTGTTCAATCTGATAATTCTGAATACAATTTTTGCAAATCAGAAGTGCTATGCATGTTAGTGGTCTGATGTAACTTTGAGGTAAGGTTATATGCGACTATGTAGACTATCTTGATTCTCATATGTTTGCAAAATTCCTTCCACCATTTGCAAGATTATAATGAATCTAAAGATCGCGAATTTGTTTCACCAACTTTGTGCAGATCGCTGTACTCGGAGGTTCATTGCTGGGAACGTTCTTGTCCGAGAAGGTATGAAAAATCACTTCTCACTCAATTTACTTAATCCCTTTGCTGCTGAAGCAATATTTTCTCAAGGGGGTTCATCGAACATGCATTCTTTTATTTGATTTGCCGTCCTCTATTCACTGTACCAGGCCATTGCCTACATCGGAGGTACTCTTTTCCTGGTCTTCGCCGCTGTGACGTTGTTCGAGATCGTGAGTTAGAGATTCCGGCATGTAGTACACAAGCAAATCTGCGAACGGTTGTCAGTTTTAGGATGTTGTCAGAGACACCCTTGCATGGCAATTAGTAGGGCAAATTGCTTAGTGTAAGACTCAACTACCATTTCTTGGTTAGACATCACATCTTGTTAGGACAAGAATTCTCGTCATTCTTTTGTTAGTAAAGTTTCGCCCTGATTTTCTGCCTCGTAATATTGAAGTCAAAATTCAAGTACTTCGTCTTCACAGGAGTTAGAGGTGTCAAACGAGTCAATCGGGTCGAATATGGTCCAGCCCGTTTTGACCTGTTTAATCCGTTTTGATTTATTTTCATACGGTTCATATCTGCGGACACATATTATTTAAATGCTTCTATAGTTAATTAAATCATAAAATATTTATTTCTTATAATATGTTAAAAAAATGATATTGCTGAAACACTTTCATGCAATTGAATTTTTTTTAGTTTTTTTTAATATTTAATTTTTTTGAAAAAAAAATAGATAATATTTTTAAAATATATTTTTAAAAATATTTAAAAATGTATTATTAAATAAATAATTATATATTTTTTAAAACAATTAAATTTTCATTATTAAAAAAGAATTGTTAATTTTTTAAATTAATTTTTACTTTAAATTTTATTTTCTATTTTCTCCGGCTATCGGCAGCTAGCGGCGGTGGTGGATGGTCATTGGCAGGCAACATTCCATAATAGTTTTTTATTTTTTATTTTTATTATAAAAATTAAAAAATAATAATAAAACAAAACTAATATACTTGTGTTGAGGCCCATTTGCAAGTGGGTGCTTGGAAAGCTGCAAGCCATGGGCAAAAATGAATTGGGTTAAAATCCATATTTAAATAGGTTTTATAAGGTTAAATCCATATATGATTCATTTCTTAAATTTGTTAAATCATTTATGACTCAAGTGAATAAAAATATGTTAAAAAGTGAGTCAAAAACCCACGTTCACATCTCTAGCCACGACTAACTCCACGCTCAAAACCGTTATAATAAACTAGGAGAAAAAAGGACCAAGAACAAAAGTTGGGAAAATTGTCCTAAAAATCATAAATCTTTTTGTATTTTTTGCCAATTTAATTTTAAACCTCTTGCATTTTTTGTCAATTCAGTTATAAAATTTTTGTATTTGTATCAATTCAGTCTTTCCAGCCTATTTTGGCCTAAAATCATTGACGTGTAGCGATCGACTCTGACGTGACACGACGGGTGCTAATGTAACTAATTTCTAACAATTATTTAATATTTTTATTTATTATTATTATTTTAATTCGTTCCTATTTTTTTCTCTTATTTTCACTTTGGCAGCGATCAACGTGGATTGTCATGTCCTCACCAACGACTAGGTGAGGGTTGCTTCGCCCTTGCCAACAACAGGCGAGTGCCACAACGCCCTTGTTGACCTTCAGTGAGGGCCATGATAGCCTCATTTGTTGTTGGCGAGGGCCTCGATGCCTCGCCCTGCCTTGTCCAGATCATCGCAACCCTTGCCTGCTGCCAAACAGAAAACTCTAGAAAAAGAACCAAAAAAAAATTGAAAAAGATAAAAATTATTAAAATATTATTAAAAATTAGTCACGCCAATGCTCGCCGCAACACTTCAGCATTAACGTCAGTCACTTCGGATGTACCCTTTTCCTGGTCTTCCCCGCTGTGACATTGTTCGAGATCGTGAGTCAGAGATTCCGGCATGTTGTGCGCAAGCAAATTAGGGAGCGGTAATCAGTTCAGGAAGAGTTAAGCTGTCGGAGACACCCTTGCATGGCAATTAGTAGGGCAAATTGCTTAGTGAAAGAATCAAACTACCTTTTCTTGGTTAGACATAACTACTTGTTGGGACAAGGATTCTCATCATTCTCTTGCTAGTATAGTTTCACCATGATTTTCTGCCTCAGCAATATTCACGTCCAAATTCAAGTACTTCGTCTTCGCCGCGACTAATCCACCTTCAAGACCGTTCTAGTAAATCGGGAGACAAAAGGACTAAGAACACAGTTGGGATAATTGCCCAAAAAATCCTAAACATTTTGTACTCTTTTTTTTGTGAACTTTTTGTATTTATGTCAATTTAATCATAAACTTTTTTTTTCCGTTTTTGTCAATTTTGTCATAAACATTTTAAGTTTGTCAAATTCAGTCTTTTCGATTCATTTTGATAGGAAATCGTTGGCATGGTACGACCGGCGCTGACGTGATGTGACGAACACTGACATAACTAATTTCTAATAGTTATTTAATAATTTTTCCATTTTAATTTATAATTTTTTTTTTGCCTGCTTTTTCCTTTGATTTTCTCTTCGGTAATGGCCGGGGAGGGCCGTCGTGCCCTCGTCGGCCATAGACGAGACCGACACCCTCGTCTACCGCTAGAGAGGGCCGTCGACACCTTGCCCAGATATCTCGAGAAAAGGGACAAAAAAAAGGGGAATATTTTTTTAAAAAAATGATAATAATTATTAAAAGTATTATTAAAAAATTAGCTACATCAACGCTTGCCACTCCACTTTAGGGCCGGTCGCGTCATGTCAACGATTTCCTGCAAAAATTGGGCGGAAGGATTGAATTAGCACAAATAAAAAAAGTTTTAGATTGAATTGACAAGTTAAAAGGTTTATGACTGAATTAGCAAAAGTGCAAAAGGTTTAGAAATTTTTGGACAATTTTCCCAACACAATCCAAATAAACAAACTTCACTTCTCATCTCTTTTGGGTAAGGTTTCACTTCTCATGTTCATCTGCGCTCAAACTCAAAGAGAGACCTGTTCATCCAAGCGTCCATCCGAGAAAGAGCATGAAGCATTCGTATCAATACCCAAATCCCATCTTTCCTAGTAACTAGTAAGGAACAAAAATCGAAGAAGCTCGACCTTAAGATGCAGAACAAAAAAAAAAAAGAAAAAATTCGAGAGGTTGGCAAGATCGAACCGACGTGGCGCAACTCCCCACCATCCATCCACGACGGTTTTGGCATATTGGAAGGAATAACGAAAGATTGGTCTCGATTAGAAAGATAATTCAAAGAAGAATAATTCGAGATCGGAATTTTTTCGGACCGCCTCACGTTATTATTCTCCCTTTCATCTTTGGGTCGTATTCTCCTTCTTCTTCCTCCTCCCGCCGCCATCTAATTTGGGTCCGTACATTCCTCATCGGTCCCCTGGAAAAAGATACTTCTCTCTCCATCCTTTGCTCCAATCACACCGCAATTTGCATCATGTGTTAGCATCAGTCAATCGGACTACTCTCTTCCATCGCCTCAAGAAATGATGTCCTTTGAGTGCGGCTGCTCTGAACTAAATAATTGTTCCAATGGAACCTTTTCTTCTTCTAGAGATTGTATGTGTCGATGTCGATACACGATCCAAAACCGTCCTAGGGCAGCATCTCGCGTGTTGAACTTTTCTACGAAGCTACTTGAGTTTGAGTCGGTTTTCGATTTTCGGAAGAAGCTCTTAACGGTTCGGAACCTTGGCTTCTCTAGCTCGATCATCCTTTTCGAATCCTTATTGTTAGGACTTGATGCGCAATTGCAACGAATTAAAGCGCTAAAGCGAGAAAGAAAAATCAAGACACGATGTTTTATCTTGGCTCACCCTTAAATTAGGGCTATCTCCAGTAGAGAATTTCATTATAATTAGTAACCCGCACCTCTCGTTATATCACTTAAGTACAAGTGAAGTAGATATTCATGGGCGTAAGCCCAAACTACCAATGAAGAAATATGTGTTCAAAACTATAAAAGTCCTGTAGCGACTAGAAAGCAACTCTTCCAGACCCCCGCCCGATCGCCATGGAGCGGGACCCAAGTGAATTCCTGTCAATTGGATGTATGAATCACACACCTCAACAGTTATGGCATAGTATGCGACGGTGTCCTGGGTTAGAGATTTACAACTCAAAGATTGTGTCCATAGATTCGGAGTTGAGTTCAAGTTCAATCCCCCCCGCAAAAAAAAAAAAAGGATTACAAATCCTTGGTGATGACAAGGTTTGTGAGATGCTCGATTTCGACACTCGAGCTAGCCGGACTCAAGTCGGACTCTAATAAAGCTCGATGAAGCGCTCGAGCGGCTCGCAAGAGAGTTCCAAGTTCTTCGCGAAGATAGCTTGATTCAGGGTACGGTTTCAGCTCTAGGACATGCCATGATAATGAATAACTAACGCAAGTGTTCACCCTCGATCCTTAATAACCTGAAAACAAAGTGAGTTACATATGGGCAACGCCCAAGACACATCGCACGTGCAATCCGAACGAAGATGAATATTACAAGGCGTGTCCTTTCTCAACAAGTACAAGGAAAGCACACGGTCCTTTTCCCCTACCCGCTTTCAATGTCCCAATAATCGACCATTCGTTAATGGGACAGGATTCGGATAATGTCAAAAAAAAAAATAAAAATAAAAATAAATGATGCCACCAAGAGTATTATATCAGCCAGCACAAAACTCGTCCACGTGAAATCGATACATCTCGTAAATACTTATCTCCATTAGGATGTCGCGGATCATGTCGGCCGAAATCGAGCTCGATGATGACCCGATCAAGTCGAGAAAGTAACCACCGTCGACCCGCATTCACCCCCTCCTCCGGAGCCAAATTGACATGCGAGCTGCCGAGGCCCGAGATTATTTCGAGCGAAAGACATTTATATTCTCTTTTTATCGGGTCAAATGTTCTCACGCTGTTTGCCCAGGGCATCGCGACTCCATGGTATGGAGACCAAACGATAAGGGTACTTATTCTCTCACTCCCTTTTTATTTTTTTATTTTTATTTTTTCGGGGGCCAGTGATTTGAGATTTCGAGACGTGCAAGAAAGTCCAACTACCGATTCAGCTTTGGTTTTGCGCCACTCTTTTTCCTTTCGAACGGATGGCGCTGAAATTATTTCTCCTTTGTGGGGGAGTTTGAAGGGCATGGGGTTGAATTCTGGAAAACTCATCATAAATGATCACATCTTCCAAGCCCACGTGCCATGTCTTCTTTTTCTTCAAAGTCAAAACTCCGGGATATTTATATAAATATTCACTAAATTTTGACAAGTACCTTAATTTTTAATTTATTTAATTTAATTCCTGAAATTTAACAAAATATACAATTTAATTCTCAAATTTTTGACTTGTTTAATTCAAGCCATGAATTACATAAAAATATTTAATATAGTATTTTTGTTAATTTAAGATCATGAATAACATTGAATATTTTTATATATTCTAAGGACTAAATTGAACATCTACTAAAAGTTCAGGAATTAAATTGAATAAATTAAAAATTTAAGAATTATTTGTGTCATTTTTCCTTTCCTTTTCCTTTCTTAAAAGCACGCCGAGTTATTAAAACGCTTAATAATCTATTTTGAGTGCCATAATAAAAATATCGATAACCGATGCGCTCAAAGTTCCTTATATTAACTTACCTAAGTAAACAAAGGCGGAAAACTTGCTCGGATGCTCTGTGTTAAAATGTCAAATCCAAAAAGCTTAAATTACGGGTCAAAGCCACACGGGATACTCCGGCAAAAATGGACAATTATGTATTTTTTTTTTCTATTTTTTGGTAAAAGATCCGATGTCGTGCCACGTCGACATCATACGAAACGTTGCGTTTAGGGTCTTGCTAATCCGCGCGCGAGCGTAAATCTGGGGTTGAAAAAAAAAATATGACCGAAAGCGATCGAACGATCCTAAATCGCGCGAGCTTTGATGTCCCACTTCAGCCTCTCCAGGAGGCGAAGGAATGTTCGTGGGGGTGGGAGGGCCCACGTTCACGCGACAGCGCAGCACGATGGACGGTGGCGAAGGCGCTGCCAGTGCCCGCGCCCGCCCACAGAACCTCGAAAAAGTCGGCGTTGACGGACGACGAGGATGACGTGTCGCGGTAGGGGCCGTTTGAGGTTTCACGCGTTCGTTTCGCCACGCCACCAACCTTGACCTCCCGAAGCCGACGAAGCCGCCCTCGAATATCTCTTCCTTTTCTTATCCTTTTCCTTTTTTTCTTTTTTATTTTTTTAAGGAGTTGCAATTTTTAATTTTTTGCTTTTCTGACCGCCTCGGACCACTTCGTCCTTTTCGGCATCTCATCATGTGCCCGATGCGAGATCACGCGTGTTTCTTCCAAAATGACATTGATTCGCTCAACTTTGGACATAGTTAACTTAAAACAAATGTAATTGACCTCATATGGTCTAGGGAAACAAAATACATCGATAGTCGGAACCCGAGACCCGATTTGTATAGGCGAGGGCCCGTCGATGCCGTACTCCAAGTAATGGAACGAGCGAATCGATCGAGACGATTAAGGTTTTTAATCAATAATACCGTCACTTTGGATATATCATAAGGAATAAGTTGCTCGTGATTTACAGATTTTAACATAGGCTATTTTAGCGGTATTGAATGTTCTATAAAGAATAACTAAAAGAAAATAAGTAGAAGGTGTGTATTTTACTTATGTTTATTCAAATGTAGTTAACATATCATCATCTATTAAAGGTATTTGCTCCACATTATAACCTTTATCACGTGGACACGACATTTTTTGAAATTTTGCCGTGTCCCCCGGACACGACCTCAATGCTTGTTCGAGATTGGACAAGGTTCAACTGAAGGGACACGCTTGGGACATGCGGGGTAAAAATGAGTAGAAAAACTTTAAAATTTTGACCTAATGGTGACTCGCTTTCTCCCCTCTCTCCTCACGACTGGCCTCCTTTCGCGATGCCAGACCCTCGCGTGACTCAGCCTGTCGCAACGCCTCCCCTCGTGACACCAGCTCCTCGCACGACTCAGCCTCTCGCTGCACCTCCACTCGCGACACCTCCCCTCATGTGACTCAATAACCTCGACCACAGCCGCTCAACGACCACTGGACGAGCACGCTTGGCCTTTAATCAAGTTTCATTGCCCAAGCTTACCGTATTCCTTGAGGAGCCTAGTTTGATCGCATCATTTTTATGTAAGGCTAAGCCGTTTCATGTTCCCCTATTGAGCGTTGATTAAATGCAAACTCAAGTTTCCGACCAAAAAAAAAAAATGCAAACTCAAGTTATACGTTAGACGAAAGTAACTTAATTTCGACATCATGATATTATTATTATTGAAATTATAAAAGTAATAATTTATCGTGTATATATAAAAATATATATATAATATATAACTTGTATGAGCGTATATAAATTTTTTATTTTTTTAGAATGCAAGTGTCGTGTCGCCTGTCGTGTCGTGTGTCCATGTAACATATATTATAACTAGTCCATCCGTATTAATAGCTTCCTTAATCATTATCTAATATTATACCATCATAAGTTCATTTTGTAGCTAACTGTTATAAACCCGATCAACTTATTTAATTGTGTTCATGCGAGATAATGCGCAAAATACATATTAGGAAATAATGAAAGATGGAAAAAAATTGATGTCGCAATACCAAGTTGGGAAGATCTATATGTCCTTATCACATGTCATGCGATTCCAAGTTTCCGACTCATTGCAAGAACGTCCGCCGCTCTCTCCTCTCTCTGCCTTCAGTGCCGGGGCGCCATAAAAATCGCTCAAACCTGATTTTGGCCTCGCGAAACATTCTCGGGTCATCGTCATCGTTTTGGGTCTGCCCTGTTTTCTCCGAAGGAGCCGAATTCGATCCGTGGCAAATCCATTATTGTGAGGTCTTTCTGCTGAAGCTCTTATCGTCTCTTAGTTTTGATGTATCGCGACCCAGTGTTCTTCGAGCTCCCTAGTGATCAATCGTTTTTCTTTTCGTTTCTTTTCGTTTTTGGGTGAGTTCTTGGTTCTTTTTGGAAGAGAGAAACGACATCCCGAATCCCAACTCGATGGAGCTTGTGGAACAGCTTGGTTTCGGCTTTGCAGCGAGTCTTGACGAAAGTTTCCTGCTTTTTAGCATTTCTTCGTGGTTGGTGCTGATTATTTTGTCTCTGTGGATTTTTGGTGCGTGTTTTGTTCTTGAGATGCTTCTGTATGAACCCTTTTATGCGTGTGCTTGGACAATCTAATGATCATTGCTTTTGCCTCTCTTTCTCTTTCCCCGTTTTTTCTGAGAATTCTGAAGAAATAATTCTTTCTCCCCCGTCTGTGGGTTAGCGACCAAGAAAGAGTAATTATGTCTCTGAGGGAAGTTTGATAAAATTCATGCTGAATTGGGTGCTATCGGTTGCTCGATAAAGTTGACTTTGTTGCACTCTTCATCTTGATCTGCTCTGTATTGGTGCATTACCTGCACAAGAGAGATCTATATCTTGCAGTTATGTTTTCTCTGATTTGGTTCTTTATTGCTTGCTTTATTGTGCTTTCTGGGTGGTCATCAGAGGGCCTTCCTGTCTGAGTACCTTTGACATGCCATATCAATGTGCAAGTTCTCTTATGTGCTACTGATGGCAATTTGCATGTTTGTAGACGCAATCTTGGAGATCGGTTTGGAACCTTATGAGACATCTCCAAGTTCATCTAATTTACTAATAAGGTCATCTTTTGCATCTTTTTTGAAGATATTTGGATCACTGCTTTACCTTTTATTTTGTTATTAGTTGGCCCTGTGGGTTTGAGATCTTAAACTGGAAGACTATGGAAAGGCTGTCCCAATTTATTATTTCCATCTCAAAGCTATGTAGAGTTCATTTTAGTTCAGGCAGTGAACTATTCACTCCCATGTGGTTCGTGGCTTATGATAAATGTTTCATGTGTAAGATGCCTTTCCTTTTTCTTATTCCAAATGCATTGATTTTATTTCTAATTTGCAGATTGATTGAATCGCTTATGCTGCAATGCAATCTCAGCCTGATACTTTCTTTTTTAAAAAGAAAAAATTCGGCTTGGGAAAATCTTTAGAGAGTTTGAAGCTTGATCTTGTTTTAATGACTTTGGGATGGTGGATTGGTTGGTTTAATCTTTGTATGAAACTCTTTTCATTGCCTTGCCTTGCCTTGCTTCCTTGTGTGTTTCCTGTTCCGTGATGCAGTTGAAGTTCCTTAGGCTGTACGATGCATGCTAGTGGTTGGTCATATTTTTGAGATTTTAAAAGGGGGTTCCGTTCCATCCGGTAATGTAATCATATTCCTTCTCTCGCTCATTCATGGCTTCTCAATTTTTTTTTTTTTTTGGATATACTGAATGCTTGAAGGTGGCCTGTCATTTTCTTCGGCATATGGAGTTTCTTCGAATGCTCTTCTGGGATTTGAATATTGTATGAGATTTGCCAAGGAGTTGGAGTCTGCCTGTTAATCCATAACATGTTACCCTTGTTCTCGTTAATGCTTTTAGTTCTTCTAGAGTGATTCTAAGCACTGAACTTCTTAAATTTGCTAGTTGCTGTGAACTAATTAAAGCCTTCCAAAATTCTGCCGATCAATGTGTCTAGAACTCAAGAGGATGAATAAGCAACAATGTGCTTGGTTCTTTGTTACTTGATGTCTCAATGTGGTAACCATCCTAACGTTGCCTTAACAATCTTGCTCTGTCTCTCGACTTTTTGCTTATAGGATGATCTGCGGATTTGGTTTCGTCTTGCAACCTCATCTCTCCTTTGAAGGATCTTGGCTGGTCTGAAGTGCTCATCAATAGTGTAGATTCTTATCTGAGGAAATGGATCGCTGTGATACTTCAGGTTTCGTTAGCGGAGGAGGAATGCACTACTTGATGGACATGTAATGTAGATAACATTTCTTCTTCTTTTTCTTTTTTGCGAATTTAGATATTACCGGAAATCAGGCAGGCTGCCGCACACTGTTTAGATCGGACAAATCAATAGTCATCTCATGGATCCTAGATTTCAGAACTTGAGGTTTGCAGCCAATTCTTCTTCAAATGCCTTCAAGTCATTGGGCAATTTACCTCATGCCCAAGGAACGGGGGTTGAATATGGTATTGACACCATTTTACAACTTGATTTCCCTACTTCGCTTTGTCTCTTGTCTGCCTCGAGAGGAGTCAAACGCAAATGGAAAATGATTGATGGCTCCATCAACCGGCAAGTTGGCTCTCCCTTGTCTCTTGGGCTAGGTCGGCCTTCAAGTTCCTCGGACAGCAAGGGAAGCTCACGAACTGCCTGCACTACAGCATCTTCAGCTAAGGAAACTGACGAGGAATCATCCATAGATCTTGATCTGGATTTCACTCTGAGTATTGGCAATGATAAAGCACCTTCCAGGAAGAAAGTTGCTAGTCCTGGAACGAAAGCCTTGGAGTTTCAACCTAAGGTTGACCTGGAGTTGAGTCTCTCTACTGGGCCTTCTGAGTCTGATATAACTTGCTTCCATCCAAATTCTTCTCAATCATGTTCTGGCCTGGAGATTCCCTTTTGCATTGGTAGGTACACAAATGTGGATGAAAGACCAACATCGGGTTGCTGGAAATCACTTATATATTTGGATCCTCTTCACAAGGTGATCAAAGATAATAGCTTATTTCGGAAACAGGTTTCTGAAAAGACAGATTTTGTCCCTGCTGTTCCAGACCTATCTTCAACCATAATGTCTACTCCAAAGAGTTCAATCACCTGTACCTCTGTGCAGGGAAGTAGTACTTCAAAAATTTGCCAGGTCGAGGGATGTGGGAAGGGGGCAAGAGGTGCGTCAGGGCGTTGTATATCCCATGGCGGTGGTAGAAGGTGTAAAAAACCTGGCTGTCACAAGGGGGCTGAGGGCCGAACTGTGTATTGCAAGGCCCACGGAGGTGGTCGGCGTTGCGAGTTTCTGGGATGCACCAAGAGTGCGGAAGGGCGCACAGATTTCTGTATCGCCCACGGCGGTGGTCGGAGATGCACCAATGATGGGTGCGCTCGAGCTGCACGAGGAAAATCGGGCTTGTGTATCCGGCATGGTGGAGGCAAAAGATGCCAGAAAGAGAACTGCACAAAGAGTGCCGAAGGTCTGTCAGGTCTTTGCATCTCGCATGGAGGCGGCCGCCGCTGCCAGAATACAGGGTGCACGAAAGGGGCACAGGGAAGCACTATGTTTTGTAAGGCTCATGGTGGGGGTAAGCGGTGCACGTTCGTGGGTTGCAACAAGGGTGCTGAAGGGAGCACCCCCTTTTGCAAAGGTCATGGTGGGGGAAAGAGGTGCGCCTTCCAAGGTGGGGGAGTTTGTTCCAAGAGTGTGCATGGTGGCACCCATTTCTGTGTGGCTCATGGGGGTGGGAAACGTTGCGCTGTTCCTGAGTGCACTAGAAGTGCGAGGGGTAGGACCGATTTTTGTGTACGTCATGGTGGCGGCAAAAGATGTAAATTTCATGGGTGCAGCAAGAGTGCTCAAGGAAGCACAGATTTTTGCAAGGCGCATGGTGGTGGGAAGAGGTGCTCTTGGGGACAGCCAGGGTCTGAGTTCGGGGATCAAAATACTGGTTCATGCAACTCTTTTGCCAGGGGAAAGACAGGTCTCTGTGCACTCCACAGTGGATTGGCGCAGGATAAAAGAGTCCATGGTGGTTTCAGCTTGGGGCCTATATTGCATGGCCAGAAAGTAATGCTCCCTGAAGAGATGGAAGAGGCTGCGAATGCCGAGGATATGAATATCGATGTTGGAAATTTCTGTGATTTGGATTTGAACCAATATGGGCCCGGTAGTTCGAAATCGCCCATTGCGCAAGGCCTTTCTGCCACACCGGCCATTGCTTCGGAAGGTAGGGTACATGGTGGTAGTCTGATGGCAATGCTCAGTGGTGGCATGGCTCTTGACTCGGACAAGGACTAAGCTTATAGACTGATGCCAACCGGAATGAGATAATAATCATTGATGGTGCCACAAAGGTGGATGTAAGCACGTTAACCACTCCCCCCTCCAAATTATAGTTGCTGAAGTTCCCCTGCATGTTTTCCGTCTACCAGTTCTGGTTTTTCTGCATTAGGTCGTAAGTTTGGTCATAATGATTGAAACCCTGGAGCAAAACTAAGGGTTATGAGCTTAGTATATAGGCAATAGCGTCTGCAAATTGTGGCCTTCAGGAAGTCTCTTGTACATATATGTCATTGTCCTCAGGTCTTATGTGTAGTGTTTCATAATAACGCATCTGGCATTTTCGCGATAAAATAGCTCTTTCTCACTGTCCGGATTCACTGGTGCTCGCCAATTAGTGTTTCGGTTATTTTTAGTCGCATCATTGTATGATGCTAAAAGCTCAGTAAAGTTGGCTCCAGGTATACTCCTCTGTCTCTGTGGTGGTTCTGTTTCTGCTTGTTTTGGAATTTGTTTCTTCATCAGTAAGTTTCAAATTCGAGAATTGAAATTCGTGACGAAGTTGTAAATTACATGGACTTTGTGTCGTTAACGGTGAATGTGGCTTTACACTCCAGTTACAATCGGAAGGCTATAGTTTCAGCCGTTCACAAGCTTCATGAGGGCATGCTTAATGAAGTTGACGATTAGTCTCGTGTTACTGTGTCATTGTGACCGATACGTTAAGAATCTGTTCATCTGTCCGAGACACTTAAACGGGGCGATTCATGCCGAGCCCCATCGGTGTGAAAATCTGCTCATCTGTGTAAAACGGGTCAAATCATGTCGATCCCTATCGGTTTTGAGTTGATTGGCCACCCCTAAGGAACCGTCGGAAAGTGACCGCAAATGTCTACAGACTAGAGAGGGAGCCGGCGCCCTATGGCACGCGGTAACTTCAGTTTCTTCACTTGTATTGTTCGGTATGATAAGAATGTGTAATATGCAAGTTTTTTATGGTTTTTTTATATAGCTAGACGTTTGAATTAGTATTATGTGGTTATAAGAAGAAATTTATCGGTCCATTTTGATTGCACAAGGTCATCGTATCTTAAACTTATTACATTTTTGCCACTTCAGTTATAAACCTGTTAATTTTACCAATTGAGTTCTAAACTTTTTAAAATTTTGTTAATTGAGTCCATCCGGCTAATTTTGACGTGAAATAGATGACGTGGATGCCATTTGCCTTATGTGACATGATACGTGGATAACTTTTTTTAAAAATATTTATATATAGTTTTTCTTGTTATCCATCTTTGCTTTTAACTTTTTCCCTTTTCTCCCTCTGCCGGCCTCAGGCAAGGGCAACCCTTCTCCAGATCAGCAAGAGCGAGGGCGACCCTCGCCCGTGATGGATTTATATTGATTATGTTCCTAATGAGTTTTCTCACGTTCCTTTATTTTTGGTTTGGTTAGTTTAAATTTTTCTTGCTCTTTTCCATGTAGAAATTCTCACTCGATGGAATGTGAGGAAATCCCACCAAACGACAGTTTCCAGTTTGTAATTGTCCCAGGTTGTTGGAGAAGCTACTGTTTCTGTTTGAAGTATCACGGCACCATTAGCTAAACATTTCCTTTTGGACTAATCACATGATACTCATCAACTATGGTTGGCGAGTGGGCATACTTTTAACTTCAACTGGTATCACCAGATTCTGGATTCTGCGCTACACTACATGTTGATCTTCGTACTTAGGAAAAACACAACATGCATGGTAGCAAGCAAGGACAAAAATCAGTACTTGTTCCATCCGTCGGCTCTTGTACTCTGATTTTTACATAGTATATGCGTAATGCTCCTGAAGGCTCGTTGTTCTGGTTTACAAGAAACTTCATCTGTACCCCATCCTTGTTCGGTATTATGTGAAGTGAAAGTGGACATTTGTTTGGTAAAGTGGTCTCCGTCTCTCCCAGTTACAGGGTCTCGGACTTGAACCTGGCCATCTTAGAGAGCTCTTCAACTGCTTCAACCAAATGATCCAACCTCGCCACGAACTCGATGAGTAGCGAAGCGAATGTCGCCAGGGAAAGCGACGCGGTGCTCTCCAGGGCATTCATTCTCGGCAAGAAATCCATGTTCAGCGTGCCCTCTTCTTCGAACGCGTCAACTTCTCTCGACGGCCACGAATAGAGCCTCCTTGATTGCTTCCTCATCATCTCGTGGTACGTCTCGGGCTGCTGCGCAGTAGGCCCCGAGTTCTGCTCGCCAGAGCATTCGTCGGGCTTTGGATTGAGCGGCTTGCTGATGGATGATGGTCTTTCGGGCGTGTCGATGTGGGACGTGAGGAGATAAGAGTGCAGGTCTATAGCGCCTTGCAGCTTCTCGGCAGACGAGTGAACTCTTTTAAGGAGGGAGGTCTTGAGTGTCCTCTTCATGCCGCTGATGTCCTTCCCCAAGCTCCTCATCAGCTCTGCCGCTTGACTTGCTACGGCTTGAATCTCCGAGCGGAAGGCAATCCGGAGATTGTATGGAGCCTGGATTAAATAACTGATCTCAAATTATACATAGGTCGGAAATGAGTTGCGTATGCTATAACTAACGACGTCTTACTCCTAATACCTGCAAGTCTTCGAACGGATTAGTTTGTCAGACAGTATTACCTTAAATTATGCTTTAACTGTGCTCTTATGATGTGGTTTTGAGATATCCCCAGGTCTCTTGATGCTGTGACTAGTGACTGCCCAATTTTGGATTGGAGAATTACTTACAGGGTCATGGTGAGCAATGGAAGCCAACCTCCTTTACTCTATGATCTCTCCTTTTCAGGGAATAGACTGTGTGTGCAGGTCAGAGGAATCTTTGCATGACTACAACAGTTGCAGCAGAATACCGTCGATGATGCTGAGAGTATAGAATATATGCGGCGAACGCGATCGCGATGCGAGACAAATCTTTTGGTCCCTTCTGATGACACAAGTTACAATCCAATATTCTTCTCTCTCTCTCCCTCTCTCTCAACCGAGAAACAACAGGAACAAATACATGTTGCGTTGAACTAAGTTTATTGAAGAGCATATTCCTTCCTGTTAATTTCCTGAGTATTCTGGAGGTCCTGAATACTAAAAACCAGTAAAACCGAGGTTTTCGTTCACCGATTCCAGGTTATCAGCCACTCGACGGACAATTAGACCTTAGGATGATGGTTATGTTCTGATTCCTCCCTAGTGGATGGTGGATATTACATTTTCATCCGATAACATGTGATAGAGACACGGATGCTGGAAAGCAAGAGGATAAAAGGAAAAACAGACGCGGTATGCACACAGAAAAACATACCTGAATCTCTGAGTGCAGAACACCATGAAGAGCCATGACCTCGTAAGCACAGTACCTCAAGACTGCCCCGACTTTGACATACTCTGACCACGGGTAGAAAAAGTGTCGGAACCTTCCATGAGGTGGCTCCCATTTCGCTGAAATCGCCTAGAACATCGGAGCGACAAAACATTTCGTGTCAATATATGTTAAAGATCGTGAAGATTATTTGAGAAGTGGATTAGGTTAGGAAGGAAGTACCAATGAATCAAGCTTCGCTGAGGAGTTCAGTGTTGCGCGGCATTTCCGGTAAGCAGGCTCGTCAGGAAATTCGTCCATAACTGTCTTGGAAAACTCTGGATGGTCTGAACCGTCGTCTTCCAAGTACTTCTTCACGCACTCTAAACAAAGAGTAGAATGCGGTGTCACTTTCGAAGGCGATGATTCAGTTCTAATACGAAGATAGTATTGGCGATATTCAAAGTAGAAGCGATGCCTAAGAGGATATTAAAACTGGTCTAAAACAAGGCCAGTGCCATCTAGATCAACAGATGGAAATTTCTTGGTCCATGTAATTCACCTTCTAGCGAGTCGGCGACAGAGTCGAAGCTCTTGACCAGTTCCTTGTGCAGCTGCTCTCCGGCCCAGATAGGATGAACAAGCACATTCACTATGACCGCCACAAACCCTCCCATCGCAATTGAGTAGAGCCTGTTCATCGCCGTCCTTATCGGGCTTCCCATTCTGTAACCAGATACTATTATCAAGCAGAAGGTGAAGAGTATGACCCTGAATCCGTACTCATACGGCATGAGTGACGGCCACAGTTTCAGGAACGATGTAGCAGTTCCTGTACCGAGAAATTGGCAACAAAAATGTTTCAATAAATTGGATATTCGATTCGTTTGATATCGCAAGCTAGAGATGCATACCAACAAGGAAAATGCCGATGCCAATCATGAAAGGTTCGGCAACCCGGCCGGCGCATAAAGCGAGCTGGCCGACCATGATGGCCAGAATCCCTGCGAGCAAGCTCCCGAGCGCTCGGTTGAATCCTCGGTTAAAAGTAGCACCTTGAAAAATTTAGAAGAAAAAAATTCATACATCAGAAACTCGTCATATGCATGATCAACACTTCGGCTGCTTAGTGCGCAATGCATCAGTAAAATTAATCTGTTTGTTTCAGTTAAGCAAAGGATGTCTACTTTTTGCTTGGAA
Source organism: Rhodomyrtus tomentosa (assembly GCA_028455895.1). Classification (NCBI taxonomy): domain Eukaryota; kingdom Viridiplantae; phylum Streptophyta; class Magnoliopsida; order Myrtales; family Myrtaceae; genus Rhodomyrtus; species Rhodomyrtus tomentosa. The sequence continues at coordinate 27,748,591 of JAPCWY010000008.1, forward strand.
AACCTGTTGTACGGTTTTAAATTCAGTCAAAAAATTTTCAATTAAATCAATATGGTCCTAAAACATTCTAGTGACAATGCAATCAAGGCCTCTTGCCTGAATTTTCTAACTGTCGATCCAGTCATCATAATCAAGTCCTCTCATCCCGAAGCAGGCGACCGTACGTAGACAATTTTGGACAATTGCTTAATTTTCTAAGTTTTCTAGTGTTTTTTTTTTGTTTTGCCTTTTCTTTTCGATAGATCCTCTTCAAACTCTAGATCATCTTCTACCTTTGGATTGTCCATCGGCTCTTTACCTTTGTGTGCTTGAGGCAACCGCCACACTCTTCACCCCTGCCACGGTTGCTCAGCATTGGATTCAAGTTTCATGAGCTCGGATTCATGGGTGCGGCGTCGTGTTCTTTTTTCTACAATATCCTTTATTCATAAAACCTGAAAGTTAGATGTCATTGTCATGGAGCGAAGGTTTTCAAGGCACGATAAGTTGAGAATGTGGCCAAGATGATTGGTCATGCCATGAACCTTCTAGGATTCTAGAGTTTCATGAGTAGCGGAATACTCTCAAGAATAAAATGGGTAAAGTACAGTTGTATCAATTCATGTAATTAATGGGGTTTCATGAGTACTTAATCAGGCCACTCGTTAGACACAAGAACCGTTAGATCGAGAAGAGATCTATGGCTGTAATTAGAGGTGCTAATGTCTAAAAAGGGAGAAGGTTCTCACAAATCCAAAATGTGCTGCACGGTCGCGATTTGCGGGGTTGGGCAGTGACAGATTTCGCGGCATGCATCGTACATTAGGCAACTTCAAAATAGCTTAATTACCATTTTTTGGGGTGAGCAGCAAGAGCATGAAATATAAGGAGGTACATGTATGCTTGATTTGTGGCTTACCGACTGTATATTCAAACATGATGGCGACTGTGAGGATCGACCAAATAATGTTGGTGCCGAAAATTTCGTAGGGTGCGCGGAACAATATCAGCAAGGACACAAGCAGAACGGCTAGCCCGACTTTGAGAGCAAATATCACTCTGTTGCTATCTTCCATGCAAAACTCCAAGACAATCTGAAGCCATGCTTTGCATGAGAACCCATCGTCGCACCCGAACTCCTTCCCGCTTCCTGGCTGGTTATTACTCTTGGTAGCAGAAGGAATGTCGATTTCGATACTACCCCTCTTCCCTTTCATCCTTCTGTAAGTTTCCAGATGATCGTGCTTCAAAATCCTGGAAATTCGTAGTTGACTTAAGTCCAATACCGAGAGTCCTAAATGAAGGAAGAGACCTTAGTTGCCTTGCCCCGAGAAGTAAGCCTTGGTTTTATAGATGAATGAACGTGAGCTAACTTGCTGGGCAACTAGGGGAGGGAAAGTATGTCTTGTCAGGAGTAGATGCACAGAGGAAGAAGAATAATACTACAATAATAGAAGAGACAGCGAAGTAGGAGATAGAAGGGGGAAAAACAACTCCAGATAAGGAGATGCTTAACCTCAATAATGTCACGATGGATGGAGAATTAGAATCTCGGAAGCATGTTTCGATCGCCACGTTTGCTACGCCGAAATAGCTTTTTTGCTGTAATTTTTCATTTTTTGCGTGAGCAGTAATTTTTTCCCCTCAAGAGTTAGGACTCTGCAGATTCATACAGTGGGGCATTGCCCAATTGCACCATATATGGACGACTTATATGATTTTCCGGATCCTAACTTTTCGGTCCAGTAAGTAGGCTCGGGTATGGACATATGAACTTGGGGTTTGGTTGTCGTAATTTGATAAGTCGCTAAAACATTCGAGTTAATGTCGGAAAATACTTAAACTTTAAACTTTCTCGAGATGATCCCTCACAATGCCTGGAAAAAGGAAAGGAGACCGAACAAGAATGATGGAGAAAACAAGAAGGCCGGGACTCTTCCATGCAGTAGCCAGAAGCGACCTTTTTAAACTTTCTACATGCGAGAATACAAACCACTGATGCTATCTCGCCGCTATTGTTAAGATTCGATGCACAACCACAACGAAATAGAGCGCGAAAGCGGAAAAGAGAAACCGAAACACAGTATTTATCCCGATTCGCCCTTAAATTAGGACTACTGTAATTAACGCATTGTCCCTCTTTGTTACATCAGTCAATTATAAGCGAAAAAGAATATCTATAGCAATAGATATTTATGAACTCAAGCCCAAAGAACTAATAAAATAGGGGGCTTAAACTATACAAAGCCTTTGGTGTCTAGGAGGCGCTGCACCCTTGAGACCTCCGCCCGCTCAGCCAAGAGTGGGGTCTCGTGTTTTCCTATGGTTGGAGAGTATAAGCCCCCATCCAGTAGCGATCAGCAAATTGGTTAATTTCATCACGTTGTATAACAAAAATCCGTACGGTTTATATTAGGGTGGAGTAGAGGAAGGTAATTAGTGTTGTGGATGGGTAGTGTACAGATAGATAGATAGATAGATATGTATATATACTTATTTATTTTTACACATTTATCTTTTCTCCCTCCCTTAATTATGCTTTTATTTTTATGATTCTTTGGGGTTCATCGACCGCCGTCCTCAACTAGTTTGGGATAAATGTGTTGTTAATGTTGATATTGTACAACAAAAATCCCCATCCAACATACGCTTTATATAATCTTTACAAGGTTTTCAGTTATTCTTGTTCTAGGCAGGAATGGATAGATGCCCATGATATTATTATTTTTCTTCTTCTATTTTGGGGGTAAACCTGGTCTTACCAGGATGATGTGTTGTTCTAATATGTCTGACCCGATCTCAGATTTATGGAACCTCCATCAGCAAAATTCAAGCTAAAGGCTCCTGTAGATTGAATATATTCATCTGGTCGGCTTAAGCTTATGTATTTCTCCACCTTATGCAGCTAATGGCTCCTGTAGTTCCTGAAATCAAGAATATATTCTGAGTACAGATGAAGATGGCATGTCCATTGCTTTGTTTTCTCTTTTTGTTTTCCCTTTCTTCTGAGAGAATGTTTAGTTGAAGTGGATGTAGAGGTGAACACGAAGAGAAACATTCTTAACCATCATCAAACGTGTGATGTCCACTGTCACACTATAGCCAATCAGAATCTACACTCCCCGGTTAGGACCTGCCTGAAGGATGAGAAGATTCCACAAAATAAGCGAATGGCAAAAGAAAAACAACCAATTGCATCTTAGAATCCGTTTGTTTAAACGATTTACGGGAAATAATTCTTGGACATTCTACTATTTGGATAACGGAAAACTTATTAATCTTCTAAAGATATTTTCTATGTGTTGAAAACAACAAAATTAAATTGGGGAAAAATTTTATTAATCTACTAAAGATATTTTCTATGTGTTGAAAACAACAAAATTAAATTGGGGAAAAACGACTTCCTCGTTTCGCAAGAAGAAAAACACTTTCTCTAAACTATTCAATCAATGAAAATTAACTGTTTTGTAAAATGAATTCCCTAAAAAAATTATACATTATTATAAAGTTTTGGGAAAAATTCAAAAAAGGGCCCCAAGTACCTTCATTTTATCAAATAAGGGCCCAAAGTTGATTTTATTTCAAAGAAGGGCTTGCAATGCCATCTTTATTTCAAAAAAGGGCCTATGTAGGGATATTTTTGTCTTTTTACATATTTTTGATTTTTTTAATCTCTTTTTCGCTCTTTTTATCCTTATTCTTCTTTCTTTTCTTTTTCCTTTTGTTTTTCCATTCTCCTTTTCCATCTTCATCGTTTTCCACCCACCACCGTTCTCTCTCCTGCCACGCCCCTTCCCTTCCATAGATGAAGCAAGACCCACGCTCGGATCATCGTACTCTCTGGGCACGCTGCCGCCGATAAGAAAAATAACCACCTCATGGGCCGCCTCCTCCTCCTCCTCCACCTCTCCCTCTATAGCATCGAGCCCCCATCTGTTTTCGCCTCCAATAACATGATCTGATGCCCCATCCGAAGCAATCTCCCCTTCGAGCCAGTCTTTGTCTACACGTGATGTTGCGATGACGAGACAGGTTTGGCCACCCAACCTAGGCGAGGGCAACCCTCGCCTTCACCCAACGTCGGCCTAGGCGACTGGCCACCCCTCATGCAATCTTTTTTCATCTGCCTAATCCTATGTTACCACCTCACCAAGCAGATCTCCCTGCTCTTCAACTTCAAAGACAAAGGCCTCGCCGTTACTCGTACCTCCGCCGCGCAGCCGTCGAAGTCGAACTCGAGAGTTAGAGAAGCTGCTGAATCCATCGGCACCGACGATTCCAGTAGCTGTCTTTAGGTTGTCGTCAAGTGTTTTTTTTTTAAGATCGAGGAGATGGCCCAACCCTCTCTCGATTTTGGCTCGCCTTTGGTCGATAGGGTCGCCGACGACCTTCCTCAACCCCACCAACCAGGCACCAGGTGGTGGGTCGACGACCACAGGTAGGAGGGCCAGCCCTTGTAGCTATTTTTTCTTTTAAATTTTAAAAATAGAAAAAGGATAAATAGGAGAAAATAAAGAAATAAATCAAAATGAAAAATGACAAAATCGCCCCTTATGCTAGACCCTTTTTTGAAATTTTATGACCATTTTAGGCCCTTAGTTGAAACACATTATGCTACTTTAGGCCCCCAATTGAAACAATTTTAACTTGGTGCTCCTATTTGAGAAAACGAGATGACTTTGGGCCCTTAAATGGAATTTTCCGTAAAGTTTTTCTTGAAACAAACGGACCCTGTTTAGATCGTTTACTTGTTGTAAGCAATCGAGGAAAAAAGTATAAGGCTACGCATGAAAACACTTCTAGGTGGAAAATAACTTCTGGCAGGGAATTTGATTTTTCAGCGTTTGCTTTTGAGCAGAAGTTGAATTTTTAGCTTTTGCTTCGGAAGTTGATTTCTAATAGAGAAATGTGTTTGATAACGATTAAAAAAGACAATATTCAGAACATTATTAAAAAAATATCGGCGGTAGAGGGCCGGCGATCGGTGAAGGCGACGGGCCGGGGACCGGCGGCGGCGGTCCGCCACCACTAGAATGACTTTTGTAATGGAGAAGTAAAATTTTTTTACTTCTCCAAGTTGACAAAAAATCTTGCCATAAGTAAAAAATCATGCCATAATTTAATTTTTTTACCAATCGCATTTCTGCTTCAGATAGGATTTTGCCAAACGCATTTCCGTACCAAATCGACTTGTGGTAGGGAAATGAAAAAAAAGAATTATTTTCATGCGCAGCCTAAGATACCATTTGCTGTAAAATCTATTTTTTTTTTGTCAAACGTATTAGAATAACATATTGGATGAGCTAACAAAAGATATTCAAGATGAGGTGCCGTGGTGTATGCTATTTGCAGACGATATCGTGCTTATTGATGAGACCAAGGCTGGGGTTAATCCTAAGTTAGAAGTATGGAGAAGCAAGTTGAAGTCTAAAGGATTTACGCTAAGTCGAAATAAGACGGAATACTTGAAGTGTGAGTTTGACACGGCAGGAATAGGGGATCAAGAAGCCGTAAATATACTTGGACAGGAGGTACCCAAAAAAGATACATTTAGATATTTGGGATCAATATTGCAAAAGGAGGGAGAGATTGATAATGATGTAAGCTATAGAATCAGAGCAGGTTGGATGAAATGGCGCAGTGCATCGGGATTTTTGTGTTTTTGTGTGATTGCAAAATTCCTCTTAGGTTAAAAGGAAAATTTTATAGAACAACAGTCAGACCTACTATGTTATATGGAGTTGAATGTTGGCCAGCAAAAAGGAAACATGAGCATAAAATGTGAGTAGCGAAAATGAGGATGTTAAGGTGGATGTGTGGTCATACAAGGATGATAAGATAAGGAATGAAGAGATTCGACGAAAAGTTGGAGTAGAACCGGTGGCGAAAAAGATGAGAGAGCATAGATTGAGATGATTTGGGCATATTCTTCGAAGACCCTTAGATGCACCGGTACGAACAGAAGTTTGCTATCGAGAGCATAACACAAAAAAAGCAAGAGGTCGGCCTAAACTTACTTGGAGGAAAGCAGTAAAACAAGATTTAATGGAGTGAGAAATAGATTGGCGTACGGTTGTCTTAAGACGGAGTGGAGGGAAGCTATTAGTATTGTGGATGGGTAGTTTATAGATATATATATATACTTATTTATTTTTACACTTTTATCTCTTTTAACTCCCTTGATTTTGCTTTTATTTTTATGATTCTTTGGGGTTCATCGACTGCCAACTCCAACTAATTTGGGATAAATGTGTTGTTGATGTTGATATTGATGAAACATATTAGAATGGCATATGTTCATGTTATAACTAGGGCCCTATTTGATCCTTGAGCCGACCCCTGCCGTAAGAGGTCGTACAAAAAAAAAAATTGGTCGTAAGATATCGGCACACAAGCACTAAAAAGTTTTTAATTAATAATCATTTCTGTGGTATGGAATTTGGTATGAGGGTCACGCAAAAGTGAACTTGAGTATGACAAGTTACGACGATGGATCGGTTTCTTTTGAAGGGCCGTTAAAAAAATAAAGAAAAACTATGTCGTTAGTGCATTGAAATTCATAAGATTGATAATTGATGAGCAACGTTCCGGATTCAATTTGGAAACTTGATGCGGGAGCATCGGACACTGTCCGACAAGTTTATAGTGAAGACGCCGATTGCACAAGTTACCGATTCAATGATCAAGTTATCAATGTCATGCTCGATGATCAGCTACCAAAATACCGATATACAAGTTTATTTTCAATTGCGAAACTCCCTATCGACTGCCTAATGACTGGAGAATGCTCTCATTAATTTTTTTTTTATCACTCTTTGGTGTTCTTCAACAACGACCATTCAATTTCCAAGGATTATGAACGAATTTAAAGTCTAAGTCTAATTACTTTGTATTTGGTCAAGTATCTTTAGTCTTAGTTTTAAGAGTCTTAAATATAGGACGGCGCTATTTTCACTCCCATTTTAACTAAAATACTCATCTTTTCAATCAATAGACCGAAATACCATTTTCCTTCTTTAACTTATAGTTTTTTTTACCAACCTAACAAACAAAATTGCCTTTATTTCTATTTTTTCTTTTAAATATCAAATTCACTATATAAATGTCAAATTACACCCAATAAAATATCATTCTATAATGCATCATATGACCACTTTTCCTAGAGAAGTTCGTTATTCTTAATTTATGATCTTATGCTTTTAATTAGAAATGTTTGGAATTTCTAGTTATAAGGTTTATGAACTAATAGTTAACTGTACCACCCGCCTGGGTGGCGCTGCTGGAGCGCGCACTCTTCCTCTCGCAAAAGGTTGAGTGTTCGAATCCCGGGTGCCGCAGGGTGACTTAACCGGTGGCATGTGTGTGATGGCTAGCACGTGTCGCCCCCAGGGTTTACTCCCCGGCTGTCGGCCGTGCGGGGGTTCCCTGGGTTATCAAAAAAAAATTAATAGTTAACTGTCTAGTTTTTATTAAATAATTTGAGAAAAATTTATTACAAAGTTGAAATTTAAAATCTAATATAACTATCAAGCAAATTTTAATCTCGTAGGTAATTTTCAAATAGACTTGTAGGTTTATAAAATTACAAATAAATTATTTTTGTTTTTTATAATATTTTCAAATTTTAATATGAATTGCAAGATAAGTTTGAAAATTTATTTACATATTCTGCACTTTCAAACTTGCGTACGGTAATCCACTTGCTATGGGATTGAATTTATAATCGATATTAACTACTTTGTTTATATCAAGAGTTGAATAATATGAAATTTCATATTTTTTTCTTAACGTATTTATCCTTTGTTAATACATATCTAAATACAAATATCTTCAACATTTTATTATGCTTTTTAATAAATTAATCTTTTCTATTTTGTGATCAATTTTACTTTTCTATTTTAATCAAGATCGACTAAAAATGAAGGTAGATTTGTTGATTAACCTAATAAGAAAAGAAACATTTAATTGAAGAAAGAGAATGGTATTTTAGTAATTTAACTAGCAAAAAGGAGTATCTTAACCAAAATGAGAGTGGAAATAGCAACACCCTAAATATATTGTGTGTTTCAAGAGTCAAATTGAAGTATGTAGGTGTTTTAATACATTTTCTAGTTTCTAGATTTTTGTTGTGTTTTTTTATTCTTATGTCATCAATGTTGGGTAGTCCCCATGTCTTTAATGTTTATATATTTCTTATGTAATCATCCCTCCATATAAAGAGACGAAATCTCAAACATAAGACAATAACAATATTTGGAGTATATGAAATTTGTCTCTATGTGGGCAAATATCTATCCCTGGGTTATGTATCATTGGCAGTTAGATTCCTTGGTGGTGACACAAAAAAGCACTATATCAGTGATACTCTGTAGACCTTGGCGATAAACTTCTCCTATCCGAAGTCATGTCTCCTCAACTGGTGATATTATGTAAACCTTGGTGGTGAACTTCATCAATCCCGATCGATATCATCGGTTGGTGGTGTGTGTTGCATGTCTTGATTTAGATCGTATTCTATCCAACATGCGCATTTGTCCATTGGCATCCTTCCACACACCATTTGTCCTATGCATCCTTACATCAACATCACTAATGTAGGACAACTAGCGTGTAGGTGCTTGGAAAAACGTGATCGAGTCGTTTAGATATCTTTTCGGATAGTTTTTTGTATTTTAGGAAATTGAGCTACATTTTTAATCGTAATATTTGATTAGAATTCCGTTTGATTTGATTAGATTCGATTCTTAATGTTTCGTTTAGGGTTAATTTTAAGAGTATCTTTAAGTTATCTTTAGGTTATCTTTATGAAATATGGAGTCCTATATATATAAAGTACGTCCATTCTATGTAATGTTTAAACTATTATCAATTCAATTACAGTTTATCTGTTTGAAGAGTATTTCAGTTATTGTCACCCTGCATCATTTGGTATCAAAGTGAGGTTTTTACTTGTGACGATGACTAATAACGTGAATCGATATCACTTCATAGCTGAGGGCCATCTTGATGAGCCTATTACACGGAATACGTTTACCCAGTTTGCCGAGGAAACTTGACGAACTCTACAAGACCGTAAACGGACGATGTAAGAATTGCTTACCGCTACCCAATGGTTGTTTGCAAACCAAACCACACACCTAGCGTTCTTCCAGTCAAGCGAATTCCTATCGCTCGTGATCCCAAAGAAGCTATGGATCATGGGGCAAGTCACCGACATCACTAACAAAGGCGACAAACTTATGTCGAGGATTTTGAAAAAGAGTATTTCCAGGACATGCCTATTCGTGGAGGTCGCCATTAGGGAGGATTCCAAGGAGAGTATGTTCGTAGGAGTCGTCAACATAGGGGATAACAATGATATTCCGAACAATATCAATTTAACGTTGATCTCTCTACTTTCAATGGCAATTTGGATATCGAAGACTTTCTAGATTGACTCTACGAGGTTGAGGAGTTCTTTGAAGTCATGGAGATCGATGGAGACGACAAGTAAAATTCATGGAGAAAAAATTGAGGGGTTGCGCTTTAGCCTGGTGGGAGCAAACACAAATATGCCGACGCCGATAAGGAAAAGCTCCCATCCAAACGTAGGGACGGATGAAATAAATGTTAAAGGTCTGATTCCTTCCTCCTAACTATGCATAAATGTCGACTGTTGACACTTAAGTTTTGACTTTTAGAAATTCATTTATTTCATAAAATGAGATTTAATTATAATTATCACAAAAATAAATTTTCACACATTGCATATTTATTTTTATGTCATGCATCTGCACTCAGCCAAAGGTGAGTCGATCAAGTTCAATTGGACGAATGTCTGAACCAAACCATCATCAATTTTCGACCAATGGAGGTGCCGAAATTAATCAGACCATATTGGACTGCTTTTGAGCTCAAATCAATCCATTTAAATAATTAAGGTTTTTTTAGTTAAATGTCCATTATTTTGAGAAAGCCTTAATTAGAGCCCAAATTTGCGTGCATGAGCCCTCGAAAGGGCAATTCTCAACTGGCCCTTATCTTTTCCCCCATGGCCAAACTTTTGAAGTATTTTGACCCGTTGGGATTCCATAAGATCATAATTTTTAATCGAACGGTCGTCATCAAATCCTTCTAATCTGACGGTCAAGGATCAACTCTATCACAACAAGGATTAGGGGCCTCTATTTCTCTATAAATACTAACGTTTAGGGTTTCAGGGGGCCATTCACAATTGCAATACACGGCCATTGAGACGGTTCAGATCTGGGGGGGAAAAGGAAAAAGAAAGGAGAGAGAGAGAGAGAGGAGAAAACAGAGAAACGTGAACTTGAGAAGGGGGACGGGGAGGAAGATTCGTCGGCCTAGACGAAGCCAACATCGACGACGCGTAATTCCCATCGTTTTTCCGCCATGATGTAATCCATTCGTCATTGAGTCCGTCCCACTACATCACCGATCCAAGGATATTGCTCCAATGGGCCCAAGGCTATTCGGCTACTAGATTTCATTGCTTTGTCATCCTTTACTTTCTCTTGTTGCAGGAAAAGTAGAGAGGAGTCAACAATTGGAACAGGGCGATGGATTTTGTTGCCTTCTTGACCTCTGCTTTGAATTTGACAAAAAAGAAAAAGGGTCAGCAAAGGCTTTGATTTTCATGATCGCCAAATGCAGGAGGTGAACGGAAGGAGAGAATTAAAAAAGAAAGAAAGAAAAGCAATTGGTGGTCTCTGTGCGAAGAAGAGAAGATCAAGAAGATTGAGTGAAAGGTCCCAGCCATGCTCATGCTTATACGAGTTTGACTCTCAACAAAACCATAACTTCTTGGCTTCCCTTGAAGTGTCGTGGCTGTGGCAATCCCGGCGCTTCCAGAAGTCAACATACGTCATTCGGAGAGTTTGTCTCACTTCGTCCCAAAGGAGACCAACATCAAGTGTGGACTGAGACAAAAATCGTCAGGGGGGGTTTCTTTTGATCCATCATAACATGCTGATTTTTGTTTCTTTTATTGGTTCCATAGGCAGATGACGCCCATCACACCTGCACGAGTACTGGAAAGTTCAACTAGTGGCTTGAGTAAAACTCCAAGGTCAAAACCAGTAAAACTTCAGGAGCAGACCCAGTTGCTAACTTGGAGTCATCGAGTCCATCAACCACAAAAGGAGAAATACACTAGAGGAAAAGATTTGGTCCCGCGTCGCCATCCGCAACCCATCCGCAAGCTTGGTCCAATCCGAATTAGGAAAGCAATTTGCAAGATAAGGTTAAAAATTTCTGATCTTTGATTGATTGAATTTTTAGATATCTTGCCTATATGATTTGATATCTATTACAAATATAAACTTTTGATCGGAAAATTGAAAACTTTTGCGCAAATTTTTTTGAATACAAAATACCTAAAATTAAGAAAATTTAGTCGATCTGACCTATCACCGCTTAGGTCAATTTTTAATTTGAATGGGGATATTTTAGGAAAAAATTGAAAAGGAATGATGGTCGTGATTTTGTCGATTTCTTTCCTTATCTCGTCATGAATATTATTGATGGATTGCCATCTTGATTTGGCTTGCCATATTTTGAAAACTCATAAAAGATTTTAGTAAGATATGATTTCCTAAAAACCCTATTTAATTAAATTTTTAGGAAAATAATGTTTCCTAGAAAACCTTATCTCATTAAACTTTAAGCATATAAATCAAAATAAAGAAATCTTTAGGATATCCACCATATTAGTCGAAAATTTAAAAGAAAGAATAACAAAAATCACATCCAATGCATATATTGTCATATTGCATGTCTCATGCAGTCCAGAATAGCATATTTTTAAAAAATCATGCATATCTTATTTTCATTTTTACATAATTTATTGCATATCATGCATATCATATTTTCGAGTATCACCCCATATGTTTCATATTTTCAAAATATCATTGCATATCTTTAAGTTATATTTTTGCATCATCCCATGTCATTTGCATATCAAGTTTTTTTTTCGAATTTCACTCATCTTCTTGCCATATTTTTTTCGAAAATTTGCATTATACATAAATTGCCATGTCATATTTGCCATATCTCATATCATATCTTTGTATATATTTCATGCATATTTCATGTCATTGCATATATTTGCATATCATTTTTTTCTCTCAAATATCATCTATATTATCCACCATATTTTTTTTTTCAAGAATTGCATTCATGAATCATCATTTTTTTTTTCGAAAATTGTATAGGTTCATTCATCATTTTTTTTTTTAAATCATGCATTGCATTCCAAATTTTGCTATGTCGCATGTTCATGTCATTAGCATATCATGTTGTTTGAATTCTTTGTCTTGTATGCTAGGTAAATATCATGTCATTTGCATGTTTTAAATTTGATTAGTTAACTTTTGTACATAGGTCAATTCGACCTTGAATTTGCATGCTTTGCATACCATCGCATTCATCCCGTCATTTAGATAGTTTCACGTAATTGCATCCATGTCATTCATGCGCCGCATAAAAAAGCAAAAATCCCAAAAAAAGAAGAAGATAAACACCTCATTTGAGCTTCAAATGGATTCAATTCGAGTCGTCAATTTAGGATATCTCATATGGAATTAAGATACCGAAAGGGCATTAGTTTTAATAAACTAATGTAACCAAGTCCTCGAATCCACAATCTCTCGTTTGTACAAGTAAAATGATTCTCCCGCTGTTTTACTTAGGTTTGTAATTAAACTACCAAAAATGATTAGCGACGACTTCAAATTTTAAAGCATTCTAATTAAGTTAAGTTGCGATTTGGTAGGGCTTGGGAGAGTCTGTATTAGGTTAGTTGTTAAATTAGCCCGATAATCCATTAACCTAATTTTAGGTCGCGACATCGACGAAGGGTGATAAGGTTGCCCTTGGCGACGTTTCCCAGGTGGTGGTGCAGATGCACTGGGATTTTGCCGCATTCGAGGAGAAGCTAATGGATAATGGAAGTAAAATGCGAAAGGAATAACAAATTATAAGACAAAACGTAGATGGTGTGGTTATGAGCGATTTCGCAGCTGAAGTCGAGAAGTTTTCAAAGCCAAGATTCATCACGCAGAAGAAAGCTTATTTTGAAGCACGTCACAAGAAAAAGGCTGCAACGTCACATATTGAGGAAGTGGGAGAAGCAACTTTGATGTTACTAGGCAGGAGGATATCCACACTCGAGGGAACGAGTCTACAGGGAATTCCAATCGGCAAAAGCTGACACTATTGATGCCCATGATGTGTATCAGAATAAAGACAGTGTTGAAGCTGTGGTAGCTTGCTTTGGTGATAAAAATGAATCGAATCCGATCAATGAAAGAAACAAATTGGAGATGGCAAAGGTTGCAAGTCTAGAGAAAGTAAAACATGAGCTTGATGAGAAGCACTTGTCTCCATCTGAAGATTGCTCGTTGATCATCAAATTTTGACTTCCCAAAATAAAAATGTGCCAGACGAGATGCCCATTGATCATCAAATTTTGACTTTATATGTAACGCACACTATGGAAGGATCTAGCCATGATCGTGGTCTAGATGCTCGTTGTTTTGAGAAGCTCTTCGATTTAGCGAACTCATATGCAATTGCCACAATTTTTGAACTCCACAATGAACAGGGAATGGTCGACAATCCATTGGATATTTTGAAGTTCCAGAAAAGAGGTTGAAAGAGGAAGAGGAAGATGAAAAGGAAGAGGCATTGGAAGTACAAGAGGAAGCAAATCTAGACATGACGAACTTGGGGACGGGTTCTTCTGAAGAAGAGGAGAAATAATGTAGGACAACTAGCGTGTAGGTGCTTAGAGAAACGTGATCGAGTCGTTTAGATATCTTTTAGGATATTTTTTCTATTTTGGGAAATTGAGCTATATCTTTAATCGTAATATATGATTAGAATTCCATTTGATTCTTAATATTTCGTTTAGGGTTATCTTTAAGTTATCTTTACGTTATCTTTAGAAAACGTAATATTTAGACTATTATCAATTCAATTATAGTTTCTCCGTTGGAAGAGTATTCCAGTTATCGCTACCTTGCGTCAATCACTCAAAACATCTCTTGCCCGCCCCCACAACCTCATGCCCCGTCATGCCCCGTACCTCGGGCATAGGCGCGACTTCCTGCAAGTAAACTCTCGAGTCCCATGATTCAATTATCGAGAGATGCACAATAAAAGAAGCATGCGGAAACGATATCATATACTCCTTCGTACAAACATTCATGGAACCTGGATAGCGAGAACATAATATATATACATAACATTCCATGAGTTCGTGCAAAAGCATAGGAGAACTAGTCCTACAGATAGGTCGGGGTAATGGTACTGCGTCAAAAGACAACCATAACAAGTCCTCAAGAAAAACTGGCCTACGAGACCATCATAAAAAAAAAACTACAACAAGTTAAAAACCACTAAGTCGAATTGCTGGAATCGTCAGTCTTCTCGACATCCTCGGTAGGCTCGTAGTCAAAAAAGGTCTCGGAACGTACATCCACGGTATCCTCCATCGTGTCATCCTCCCGTTCGCCTCTGAGGTGTCGATCTCAATCACCTCAATCGTGTACTTCATAGTAGATGTCTTCTCGAGTATGTTCCTTGAACCAGCTACAGACCCTTCAACCTCTACCGAATCCCGAGTGGGACGACAACAGCTAGGGACAGCTCGGCGAGATACCTCCAAAGCCTTCAGCGGACCAGTGGTAACTTCACCTACCTTACTGAACCAAGCCTCAAACCTACGTAGTATCCACTCGTCTCCACTCTCATCGACCCAGACTACAGTACTCTTCCTAACATACAAGGCACCCCTACCATCCGGGAACTTAGGGTCACCTAATCGGGTCGGCAGCATCCTCACGGCTTAGGATCCGAAAATATGGTCCCACGACGGGGTGAGATTCACATCCCAGTAAGACAGGTCCTAACCCTAGGTCAGGCTGACAGCACACCCATATGAATGGAAACAATAAACAAGAATATGCACTCGGCAATATAATGCACTCATCAATCAATATGCCATAGAGATGCATGATCGTCAATTGCACAGTATTAACATCGTATCATATCAATCAAGTCAGGCATGACGATACTAAACAAAGCCACCGATTCCACCCTTCCAACTTCCTCATGGTTCTTGACAGCGTTTAAAATGCCTTAGGCTCGGTCCTCGTAATTACGCCTCAGACCATCTAATTAAGAAACATGCGTAAACACATCAGGTTTTCAATTTCATTCCAGGCCTGTGTCGACAATATCAAATTTCATCTCACGTCTCAACGCATCAGGACATTGGCCATTTCAACCCTGCGTCTCAACTTATCAGGGTACCACAAGATTCTCAAACATACCAATCATTCATTTCGAATTAAATTTCACGATCGAGTACAAGCTCATGCATCAAGCTAGATATCTATGGCATGCAAAACAGTCAATCTCATCACTCATAAGAGGCAATCAATTCATAGCATATGCTTTTAGCAAGAATTCAAGCAATCAACACCCCACAAGGACGAACATTAAACAATCTCACCATAACTCGCGAAAACTAGCTCTATTCACACCCAAATCATCCAGTCGAGTCTAATCTTCCTAGCCAAGGTTTAGAAACCCCTTACCTTAAGCTCAACTCAACAAATTTCCCTTTTCAAGCACCTCAAGTAACCGGCTCCAATGGGTCCAACACAAGGCAGCTTGCACCTATTGAAATTTCCATCTAATTTATCAATTTTCTTCGTCCAATCATCTACTCATTAAGCATAAACCCTCTTGATATATCAATCAACATTCTAATACGCCTCTAATATGAAATTTTAGCTCAATTCCACCACGAACAGCCTCCAAAGTTTCGGTATGCACAGAATCAAAACAGGGCATTTTGGGTTCTGTGCATATCTCACTCAATCAGCCCAAAAATTATCCTAAATCCTCAATTTATCCACTAATCTACTTGCTAACATGAGGTTCTAGGTGTTGAGGAGCCTCACCGAAAATTTGAAGTCAAGGCGACACCGGATGATCCACGAATGGCGTCGGTTCCTCCAAGTCCTCTATCGGGCAGATTTTGTCCTTCAATCACAGTACCCATTTAGGGTCAAAACTCCACCAAATTTAGCCCACTTTTTCACCTCAACTCAGTATAAGAAAGTTTTAGATGTCTACAAAATTTGGTTGGAGATTTAAGACAATTCGAGGTCCTACGGAGTTCAAACATTAACTTACCTCCAACTGCGACGGATTCCGTCGACTCGTGGGAAAACGGCCGAACGAGGCTCTTCTGGTGGTTAAATATTGTGTTTCAAGTTGGAGTACGTTGGCAAGAAGATGAGGAAGACGAAGGTGGTCAGCTCGAAGGTTGGAAGTCGACGACAGCGGTGCTTGACGGCAACGAGACCGGCGGTCGGGTTTGGTTGGGCGGGCTAGTTCGGCGTGAAGAAGAAGAAGAAGAAGAGAAGAATGAAGATGGCAATTGAAGTGAGGATTTTCAGCGGAGCAAAAGAAAGAGAGAGGTATACCCAATTTTGAGAGTCAACCCATGTCACGCCCCGAACCTGTCAGGCACGCAAAATCCCACCAAGGCCGTCTTGTCTCGGTGGTACCCAGGATCCTTCGGCCAACAATTTACAACTTTTAAAAGATACAAACATACGGAAGCGATGAAACTTCTGCATACAATTCAGACTTAAGATGACTCAGGACATAGGGTACGTCTTGTTATAAATAACGACTACAGGTTCAGAGAGTACAACTCTAACTTCAAGGTAACATGAAATCCTTAAAGTCACAAAAATGTAAATCCATTTCATATAATTACTTCTTCAAATACCGATCATTGACAAGCTCAGATTTCCATTGCCTGGGACCTGAAAAAGTTAGTCCCTCGACAAGGTGAGATATAAATCTCAGCAAGTTCATCCTAAACCTAGACCAGGCCATGAGTCCTCCCAAATTATGTAATAAAACAACAGACCAGGATTCAAAAAACTACACGTGACAATGAAACATCAAGGCACCTCAATACGTCTGGCATAACGCAATCACGACTCCAAGACGATCATATCATCACAACTTTCAATTCCAAGGGCCAAGCCCACGTCAATACGCATCAGGCTAATCACAAATTTAATCTCAATAACCAAGCCCGCGTCAATACGCCTCAGGCTAATCAACGTCTCGATTGGCAACCCGCGTTCTGACGCATCAGATTTCAAAGGCCATTTCGATACTTGTGTCGACACGTATCAAGATTATCCCGCATTCTGAATCATTAGGATATCAATTCTCTTTTCAATAGCTATGCCCGCGTCAATACGTCTTAGGCTCGGTCCACGTCATTACGCCTCGGACCATCAAATTGACAAATCCGCGTTAAACGCATCAGGTTTTCAATTCTCTTTTTAATAGTTATGCCCGCGTCAATATGCCTCAGGCTCGGTCCGCGTCAATTCGCCTCAGGCTCGGTCCGCGTCATTACGCCTCAAACCATCAAATTGCCAAACTCGCATTAAACGTATCAGGTTTTCAATTCTCTTTTCAATAGCTATGCCCGCGTCAATACGCCTCAGACCATCAAATTGACAAACCCGCGTTAAATGCATCAGGTTTTCAATTCTCTTTTCAAAAGCTAGGCCCGCGTCAATACGCCTCAGGCTCGGTCCCGGTCATTACGTTTCAGACCATCAAATTCACAAACCCGCGTGAAACGCATCAGGTTTTCAATTCTCTTGCCAACTCGTTCATATTTCTTAAACAGTCACCATTTAAGGCCAAATATCACATAGCCATACCAGCATCCATGTCAGTCGAATGCACACGGCAATAATTTACCCATGAGAGTTATAATTTCTCATCATCAGGAGTACACACGACTCACACCTTCATTGTCTCAGTCGATCATGAACAATCAATGCAATAGACTCCCAAATTCATCAATATATCATCCAAACGCATCCAGTAGTGTCCTAACTTCCTAGCAAATGTTTAGGAGTCATTTACTTTTCAATTTAATCCGTAAAATTCCCTCCAAGACTCCTCTAAAGATACAGTTCCCTTTATCCCAAAACAGGGTAGCCGTGCGACTTAGTCCAACGTTCGTCAAACGATCAATTTTTCTAGTCCAATCACCAATTCACGGAGCATACACCTCATTAACATCTCAATTAATATTCTTATATGTCTTAACGACGAATTTAAAGCATGGCTACACCTCCCACAGTCCTCAAAGGGCTTGGTTCATCCAAATCGAAACAGGGCAGAATTCGGTTCTGCCCTTTACCTCCTTAATCAGTCCATAATTCAACTCTAAATCTTGATTTACCACAAAGTCAACTTGCTAACGTGTTGTTCTAGGAGTTAGGAAGCCTCATCGAAGATTTGGAAGCAAAATAACACCTCAAGGACTTCCGATCAGGTACATGCGGTCAGATTCTGCCCCAGAAAAAACCACCTCAAATCAGCCATGAAAACCCATCTTAACTCAACTAAAATTGCAATCACAGCTCATCCAACTTTAATACTATAAGTGTAGAAGACCTCATCGAAAATTTGAAGCAATTTAAAGTCTTGAAGTGGCCAAACGAAGACATTCCCCCAACTCGGTTAGAATCTACCTCGTCTGGACCTTTGTCCACTCAAATAGAGCTATGGGAAGATCTATCGGGTCAAATTGAGTTTATAATATGTCTATGGAAAGATAAGACAATAAGCTTTCATTTGGCCATGGTTTTACCTAGATCTGGTAAAGGATGAAGAAGATATGGCCGGAATAGTGGGACGGTCGGGGCTGATCAGCTGGGAGCTCTCGAATTCAAAACTAACCAGCCCGACCTTTGCTCCTTCAAACGTCTCTACAGGACAAACGGCTGAGTGGATTTGGAACCATAATACCTTGTTGGAATGGCAAGGCGATAAGCTTTCTAATGGTAGGTGGCATGCCTTAATCCGATGATGGACGAAGAAGTTATGGTCAAAATAGTGGCCAGCGACGGGATTAGGCAGTGTTCTGGTGAGAGATAAAAGAGAGGAAAATGAGAGAAAGGTGAGGGGGAGAGTGTTTGGCCAAGCAAAATGAGGGAGAGAGAGAGTGAGAGGCTTTCTTTCAATCTTCCAATTGGTCAAAGGCTTAGAATGGTCGGTTAAAAGGTGATTCAATCAATGTCAATGCCTAATACTTTGACACTTGTCCTCATGTCAATCAAGGCTCATCCAATTGTCCTTATTTTTCTTGATTTTCAGCAGCCTAAAAGGTATTGTGATTGACCAAAATGCCATTATCTAATTATAAATGCAAGGTTAAGGCTTGAGGGGCAAAATGGTAATTTTACCCTCAACGTCCGGAACATCGTTTTTCTGATTCGAATTACCTTTGATGAGGCGACGTCTAATTTGATTAGAATGTTGAAATCTTTATTTTTCATTTTCCAATTTTAAGATTTCATTTCATATCTCAAGCCTCGAGAGGGCGAAAAATTCAGAATGTCACAACTCTTCCCCCCTTTAAGAAATTTCGTCCTCGAAATTCACAACCTTCTAGCCATCTAGTCCTTTAGGGTATCGACGTCTCATCGCATACTCATTTTTTCGGATAATTCCTTTCATAACTTGACGATCTTACTTGTCCTTCTCGACCAAAGCCATCTTTCCCTAGGACTTGTCTCCTTCAATCCTCAATCTGATTTGCTTCTCTCCATTCTCTTTCGATATTCATAACATCTGTCAGCAGTTCATCCTTGAGCGTTCACCTCATCTCTTCCATTTGTCCATCACCATTATTACTAAAACCTCGCCAGAATGCACTCTTTAATGCCCATACCATTCGGCGTATCAATCCTTTCAAGGGCATGCCTTTTTCTTGTCGGCACGTTTAATACTTGACCTCATGTTCGACTAACCAAGCTTTCAGTCCATTCCATCGATAATACCGATGCAAGTCTGGCACACCTTTATGTCATCTCAAGGGATACCATAATCCTCTCTTTAAATTTCTGGTGAGGTCATTTCTTTAATTCCTTTTTAATATTGGACCGTACTCTCGTCTTTGGGACTTTAAGGTTTCTACCCTTAACTTTGAGATTTTTTTCTCAGGTATCCGAAAATCTAGATTTCCTTCCTGTTTTATCCATTTCCATAACCCCATTAAATGTCAAGGCTTGTTCATTGCAGCATCTCAATTCCTTTCTAACTTCAAGTTTGATGCTTCTGGTAGTTATCAAACTAGTCAATTGACTACCTTCCAATTTAGGAGTTGGATTTCTTAATTCCTTGAGCAAAGCTTATCCTTTATCCGCTAAATGCACGATGCTCAATTTTCACTTATATGCATCTGCTTCTTAAATCACCCTTTTCTAGGCGATATAAGACATTTCATCCTTAGTCCTTAAGCAATCTCCTTCACACACGTTGTTCCTCGTTCAATTTTTCTAGGCAACCACATACCTCAAATTCTTATGGTTCGTGTAAACTTGAAACCTCTTCATGGGAGTCGTGTTTTTCAACTTCATCGCAAGAACATTTGCAAGCCAACTTCAACCATGCATTAGATGCTCCAACTCATATTGCTTTACTATCACGACATATTCGCATAATCCACTTCAGTTTGCCTTACTACGCCTCAAATTTCCTTTCTGCGTCACGTCATTATGATTCACTCAACCCCTTTTTAATTCCAAATAGGAACACTGTTGTCGGAGTAGTCATCAACTTGACTTAATTCCTCGAAAACTCTTTTCGTATTCATTCATCCATGGAATTGCTTTTGTGGGACCCCGATCCATCCATAACAATTCACCAATTTCAGGAACTTCCAATTTCCGTAACTCACATTAATTTTTGTCGATTTATCACTTATTCCATTCTTCAAGGGCTCCACAGGGATTTCATTTTTCAGAATTTCACTACTAAGGAATCTTACCTCATCATGCCCACAACTCTTGCTCTTCACAATTAGCAACACACAACGCGCATCTCCTTAGAGTCCATAGGATACTCTTGAAAGTTATTCATATTTCTCATGACTCCTTAAATGAGTCTATTCATCATCTCTAAAGATGGTAACAATCAATCCCATTATTCCTTGGATACTCAGTCTAACTTTTATCAGTTTCTTTCTACCATGTGTCGAATCTTCAAACTATTATTCACACTTTTCACTTGAGAGCTCAAACCTTGGCCCTCTACTCTCATGAGTCCCCGCTTGAACTACACGACATTCTGTTCATTTTTGTCACTCTTTTCTCAGGAAGCATTAGTACCTTGACCTCTTGGTTTCACAACCAGCTAATGCGACCTTATCTCAATTTTGTCTATCCCACTGAACGTCGACATTATCCTGGAATTCAACATCGTCTACAAGACAGTCTCTCAAACTTAACTTTCCTTACAGTAATCATTCAAGTTCCGCGTTGTCTTTCTCAGTCTAGACGCTCCATCTTAATATCAAGACAGTTAGGATTTTCTCTTTCTTCCACACTAGGGTTTCTTACCAAGTGAAGGAAGTCATAAACTTCAGTGACATTTCAAATCCACCATGTCCTTCCTATTCCATAGGATGTCGATCTTGGAGTCTACGCCAATGGCGGTGTTTTACTCTAGAACGTAGATGCCACCATACTCGGCATTCTTCTTCCCTTAATTCTGTCACCTCAAGTGACAATATCTGTTCGTCCTTGGTTTCCACCAATTCACGCATCGAATACTTGATTAGATTACCTCAATTTACTCTGCAATTACTCTCTAAGCACTCTTTTCGCTTCCTCAATCATTCACTAGAATTACCAACAGCCAGGACTATCCAGTCCATTCACTTTTCTTTTCATCAACGATCGTCTCATGATCCAATCATCTTTTAAGAGTGACGCCCTACCCTTTAGAGGTGATAACACACAATACCACTTCTAGTGGTCTAGATTTATGCTCAATCAATCTCATAAAATCATCAATGTCAAACAACTGACAAATTTCTTTCCTCAACTTTTCTAACGACGGAAGAAACGACATGTCAGTCTCTCGTTACGAGACTGGTGACAAGGTAACAATCATCTCTCGCAAGTATGTTTCATGTTCCAAAATAAACATCTCTTTGCTCGTAATCCATGAGCAGGAGTTCTATTCTTTTATTGAGTCCCATTACCATTCCTCAAAATCAAGAAGAACAACTAGCCATAAGGCTTTCAAACTCCAATCCACTCAGAGATTTACTTATCTTATTCAAGGTCCTTGACCACCTTTACTATATGCTTAAACGACCTTGAGAACTCTGTCGCACACTGGTCGATCGTCCTCTAATCTTTGCAAAAGTATCAAGATCGAAACAATCTTTGTTCTCAAGCAATCCAAGGAAAGCACTTCCATTAAACAATTCAATAAAGGCAGTCCAGGCAGACATCATGCTTTTGAGGAAACCCTTACTTTGATGACCTTTCACCAATTATTAACAACCTTTTAAGGCTATAATCTGTCAGGGTCACTTTCTTTCCTTAGCGTACCCAAAACCTCTAAGGTTTCCTTACCAAGATCCCCAATCCAGAGGGAGACAACTTCAAATCTCATCCCTCCTTCAAACTTAGTCAATCTCAACCTTATACATGGCTTCACAAGCTTTTCAAAACTCTAGTGGTTCTTCTCATGCATTCAATTTAGAAAGGATTAACTCGGAGTCACCTCTCTCGTGACTTCTATCATTTAACTCATCAGTACTAGCTTTAATCGTCTCAGCGACTTGAGTATAATGACAGCTCCTTCTCAACTCTGTCTACCCATCCACTTTCTCATTTCCATTCAAAGTTCTCATGACCCTTTCTACTCTTAGGTCTTATACAGTCCACAAGCTAGAGCCAAACGTTTTTCTAGCACTCATATTTTGGTTACTCATCTTTACTCAATTTCGACAACTTCCTTCAGTTCTAGAATCATCTCATATCTTGCATACTCGAGCCAACGCTCATCTAGTGACCATTCTCTTGTCGTTCAACCTCATTAGGTTCTTATGGCACTCGAACCACTACAATTCCCTCTAGAAATCAAATACTTAAGTCATCTACTCAAGTCCGGCAGTCTCAGACTGCTCATCTCATCATCTATCACCATCAAACAACCATCCAGTGGTCCCTATGTAATTCTCAACTAATTGCCAAATATCTGAGGATTTCAAATCATCCCTAAGCAGCAGCCACATATCAAACCAGCCTCAACTAGGCAATTTCTCAATCAACAGTCAACTACTAAGCAAGCCTTAGCTCGACAACTATCAAACAAGCACTCAAGCATCAATTCAATGAGTCAATCGATCATGCCATAAGTCTAAGACATCTGTCACTCTGTCACAAACACGACATGCTTTCTCATTCTCAACAGGCCAATCATAAACATCAATTTTTATTTTCAAACGGCGTCTACCGCCAAGCACAAAGCCTTTAATTATGCCAATCACGGGCATCGTTTCACATGTCATGCCACCTTTGAACATCTTCTTCGAGGATCAATCTTGTGCCATACATCTCTTAACCATAATTGGACTCAACCTGATACCTAGACTTCCCCTTTCAAGTTATGACTTGGGTCATTCCTGCCTCTTGCCATCTTAGAAGCGTGCCAGAAGCCGCTCCTTGTCCGGGCCTCTCTGTCCCGGCGATCACTCCCCGCCCTCATCAAACCTGGCCGTTGCAGGTTATCCCAAGTCATACATCTACGGAGAAAGCCTCGTTCCACATATCTCATACCATGTTTCATTATAGTTTATAGGTATCCCATCAACTTGTCTCATACTAAGCGATAGTTTATTAAGTCCAATAGCGATAAGTTCATGCATACACTCTCATCAACTTTCGTTTCAAAGCCACAAACACATGCACAACATGACTGTCCTCACCACTTGTCATATCAAAATCGCCTTCGGATCAATTCCTACATATTGAAGAGTTCCAATTCCATCGATCAATTGCCTATATTCAACCATATACCTCAAGTGGAGTCACTAACTAAATCAAATCCATAAGCATTCGATCACAACTGGCCTTTAATCCAATATACCTTGTATACACCTCACCTCATTTCATCCAAGGCTGACAATAGTAATTGATAGCTAAACCATCAAGATATCACGCAATTCAAGCCTGAATTCACCAATACCAGTTGTCTCTTTATAACTCATATTCCACAAGTTGGGTCATTGACAAACCACAATCACAATCATATAACCCAATCGACCCTTCATTTATAAGTTATTCTCTAGCAACCTCAAATCCAAGCTTATGACTCATCAATTTCTATTCACTTTCTTATGAGTCTTATTCATAAAATCACTCAAGATCATCCCTTAAATCGGCACTAGGACCATTAGAATACTACACAAGTTCAAGCCTAGAGTCCTCAAGATTCAGCAATCCATGCTTATCCCTCAAGATCTCACTACCTAATTGTCCTCAAGTCATCGCTCCTTATCACTCCAAGTCTCAATCACATTGGATCGAGGTGACCTTGCTCTGATACCACTTAAATGGGGGTGTCACGTCCCGAACTTGTCAGGCACGCAAAATCCCACTAGGGCCATCTTGTCTTGGTGGTACCCAAGATCCGTCGATCAATAATTTATAACTTTTAAAAGATACAAACATACGGAACCGATAAAACTTCTGCATATAATTTAAACTTAAGATAACTCAGGACATAGGGTATGTCTTGTTGTAAATACCGACTACAGGTTCAGAGGGTACAACTCTAACTTCAAGGTAACATGAAATCCTTAAAGTCACAAAAATGTAAATTCATTTTCTATAATTACTTCTTCAAATATCGATCATTGGCAAGCTCGAATTTTCATCGCTTGGGACTTGAAAAAGTTAATCCCACGATGGAGTGAGATATAAATCTCAGCAAGTTCATCCTAAATCTAGATCAGACCATTAGTCCTCCCAGATTATGCAATAAAACAACAGACCAGGTTTAAAAAAATAATACATGACAATGAAACATCAAGGCACCTCAATACGTTTGGCATAACG
This sequence comes from Rhodomyrtus tomentosa, assembly GCA_028455895.1. Classification (NCBI taxonomy): domain Eukaryota; kingdom Viridiplantae; phylum Streptophyta; class Magnoliopsida; order Myrtales; family Myrtaceae; genus Rhodomyrtus; species Rhodomyrtus tomentosa. Next base: position 27,773,550 of record JAPCWY010000008.1, read on the forward strand.
CAATCACGACTCTAGGACGATCATATCATAACAACTTTCAATTCCAATGGCCAAGCCCGCGTCAATACGTATCAGGCTAATCACAAATTTAATCCCAATGGCCAAGCCCTCGTCAAAACATATCAGGCTAATCACAAATTTAATCCCAATGACCAAGCCCGCGTCAATACGCCTAAGGCTAATTAACGTCTCAATTGGCAACCCGCGTTCTGACGCATCACGTTCCAAAGGCCATTTCGATACTTGTGTCGACACGTATTAAGACTATCCCGCGTTCTGACGCATCAAGATATCAATTCTCTTTTCAATAGCTATGCACGCGTCAATACGCCTTAGACCATCAAATTGACAAACCCGCGTTAAACGCATCAGGTTTTTAATTCTCTTTTCAATAGCTAGGCCCGCGTCAATACGCCTCAGGCTCGGTCCACGTCATTACGTCTCAGACCATCAAATTCACAAACCCGCGTTAAACGCATCAAGTTTTCAATTCTCTTGCCAACTCATTCATATTTCTTAAATAGTCGCCATTCAAGACCAAATATCACATAGCCATACCAGCATCCATGTCAGTCGAATGCACACGGCAACAATTTACCTATGAGAGTTATAATTTCTTATCATCAGGAGTACACACGACTCACACCTCCATTATCTCAGTCGATCATGAACAATCAATGCAATAGACTCCCAAATTCATCAATATATCATCCAAACGCATCCAGTAGTATCCTAACTTCCTGGCAAATGTTTAGGAGTCACTTACTTTTCAATTTAATCCGTAAAATTCCCTCCAAGACTCCTCTAAAGATACGGTTCCCTTGATCCTAAAACAGGGTAGCCGTGCGACTTAGTCCAAAGTTCGTCAAACGATCAATTTTTCTAGTTCAATCACCAATTCACGGAGCATACACCTCATTAACATCTCAATTAATATTCTTGTATGTCTTAACGACGAATTTAAAGCATGGCTATACCTCCCATAGCCCTCAAAGGGCTCGGTTCATCCAAATCGAAACATGGTAGAATTCGGTTCTGCCCTCTACCTCCTTAATCAGTCCATAATTCAACTCTAAACCTTTATTTACCACAAAATTAACTTGCTAACATGTTGTTCTAGGAGTTAGGAAGCCTCACCGAAGATTTGAAAGCAAAATAACACCTCAAGGACTTCCGATCAGCCCGATTCCACTCAGTGTACATGCGGTCAGATTCCGTCCCAAAAATACTGCCTCAAATCAGCCATGAAAACCCATCTTAACTCAATTAAAATTGCAATCACAGCTCATCCAACTTTAATATTATAAGTGTAGAAGACCTCATCAAAAATTTAAAGCAATTTGAAGTCTTGAAGTGGTCAAACGAAGACATTCCCCAACTCGATCAGAATCTGTCTCGTCTGCACCTTTGTCTACTCAAATCTAGCTATGGGAAGATGTACCAAGTCAAAATGATCATATAATATGTCTATGAAAAGATAAGACAATAAGCTTTTATTTTAAGGTAGTTTTACCTCGATCCGATATTGGACGAAGAAGATATGGCCAGAATAGTGAGACGGCCGGGACTGGTCGACTGGGAGCTCTCGAATTTAAAACTGACCAGCCTAACCTTTGCTCCTTCAAATGGCTCTATGGGACAAATGGATGAGTGGATTTAGACCTGTAATACCTTGTTAGAATGACAAGACGATAAGCTTTCTAATGGTAGGTGGCACGCCTTAATCTGATGACGGACGAAGAAGTTATGGCGAAAACAGTGGCTGGCGATGGGATTGGGCAGTGTTCTGGCGAGAAAGAAAAGAGAGGAAAATGAGAGAAAGGTGAGGGGAAGAGGGTTTGGCCGACCAAAATGAGGGAGAGAGAGAGAGTGAGAGGCTTTATTTCAATCTTTCAATTGGTCAAAGGCTTAGAATGGTAGGTTAAAAGGTGATTCAATCAATGTCACTGCATAATCCTTTGACACTTGTCCTCATGTCAATCAAGGCTCATCCAATGGCCCTCATTTTTCTTGATTTTCGGCAGTCTATAGGGTATTGTGATTGACCAAAATGCCCTTATCCAATTATAAATGCAAGGCCAAGGCTTGAGTGGCAAAATGGTAATTTTACCCTCGACGTCCGGAACGTCGTTTTTCTGAGTCGAATTACCTTTGATGAGGCGACGTCTAATTCAATTAGAACATTGAAATCTTTATTTTTCATTTTTTAATTTTTCAATTTTGTTTCATATCTCAAACCTCGAGGGGCGGAAAATTCGGAATGTCACAACCTTAGTGGAATGGTAGATTAAAAGTGGGTTATTAAATGCCAATTGAGCATCTAATGACACTTGTCCATATTTCCATCAAGTCTTCATCGAAGGGCTGTCATTTTTCCAAATTTTCGGCAACTAGAGGGGGTGTTAATGATCAAAATGCCCTTATCCATTTATTAAGGCAAGGTCCAAGCTTGAGAGGCAAAATTATAATTTCACCCTCGACATCCGGAACGTCGATTTTTTTATTCAAATATTTTTCGATGAGACGACGTCCAATCCAATTATAATGTTGAAATTCTTGGTTCTCCATTTTCTAATTTCGAGACTCATCTCTGAATCATTTCTCTGTCGGATGTGATTCCATCCTATCCCGAACTGACGGGTGGCTTTTGCTGACATTACGCGTATCGACTCTGTGATTCATATCACACTTAGGGCTCGTCACTTCACGGCGACTTTGGTTGTCATGTAATTGCAAGGCTCTATTACTAGTTCCGACGGTCTCGATCGTCATTGTTCGATTTAGAAAATTTTTACAAATTATACATTGGTTAAGCGACATCACCCGCGCTCCAATCGTATAACGCTAGCAATGCATTCCTTAATCGTTCTTAGATCGGCCTTTTATGGCTCTAAATATCCCCTCGACAATCCTTATAGTAAAAGTGTTATTTCCTATTTGAGTTCCATAGGTCCACGTATCTTGTTTCGCGTTAGACTTTCCCTTTTGGTTAGTTAACTCTATTGATCAGATCTGAGCAAGATACGACTAAAACATTGATCAGATCCGAGCGTGATACGACTGAAACAGATCGTTAGATATATTCTCATTAATAAGTCTCGAAATGACAAGAAAAATCAGAATGTCATAATTCTTTCCCCTTACAAAAATTTAAACCTTGAAATTTATAATAAACCCAGCTATCCAAATAAATGGGGGTATTGACGCCTCATTGTTTCCTCCCTTTTCCACGCAGCACCTTCGGTTCTATGATTATCCCAAATGACTTTGACCAATGGAATCGTCTTGTTCCTCAGAACTTGCTCTTTCTGATCTTCAATCCTAACTTGCTTTTCCACATATGACACTCTGTCATCTACTTCAATGGTTTTGTAATTCAATACATGCGTCGGGTCTGGCTCATACCTCCGTAGCATTGACACATGGAAGACGTCGTGTACTTGGGACGAGTTAGGCGGCAAGGCAAGCTTGTAGGCCAAGGTCTCAATTCGTTCCAATATCTTAAAAGGTCCTACGTACCTTGGACTTAGTTTCCCTTTCTTTCCAAATCGAGATAATCCTCTCATTGACAATACCTTAAGGAAAACATGATCGCCTACTTGAAACTCCAGAGGTTTACGTTGTTTATTCGCATAACTTTTCTAACGACTTTGTGCTGTTTTTAGTTTATCCCGGATTATCTTCACTGCTTCCACCAATTGCTCTATCAACTCTGGGCTTGTAAAACTTCTTTCTCCAACTTCGTCTCAGCAAATCGAGGTCCTGCAAGCTCTTCCGTAAAGCACTTTAAAAGGTGTCATTCGAATACTCTGCTAATAACTGTTATTATATGCAAACTCTACCAAATGCAGTTAATCCTCCCATCCACCTTTGAAGTCTATAACACACGCTCGTAACATATCCTCGAGCGTCTGAATCGTACTCTCGATTGTCCGCGGATGGTATGCCGTACTAAATTGTAGTCAAGTTCCCATGGCATCTTGAAGACTCTTCTAGAAGTTCGCTGTGAACTTGGGATCTCTGTCCGATGTAATCGTCACCGGTACTCCATGTAGTCTCACTATCTGCCGCATATACAATTCGGCATACCTATCCATCACGAAGTCCTTTTGCACCGAAATGAAATGTGCAGACTTGGTCAATCTGTCCACGACTACCCAAATAGAATCGTGGCTTATCTGGCTCCTTGGCAATCCCATTACAAAATCCATCGTTGCGTGCTCCCATTTTCATTCAAGAATCTCTAAGGGTTGTAGCAATCCACCAGGCTTACAATGTTGTGCCTTCATCTGTTGGCATGTCAAGCACTTTGCTACATACTTCGCTACATCCACCTTCATCCCGTTCCACCAATAATGCTGACGTAAGTTCTGGTATATTTTCGTGCTACTGGGGTGGATACTATAATTGCTTCTGTGAGCCTCTGATAAAATCCTTTCTTTAAGCTCTTCGTCCTTTGGCACGCATGGACGCCTCCGAAATTTCAAAATTCCAACCTCTAACACTTGGAACTCTAGCTTCCTTTTTGTCTCGTCCATTTCAAGGATCTTCTGAATTTCCAGGTTCGTATGCTACAAGGCTTTTACCCTTTCTTGGATTTTGGATTCTATTCTCAATGTGGCTACCAAACCGAATAGCTGACAGACTTCCAATCTGAATTTAGAATCCCTCAAATTTTCAAATAACGACCACCCTTTTATTAGTAGACAGACGATACTCGATTTCCGAATGAGTGCATCCGCGACTCTATTTGCCTTCCCAAGGAGATATAATATGTCGCAATCGTAATCCGTAAGCAGTTCCATCCATTAACGTTATCTCATGTTCAGTTCCTTCTGGAAAAATAGCCGTATAAATCTGAAACTTCTCGCCCCACAAATAATGTCTCCAGATTTTCAGAGTAAAAATGATCGCTGCCAATTCTAAATCATGAGTCAAATAATTCATCTCGTGCGGTCTTAGCTGTCAAGACGCGTAGGCAACCACTCTTCCATATTGCATTAGCACACAGCCCAGTCCCTTTAGCGAAGCATTGCTATATATTTCATAGCCTCCAGGTCCTAATAGAATCGTCAATACCGATGCGGTCGTTAACCGATGCCTGAGCTCTTGGAAACTCCTTTCACACTTATCCATCCATTCGAACTTCATTTTTTTCTTAGTCAATCTCATCAGTGGAATGGCTATAGATGAAAACTTCTCCACGAATCGTCTGTAATACCTTGCCAATCCCAAGAAACTTCGAACTTCCGTGACCGTAGTAGGCCTAGGCCAATTCATAACAGCTTCGATCTTCGTAGGATCCACAGTAATACCTTCTCCAGATACCACATGGCCATGAAATGCTACTTTATTCAGCCAAAACTCGCATTTGCTAAACTTAGCATAAAGCGAGTATTCCCTCAAAGTCTGTAAAACAATACTCAGGTGCTCTTCGTTACCCTTTGAGTAAATTAGAATGTCATCGATAAAAACGATAACGAACCTATCCAAGAATTCCTTGAATACCCGATGTATCAAATCCATAAATGCAGCTAGAGCATTGGTCAGTCCAAAAGGCATCACAGTGAATTCGTAGTGACCATACCTTGTCCTAAAAGCGGTCTTAGGTATGTCTTCCTTCTTAATTCTCAACTAATGATACCCGATCGTCAGGTCAATTTTAGAGAATACCGCAGCTCCTTGTAACTGATCAAATAAGTCATCAATCCTTAGCAGCGGGTACTTATTCTTTACAGTCACTTGATTCAATTGTCTATTGTCAACGCATAAACTTTTTCCTCATAAACAACACCAGCACTCCCCACAGTGAAGCACTCGATCGAATAAATCCTTTGTCCAATAATTCTTGCATTTGTACCTTTAACTCTTTCAGTTCTGATAGGGACATCCTACAGGGTGTCTTCGAGATCGACTCCATTCCAGGAGTTAACTCAATCATGAATTCTATTTCTCGTTCTGGTGGCAACCTTGGTAACTCTTGAGGAAAAATGTCAGGAAACTAAAGCACTACCAGAGTACTTTCTAGTTTAGGTTCCTCGGCGGTTGTGTCCATAACTGCGACTAAATACGCCTGACATCCTCCAATTATCAACTTTGTCGCTTCAAGAGACGAGACTAAAGGAATTGAAGTTCCTTCCCGGTTTCCCACAAACTCGAAATTTGTGTGGTCATCCGGATAAAAACAGATTATCTTACTACCACAATCAACTATTGCCCTTTGTTTACGCAACCAATTCATTCCTATGATCACATCAAGTCATACATGAGCAACACAGCCAAGTCTATACTCTCTTTACTATTGCCAATTACGATTTTATAATCAGCACAACCCAACGAAACCAACACATTATCCTTCAACGGGATAGCAACATGCAGAATCACACTCAACGGTTTAAACTCCATATTAACCAAATCAGCAAAGCGAGTAGACACAAACGAGTGTGATGCGCTAGGATCAAACAAAGCATAGGCAGCTTAGTCACACAAATAAATCATACTTGTGACCACGCCAGGCGCTTCTTCTGCTTCCCTGCGTGTCACAGCATAGACCCTTGCCTGAGCTAGGGTCAGTTCTGGTCAATCTGGGGAGTGGCCGTTGACGATTCTGCCTGTGGTCGTTGCCCTTGAGGTCTATTCGCTGGGGCTTAGTTTGGGCAAGTCTTCATCTGATGGCTCATTTGACCACATTTGAAGCACGCTCCAGTTCTTGCCGGACAAGGTTCGTTACCATGCCTTCTGCCACAGAAGCAGTAAATCCAATTCATTGGGTTCGGTGGCTTCACTATGTTCTTTCTTATTGGAGGGACGAAGCGTCTATTGCTAGCCGTAGGTCTTTTCCCAGCCTGACGGTTATCTCTGAATGAACTGAACCACGATCCAGATGCGGCATTCCTCTCCTTCAGGTCCCTCGCGATCATCTGTCCCCGTTCATAGATTTCTTTATAGGTCTTCAAGTTCAAAACTATCATCTGGCTACGAAGCTCAGGACTCAGTCCATCTCGAAATCTCCACGCCTTTTTCAGAAGATCCTCTACCGATCGGGGCACATACCTCGGCAATCTGGAGAACTCGGCTTCATACTGGTCCACTGTCAGGTGATTCTGACGTCATCGAACTGGGTTCGCTTCAGCTTGATAAACTGTTCGACCAGTTGGCCCATCTGCCTGGCCACAATAACTTCCTCCTGGGCATTTCTTACCTCATTGCCATGGTCATGATCGTCGTTGTTCCCGTTGCCTCCATTATTGCCGTTATTGGCATTAACAGCAGCTATTGTGGCTCCCACCACTTGAGCTATGACTGCATCCCTATCTTGGGTCTGCCTATCGATGAGGTCGTCAATCCTTTCGAGTGCCCTTAGCACTTCGTCCATTCTCAGGTCTTTCACCACAGGTGGCCTCGCACTGGAGGCTTCACTCCGAGGTCTTCCAGGTCTTCTGAGCAGAATACTCATTTTTGTATACTTTTACAACACCTGGACCACCACAATTCCACTACGGAATTAGTAATTTATTCATCTAATCAAGTCCAGCGATACTAAATTAGGTCTAAAAGAAGCAATCATAACATAGCAACCTCTCACACAACTATTTCCAGAGGCACTTCAATAAACAGTCCATGGTCATTCCTCAATTTCGTCCACTTCAACGGTTCACCAAAACTAGCCTTGCTCATTTACTCAATAGACCAAAATCCATAAATGACTTTTAGTGCTAAACATGAAACTTAATCCTCATAAATCACCACAATCTTGTCAAGACCAAATGTCAATCACATGCGCCAAGTCATATGCCAAGCATTCAGTGCCTAACTCTAACGAGTCTCCTAAGGTCTCGTTACCTAATCAGTCCTAACTCATCCATCCTTTTTAATCAAATCCTCAACCAATTTAGATCGAACTGACCTTACTCTGATACCAAGCAAGAAGAGATGTCATGCCCCGCACCCCGGGCACTGGTGCGACTCCCTACAAGTAAACTCTCGAGTCCCAGGATTCAATTATCGAGATATGCACAATAAAAGAAGCATGCGGAAGCGACATCATATACTTCTCCGTACAAACATCCATGGGAACCTGGATAGCGAGAACATAACATATAGACATAACATTCCATGAGTTCGTACAAAAGCGTAGGAGAACTAGTCCTACAGCTGGGTCGGGGTAACGGTACTGCGTCAAAAGACAACCATAACAAGTCTTCAAGAGAAACTGGCCTACGAGACCATCATAAAAAAAAAACTACAGCAAGTTAGAAACCACAAAGTCGAATTGTTGGAATCGTCAGTCTCCTCGGCATCCTCGGTAGGCTCATAGTCAGAAAAGGTCTCGAAATGTACATCCACGGTATCCTCCATCGTGTTGTCCTCCCGTTCGCCCTCTGAGGTGTTGATCTCAATCACCTCAACCATGTCCTCCATAGTAGAGGTCTTCTCGGGTATGTTCCTTAACTTAGCTATAGACCCTTCAACCTCTACCGAATCTCGAGTGGGATGACATCAACTAGGGATAGCTCGGCGAGACACCTCCGAGGCCTTCAACGGACTAGTGGTAACTTGACCTACCCTACCAAACCAAGCCTCAAACCTATGTGGTATCCACTCGTCTACACCGACCCAGACCACAATACTATTCCTAACATACGCGGTACTCCTACCATCCGGGAACTCCTCAAAATAAGCGGTTATCTCCTTAGGTTCACCCAGTCGGGTCGACAGCATCCTCACGGCTTAGGATCTGAAAATATGGTTCCACGACGAGATGAGATTCACATCCCAGTAAGACAGGTCCTAACCCTAGGTCAGGCTGACAGTACACACAGATGAATGCAAATAATAAATAAGAATATGCACTCGGCAATATAATGCACTCATCAGTCAATATGCCATAGAGATGCAAGCATTCGTCAATCACACAGTATTAGCATCGTATCATATCAATCAAGTCAGGCATGGCGATACTAAATCAAGCCACAGATTCCACCCTTCCAACTTCTTCATGGTTCTCACCCGTGTTTAAAATGCCTCAGGCTTGGTTCGCTTTATTACACCTCAGACCATCTAATTGACAAACCCGCGTAAACGCATCAGGTTTTCAATTTAATTCCAGGCCTGTGTCAACACATATCAAATTCCATCCTACGTCTTAACGCATCAGGACATTCACCATTTTAATCCTGCGTCTCAACGCATCAGGGTACCACAAGATTCTCAAACATGCCAATCATTCATTTCGAATCAAACATCATGATCGAGTACAAGTTCATGCATCGAGCTAGATATCTACGGCATGCAAGGCAGTCAATCTCATCACTCACAAGAGGCAATCAATTCATAACATATGCATTTAGCAAGAATTCAAGCAATCAACACTCCACAAGGACGAACATTGAACAATCTCACCATTACTCGCGAAAACTAACTCAATTCACACTCAAATCATCCAGTCAAGTCCAATCTTCCAAGCCAAGGTTTAGAAACCCCTTATCTTAAGCTCAACTCAACAAATTTCCCTTTCCAAGCACCTCAAGTAACCGACTCTAATGGGTCCAACACAGGGCAGCTTGCACCTATTGAAATTTCCATCCAATTCATCAATTTTCTTCGTCCAATCATCTACTCATTAAGCATAAACCCTCTTGACATATAAATCAACATTCTAATACGCCTCTACGATGAAATTTGAGCTCAATCCCACCACGAACAGCCCCCAAAGTTTTGGTATGCACAGAATCGAAACAGGGTATTTTCGATTCTGTGCATATCTCACTCAATCAGCCCAAAAACTATCCTAAATCCTCAATTTATCCACTAATCTACTTGCTAACATGGGGTTCTAGGTGTTGAGGAGCCTCACTGAAAATTTGAAGCCAAGGCGATGCTGGATGGTCCACGAACGGCGCCGGTTCCTCCAAGTCCTCTACAGGGCAGATTCTGTCCTTCAATTACAGCACCCATTTGGGGTCAAAACACCATCAAATTCAGCCCAATTTTTCACCTCAGCTCAGTATAAGAAAGCCTAGATGTCTACAAAATTTGGCCAGAGATTTCGAGGTCCTATGGAGTTCAAATAGCAGCTTACCTCCAACTGCGACGGTCGTCCACTCGTGGGAAAACGGCCGAACGGGGCTCTTCCGGTGGTCAAATGTCGCGCTTCAAGTTGGAGTGCGTCGGCATGAAGATGAGGACGACAAGGGTGGTCAGCTCGAAGGCTGGAAGTCGACGAGGGCAGCACTCGACGGCAGCGAAATCGGCGGTGGGGTCTGGTCAACGGGCTAGTTCGACGTGAAGAAGAAGAAGAAGAAGAAGAGAAGAATGAAGATGGCTATTGAAGTGAGGATTTTCGGCAGAGCAGAAGAGAAAGGGGTATACCCAATTTTAAGAGTCAGCCCAAGTAGAATGGTAAGTTAAAAGTGGGTTATTAAATGCCAATTGAGCATCTAATGACACTTATCCATATGTCCATCAAGTCTTAATCCAAGGGTTGTCATTTTCCCAAATTTTAGGCAGTTAGAGGGGGTGTTAATGACCAGAACGCCCTTATCCATTTATTAAGGCAAGGCCAAGGCTTGAGGGGCAAAATGATAATTTCACCCTCGACGTCCGGAACGTCGATTTTTTTGTTCAAATCTTCTTCGATGAGGCGACGTTCAATCTAATTATAATGTTGAAATTCTTGGTTCTCTATTTTCTAATTTTGAGACTCGTCTCTGAATCATTTCTTTGTCAAATGTGATTCCATCCTATCCCGAACTGACGGGTGGCTTTTGTTGACGTTACGCGTATCGACTTTGTGATTCATATCATACATCGGGCTCGTTAGTTGGCGACTTTGGTTGTCATGTAATTGCGAGGCTCTATTACTAGTTCTAACGATCTCGATCGTCATCGTTCGATTTAGGAAAATTTTGCAAATTATACATTGGTTAAGCGTCATCACCCGCGCGCCAATCGTTTAACGCTAGCAATGCAATTCTTAATCGTTCTTAGATCAGTCTTTTATGGCTCTAAATGTCCCCTCGATAATCGTTATAGTCAAAGTGTCATTTTCTATTTAAGTTCCCCAGGTCCACGTACATTGTCTCGCGTTAGCATTTTTCTTTTAGTCAGTTAACTCGAGATGATCAGATCCGAGCGAGATACGACTGAAACACATTGTTAGATATGTCACGCCCCGCGCCTCATCGCGAGCACGCAATCATCCCTACCAGCAAACAGTAATAATCTCTCGACGGTCCCAAAGATCCACCTATATATAAAGGAAGATCGAGAGATAAAATAATTTACATTAAGCACACAGAAGCGGTTCCCAATGTCTCCCATACGATATGTATATACACATACAGACTAAGTAGGACATGGATAGCATCAAGAAAGCCGTATATCATCACCTACAGACCGATAATTACTAAATCCGCTAAACATTAGGGGCGACGGGTAAGCATACCAAAAAGGTATCCATAAAATCCACCAGGGAAGGGGGGGTCAAGTCGCCAGTCAAAAAGTCAGGTCATTATCCGGAGTCGCCTAGGAAGAACAACTGGAATCTTCGATGTCCTCGCTCTCCTCTGACGGCTCGTACTCGGAGAAAGTCTCTGACGGAACCTCCACAGAGTCCTCCATGGTCGCTTCCTGCGACTGCTTAGCATGGTCTCCCTCCACGGTCGCCTCCTGGTCCGGCTCGGATGGATCTCTCTCGGATGGCTCCATCACGATGACCTTATCCTCTAGTGGTGGCATGGAAAACTTAGCTGACGGCGTCCGCTCCAGGCCATTCCTCGACCCAACCACTGAACCCTCCGGAAACTCCTAATCCGAAGTCGTCTGACACCATGGAGGTATAACACCCTCTGGAACCTCGTGAGGCTTCAACGGCCCGACCTTCCTATCCCCATCCAGTCTAAACCAAGTCTCAAACCGATGAGGCTTCCAGTCTGGTTTGCCCTCATCTGCCCAAACTACTGTACATTTCCTTAAGTATATATTTCCTTGCCTATTGGGGAATTCATCGTAATACGCCGTCATCTCCTGCAGGTCCCCGAACCTGATAGGCCATAACTACTGCCTAGGATATGTAAAGTAAAATTTCTCCAAAAAGGGTGAGATACACATCTCAGTAAGAAAAACCTAACCCTAGGTCAGGTTAACCGTCCACTCAGGCAGTCAAGTCACTCAATCTATCCAACTCATGTACTCATGCAGGTATGACATTCATAATTCAATAAACAATAATGCATAGAGGACATATATGCATTTATATTCTCCAGTCACACACAGTTGCACGTATATGCTCAGTCTATCACTTCACGACATCAACCAACCTCTGCCTGCCCTCATTCTCTAGCCCACGATTAGATCGCATCAGGCTCGGCCCGTGTAAACGCATCAGGCCCCGATTCAATTTTCAAGTAGGGTCTATGAGCTCGTACTCTGTCCCGCGATTATATCGCATTAGGACTGTGGCTATCTCACCCTGCGACTTCGTCACATCAGGACGCCACCTAATCATCATCCATCCTGCAACCTCGTCGTCTCAGGGTCTCAATCTCCCGCCTCGCGTCTCTCACGCCTCAGGGCCACGCCATGTCATGCTACAATCAGGATTCATGCCATGATCTTCTAACATTCACACACTCAACATCAATTACATTTCAAGTAGCATTCATAATCTCATGGCATGCAAAGCAATTCAATTTTTATCCAAACATGACACGCGATTCCAATACAAGTCAAGGCACACAAAAACTCTTTAATTAATTCTAAAACATACTAAAGCTCGTTACTTTAGAATATGCCCATTAATCGATCAATTTCCCTACTCGACTTACCCAATCGAGTCCAATCCCCCTAGCCTTGGTCTAGGAAATTCCTTACCTTCGCTTAGCAACGCAAATTACTCCTCCTCGAGTCTCCTATGATTTGGCCAATCCAAGTCCCAAAGCCGACTTGTCGCGCAACCTAAGTTAACCAATCGATTTGTCAAAATCCTAAGTCTAATTTCTCAATTCATCCATCCAAATCACCCATAACCTACTCCTCGGCATCTTAACACATCATACACACCTAATTACAACATAAATCCAGCCTAATTAGCCCTCCACAGAACCGGTTTGGCCCGGCGTTGAACCGATTCCGTTCGATTCTGTTCATGCCGGGTCCAATCGGCCTTAATCTATCTCAAATCCATCAAATATGCACCATTCTACCTCTTATAATGTCTACCTAAGATTTTGAAATTCTAACCGTGAGTTTCAAGTCATGTGGTTGCCGGAAAGTCGTCGGAAGTCGCCGAATCACTTAAACACAGAATACCAGCAGATTCTGGGCATAATGTACAAGGGTGGTTCATGGTCAAAATATTATCAAATAAATCTCCAATTTTTACCACAGAACCATCTATATGTCTACTTGATCTCCACAAAATTTGAGCCAAAGATTCTAAGTTTTCGATTGTCTAAAGGGTTCAGAACCGAACCTACCTCAAATTGGAACAGAATCCGTCGACCTGTGGGAGAATGCGTGCCCCGAATTCCTTAGATCTCCAAATGACCTAATTTAAGTTGAAGGACATCGGCAAGACGTGGGGCTAAGTGTAGGTGATCGGCCGGAAGCAGGGGACGGCTGGAGGCGGTGGTCGTACAAACCGAACGGCGTGGTTGGGTGAAGCAGAAACTGGAGAAGAAGAAGAAAAAGAAAGGGAAATGGTGGTGCTCTACAATTTTTTTGGCCGAATGGGGGGTTTTGAGGAGAGAAAGAGAGCTAGTTATTCCTCCAAAATTTTAATTAATTGAAGTGATTGGTAGTTGAGCATTAAATGAAGAGTTGATCTTCCACCCTTGGATTTGTGACACTTGGCAATTGTTCTTCTCAAGGGTATCCAATGGCCATCAATTTCTCTTCAATTTTCAGCAGCTTGAATGTCCATTTTGCCCTTCTTTCAATTATAAAGACAAAGTCCTAAGCTTGAGGGGCGTTATGGTCTTTTCACCTCTAACGTTTGGAACGTCGTTTTTTTCGATTCTGACTTCTTCGATAGGGCGACGGCCAATCCTATTGACGTTGGAATTCTTGATTTTCCTTTCAAACCTTTCAGGACTCGTTTCTGATTGTTTCTTCTATCAGACGTGATTCCAGCCTATCCCAAACTGACAGACGACTTTTGCGGACTATACGCGTATCGACCCTGTGATCCTCATCACATTTAGGGCTCGTCAATTCATGGCGGCTTTGGTTGTCATGTAATTACGAGGGTTTATCACTAGTCCCTAAGGTCTCGATCGTCACAGTCCGATTTAGGATAATTTTGCAAATCGTACGTTGGTTAAGCGGCATCACCTGCGCTCTAATCGTACGACGCTCGCATGGTAATCCTTGATTGTTCTTAGATCGGCCTTTTGGTGGTTCTAAATATCCCCTCGATAATCCTTATGGTCAAAGCGTCGTTTCCTATCTGAGTTGCCTAGGTCCACGTACCTCGTCTCGCTTTAGCCTTTCCCCTTTGGTCAGTCTACTCAAATTAATCAGATTTGAGCGGAATACAACTGAAATACATCGCTTGATATATATAAACTTCTCATTACAGAGTCTGAAGTTGATTGGAAAATCAGAATGTCACAACTCTTCCCCCTTACAAAAATTTCATCCTCGAAATTTACATTGCACTCTACTACTCAAATAAATGGGGGTGCTGTCGCCTCATCGTCTCTTCATTCTCCCACGTGACTCCTTTCATTCCGTGGTGCTCCCATAGTACTTTGTCCAGCGGGATCTTCTTATTCCTGAGGATCTGCTCCTTCCGGTCCTCGATCCTTATCGACTTCTCTATATAGAATACTCTGTCGTCCACCTCTATGGCTTCATAGTCCAGCACATGTGTCGAGTCAGGCTCATACTTTCTTAGCATCGACACATGGAATACATTATGTACCTGGATAGACTTGGTGGTAACGCAAGCTGGTAGGTCAGGGTTCCAATTCTCTCCAATATCTTGAAAGGGCCTACGTATCTTGGGCTCAGCTTCTCTTTCCTTCCGAATCGCGAGAGTCCTCTCATTGGTTGAGGAAGACATGATCGCCCATTTGAAACTCCAAAGGCTTACGCCGCTTGTCTGCATAGCTTTTCTGGCAACTCTGCGCCGTCCTCAGCCTGTCCTGGATGATTTTCACTACTTCCACCGATTACTCTACTAACTCGGGGCCTGTGATACTCCTTTCTCCTACTTCATCCCAGCATATTGGTGTCATGCATGCTCTGCCATAGAGTGCCTCAAACGGTGCCATCTGTATACTCTGCTGATAGCTATTGTTGTACGTAAACTCTACCAGGTGTAACTGCTCTTCCCATCCGCCTTTGAAATCTATGACACACGCTCTCAACATGTCCTCGAGCGTCTAGGTGGTCCTTTTTGACTGTCCTTCAGTCTGTGGGTGGTACGCCGTACTGAACTGTAGTCGCGTCCCCATTGCTCCTTGCAAACTCTTCCAAAAATTTGCCGTGAACTTCGGATCCCTATCTGAGGTGATCGTCACTGGCACTCCGTGTAATTTGACTATGTGCCTCATGTACGGTTCTGCGTACTTATCCATGGCAAAGTCCTTTCGTACAGGAATGAAGTGGGTGGACTTGATTAATTGATCCACGACTACCTAGATTGAGTCGTGACCTCTTTGGCTCCTCGGAAGTCCCATCACAAAATCCATAGTTATGTGTTCCCACTTCCATTCCGGAATCTCCAGTGGCTGCAGCAATCCTCCAAACTTACAATGTTGCGCTTTCACTTGCTGGCAATTCAAACATTTAGCAACATGCCTTGCCACGTCTACCTTCATCCCGTTCCACCAATAATGTTGTCTCAAGTTTTGGTACATCTTTGTACTTCCAGGGTGGACACTGTAATTGCTCCTATGGGCTTCCGATAAAATTCTTTCTCGGAACCCTTCATCCTTTGGTACACATAATCGCCCTTGAAATCTCAAAAGTCCATCCTCAGACACCTGGAACTCTGGCTTCCTCTTCGTCGCATCCATTTCGATAACTTTCTAAATCTCTGGGTTTGTAGACTGTAATGCCTTAATTCATTCTTGGACCTCAGGTTCCATCCTTAAAGTCGCTATCAAATTGGTAGCTGATCAACCTCCAATCTGAATTCAGAATCTCTCAGATCCTCTATCGTCGACCAACTTCTCACCAGTAGGCATGCAATACTCGACTTTCAACTTAATGCATCTGCCACTCTGTTTGCTTTCCCAGGATGAAATAATATCTCACAATCATAATCTTTCAACAGCTCCATCCACCTGCGCTGCCTTAGGTTCAACTCTTTCTGGGAAAACAAATACTTCAAACTCTAGTAGTCTGTGTATATATGAAACTTCTCGCCACAAAGGTAATGCCTCCAAATCTTCAAGGCAAACACAATCACCGCTAACTCCAAGTCGTGGGTCGGGTAATTCATTTCGTGTAGCCTCAACTGCCTGGATGCATAAGCTACTACTCGGCCGTGCTGCATCAATACACAACCCAATCCTTTCAGCGAAGCGTCGCTGTAGATTTCATATCCTCCTAGTCCCGACGAAATGGTCAGTACTGGCGCGGTTGTTGGCCTATGCTTAAGTTCTTGGAAACTTTTCTCACATCTATCAGTCCATTCAAACTTCGTTTCCTTCTTCGTCAACCGCGTCAGTGGGACGGCTATGGATGAGAACTTTTTCACAAATCGCCTATAATATCCTACTAGTTCCAAGAAGCTTCTGACCTCCGTGACCGTAGTAGGCCTCGGTCAATTGGTTACAGCCTCTATCTTTGCAGGGTCCTCTGCAATCCCTTCATTAGACACAATATGACCCAGAAATGCTACCCTGTCCAAGCAAAATTCACATTTACTTAGCTTCGCATACAGCGAATGTTCCTTCAGGGTCCTCAATATGATTCTCAAATGTTCTTCGTGCTCTACGTCGCTCCTCGAGTAGATTAAGATGTCGTCAATGAAAACTATGACTAACCTATCTAGAAACTCTTTGAATACTAGATGCATTAGCTCCATAAATGCAGCTGGGGCGTTAGTCAATCCGAACAGCATCACCGTAAACTCGTAATGTCCATACCTCGTCCTGAATGCAATCTTCGGTATGTCTTCCTTTTTGATTCTCAGCTGGTGATACCCCGTCCTCAAGTCAATCTTCGAGAACACTGCTGCTCCTTGTAATTGATCAAAAAGATCGTCAATCCTCGGCAGCGGATACTTGTTCTTCACCGTCACCTCATTCAGTTGCCGATAATCAATGCATAGTCGCAAGGATCCATCTTTCTTCTTTATGAGCAGCACCGGTGCTCCCCACGGCGAAGCACTTGGTCGGATGAATCCTTTATCCAGCAACTCTTGCATTTGCACCTTTAACTCCTTTAATTCTGACAGGGACATCCTGTATGGTGCTTTCGAAATCGGCTCCGTTCCAAGAGCTAATTCAATCACAAACTCTATTTTCCGCTTCGGTGGCAATCCCGACAATTCCTAAGGAAACACATCCGGAAACTCCCGTACCACAGGAATGTTCTCTAACTTAGGTTCCTCGACAGTCGTATCCATCACGGCTACTAAGTATGCCCAACATCCTTCAGATATCAACTTAGTTACTTCCAAAGATGAAACCAAGGGAATTGAGACTCCTCCTTGGCTTCCTACCAATTCATAACTAGGGCGATCTTTCGGGTAAAACCGAATCGTTTTATTGCCACAGTCTACTACCGCTCCTTGCCTACTCAGCCAATCTATTCCTATAATCACGTCAAAATCAAACATAGGCAATACAGCTAGGTCGATACTCTCCTTACTTCCTCCAACCATAATCTCACATCCCGCACACCCTAATGAAACCAAGACATTACCCTTTAATGGGGTGGCTACATGCAATGCCATGCTTAATGGTTTCAATCTCATGCCTACTAACTCAGCAAACTATGCAGATACAAAAGAATGCGTGGTACTTGGGTCAAATAATGTATAAGCGGTCTGGTCGCACAAGTAAATCGTACCTGTGACTACTCCGGGGGCATCTTCTGTCTCGTTGCGCGCTACAACGTACACTCTGCCCTGAGCCGGTGGTCTATTTGGTTCTATCCGGGGTGCTGTAGTCAACGATCCTGCTTGTGTCCTCAGTCCTTGTGGTCGACTGGCTGATGCTTGGTTTGGACATGTCCTTATCTGGTGGCCCAGCTGACCACACTTGAAACAGGCTCCAGTCCTCATAGGGCATGGTCCATTCCCATGCCTTCTGCCACATAGCCTGCAGCTCCAGTTCGCTAGATTTGGCGGTTTCAAAATATTTCTCCTTGCAGGCGACACGAAACGTCTATTACCTGCCATCGGTTTCTTGCCCATTTGACGATGGTCTCTAAACGACGGGAACCGCGATCCAATTGCGATGTTTCTTTCCCTCAAGTCTCGCTCAATCATCTGACATCGCTCGTATATCTCCCCGTAGGTCCTCAAATTCAAGGCTATCATCTGGCTTCGGAGTTCGGGCCTCAAACCATCTCTGAATCTCTATGCCTTCTCCAAAGGATCCCCTACTGATCGAGGCACATACCTCGAAAGCCTCGAGAACTCAGCTTCATACTGATCTATCGATAGATGGTTCTGTTGCAGTTGCAAGAACTCGATCTGTTTCCTTTCCCTCGTCGTTTCTGAAAAGTACTTGTTGTTGAACGCCCTCTTAAAAGTGTTCCAGTTTAGGGCCATACCTTCAGGGAAAACTCCATCCTTGGTGGCAGCCCACCAGTCGTTTGCCGTACCCTCTAGCTGATATACGGCTAGCAACACCTTCTCCTCATCAGTGCATCTTAGTACCTCGAAAGCCTTTTCCAGCTTCTTTATCCATCTGGGTGCTAGCTCGGGATCTCCAATCCCGTCAAATTGCGTTGGCTTCAACTTCATAAATTGTTCCACCAGTTGGCCCATCTGCCTAGCCACTATGATTTCCCCTTGAGGGTTCACCGTTTCATTGCTCTGGTTCGGCTCGCCCTGACTTTCACTTCCACCCGCATTGCCAGTGTTGGTATTCGCGGCTGCTAGGGCAGCTCCCACTGCCTGGGCTATGGCAGAGTCCCGATCTTGGGCATGCCTCTCTATGTGTCCCTGAGTCCCTCCATTGCCCTTAGTAGACCGTCCACTCTTGGGTCTTCAGCAGTGGGCGGCCTCGAGCTAGAGGCTCCGCCTCTTGGTCTTCCAGGTCTTCTGAATAGATTACTCATCTCTGTCACTTACTAACGAACCTGGTCCATCACAAGTTCAGTAACAGGTTAGCAACTTACTCAATCATCCAATCCAGGGTTACTAACTACTCCTTAACAAAACAATTACACAACAACAGTACTTCATACGTCAACATCAATTCCAGAAATGTCCCAACCAATGGCTCATGGCCATTACTCAATTCCATTCATTCCAGTGATTCACTAAAACTAATCACTTTCAAGCATCAAGCCGGTCAAGGTCCAGAAACGACCTTCAATCCTAAGCAGAGAACTTAATCCTCTATGCCCTATCACTACCTTACCAAGATCAAACACCATCCATAGGTGTCAAGTCACAACTAGGCATCCACTGCCTTACCATGACCAGTTTCCTAAGGTCTAGCTATCCGTCCTTGTCCCACTTAGTCCTCCTTATTACTCCAATCCTTATCCAACTTCGTATCGAGTTGACCTTGCTCTGATACCAAAACAAGCGGGGATGTCACGCCCCGTGCCTCATCGCAAGCACGCAATCATCCCTGCAAGCAAACATCAATAATCTCTCAACGGTCCCAAGGATCCACCTATATATAAAGGAAGATCGAGAGGTAAAATAATTTACATTAAGCACACGAAAGCGGTTCCCACCGTCTCCCGTACGATATGTATATACACATATAGACTAAGTAGGACATGGATAGCATCAAGAAAGCCGTACATCATCACCTACAAATCGATAATTACTAAATCCGCTAAACATTAGGGTGACGGGTAAGCATACCAAAAAGGTATCCACAAAATCCAATAGGGAAGGGGGGGTCAGGTCGCTAGTCAAAAAGTCAGGTCATCATCCGGAGCCGCCTAGGAAGAACTGCTGAAATCTCCGGTGTCCTCGCTCTCCTCTGACGGCTCGTACTCGGAGAAAGTCTCTGACGGAATCTCCACAGAGTCCTCCATGGTCGCTTCCTGCGACTGCTCAACCTGGTCTCCCTCCAAGGTCGCCTTCTGGTCCGACTCGGATGGATCTCTCTCGGACGGCTCCACCACAATGACCTCATCCTCTAGCGGTGGCATGGAAAACTCAGCTGTCAGCGTCCGCTCCGGGCCATTCCTCTACGCAACCATTGAACCCTCCGGAAACTCCTAATCCGAAGTCGTCTGACACCATGGAGGTATTACACCCTCCGGAACCTCGTGAGGCTTCAACGGCCCGACCTTCCTATCCTCGTCCTGTCTAAACCAAGCCTCAAACCGATGAGGCTTCCAGTCTGGTTTTCCCTCATCTACCCAAACTACTGTACATTTCCTTAAGTATATATTTCCCTACCTATCGGGGAACTCATCGTAATACGTTGTCATCTCCTGCGGGTCCCCGAACCTGATAGGCCACATAACTACTGCATAGGATCTGTAAAGTAAAATTTCCCCAAAAGGGGTGAGATACACATCTCAGTAAGAAAAACCTAACCTTAGGTCAGGTTAACCGTCCACTCAGGCAGTCAAGTCACTCAACCTATCCAACTCAAATTACTCCTCCTCCAGTCTCCTATGGTTCAGCCAATCCAAGTCCTAAAGTCGACTTGTCGCGCAACCTAGGTTAACCAATCGATTTGTCAAAATCCCAAGTCTAATTCCTCAATTCATCCAACCAAATCACCCATAACCTACTCCTCATCATCTTGACACATCATACACACCAAATTACAACATAAATCTAGCCTAATCAGCCCTCCACAGAATCGGTTTGGCCCGGCATTGAATCGGTTCCGTTCGATTCTGTTTATGCCGGGTCCAACCGGCCTTAATCTATATCAAATCCATCAAATATACATCATTCTACCTCTTATAATGTCTACCTAAGAGTTTGGAAGTCTCACCATGAGTTTCAAGTCGCGTGGAAAATCGTTGGAAGTCGCCGGATCACTCAAACACAGAATACCGACAGATTCTGGGCATAATGTACAAGGGTGGTTCATGGTCAAAAACTTATCAAATAAATCTCCAATTTTTACCACAGAACCATCCATATGTCTACTTGATCTCCACAAAATTTGAGCCAAATATTCCAAGTTTTCGGTTATATAAAGGGTTCAGAACCGAACCTACCTCAAATTGGAACAGAATCCGTCGACCTGTGGGAGAATGCTTGCCCCGAATTCCTTAGAGCTCCAAATGACCTGATTCAAGTTGGAGGACGTTGGCAAGACGTGGAGCTACGTGTAGGTAGTCGGCCGGAAGCAGGGGACGATCGGAGGCGGCGATCGTACGGACCGAACGGCGGCGTCCGGCGAGATCGAGTGAAGCAGAAACTGGAGAAGAAGAAGAAAGGGAAATGGTGGTGCTCTGCAATTTTTTGGCCGAATGGGGGGTTTTGAGGAGAGAGAGAGAGAGAGAGCTGGTTATCCCCCTTAAATTTTATTTAATTGAAGTGATTGGTAGGTGGGCATTAAATGAAGACTTGATCTTCCACCCTTGGATTTGTGACACTTGGCAATTGTTCTTCTCAAGGGCATCCAATGGCCATCAATTGCTCTTCAATTTTCAGCAGCTTGGGGGGGAGAAATGTCCATTTTGCCCTTCCTTCAATTATAAAGACAGAGTCATAAGCTTGAGGGGCATTATGGTCTTTTTACCTCCGACGTTCGGAACGTCGTTTTTCTCGATTTTGACTTCTTCGATAGGGCGACGGCCAATCCTATTGACGTTAGAATTCTTGATTTTCCTTTTTCAAACTTTTCAGGACTCGTTTCTGATTGTTTCTTCTATCAGACGTGATTCCAACCTATTCCGAACTGACGGACGGCTTTTGCAGACTATACGCGTATCGACCCTGTGATTATCATCACATTTAGGGCTCGTCAATTCATGGAGGCTTTGGTTGTCATGTAATTGCGAGGGTTTATCACTAGTCCCTAAGGTCTCGATCGTTACAGTTCGATTTAGGATAATTTTGCAAATCGTACGTTGGTTAAGCGGCATCAACCGCGCTCCAATCATACACGCTTGCATGGTAATCCTTAATTGTTCTTAGATCGGCCTTTTGGTGGTTCTAAATATCCCCTGGACAATCCTTATGGGCAAAGCGCCATTTCCTATCTAAGTCGCCTAGGTCCACGTATCTCGTCTCGCTTTAGCCTTTCCCCTTTGGTCAGTCTACTCAAATTGATCAGATTTAAGCAAAATACAGCTGAAATACATCGCTTGATTTATATAAACTTCTCATTACATAGTCTGAAGTTGATTGGGAAATCAGAATGTTACAAGATATATTCTCATTAATAAATTTCGAAATGACAGGAAAAATCAGAATGTCACATGCCCGCCCCCACACCCTCATCAAAGCTGGCCAAATTGGCCTTGTAGGTCTTGTTGAAGGCCAATCCCAAGAAGAATTTCGTATGTTTATAGGTTCAAAATTGGCAAATTTACTAGTCCAATTTAGTCTCTAAGTCGAGCCTTGAACCCAGTTCTACTAGGAACTAAACCAATTAAGTCGATTTCGCGGCCCGAATCTAAGCAAGGTCGGGCCGGATTATTTTTGTTTTTATTTTTTATTTTTTAATCAAAATCAATTAATAAACCTATCAAATGAAAGAATATAAAAAATTGAATTAAAATAAATTTTAAGGAAAATATGGGTGTTAAAAAAGCTGGGAGTCGGGTCGGATCGAAAAGGCCCAAAAATTAACTGAATTTTTTTGCAGGGTTGACCCGTTCGGCCCGGGCCCCTTTTTGACACCCCTAGTTTCAGTTTTCAAGAGTAAACATATTCTCTTTTAGAGCTAAGTGCATTAGAAATTTTAAAATTTTTACAAAAGTGCGATTGAGTCCTAAAACGTATGAAAAGTTTAATCAAGTTTTAAAACTTGTCAAATTGATGCAATCGGGTTCTTCCGTTAATTTCATTCAATTAGACTAACTAAAAATGCTAATGTGCTATTGTTAAATATTTTCTCTCTCTCTTACATGTGGCATCAACCTTACTAAAACATAAAATATGAAATTAAAAAGACGTTTTGCTCTAAATCCTAATTTTTTTAACCAAACTATCAAATAAATAAGATTAAAATAAAAAAATGGTATTTTTGGAATGAAAAGGGGCAAGGACGTCAAGCTCTTGCCACCATTGCGCCCGTCACCTAGAAAGGGCCGACTGGGCGAGGACTGTTTTAAAACACCTTTTTTTACATTTTAATCTTATTGAATAAAGATTTTAGTTGAAAAATTAGGATTTAGACCAAAATGACATAGTTTTAGTGTTACATTTCATGTTTAGCAAGTCAGAACTACGTAGAAGACAGAAAATATTTAAAAAATCAAGTAGAAGAGAGAAAATAAAAAAAAATCATGCTAGCATTATCTGTTAATCTAATTGGACGAGTAAATGGAATGATTCGATAGCGATCTAGTGAAAATTAGAACAATTGGAAGACAAGTGCCCAATTCTGAACCAACCTGAAATCAACCGGTTCGGTTCCAAGCAAGTTGTGATGACTCTTCATCCAAAAATTGGCCATCTCATTGAAAATTTTGGTGACACAAATGAGACGTACCCCAACATGTACATGTATACTCATGAAGTCAATGTCTACTCCAAAGGTCCTAATGAGGAAATTTAATGTCAATTTGCTATGTTCCACCGGGTAATTTGCCAATCTTAGCTATAGCTCATCATCTTCAAATCATAAAAGAGGGGGCCTTTTTTCCAAATTAGAATTTCAAAAAAATTTACCGAAATTGGATAAATAAATTACTAGATTACATGCCGCTCGACAATTGGGCCACTAAGCAGGCCCGCTCGACAGTCGGATTGCCAAGCGGGCCTCTGCTCGGCAATTGGGTCGTCGAGTGGGCCCATGACCCCATTTAATTTTTTTATGATTTCTTATTTTTTTTCCTCTTTTTTAATTATTGATAGTTATTATAATTATTTATCTTTAGAAGCTTATTTTTTATAAGATAATCATTAATTTAAAAAATTATTAAGATAAATAATTTATATTTATGTAATTATTTAAAATTACAGTGAAAGATTAAAACCGCAATAATAGATAGACGAAGAACTGCAACAAAATAGTTAAAAACTACAGCGGAAGATTAAAAACTGCAGCAAAAGAGTGGAAACGAATAAAAAAAGGAAAAAATTTGAAAGGGCATATCTCATCGCTCAAATGTCAGTTTGAGACGATTTTTTTTTATTTCGCATAATTTTTCTAGATGAATCCATTGATATATTGCTGGCGGGCTTTTTTTCCCCAAAAAATGATGTTTTCCTTGTCAATTTTTCATTTTCTCCATCCGATGACACATCTCGATCTCAAATGAACCATTCTTTCCCTCTTTCTTCTTTCCATCATTTCATGCCAGACTCATTATATCAAGTCTTTTGTAGTGGGAAAGGGACCTAGATAGTTTTTCATGTTCAAATTAATATCACGTCTTTTGATGTGCATATAGATTAAGTAAATTGCAAATAATGTATCTATTGTGCTATTTGCCCCGTTGGTTGTCGTTTGGGTGAATTGCTTTGGTGGCCATGAGTTCCATTCCCAGCACGTTCTATTTCTAATTTGAATCTCCACAATTATTATACTTTGGAAGCTTTTTAAATATCTTATCATTGCATCATAATCCTTCAGCTTATACACCCTAGTTTTTCCACCCGCAAGGTTTTGGATATAGTATGATGGCATCACCTACACTTCGAATTTATTAATTATTTATCTTAATAATTTTTTAATTAATGATTGATTATTATCTTATAAAAAATAAGCTTCAAAAGATAAATAATTATAAATAAAATAAATATTATAACTATCAATAATTAAAAAAGGAAAAAAATACAAAATCTACAAAAAAATTAAATGGGGCCATGAGCTCGCTCGGTGGCCCGATTGACGAGCGAAGGCCTGCTCGTATTTTACTGCCAAGCGGCACGTAGTCTGGTAAATTTTTTTTTATCCTATTTTGGCAATTTTGTTTTTAAAATTCTAATTTGGAAAAAAAGCCCTAAAAGAGGAGCCTAGTGCATTGAATTTATAGCCCTGTGATTGGGAGTTCAATTGCAATACCTAGGTTCCATGTAAGCTTAGTATAGCTAGCATCGAAAATAAGAAAAATGCAAGATGTCGAGGAACTTCCCATGATCATCCCCGTAACCGTAAGGTCATTGAATGAGGTTTGATCCCACCACAAAAATAAAGGACTGATTTATTGATGATCAATGGAGAATGATGTGCTTGTGAATTCGGTATGGTATTGGAGCAGCAAGTCCCGATAGACCAATTATTTGCCTCGTTTTATATATTTTCATGCCGAGATGAAGCGTTGGGATTCCATAAAGTCTCGTGAAAACGTGAAGAGTTAATTCAAAAAGCTCTATGCCGTCTTCCAATACCTTCGTGAAGTGGCAAGATTTGACCTATTGATGATTGCACTAAGACGCGCATAAATTGAATTATCGGTGAGCTACTAGTATCAAAGTATTATCGTACACTAATCTAGCCACTTCCACTTAGCTTTCTGTTGTCGAGAAACCCTGCATTTCTCTAGACATTTCATTACTCGGCGACTCTTCGTCTCAACTTGACACCTAAGTATGACAAATTCACATCTAAGTGGTGGCTTTGCCTCTCTACTAACACGTCGATGAAGTCTCAATGTTGAGCAAAAGCAACTTGGCCAATTCGTATGATTGCAATACTCCCAACCTTGGCATTATAATTACTTTCGGTGGCGTTCGTAGGTTGTCAAGTGAAAAGGATTTCTCAATATATAAACACTAAATATTTAGAGCAGCCAGATTCATATATGAATGTAAAACACTATAAGAGATGCGCAGCAGAATTAAAACGTACATATTTGTGCCATTGCTATTCTCGAACAAAAATAGATCAACGATATATTGGAATGTCGATATTTCTCTCTATGGCCTATTTCGATAGAGCATCTCTCAATGGGATAAAGCGACTGATAGGCGTAACTTACTTGTTCATAGGTTAGAGAGGGGACCTAGCAACCCCTAATCATTAGTATTTTAACCGAGCCCCTCCCATCACGGGCTTCAGTTAAACACAAATACCTACAATTTGTTGCTCAACTAAGCCTGTTATTTATAAATGCCAAAACCCAATTCAATAAGATCACTAAAGGGTCAAACATATATATATATATATATATATATATATATATATTGAAATATCCATTAACCCGATTATTTGAAAATAGAAAATCAATTAATTAATGTAAGCCCATATTATAGGGAATTTTTCAACATTCTCCCACTTGGGCTACATTAATTAACTTCCCTTTTATTTTTGCGAACGATTTTATTTTGAAAACGACACTCTCGGGTTAATAACTGAAAATTTGTTTTATGTGGCCACAAGTTTAAAATAAATCATATTCCAATAATGGCATCTCAAAATCAACCCAATTCTTTATAACCTCAATATAGGACTATGGCGATCAAAGTGTCAAGAAAATACCGCAACACATGACCTTCCATAATCACATATAATGAGCATTATATTATCATGGATCATAGGCCAAGTAGTGTAGTAAGAAATAGTGTCAACATGTGATCAAACATACACTATTCCTAATCGATCCTCAATACAATTTCTCAACAACATGAAACTACATCACCACAATTTCTAAACAACATGAAACTGCCTTAGTACAATTTCTAAACAACATGAAATTGCACAACTATGTCACACTTCAACATGAGATCTCAAAATTAGTGACATCCAGTCATCTTTAAACTAACATATGTTTAAAGATACTGTTTTATACTTCCATCTTTCAATTGACATGGTAAAAATTATAATAACAATAAAACCAATAACGATGATCATCAAATGCTTTAATAAAGATCATTAAAAAAAAAACCATTAACAGTTTGCATATAATTACAATATCCAGATAGACGAGTTATGCAAAACTCCCGCTAACAAAAAAGATTAAAATAATCTAAAACACCCATATTATTTACATGTTCTTTAAACAAAATGGGTCGTAAACCTTTTGTTAGAGGATCAGCCAACATGGACTCGGTTATAATATTCTCAATCATAATATCTTCCTTTTTGACCAAGTCTTTAACAGTATAATATTTGACCTCCATGTGTTTAGATGCATTGCTAATTTTGTCATTCTTACAATAAAACACAGCTGCGGTGTTGTCACAGTAAATCACCATGGGTCTAGCAATAGAGTCCACAACTAGCAATTTTAAGATCAAATTTCTAAGCCAAACAGCCTGAGTTGAAGCACCATAACAAGCTACAAACTCAGCATACATTGTAGAGTTCGTAATCAAGGCTTGTTTGGTGCTCTTCCAAGAAATAGCACCTCCAACCATCATAAAAATATATCCATAAGTTGATTTTCTGTCATCTAAACAACCAGCAAAATCCGCATCTTAATATCCAATCACCTTTAGATCCTCAACTCTACTATACACAAGCACAAATTCTTTTGTTCTTTGCAGATACTCTTTACTTTCTTAGCTGCAACTCAATGTTCATGACCTAGATTCAATAGATATCTCCCAAGAGTATTCACTGCAAAAGCAATATCAGGTCTGCTACATACTTGTGCATACAAGAGACTGCCAACTGCACTAGCATAGGGAACATTCTTCATTGCTTCTTTTTCAACATTATTTTTAGGGCACTGTTCAATGCTTAATTTATCTCTCCCAAAACATTCTTAGATCTATGACGATGAATCTCAATGCCTAAAACAAAAGAGGCTTCCCCAAGATCTTTCATATCAAACTTTGAAGATAGAAAAACTTTTGTGTCATTCAATAGATCAACATCTCTACTAGCAATCAAAATGTCATCCACATAAAATACTAAGAAAATGTATTTACTCCCTTTGTTTTCTTCAAAGCCTAACGATCTCCCAACTCTATCAAATTTCAAGTACTACTGACGTGATGCATGTTTGAGACCATAGATAGACCTTCGAAGTTTGCACACCATATGCTCCTTTCCAGCTTCTTTAAACCCCTTAGGTTATTTCATATATACTTATTCATCCAGATCTCCATTAGAAAGGCAATTTTGACATTCATTTAATGAAGCTCTAAATCAAAATGAGCCACCAATGCCATAATTATTCGAAAATAGTCTTTAGTGGATACCAGAGAAAAAGTTTTAGTGTAATCAATGCCTTCTCTTTGTGTGAACCCCTTCACAACCAATCTTGCCTTGAATCTCTCTATATTGCCTTTATTGCCTTTCTTGGTTTTGAATACCCATTTGCAACCAATTGATTTGTGCCCATCAAGTAAATCAACGAGTTCCCATACTTGATTATTTGACATGGAAGTCTTCTCATCCTTCGTTGTTCCTAACCATTTATCTGCCTGAACACTATCAAGAGCTTCTTTGAAGGTTATTAGATTAACTATATGTCCAATGTCAAAATCAGTTTCTCCAAGATAGACATGATAATCATTCAAAAGTGTCGGTCTTCTTTGTCATTGTAATCTTCACATAGCCACTTCTGGAGCTAGATCATTCATCTGGGGAGTTTCGTCCATAATAGGATGGTCTACAGTCATATCTCCAATACTTGCTTCTTGCTAGATTTCCTCTTTGCAAATCTCTCGCATGGAATCATCATTCAAAATGGGCAATGGAATAGAGACTGTATTGTTTGGTTCTTCCCTTTGAAAGGATTGAGAAGAACTCTCTTCAGCAACATCCAATTTCAGGAATTTGGCAGTCTGTGACTCAACGATTCTAGTGCCACGAGTAGGAGAATAGAACCTATATCTGTTGGAATGATTAAGGTATCCAATAAAGTAACACCTAGTAGTCCTGAGTTCAGTCTTCTTTAGCGAAGGATAAAAAAATTTCACCCTTGCGGGACACCTCCAAACTCGAAAGTGATTCAAGCTTGGTTTTCTCTCCATCCATAACTCAAAAGGTGTTTTTGGCACTGATTTACTAGGTACATGATTCAATATATAAGCTATTGTTTTAATTGCCTTACCCCATAAGTATCCAGGCATATTAGATCTGCTCATCATACTTTGTTTCATCTCCATTAGTGTGCGGTTTCGCCGTTCAGCTACACCATTCTGTTCAGGACTCCCAAGCATTGTATACTGAGTGACGATACCATAGTCCTGGAAATATTTAGCAAACGGTCCCATTTGCTATCCAGTCTCAGTATATCGCCCACAATACTCACCACCACGATCAGATCTGACAATCTTGATGATTTTCCCCAATTGTTTCTCAACCCCAGTGCGGATTACTTTTAACATGTCAAGAGCATCAGCTTTCTCCTTAATCAAATAAACATAGCAATAACGGGAGAAATCATCAATGAAGGTGATGAAGTACTTATTTCCACACAAGGTGGTTGAATATGGCCCACTAATATATGTATAAATTATCTCCAACAGATCGTGACTACGAGTGGCGCCTTTATTTTTTATTTTAGTCAACTTTCCCCTCACGCAATCAATACAAATCTTAGCATCATCTGAGACAAGAAGAGGAAGGATATCGGTTTTGATAAGGCGCTTTCCCCTTTCTTTGGAGATATGCCCTAATCGTTTGTGCCATAGGAAAGAAGATTTCTCCTTGATCAAAGATCTTTTAGCCATATTATTCTCAACATTGACGGAATAATATGGTCTATCGGGAGATAAAGGTTATCGATATAATCCATCAAACAGAATGCAATTCCCAATAGTTCTAGAATCATAAGTCAAATCCACTCTATATTTGCAAAATAAAAACAATATCCAGCTTTGTCAAGCAAAGAAAGAGATATCAAGTTCCTACGAAAACCAGAAATATAAAAGACATTATTCAGCACTAGCTGAAAGCCAGAGTCTAAATTCAAAACAACTGTCCCTATATGCTCCACATCAACTTCAATATTATTTTCAACTTTAAGCTTTGACTCCCTCAGACTTGGATTCCTCATATTTGTGAGACCCTGTAAAGTAGTAGTCACATGTACAGTAGCCCCAGAATCAAGCCACCAAGAATCGAAAGGAACATTAATCATATTTGATTCAAAACAAACCAACAACTCACATTAGCTAATTTCTTTCTTTGCTTTTAGGCTTTGAACTTATAGCAATCGGCTCTCTTGTGACCCTGCTTCTTGTAGTGAAAACACTTAAAATTCTTATCTTCATGTTTCCCATTATTATCAATTTTCTTGAAGCCTTGATCTTTCTTAGGGCATAAGCATTCGACCCTTTTGACTTCCATTTTCCTCTGAAGTAACTCAACTTGGCATTAGTAACCAAATGTGCAGACTCATTCTTCTCCTTTTTTAACTTTTCTTCCTTAGTCACACATTTAGTAATCAAAGCATTAACACTCCAAGCCTCATTCTGAGTGCTATAAGTAGTTTTAATCTGATTGAATTCAGCGAGCAGAATATTTAAGGCATGATGCACAACATAATCTTCAGAAAAGACAATCTTATGAACCTTAAGCTTATATTGAATATGGACCATCCTCAATATAAATTCTCTAACACCCATAGCAACATCATATTTCATACTCGTTAACTTATTCAGCAAGTTTCCGGCCTCAACTTTGTCTGAGACTGTATATCTTCCTCCCACTGCTGCAAGGAACTCTCTCGCATTTGCTCTTTCTGGCACACCACTAATGAGATGCTCAGCAATGGACCTCTTCATAGCAATAAGGCTTAGTCGGTTGGATTTTTCCCATCTAGCATAATGGGCCTTTTGATCTGCAGTACTTTGATCATTAGGCTTGGAAGGTTCATCCTCACGCAGAGCCAAATCTATATCCACAATTCCCAGAGCAAACTCTGTCTTGTTTCCATCTCTTGAAGTTCGATCCAGTTAACATTTCAACAGCGGCATTATTGTTGTTAGCATCAAAAGTAACTGTTTGTGACATACAAAGCAACAAGATCAGTTATGGGCAATAAGCAATTCAACAAAATAATTAGCACAATATAAACTCCCCTTTGGGCAAAGTATATAAAGCACCACTATTTTTCACAGCATGAAGCTTACAACAAGAAAGAGAATTACACATAATTGTCAAGGACCCATCCCTTTGGGTAGACAAATCCTTTAAATTATACATCTCCATTTATATCACTATATAACTTTCAAAAGAAAAACTTATCTCCTTTGGGCAGATAAATCTTTCGAGTCATACATCCCCATCTTTTAAATTGAGTATTTATCTTCATGCAATTTTCAAATTAATATACACAATAACCCCCTTTGGGAAGGTGATTGTATATACTAATTCTTATTAATAAAGAACTTCAAAAGTTCCATTCAAATAATGTCCAAAATTTCATTAGACAATATGAAGCACTTTACGACATGTGCTTCTCAGGATCACATTGCATTCACCAAACAATAAATTTTGCCACATAATAATTACCTCTCTCTTTTTTTTCGGCCACCACAAACAATATAGCTAAAATATAGCCCAACATGAATTCTGTAAGAGTAAGCTGCTCGTGCTGTTCTTGTCGTCACCCAAGTAGGTTAAGGCACGACTTTTTCTAAGTATCCTTCACTTACATTCTTTGAGTCTGGATTTGTTCCCAAGCCAATGAAGCCATACGCTCCATAATTCAGAGGACAAACTAAATCACGAAAATGGAATTTAAATGATTTGAAACCATGACAATCACAACTACTAATGCGCAGAGCACAAAAAAAAAAAACAACTATCGCCAAAAAGACATGAGCTGCGTGTTTACTACTCAGTTAATTAGGTTCGACCGTGGAAGCAAGTGTTACTGCATCTTCTTCTATGAGGGAACCAATGTCCTGCCAAACCAGAATGGTGCTACTGCCAGATTCAACTCAGACTAGTTCATTATTCATTACTGCTCTTTTTATTGTTTTAATAATAACTAAAGCCACTTTGCTGGCAAACACGAGTCCACTTTGCCTAAAACACGAATCACAAAGTACATGCCGAATGCTAAGGTATCCAGGCAGACCATATTAAAACACCACCACGATCGGCCAAAGAGTCTTAAACCATCCATCGAAAAACCTGACAACCGAAACAAAATCACCGCTTCTAGCAGCGGCCAAATTGAATTTGAAACCACAGCGAACACAAATACCAGCAACTCGTGAACGAAACCCCTTCAAATAATCAGATCTCAGTAGAATTCGACATTCAATCGAAATTTTAGAATTCTTTCAAAATCATGAACCCTAGAATCGAAAGTGACCAAGATCTAGTTGAATATTTGAATCCAAGAGACACGCACAGAAAAAGGATTTCAATAATTTTATGAATTCTACAATCATATATGACCATGCTTTGATACCACATGAAAAGGATTTCTCAATATATAAACACTAATTATTCAGAACAGTCATATCCATATATGAATGTAAAACACCATAAGAGATGCGCAGCGGAATTAAAACGTACCTGTTTGTGCCATTGCTATTCTCGAACAAAAATAGATCAACAATCTATTGGAATGCCGATCTTCCTCTCTATAACCTATTTCGATATAGCAGCTCTTAATGAGATAAAGCAGGCGTAACCTACCCTTTCATAGGCTAGAGAGAAGACCTAGCAAACCCTAATCATTAGTGTGTTAATTGGGCCCCTCCCATCACGGGCTTCAGTTAAATACAAATGCTTACACTTTGCTGCTCAACTAGACCCGTTATTTATGGATGTCAAAACCCAATTCAATAAGATCACTAAAGGGTCAAACATATATATATATATATATATATATATATATTGGAATATATATTAACCAAATTATTTGAAAATAGAAAATCAATTAATTAATGTAATCCCATATTATAGGAAATTTTCCAACAGTCAATACATTACGTAATATCGTGTAGACAACTTAATTTTGTTTCGTGAATTGTAGTTTAAATATGTAGACAACTTAACTTTAGCATTTGTGTCAATTATATTGAAAACTTTTTTTGTCTCATAAAAAAACCCCCAACTTTTACTTTTATCCCAATTCTATCCGTCTAAAATCTGAAAAAATCCTCAACTTTATTATATGTCCCAATTATATCTAATTTTTTATATTTCCTAAAAAATGACTAACTTTTACTTTATCTCAATTCTACCACCGTGAGTCTTTTGTTCATAATCACCATTAGTAATCTTACGTGACTCGAATTTTCTTACCTGATTTACCGATGAATTTTCGAAATTTAGGAATAATAGGTTTCAGGAACAACGAGATTTTAAAAAGTTCGTCAAAATATCTCCATGTCTAGTTGTTCTTTAGGCTGTAGAGTGCCGAAGAGAATATGAAGCGTGCTGTCTTGAGTGACTATATATTTCTCGACAATATATAAGGGCATCAAATAATAGAAGAGAAGTTCGAAATTTTTTCATGTCAAATTTGCTGAGATGTAATTCATTAATAACATGAAAATGCTACTATGGTGGTAAAATTGGGACAAAAGTAAAAGTTAACGGCTTTTTATATGACAAAGAAAGTTTTGGATATAATTATCACAAATGCTAAAGTTGAAGGTTTTTTGTATTAGGCCTAAATATGTGCTATACTTGCATTTAGTAACTAATAAAAATTTAGCTCGTACATATCTTTTAACATTGATGATAGTCGTAAAATTACCAAAAAATTCCTAACTGTATTGCAATTTTTCCAATTTAATCCTAAACTTTTTTTTTGCCAATTCAATCATAAATGTTTTTGCATTTATGCTAATTCATTCCTTTCGATCAATTCTGACATGAAATCATTGAGGTGGCACGGCTGGCGCTGACATGTCTCGATCGACGCTGACTTGACAATTTCTAATAATATTTTAATAAATTTTATTTTTATATCGAATTATTCTTTTCTTTTTCTTTCATTTTATTTTCTCTTCTTCTTTGTCCTTTAGCCGGCAAAGATCGCCCCACCGGCAAGGGCGAGGGTCGCACTTGCCGGTGGTTGATAGCTGAGAGCTTCACTGGCCATCAGCAATCAGCCAGAGGAGGAGGAAGAATAAGAGAACACAAGAAAGAAAAAATAAAAAATAAATAAAATTTAATATAAATAAAAATAATTCAAAATGGAAAATATATTAAAATATTATTAAGAAGTGGCCACATTAACACTAGTCATGCCACATGAGCAATTTTCAGCCAAAATTAATTAGAATGACTGAATTAGCACAATATAATGGTTTATGACTGAATTGACACAATTACAATAGATTGAGAATTTTTTTGGTAATTTTCTTGATGATTGTCTATTTAGCATAACATACTTCACAATCTGATAACATGTAAGTTAGCTTTACCTAGCAAATTTATTATTTTATTTACCTAGTTGAAAATTTGGGGGCCAAAAGAATATTGATGAAAATTCAAGGTATTCTTTTTTTTTGGGGGGGGGGGGGGGGAGGTGGGGAGGACCCCCAAAGGTCTGCACCTTAGCCCTTGAATACATCATTTGATTGTTTTTATCAAGGCAGAAAGTATGGAGAGGCTATAA
Source organism: Rhodomyrtus tomentosa (assembly GCA_028455895.1). NCBI lineage: Eukaryota > Viridiplantae > Streptophyta > Magnoliopsida > Myrtales > Myrtaceae > Rhodomyrtus > Rhodomyrtus tomentosa. Next base: position 27,808,275 of record JAPCWY010000008.1, read on the forward strand.
ATATCCAAAATTAAAAGCCCAATGGCTAATCGTGCCATATGGAAATCACAAAGGCAAGGCTAAAGCGATTAAGCTATAGCTTTAACTATATATGTATTAGTTGCGCTTTGAATAGGCACATGTTTATAAACATATATTGTTGGGGTATTCTGCGTCAGTTGTAAAAAGGGCTGGTGGTTGATTTATAAGTGTAAAGTAAAGTCTCATCTCTTGAACTAACTTTTGAGAAAATAGATGTCCTAAAATCCCGCAACACTAGTACAGATCTGTGAGGGTTCTTGAAAAAGCTTTCCACAGACGCATCTCCCTTTGTCATGCCGCGAAGCAATTCACTTTGCCTCTGTGTGTGCCACATGACATGACGCGGCATAATGTGGCCACATGGCTCATATTCAACCAATAAGCTTTTAGCGTAATGATATGTGATCTGTCAGTTTATATTTCCTTTTCAATCTAGATTTAAGAAAATAAACAAAGAGATATAATACGAGGAATTTCTCTCTTATTGAGCTTAAAAGAACAAAAAAGGTTAAATTACAGAAATTAATTTGTATCTGAGGATAAATTTTCAATTACATTATGTCATCTCTTGATTATTATACTTCACTTATATTGAGTAGAACGTTAAAAAATTGATAAGAGAAACTTTGCATAAATTCTTCAGTGCGTTGTAATTTTTTGAGCGATCGGGAACTAAAGTAAGACATTTATTCGTGGTGAACAATTAAAGCTGAACGAAAAATGTTGATCCAATAGATGAGTTAAATCAAGTTAGAATTTATCCATGCAGAATACAAATTGACTCGATATCTGTTTGAATTAAAGTAAATATAGATGAAAATGCAAGTTGTGGATACATTCTATGAAGTTGCTGCTAAGAAGTAGTACGAAACTCGGTTCGATTTATCCATAAAAAATCTCTAACTATAAACAAGTTATAAAGACCTAGCAGAATATTCGGGAGGCATCAATATAAAATAAAAAGTGGGTGAGAATATGTGTGCCGTATGGCTTGTTGTTACTTGGCAATCACGGAGGTGAAGTTAAAGGGCCCGTTTGGCATTGTTTTTATTCCTCTATTTCTGTTTTCGGGAACAAAAAAGGATCACAAATATGTTTGGTAATACTAATAATTATGATTTTAATTCTGCTCTCGGGAACACTTTTGGATCAATTTTTAGAAATAAAAAAAAAAAGTTGGTTCTCAAGAAAACGAACACTTTTGAAATTCTTCTTTCATTCTTATCGAACGCACAAGAGGCTTGAGCAGGTCAACCCGACCCGGTCCGCGTAATTCTTTTTAAAAAAAAATTAGATATTAATAAAAATAAAAAATACAAAAAAGGAAAATTCATAATTGGAAAAAATAGAAAAATTCCAAAAATATCAAAAATTAGGAGATTGTTCATTTCAACTAGCCAATCCTATTTTTGATGATTTTATCTTTTGATTTCTCCCAAATGGCGATTTTTCCCCTCATGAGCAAATTGTTCTAAAAAATCGAAAAAAAAAAATAAAAATCTCAAAAAGTAGGAAATATGTCCATTCAATTGGCCAATCCTGCTTTTGGTGATTTTACATTTTAATTTTTTCTAAGCCTTACCTGATTTATTGTCGGATTTTATTCATTCTAAGAAATAAAAAAAAATCAAAGTTATCTCTTTATCCTTGGCATATGCATAGAATCAAGATAAGTATGGAAAAATAACAATTTTAGTGTATTATCCTTCCAAAAAATAAATCTGAAGCATCTCTATTTTAGCCAAAAAGATGTCAAGGTGTAAGAGGATCGCACTTGCGGGGTTTGAGAAAAATGATCAAATATAATTATATAATTGTTTGATTTAAATTACAAATTGGGATGAGAAATTATTTTTTAGAGCATAATTTTTTTATAGTTACCAAATGCGTTCTGTTTCTTGAAAAAAAAATATCCAAGGAACAAAATAAAAAAAAAGTTATTTTCATTAGAATCACTTTTTGGGAACAGAAGCAATGTCAAACAGGCCCTTAGTGTGCCGAGCTTATAAATTGAGCTCTCTCTCTCATTTCCGACTATATACGATAGAATATATTTATACTGCGTATGGTAACCATTCTGATTCTGAAAATTAATTCTGATTAAAATGATTTTTTTAATTCTGCTCCTAAATTTTTAGGGCACGCATGATAACATTTTTATTCTCTTATTTTTCTGTTTTTTTTTTTGTTCTGGGGAATAGGTTTGCAACAGAAATGCGTTTGACAATGCAATTCAATTTTTCTATTCCAAGGCCAAATTTTTGGCTTAGAAATAGTATTGGATGAGAATGAGAAGTAAAAAAACAAGGCTGCTTTTTTGTTTCTAAAACAAAAACGAGAAATAAGTTCCTCCTTCCTCCTCATCCCCACATGCCACTCGTCGCCTCACCACCGGCCGCCGCCACCTATCGTCTTCTGCCGCTGCCGCGGACAACCTCCGCCGACTGCCGCCACCCGGGGGCTACTGCTAACTCTGCCCACCACTGGCCGCAGCCGTCCATCGTCAACCTGCACTGCCGCCCTTCGCCGTCCTCCGTTAGCCATCGCCACCGACTGCCCAATGTTGGTCGCCAACTACTTCACCACCGACTGTCACTCGCCGTCACCACTTGCCTCGCCGTCACCACCTGCCTCACTGTCAGCAACCTTTGTCGGCTACCGGTTGCCATGGCCACTGCCCACCAGCAGCCGCCGCCTCACCAGCAGATGTGATCCACCGACAACCTTCGCCAATCGCTACCCATCGTCGACCTCCGTCGCCCACCCGCCTCAATGCTAGCTGCCGAAGCAAAATATAAATAATAATTTTTATTTAAAATAGTAAAATAAAAAAATTGTACTATTATTGAATGAATTTCTGTTTCGAAAATAGAAATTTTGTATCATTGTCAAACACTTTTTTTGGCTGAGAAACTCGTCCAAGAAATACAAATGAAAAAATCTATATCTTGCCAGAAAAAGAGCTGGTTACCAGGTGCGCCCTTGAAGAATCAGAACATATTTAATAACTGCCCAAAATTTATGTTCCAGGAACATAAACATGTTTGATAACTGTACGAAATTCATATTCGAACAAACTATTTCTTTTCCTAAATTTTTTCATTTAAGTCAAATAATTATGTAGTTACTTTGTAAAATTTCATCAAAAATTGAAGACTAATTTCCAATAAAATAATTTAAAATATATATTTTTTAACATGGCATAAATGAAATACAAATTTTAATATATGATGTTTGAAGTTCAATTAAAGCATGAAATAATTTCCATATTAAGAACTCATTTTTCTTTAAATGTTGTTATGTCCAAAATACATATAAACATAGCAGAATAAACCAATTATCCACATCCATGCTGGCTTTTCTTTTTTTTTTTGGATTAGAAGAAAGACTTCATTAGATAACTTCAAAGTTTTAGTACAAAAAACTAGATTCCGAACAAAGTAAAGCCCATAAGGGTTCCGGCGGGTTAAACAACCAATTAAAAGGTGAGGATCCATTGCAACGTGCCTTTGCAAGCCAATCCGCAACACGATTTCAATCCTTGCTACAATGGGCCAATTTTAAGTCCTTAAAGCCCATAAGCAAAGTTCTGGCCTCATTGATCAGTGGTTTCAAGTCCCACAAACATTTTTTTTTCTCCTTGACCTGTACCTCTGAGAAGCGAATAGCCAAACACCAAAAGTAAAAACAACTTCTGTTCAGTTCGTACGCCAAGAAATGCATGATGAAAGGATTTAGTGGCATAAATATAGTTGTGACATTAAATATGGGCCGTCCGATTCAAAATGGACGGTCTAGATAAATCAATAATTTTTTTAGTGAAAAATGATATGGACTGATCTGGACCGTTCATTTTAAAATGAACGGTCCAGATCGGCCATGATAAGAAATGGTAGAAAATTTTCAATGTTAGAAAATCTAAAAATATGCCCTTCTTTATTTTTTATTATCATAATTTCTAAGTCTCATGAGGAATAAGCTTTGGATATTCTCCCTCTTCTCTCTTTCTTGTTTTGTTTTTCCTCGAAGGAAAGTTAAATGGCATGTATTCATTGTATGACAAATTGGGCACGTATGACAACAATTTTGTGGTAGAATTTGTGCTCCAAAAATATTTTTAGAGCATAAATTCATTTATTGATGCAATTTCATTTTGGTGCTTCTAAAGCATTTTTTTTGCTCCAAATATATTTTTGGAGTGACTTAGAGAAGTTAAAAAAAAAAAACACTTCTCCCATGTCATCTGTGATGAATTTCCTTTTGGGGGTAAAAGTGATTAACTTAGAATTTTTTTATGTTAGTATTCCTTCAAATTACTTATAATTTCCTTTGACTGTGCAACCGCGTCTAGGCTGTTCCCTGCCGGAAGGGTTATTTTTCTCTTTGGAGTGGAGTGAGGGGACGTAAGGAGAAGGGGGGGTAGGGGGGTTAAGGAAGAGGGATCCTAATTGGATGCTTGATGAAGTGATGTAAAAGTTGGATCCTAATTATTCTGTTCTCACCCAAAAAAAAAAAAAATTGCAAGTGCCGATGTTTGTGAATTGGACCACCACCCCACTCTTTGGACCACAATTTCTCTCTTTCAGTTTTCATTTTTTTTTTTCATTTCTGTAAAAATACAAAGTCCAAATATGGTTGGAAATTGAGATCAGCAGCTCGACGTAAGCCTAGGAATAATTAGTTTTGGAATTTGGGGGGAGGGGGGGTGATCCTTCCTCAAGTCAAGCTGTACGTTTAACCTCGCTAAGTAGGAAAAAAAAAATTGACATGTTAGGCAGTCGTTACTGTGTTGCTCTGATGTGATGTCTTTCCTCCTTTGGCGACTTGTGGAGAGGTTCAATCAAAGAACGGTTCATGCACGTTGCAAGTCAGCGGTCCGATGCATTCGGACATTCGAATGTGTGAATTAGTTACGGTGACGAGTTCAATTTGCCCATTAGGTACCCACCTAGGTTCCGCTCGAGTCTTGATTACCGGATCTAGAGATTATGAGAGTGTTTCGCAAATCCATATGCTAATCCATATGAGATGGAGTTTCGCGTAAATGGAAAGAAACAAAAAAAAAATTGATTGCGAGAAATGGACATTGATTAAAATATGCTCGAACCACTAACTAGTCCCTATATAAAGTAGCAATAGAATCGATGAACCCCGATTATCACTGCTTATTAATACATCCGAATTACCTTGATTTGCATTATTTCTACAATTAAGCGTCGTTGTAATGATGGGTTAATGGCTCAACATAAATTAGCGAAACAAAACCCGTGGTGCCGCGATGCACAGCCGGGATGCTGCAATTCTAAGGTTGCTGTAAGACAACCTTGGAGCATGCAACTGGATGTTAGGATTTGTTTTCCCAGATGGATTAGTCAAAGCAAGTAGTAGTGAAATGGAGGTTATGTGATTTTGGGATATTCGACCCAACTCAAAATCGTAAAATCTTAATCTATTCAATTGTAAATACTGATGGCAAGTCCAATTTTAAATACTGATGTCGAGTCCGTCAAGTCGAATCATGCATAATGTAAAAGTATGTATTTTTTATTTTATATGACATGGTAGGTTGTATTAAATAAAGTCTATAAAATTTCATTATGGAAGGTTGTAATATTAAAAAGGTTTTTGTCAACCAATTTTTTTTAATACTCATCAATCATTATAAATATTATAATTTTCAGAATACGAATTACATATGAGAAAGGAAAGCTTCATTTTAAACAACAAGTTTTTTCTTTCCAAACTTTGAAAGGTAAACAAATTAGAAAACGCTTATTAATAATTTTGTTTTAATCACTTTGACCAAAAGAAAAGTTATTACAAATAAAAGCAAAGAATAACCAAAAAATAAAAAAAGAAAGTGGAAAATAGGTGGCAAATGCAAGTTCAGCCATCACGTGATTCATGATCCATTTTCTTGGGTTCGCTCCAAGCAAACCGCCGATCTTTGCCAGAGATTTCTGGGGGAGACCTGAAATTCTCAGTCCGTTACGAACGAGAACAAACGTTGGACGGATTCAGAGCTGCCCCTCTTCGGAGCATTGCACGTACGCGTTCGCCCCCATGCATTTAACCCCATCTGTGCGCAGATCTCTTCGCTTGTCGCCTCCCCGCACAGAGACATAAGCCATGGTATGTATGTCGTCCATTTTTTCCTGAGTCCTTGCACGACATTGATCGACAGACACACAAGACCCGTTTAAAGAAATCGTTACCTCCCGTGTCTCTGTCTTGTTTTGGTATGTACTCGTGTTTCTCATTGAGATGGGTCATCGTTTATGGGATCTTAATTTGAGTTGGGTTTGAGTTGATTCGGAAGAAGTGAATTCGTGGGCAAGTATTGTATGCATTGCCCAATGCTACATTGTTTTTGTTGCATCTGGCTCGGGCGGTAGGAGAGAGAGTTTTTGGTGACAGATCATGTACCTTAATTTGATTAGATATCTGCTTCGAAAGGTTCAGGTTCGGGGCGCTATTGATGATTTGCTTCCACTTGCGCTGCGGAGTACCTATGTTATTGCCCAGATTCGCTGATTAAGCGGAAATTAGTAATGATACCTCTTTGTATTTAGGCAAATTGTCTTAACTAAAAAGATTGGAAGCCAATTTGCCTGTGCAACAAAAGTTGGTCCTTTGAAAATGTTAGTACTCGACATTGCTCAACTGAGTCTTGTCTCTGTTTCAACAGGTTGGGAGTAAACTTCAAGGCAAAGAAGTTATCTTTCTAGCATATCAGAGTCTTGGCACTGCCTTCGCTGACTTAAGCATCTCACCCATTTACGTGTATAAAGTTACGTTTTCGGGAAAATTAAGGGACTATCAAACTGAAGATGTGGTGTTTGGAGTGTGTTCGTTGATTTTTTGGACGCTGACCATAGTTTCATTGTTCAAGTATGTGATCATCACGTTGACCGTAGATGATAACGGCGAAGGTATGAATGTGAAAAGCTTTCGAAAGATACTCATGAGCCTAGGCTTTGTGCTTATACTTTGTGATCGTGTGTCGCGTGCAGGAGGAACTTTTGCTCTATATTCTCTTCTATGCAGACATGCGAAATTCGGTTTGCTTCCTAATTATCAAACAGCGGATGAGGAGATTTCGACATATCATAGTCCAAACTACTCACTGAGGAGCACACCTTCTTCTAGGTTCAGAAGATCTATCGAGAGGCTTAAAAGAAGAAAGACTCTTTTACTTCTCTTGATTTTATTTGGTGCTTCCATTGGGGTGACTCTTGGTGCTCTTACGCCTGCAATTTCAGGTATTATGGGATCCTTGCCGTGAAAAATAGGATTGGAACTTGTAATGGATGAGTAGGACGCAGTTTTATCAGGTTAATTCTGCCCATGATCTCTTCAGGAACTCATTCATTGATTTGATTTGCTTTTTTGTCCAGTGTTATCATCAATTGAAGGTGCACAAACGCGAGTAACATCCTTGCATAAAAGTAAGTATACTTTTAGTCACATCATCAATACATGGAGCTTAGCTCTTATATAGATTGAAGATATAAAAGTTCTAATAAAATCTACAATCTTATGAGATACGACGAACTGAACTTTGTCATTTAACCATGAAGAATGCTGACAGTTTCTTACTGCTTCAAGACTTTGAGCACACATATGACATATCCTATGAAGGCTGGCTTTTCTATGGGTGTTTAAGCTCAAAAAGGATTCTAATGTTGTTTCGTTCAATACGAACCGGAAAGCATCTTGAAGGAAAGATATAAGTTCTATTTGTGAGTTTCGGGCATTGCCAGGATCATTTGATTGTCCTTTTAAACCAAATACTTGCTTATTCAAATGTCTCCCCTCAATCTTTGACTCTTTAAAATTCACAGGGTCTCTGATTGCTATTGCTAGTGTTGTATTAATTGGCCTCTTCGTTTTGCAACACCGTGGAACGTACAGGGCGGCCTTCCTATTTGCTCCAATAATGATTCTCTGGTCACTATCAATTGCTGCCGTTGGCATCTACAACATCATAGTTTGGAATCCTAATGTTTATAAGGCTCTTTGCCCTTACTATATCATTGAGTTCTTCGGGCACACAGGAATAGATGGTTGGATATCTCTAGGAGGAGTACTTCTATGTATCACAGGCAAGTATTTTGTGTGAGATAGTGCAAGTCCTAATCAATGAGTTTTCTCTGATCATCAATTTATGGAAGTAATTCCTGTCGAATACAGGAACAGAAGTCATGTTTGCAGAACTTGGTTGCTTCTCAGCTGCATCAGTACGGGTCTGTAATGCTGTTAGTGCCTAAAGATATTAAAGACAGCTTTGGTTTGGTTTATGGCGTTGAAGTTGTGACTTGAAGTAATTGATCGGGGGCTACTTAGGTTTCGTTATTTCACCTTTAAGGCTTACAACAGAAACACGTTTATCAAACTCATGTTAAAATTTGAATAATTCCCTTTGAAGAATGACAATATCCGATGCCGAAACCTTAGGCACAATATCTGTTGCACAACATCAACTTACCTTGAATTGTTATCATGATATAATCTTTCAGCTTAATCATATTCTTGCTATTCAGTCAATTTTATTGGGGACATATTCCACCTCGAGTCCATTGCACTTTTTGGATGGAAATTCTTATGAAGTCTCTTTATGCAGATTGCTTTCTTATGTGTCACTTACCCTTGCCTGGTGCTTCAGTACTTGGGTCAGGCTGCATTTCTGTCGAAGAACTTCACAGCATTTCCTAGGAGCTTTCACGCATCTATTCCAGGTAGATTATATGTTCCAACACGGACATTAATATCCGGCCCTTTGCTGTCCTTCCCCCCCCCCCCCCCCCCCCCCCCCCCCCCCCCAAAAAAAAAAAATATATATATATATATATAGCAGAAAAAAAGAGAATGAAACACAGAAGTTGACATGGATTATTGTTAGAGTAAAAGCAGTTACATATGTTAATAATTCCAGTCCATTCAGTACTAATCTTTGTGCTTTTAACTTTGCAAGACCAATCCTAAGACTGGATAGCGATCTTTTAGTCTTAACTTAAATAGTCATCTGATCGCTTAAGTTTAGGGCACTTCCATGCATGAGATTATGATAAAGTGCTCACTTAAAGAAGCTGACTATTATCTAGATAATTATGGGAGTGCTCGAAATTAAGCTGATGATATGGATTCTACTTTCTTTGGTAAGTATATGGGTTGTTTAGTGGAAACTACTGATTCATCAGTGATCACTATATCTTTTGCTGCTGGAGGATTCTCATTTCAGATGAATAAAACTGTAGGATCTACGAAGTTTTTGGATTTCTTTCTGTCAGTTAAATGGATTAGGTGAAAATAAGATGCAAGTAATGTTCGGCAGTGGCATGTGTCTAATTTGCTAAAAGTAGAGCTAGAGATCCCGTGGTGAACTGGTGCTCCTCCTCTATTTACTTATATTATATGGAAAAATACTACCTTTAGACCATTAGTTGCTTTCCACAATGGACAACATGAAGCAATACACTTTCAAGAAGTATAATGTGCCTGATTATATTATCATGAATCAAACTTAAACGATGAGCTCGCTAAATTTTCCCTTGGTTATTATTTGAGTGGTATGAGCAAGTTGCCGTTGGAGTTCTCTTCTTCAAGCTATATCTCTGTGAAATTTGATGGGAAGTTCCTAGCATCAATAAATTAACCTTATCATGACACCTTGTACGAGTTTCAGAACCGCTGTCCTGATACCAGAGCATAATTTTGCATTTGTGGTCTCTAATGAGTTCTTTTTCAAAATTTTGTTAGATCCCTTATTCTGGCCATTTTTTGCCATGGCTGTTTTGGCTGCAATTATTGCCAGTGAGACTGTAATATCTGCTGCATGCTCATTGGTTAAACAAAGCCAAGCATTGGGTTGTTTCCCTCGAGTCAAGATCCTACACACATCAAGATGGATCAAAGGAAGGATATATGTACCAGAGTTGAACTGGGTTCTAATGATACTTTGTTTGGCTGTGGCAGTTGGTTTCAGAGACACTAACCGCATGGCATATGCTTTCGGTACGTCAACCAGAAATCTAGAGCATGTCGTCTTGGAAGTATTTGTCTGTTTAACGTTATTCTGGTCGGTTTCATCTAGTTGTAAGGTATCTAGTAGGCATTCTACATACTAAACCATTTGAGATGTTCCATATTTAAGTCGATTTCCTCTAGATATGGTCATTAGAGAGGTTGAATTGTGGATATAAAAATTCATTTTACTCATCTCAAGCAACATAGTGACCTCTCACAGTTTTCAGTTAATCACTGTCCTCTTGAGCATGAAATGGTTACTTGCTCATGAAACAAGACAGATGAACTTGGCTGGCCATGGTAATGTTGTCTGCCCAGTGTGCTGACATTCAACATGGGATCCTGAACCCTAAGTTCCTGTCAGTAAACTGGTTTATTAGCTATTCAAAGGGGTATTATATATCGTAGAGCCTACTTTTGCATTGTCCTGGTGAAGAATTAGGATGGGCTTCATTTTTCTGAGGTAATAATTAGTTTCCTATTGCTTACTATCTTGATTGGAATGAGAACAGCAATTGGCATGATTCTAGGTTTTTCACAATTGGAATTTTTATGTTTTTGTTTTTATTTCAGCATTTGCATGGATTCTGAAGGCGTTTGTGACCACTTGGCTCATGTCCCTTGTAATTCACCTCGTGTGGCATAAAAATCCTGTGGTCACCATCTCTTTTTGCTTGTTATTCGGATCGGTTGAGACCATTTACTTCTCGTCTGCCTGTTTGAAAATTCCAAAAGGGGCATGGGTTCCTCTTTTTCTCTCTGTGCTGTTCACTTTGGTGATGTATATATGGCATTACGCTACGAGGAAGAAGTATAAGATCGACCTGAATAACAAAGTTCCCATGAAGTGGATTCTCAATTTGGGCCCCACTCTCGGTGTTCTCAGGGTCCCCGGGATCGGTCTCTTCTACACTGATCTGGCTACTGGGATCCCAGCAACTTTTGCACATTTCCTATCCAACTTACCTGCATTTTACCAGGTGGCCGTGTTCGTCTGTGTCAAAACCGTTCCCATTCCTCATGTTCCCCATAAAGAGCGCTATCTGATTGGCCGGATTGGCCCCAAGTCATACAGATTATACCGCTGCATTGTTCGGAACGGCTACAAGGATGTTCACAGGAAGGACGACGACCTGGAAAACGACCTCATCATGAGCATAGCGGAGTTCATTCAGCTCGAATCAGAAGGTTCCGGGACCCTCGATGGCTCTATGGATGGCCGGATGGCCGTTGTGCGGACATCGGATAAATTTGGGACGAGATTGGCGGTCTTGGAATCGGACAACCCCACCATAAGCCACAGCCCGAGCTTCTCAGATTCGATGGGCAGCAGCTGCAGCAAGTCTGCCGCCTTGAAGAAGCTGCATTCCATTTACGTCAAGGAATCTTCCCGCCTCACCCGCCGTCGGGGCCACATATGCCACTTCGAGCTGCTCGAGACGAAGTTCAAGAACCCACAGGTCAAGGAAGAACTCTTGCTTCTCGTGGAAGCTCAGCACGCCGGGGTGACTTACGTGATGGGTCACTCCCACGTGAAAGCTAGGTCGCACTCGTCGTTCCTGAAGAAGTTTGCGATCAACGCGGTGTACTCTTTCTTGAGCGAAAACTGTCGAAGCCCGGCCGTGGCTTTGAACATACCTCAAGTGTGCTTGATTGAGGTGGGCATGAAGTACCATGTTCTCTAGTTCTTGATATTCTTCTCTGGGGATTTGGTTTATGTTCTTTGGTCGTTTTTGGTTGCCACTTCTCCTGAAGGCTCTCTTGTATTGGAATTCTTTTGAACGCAAGAATAAAATTCCTTTTGATCTGGGCCTTTAGCTCCTACTATATGCTTCTATCTGTACGTTTTCGACTATGCAGATTCAAGATGTCATGCTTGACCTCGCGTTCGATTTTTCGAGCTCCACTCGAAAGAAACGCTCAGGATGAATCTCAACTTAAAAGAGAAGGCCATTGAATTTCACGTTATGAATGCGTCACGCTGGGTTCCAAAGATGGAACAGATTTGACCATTCGATCATACTGAACGAGCCTTTTGAGCTGAGTTTTATCAACCTCGAGCAGGAGTCTTATCTTCTTAGGCTCGGATTGAAGAATGATTATATGAATTAGGGATGATCTGTTTCGAGTCAGGTCTCACCCGAGGATCGGGGCTGGAAGTGCCTAGAATCAGGCTAGATCGGGCCAATTCAGTCCTATTTCCAGGCAGTCCAGTGCAACCGGTGGCATATACTTGAAACACGTTTTTACATTTTGATTGTGAAGAAGTATCTTTAGTAATTAAGAATTTAAATAATTTTCTTAAAATAAAAAAAAAACTGGTCCGGTCCGGTTTGAGCTGTCTCACCCTTGGAACTGGAGATCGGACCAACCATTACTGTTTCCAATTATATGGATCCAAGAATTGAGCCGGCACACTCAAGAATCGGACCAAACCGAGCCAAGTCGGTTCGATCCAGGCAATTCTCAATATGATTAGGTTTTTTCTCGCCCTAATATGTATCTGGAGTGACTCAATGGCGCCACATCAAGGTGGCATTAGTCAGAAGAAGCACGTGATCCATGCAGTGCACCTATCTCTGTCACTTGCGCGCCAAGTCTCGAGCGTGTTGGGACAGGCTCTTGCTGAAATCTCTGCGCATATGGAGCAAGTTTCGTGCGTGCTACATCATGTCACAAGCAAAACCCTCGAGGCTTCCCCAAGTCCCAACTTTTTCCATATTTCCATGGTTGTCGTCTTGTCTTAACCATTGAAACATTCAAACATCTTGGCTAGCCATGGACAAATCGGTTCGGACAGAAATTTTCTCGTCTTGTTCCGGTAAAACTTAATGGTCGGGGACATTACAAGATTCCGATGGACATCGAATCGATAATTCGAAATGGATGCGCTCGACCTCGACCAACATAAGCCTCTCGAATTTCGCCCAAAAAAGGGGGGAATCGGCCGAGCAGGAATGACCGAGCTAGTTCTCTCGAACTCGGTGGCAAATTGACGGTTCTAGATAGAGGTAACGTGGGTTTTCGGCCGACTTTTATTCCTTTGAGTCATATACGAATTCAGTAAATTTGAAAAATGAATAAAATATGGATTTAGGCTTATAAAGTCTATTCAAATATTGATTTTAACCCCACCCATTTTCAACAAGTGGCTTGTAGCTTCCCAAATAAATGGATCGGATTTTAATGGGCCTCAAGTATATTAGTTTATATTTAATATTTATATGTTTTATTTGTAAAACAAAGGAAAGAATAAAATAAAATAAAAATGCAAAAACTGTTTTGGAAGCCGTCGTCGGTTGTTTATAATTTATTTTTTTTTATAAAAAATAAATATTTCATGATTTGATTAGTTATAGAAATATTTAAGTCATACGCGCTGATTATAGATCGATCGTGAAATTTGTGCTGTATAAAAATGGATCAAAATAGTTAAATGGGTCAATATAAGTTGGATCATATTTAATCCGACTTGATTTGATCATTTGACAACTCTCGTTCTAGATAATAATAAAAAATTATAACTTTATCTAGACTTTATCTGTAATTTGCATGTGGTTTCATATAAATCGGAAATCTTCCTTTCTTTTATTTTCTTTTCTTTTCTTTTCTTGTTTTTTTACTAGCCCAAAAAAAAAACAAGAAGAAGGAGAAGGCTAATTGGGAAAGAATATTGAAACCTTGGATGGGAAAAGTAACTGGTGAATCGACGGTGTAATGGCGAAGAAATGGAAAAGGGAAAGGGTGAGAGCCCCCATGTTTGACCGGGAAGGGTTAAAAACATTGACTTTGCTTGGACACGTAAGTTGCTGACTCACCTCCACGTACTCGTCCTTAGACGGTCGGTTAGGTACAATTTACCAGCAAAACGATTTGTGAAAAAGGAAAAATTAAAGTGTCTGAACTGTCGTTGTTAAGAGATAATTAGAAGGAGATTAAGAAATTTTTCCCAATTCGTCGTCGTCATCCACGGAGTCCTTTTTCCACCACATTTAAGTCATGCGTGATTCATTCCTCATCGTCATCGTCATCGTCAATCCATCAATCCAGCCAACAGTGATTCCTACTCCTTTAACCTAACCCTAGAGAATCACAACCGCATTTCAAATCCTCCTCCTCGTCCTCAATTTCCCGCATCATATTCCCCAACCTCCGTTGCTGGGAGATTAGGTCGCTCGGGTTCATTGCGCTCTCGGGTGTTCAAAATCTTCTTCTTCTTCTTCTGCTTCTTCTGCTTCTTCTGCTTCTTCTTGTGGTTGTTTGCGTTGAATTGGATTGGATTGATCGGCTGTTTGGATAGGGCCGGACCGGATCCAATTGGCGCATGAGCTGAGAAGGAGAGGAGCCTGTGATGCGAGATACGGAACCCTAAGATTGCATCATCCGCCATCCCATGTTGAGCTCTTGTTGCTCTCACTCTGTATCGCCTCGCCCCCTGGTTTCGCCTTCCATCTCTCGGTTTAGGGTTCCGGCGAGACCGGCCGCGTCGCTCGCGCTCTCGCGCAGCTCTGGGGTCTCAGGATCGATCTGCAATTACGCCACAAATGTAAGCTTTGATCCGTCTTGTGCTCTATTCGGTTCATCTGCTTTTGGTTCGTGATTTCCTCGTCGCCGCATAGGATGGGGTTTTTGTGATTACTCTCTGCGTATTTTGGCCTATCGTCAGCATTGCATCCGCTAATAGTGTATTCAACTTGATTGCGTATTCCTTCAATAACGTTACTTTTTGTGGTGCCTTTTAGATCAAGATGAAAGGTTTATGTCTTCTTTTATTTGCCGGGAGCAATTTATTTCTTGCACTTGTGATAAGTGGTGTCTAGTTTACGATAGTTGTTGCTTATTTGCTTGATGTCTTGGTGCTCTGATGACCATGCAGAATTGGAAGATTTCTTGCTTCAGGGACCAGAGTTTCTCTCCAGATAGTCAACAATTCAAATTCATTGAAAATGCTCTGCCAGAAGAACTTGCCGAGCCCGAATTGAATACTGAAATCGCTGTTCAGAAGGACTGGAAAGCAAAATTTAGAGAGGTTGGTTGTTTCTGCTTTCCTTTCTTCCAATCAAGTCATTCCAATGCATGTGGAGGAGGAGTCTCATTTTGTTTACTGAAAAGAGAATGTGTACGCTTAGGAGTATCAAGTTGACATCTGCTGATTTAGGGAGTTTGAGAGGGCTGACCTTTTTTACACGTAGGAATAAATGTGGGCACAAGGGTTCGGCATGGTGATGGTCTTTTCTTCGGAGGCTTTGGGCTTGAGTTCTGAATCCGTTCTTCCCCATTCGCACATTTTACCTAGCCCAACATACCAAAGCCTGCTTTTCTCTGCCATGAAATTCTATGTATGCTTTTATATGGTTGAGGCTTTGATCAATGTGTTAAAGTTACTGACATTACATCCCTTGTTGGAAAGCTAGTTCTGTCTTATCCTTTCAACTGCGCTGTGAACGTCAGTATACTAGATCACAAATCAATTGAGAGAAGCAAGTCAAATAGTTAGGGAAGAGGATAATGTAATTGCTGATATACAACAGAGCATCTAGAGAGTCTAAGCAGTTGTGGCAGAGACTTCTGCTGAACATGGCCTTAGTTGTTCGGGTCATTACTGGTCACTTTAGCGTGTAAAGTAAGTTGTATGAAAGCTCTGGAACGGGAGCACATTGTTAGGTTGAACCATGAAGATATCCAAGTACTTAACGGGATTGAGCATGGTTTATTGTCTTAACTTGAAAGAATTCTGGGTCGATGTTGAATACTGTTGAAAGTGTCAGTACCCACTGTTTGGCTGCACTTTGTTGAAAAAGTCTTGTTCTGATGTTTGTATATGCTTGCATTGTTGATATGGAGAAGCTAGCCAACCTTTGATTGCTTACTAATGGACGGAAACCACCTAGTGATATAACATATTCATAAGATACTTTCTCTTTGAATGGGATGAAGTTCATAAATTATAACCACTTGTCAGTTATTAATTCTCGGATTTCCTATATTTGAGACTTGACCGTCTTGACTGTCTTGACTGTAGACTGTAGCAATAGTTTAGACGGAATCAAGGTCATACTGAAGTAACTAGGAGTATGAATGTGAGAGTAGATACAAACAAATGCATTCATGATATAGAAATTCAATCCAGCTGCATTTGGAATTGCATTGGTGAGGGTGAGAAAGGAGCTTTCCATTTTGTTCATGTTTTTACCGGCATCAGGAAGCCCATCCTTGGTCTTGGGTGTAGTTATATTTCCTTAGTTTAAATTCTAAAGTCCGGGGAGGAAGAGGGTAAAAGAGGAGGAGACCATTGGCTGAAGATTTATGTGATCATTCCCGGAATGAAGATTTTTAGGATTTGTTCTCCTGTTACTTAACTAAGGGATGCTTAGCTGTATGTTAGAGCAATATAATGCAAGAAATGAGAAGTTTTTTGGAATCCTAGTTTTAAGTAATAGTTTCATGCCTGACACATCACATTTGAAATCCCTCAGGTTTCTAAGAAATGTTTTGTTTATAATGTAGGCAGTAAATGCATTATTCAGAGCAATTGGAAGGCCTTGGACTGTTCCCTGGACAGCAGAGACAGTGTTAAAGGTATTTCCTTTTAGTTGCTATAAATCTCCATGTGCATGAGTTCTTGGTCAGAACTTTGAAGTAATCGTAATTTCTTGTTAATTGAAGGTCTGAAGAATTCTCCAATTGTGATGCAGGTTATGGTTCTATGGGTTACCTCATTCTGGTTTATAGGGACATGGTTGGTTCCTTTTGCGGTGCATATAGCAGGTTTCAGCAAGGAATCTTTGACTTTCAGAGGGCAGGCACTTTATAGCCTTTTGACCGATGTGACTGAAGGCATTGCCGGAATTTTGATCCTACACCGCTGCCTCTCACGGTTTTATCCCCTTCCGTCTGATTGGTTTAGTTTCAGTCTAAAAGGTAAGTGGCAGTTTGACGTTGCGCTTGGGTGCCTCTTGTTTCCTCTGGTCAATCGCCTATCGCAAATCAACCTTGATCTATTACCGATTCTCCCCTCTACGCCCGTAACACTATCAAGTGTTGAACAGTCAATTTTGGCACGGGATCCCATCGCAATGGCACTTTACGCACTTGTAGTAACAGTTTGTGCTCCTGTATGGGAAGAAATAGTGTTCCGGGGTTTCCTTCTTCCTTCGCTTACAAAATACATGCCTGTGTGGTGTGCGATACTGGTGAGCTCAGTCGCCTTTGCTTTAGCGCATTTTAATGGACAGAGGATGCTTCCGCTCATCTTTCTCGGGGTGGTGATGGGTCTTCTCTTTACACGGTCAAGGAACTTATTACCGTCCATGCTATTGCATAGCCTTTGGAATGCTTTTGTTTTCTTAAGTTTAATGAGATAGCCTGTAGCTTTGCATGTAAATTAGTGATCAATCAGTAAAATTTTTATCCAAACGTTAATTTTGTCCAGGGTTGATGTGCAGTCTCACCTTAGTTTGCAAAATAATAGTAGTGTTTTCCTGAAACCTCATCTTTAGATTAACGGTCCGTTGTTTATTTCACATTTCTTGTGACGGTTGAATTCCCGGTGCTTTTGTCAACGACAAGATCTTAAAGCGAATTCATGATGTCTCAAATCCGAGGGACAGACATTCAACGCAAGTTAAGGTAACGCTGAAGCATGTACAAGGAAGGACGAGAATGAGAGCAACGTATGGAGTTTGTCGGGTTGGCTCGAAGCTCCGCCCATGAGGCATCGGCTAGTGTTTTGTTCTGGTCTGACGTTTGGATCGGACACACGATATGAATTCGGAATAGGGTGCTTTGTTACTTGATCCATCGACACTCACTTTTGGGTCATAAATTTCTTCTGTTTTCTTTGAAGATGGTAACGCTCGACATGCGATAAATTGTTTGGGTAGAAGAAAACCAATGCATTATAACCCCCTTAGGTCAATTATATCCACGTTCCTCTTGTGCGAGTGAAACTCTTGTTTCCTGGATAAAAGACCAATGTGAATCTCGTTCCGAAGTTCGCGATTGTAATCGGGCTATAGATCGATCCCTGCAAGAATTTCTCCACGCTTGCACAGCCGAAGTTCGTGATTGTTATCGGGCTATTGATCAATCCCTGCAAGAATTTCTCCGCACTTGGCTTGACTGACGACGTGACAGGCCGGGAGTTTTGATCCCTTGAACAGCGCAAGGGATCGAATGACTGGTATCGTGGGGTTCTTTCATACTTAAAATCTGGCATCAAATATAGTTCATGAGCGATGCAGAGGGTAAGTGGCGACTGGGTCTGTGGAAGTAGTGTTAGATCAGTTTATATTAGAAATTCTAGAACTAGATAAAAGACATATCTTAGGAGCTTTAAAAGCGGGATTGACCTCTCGTATACAAACTGAGTGGCAACAGCTATTGTTATCTCGATGAGGTCATGGCAGGTCGAAACTAGTCATAATGCCTAATGTAGTTTGTTATCGCTTGATACAAAGGATGCCCAAGTTAAGCTGAGCGTGATATAATTAGTTATGGGAAAGTTACTCACCTGAATGCTCCAGAGGACAACTAAAGAAAAAGGGTTGGCTTGGCTTGAACTACCCGCTAAGGGCGCGCATAAATGTCTTTCTCTTCCACGGCTCTATTTCTGGCAAAAAATAGATTTTTTTCATTTCTATTTCCTACACGAATTTGTCAACCAAAAATCGCGTTTGATAACGATATAATTTTTGTATTTTCGAAACAAAAATTCGTTTGACGATAGTATAAAATTTATCTTCCCTGGCCCTATTTTCGGTAGCGTCGACGACCGGCAGCGGGCTGCGACCGGCAGTGATGAGGGAGGAAGAATGAGCAAATTGTTTCAAGTTTTTATTTCTGAAACAAAAATTAACTTTTTTTAACTTATCATTTATCATCCAAAACTTTTTTTTGAGTTAAAAGTTTGGTACATGAATAGAAAAATTTCATTGCGTTGTCAAACGGATTTCTATTTCAAATCTATTTCCCAGAAAAAAAAAAAACAAGAAAATAGAAAAACTAAATGACATTCATGACATAAGCATCGGATTTTATACTAGTCCATTTTCTTATCCAGAATTCATGCGGTCAAATTGATTGATTGGCCTAGAGAGGAAGATATGCACGTCGAAGATTTTTCGGAATTGACATATTGTAACAAGCACAAATCACATGGTTCGGTCGGGAAGCTCAGCTCAGACTTTCAAGTTTCTCTGTTATGTTTTGCTAGGCAAGTTGTCCCCCCATTAATGAGCTTCTTTAAGCCCTTTCTAACAAAAGGGAAAGGTTTAGGTCACGCATTAGTGTATTTCAGTTTCTCTATTTTTCCGTATTTTTGTTCCAGGAAATAGGTTTGAAACAGAAATCCGTTTGACAACGCAATGAAATTTTTCTATTCCCGGACCAAACTTTTGACTTAGAAATATGTTTTAGATGAGAAATGAGAAGTTAAAAAAAGTTACTTTTTTGTTTCAGAAATCAAAACTTGAAACAATTTACTCATTCTTCCTCCCTCATCACCGGCAGCCAGCTGCCGGCGAAAATAAGATCGAAGAAGATAAATTTTATGCTATTATCAAACGAATTTTTTTTTCAAAAATAAGAAAATTATATCGTTATCAAATGCTATTTTTGATTGAGAAACTCGTTTAGAAAATAGAAATGAAAAAAATCTATTTCTTGCCAGAAATAGAGCCATGGAAGAGAAAGACATTCATGCGCGCTCTTACTGGGGGCAAACACACTGAATTAAGCTGCTTTGTCATATTTGCTGCCTTGAGGCAAAAACTCTAAATCCGCCGTAAACTGTCATGTCTAAGTAGCTTGACCACGGTCTGGTTCATGAACCAGCGGTTCCAATTCATGGGCAAGGCTGAACCGAAACCAGCCCCTTGAATGGCGGTTCCGGTTTCGATTTGGAATCGGCGGTTTAAGAGCCGGTTCCGATTCACAGAGCTGCCAATTTTTATTTTTTTTAAAAAAAAAATAATAAAATTTTAAATTTTAAAAATAATAAATTGTGATTTTAAATTATAAATTATAAATCAAATTGTACATTATAATTAAATTTGGGAAAAAAAGGGGAAGGGGGAAGGGGCTTGAACTTAATGAATTATCATTAAGCGCCTACATATCTTTTTGGGACATAAGAATCAAAACTCACGTAGTTCTTTTACCTTTGTTAACCCCAACTTACCTCATCACAATCGTCACTACCCGTTCCGATACCGGTAGCGGTGGCATCTCTTTCATCATCATTGAAGAATTCGGTTTTAATGTTTCGATTCAGCTCTTGTTGTCGAAATTTAACTTTTGTCCAATTATCGACACAAACTTGAGCCTCCATAGAATCCGAATGTAATCTTGAACGATGTTCGTCCAAAATTAATCCTCCAGCGCTAAATGCTTGCTCAACCACAAATGTTGAAGAAGGGGTTGCTAAAATCTGTCTTACGATGAGAGCGAGAATTGAAAATTGGATTAAATGTTTTTGCCACTCCAAAATTTTAAAAATATCTGTCGTTTTCGGAATCAACAAGCTCAAAAGCAATGGTTAAATAATTTTCTATTTCGCAAATATTACCTATTACTCCCTTATGCCTTTTTTGCCTACTTTTCAATGTATTCAACATTGGGTACCCTATACTAATTCTACTACTCTCACCACCTTGTACGTCACTACGTTGGGAAAATACACCGTCAACTAAATCATATCTACTAAAAAATTCATGTTATAATTCTACTATAATGTCTTTAACCGTTTCTTGTATAGTTATAATATTTTGGGACTCGCTCAATTGTAAATATAGATAATACATATTCATATAATCACCTAAACCTTTCAATTAGGTACGTTGATCGAAAAAAAAATAACCAAATAAATAGGAGGAATTTCGGTATAATAATTCAACCATTTTGCTCGCATTGCTGCAATAGTCGGAGTTAAATTATCATTTTTTTCATATTTTTGAAAAACAACAGCAATATTAACACATTCTATTAAAAATAAATGCGTCGTAGGATAATAAATAGCAAATAAAGTATAAGTTGCATCATTAAAAACTTTTAAAACTTTTTTTTTTTTTTTTGCAAATATCCCACTCTTGCGGCAATAAACTAATTTCGAAAATATTATCTGAAATAAAAGCACATAATAAATCTTTATAAGCGAAAGATTGATTAAGCAACTCATAGGTAGAATTTCAACGAGTCGGAACCTTTTTTGAAAATCTCTTTGGTATTCTTCCATGTTATTTACAAAAATTTCTCCATTCTTTCATAAATCGGGGATGACTACATAAAAAACAAATTGCTCTTTTTATTGGGGCGACAAAAGCATCAAGAGCTTGTAGTCCATCTTATACACATAAATTTAAAATATAGCAAACACATCTACTGTGAAAAAATTGCCCACCAAAAGAGGGTTTATAAACTTTTTCTAATTCAGGAATAGAAGCAGTATTCGTCGTGGCATTATCAAAACCAACCGAAAATTTTTTTAATCGAATTATATTCTTCTAAAACTTGTCGAATTACTCTATGAATATTATTGGACATGTGCCTCTCATTAAACGCTCGAAATGCAATAATTCTTTTTTGAATGCTCCAATTGTCAGCTCATTAAACGCTCGAAATGCAATAATTCTTTTTTGAATGCTCCAATTGTCATCTATCCAATGACACATGATATTCATATAAGAATGAGTTTGCCAAGGTTCACTCCAAATGTCGCTGTCTATATATCATTGAATTCTGTAAAAAAGTTCTCAAAGCCTTTTTTCCTTTTTTTTTAAAGTCTAAAAGGTTCACGTTTAAGAGTATTTTTCGGAATATGTTTTGTTTATGGAGTACATGCAGTGTTTATAAAAAAAAAATTAAAACCAAATCTTTCACCAATATTAAAAGGTAAATGGTCAATGGCAGCATATTAGGCTACTGTTTCTTTATAAACTTGACCATTATAACGAAATAAAGGAGAAGTGTTAGAATTAGCGTACCCGAAAATTCATTGTTGCTTGGTGTCGATCCCCGCTTATGTTGGATGTTTATTTCTCAAATGTCGAGCATATGTTTCATAGCCGCCCCGGGTTGCAAAAGTGTATGTAGTCGTGTAATATTTACATTTTACCTTAAATTTATCTCCGCCTAAATGTTCCTTCTCGAAATGTCGTCATATGTTGGATGTACCCTCCCGTGTCGGCTTATTTGCTATTGACATCTCTTCGACACTGGTAGGAGGATAAAGGCTTTATCGCGTTAGGGTTTGCTCGATGTTGCGAATAGCATTGACGTTATCATCTTCATCTACCCAGCATGTATACCCACGATGATCATATCCATAAGGATAATCAGATTCCCCCATCGCCATCAGGCTCTTTCCGATATTTTTGCTTCCACTTGCCAGTTTTTAAGAGAATTGAGCAGAAACCCGATTGAGAGAATTGAGAAAATTGAGACAATTGAACGAATTGAGAGAATTTGATATAATTTTTGAGAATTTGTGAGAAAAATGAAAGGGCGTGAGGGGTATTTATAGATGGGAGATTATAAATTTATAATGATTTTAAAAAAAAAAAATAGGGGGAGGGAGGGGGTTTACCATTTCGTCATTGCAATTGCAACGACATTCAGGTTGGCGGGCCCTAAGGAAAAAAGCTTCTCGTTGGGCTCTTTCCCTCTTTTTTTTAAGTCTAAGCCCAATGACTATTAGGCGGTTCGAAACTGGTCAAGAACCACCAGTTTCGAATGTTTATGGAACCGTAACCGGCCTGTAAGGGTCGGGCAGGTTCCGATTCAGAACCGACGGGCCCAATCAATGGGCCGGTTCCAATTATTCCATAGGCCGGTTCCAACCCAAACCGACCCGTGGCCATGTCTCTGTCTAAGTATATTCGACGGCCTTGCTAGCAAATGATTGAAAGGTGGTGATGCTAATATCGTAGGTGTGAAATTGACTCCTGCGCTCGGCAAAGAGACAAAGCAAAAATAAGATGAGAGAATTATATATATAGGATAGACAATTTAAAAAAAAAAAAGCATATTTGATGAAGCCTCATTCAAAGACTAATATCGTGGCCCAATAATTTGTTCAATCAAGATGGACCGCAATATGATGCACGAGCTGATCCACAAGCTAAACAGAATGATGTTGGGTGGCCCAAGCTACCATAACGGCCCAATCCGACCTGATCCAAGTGAGCTAGGCAGACAAACGGATGCGGCCCTTGAGCTATGATGTCCAGATTCATCCATGGGACAAGCGTACACGAGTCGCGTGTCGTGCGCTTGATGCATGGATTGTGCAGCGTGAGTTAGACAGATAGAACAAGACAAACTCGAACAGACTAAGAGTCACCCACGAGCTGTGCCTTTGTGTGTATAAATAGGCGCGCGCCCCTCGCTTGTAAATCAGTTGAGCATTAATACAAACTCAGTATTCTCTTCATTCTCTCTCGGTCGTGTGATCCTTGTGCGAGCGTGTTCTTATATCTTTCGGTTCGGTTCGAATTACCTGACCCTCGAGCAAGTGTAAGTGTATGTGTTGGTTGAATTGGGAATCGCTTCCTAAGGTCGCACGGATTGTGGGAACGCCAAATAAACTCTCCGTTCCTGACAAGTGGTACCAGAGCGAGTTTGACCCCTATTCGGATTCAATCGTGTTGTGACGCAATGGAAAATGGTGCTGAGAAGGTGGTTGTTGTGACTGACTACGAAGGCCAGACTGATGATGAGTGGGCTAGAAGGATCAGCGATCGACCCACGGAGCAGCAGGCCGCTGTTAAGATCAGGAAGGACCGTGGGAATTAACAAGATTTGTTACACGACATTGAGATCCGAGTAAGCAAGACGGAGTTGTCCACTGCAGAGTCTTAAGACACGGTTGTAGAGTTGACCAACGACTTGAAACAACTCGTGGCCGAGAAAGAGTAGCTATCGTCATGGTGGGAGAGTTTCGGGACAGCATAATGCCCTCCAAAGGCAAGTTAGGACTGCTCTCAACAACTCGAAAGATCTCCAAAAGAAGAACAAGTCCTTAGAGGCTTTAGTAGCTGCTTTTCATGTAGAGCTCAATGAGCTACGAGCTGAGTCGGCCGAGCGGCATGCTGAGTCAATCAAGTTGAGAGCCAAAGTGGTTGCGCTCGAGATAGGGCATGTGGTCGGGGTGATCATCGCACCGCAAGGGTAAACATCCCTTGGCCTAAAGAGTTCGAAGGCTCGAAGACAACTAAAGATGTGGATAATTTCCCCTGGTACGTGAATCAATACTTCGTGGCCAGCAGGATTCAGGTTAATGCTACGCGGGTGAATACTGCGGCAATGTACCTGGGCAAGAATAGATTGTTGTGGTGGCATACCAGGATCAACGATAGGGCTGATGGGCCTATCGATGCATGGGAAATATTCTGTGAGTTTAGGAAGCAATTCTTTCCCGCCTATGCGAAGGAAGAAGCTCGAGACGAGCTGCGATGTTTGGAGCAGAAGGGCACTATTCGTGAGTACGTGAGGAAGTTTTCGGAGCAGAAACTTCAAATTCCCTCGATGAATGATATGGAGGCCTACTACCATTTCGCTAATGATCTCAAGCTGTGGGCGAAAAACAAGTTGAAACGGCAGAACGTGAGGGATCTCGACATTATCGATGGCTGACTCCCTAGAAGAGTTCAAAGCCTTGAAGAAGAAGATGCTCGGCCTAAAGTGGGCAAGGCTGCTAGTGGGGGAGATCGAAACGAACGTCACCGCCATAACGGCGCAAAACACCCAGCAACCTACAACCACAAAGATGAGGTGGGATCCAGCCATGGTGGACAAAAAAAGTAACGGACCCTATATCTTACAAGTGCTATTTAACTAGGGTCCACACAAGTTTCGGGATTGTACCGAAGCCCATAAAATCTCAGTTGCTATCAAGACCGAAGAAGAAGAGAAGGAGAAGGCAAAGGTGGGATCATTGAGGATCCTCAATGCCATTTACCCCAACAAGGCGAACAAGCCCAAATGGATGATGTTCGCGGATGTGACAATCGCAAGTACGACGATGAGCGCTCTTGTCGATGTCGATGCTTCTAATCTGTTCATTTTGGAGAATGGCATAAAGAAACTCAGCTTGTGAGTCAAAAGACGAGATGGGTGGCTAAAGACAATGAACTCAAAGAAGGTCCCTACCATTGGCTTAGCTTGTGATGTGGAGATCATTGTAGGACCTTGGAAGCCAAACAGAATATCGATGTAATCCCTCTTGATGACTCTGACTTTATCATTGGGTTGGGTTTTATGGAGTGAGTGAATGGGATGGTGGTGCCTTTCATGGACTATTTATATATCTTGGATGCCGGAGCATAGTGCGTGGTCCTGTTAGATTGCAAACCAAGGGTTAATCGGAAGATGATTTTGGCCATACAACTCTCCCGAGGAACTCAGAAATAGGAGGACACGTACATGGCCATCGTAAAGGCCGACGATTTAGAAATTACGGGGGCCGAGACCCCAATGAAGGTGATGCAAGTCCTCGATGCGTTCAAGGACATCATACCTCCCGAGTTGCCGAAGAAGTTAACATGGAAGAAATAGGTGGGCCATCGGATCGAGTTAGTCCCTGATGCTCAACCACCCGTCATGGCGTTACCGCATGGCACCCCTGGAGTTGGAGGAAATGAGAAAGCAGCTCAAGGAACTTCTTGACGCTGGCTATCTACGACCTTTGAATGCCCCTTTCGGCGCACTGGTGTTGTTCCAAAAGAAGCATGACGGATCCTTTCGAATGTGTATCGGCTATCGAACGTTAAACAAGCTTACGATCAAGAACATACCCCATACCGCTCATTGCACATTTGTTTGATCAGCTCAGGAGTGCACGGTAGTTCACGAAGCTTGATCTACAATCAAGGCATTACTAGGTTCGGATCGCGGAAGGTGACGAACCAAAAATGGCCTGTGTAACTCGATATGGCTCATACAACTTTCTTGTAATGCCTTTTAGGCTAACCAACGCACCAGCGACGTTTTGTACACTCATGAAAAAGGTACTACAACTGTTCCTTGATCGATTTATTATCGCATATTTGGATGACATTGTTATATATAGTCGAACGCTCGAGAAGCATATCGAGCACCTTAAGCGGGTGTTCCAAGTCCTGATGGACAACAAGGTGTACGTGAAGTGTTGGAAAATATGAAATATTTTGATAGGTGAGTGAATGAGAAATTATTTCTCAAATACCACCCTTGAGTTGGAAGTAGGAATTGACAGTATACTAGTCCCACATTGAAAAGAAAGAAGGCTTGCGAGTGCTTTATATAGAGTTACATTTCTTAACTTTCATAATACATACTATGCCTCGCGCGCACATCCAGAGGGGTGCAAATCTTAGACCCCAACTAAGGCTCAATAAGTTGAAACTTGGGCGCGAGTACAAGACCTGCGTATGCGAATGTAGGATCGGAAAGTGGGCTCCGAACAAGCCTAATTTTGCCTTCTATTTTAATTTTTTCCAACTCAAACAGTTACAAATTTTATGTAACAGCTGTTGGGATCGAAAAGTGGGCTCCGAACAAGCCTAATTTTGCCTTCTATTTTAATTTTTTCCAACTCAAACCGTTACAAATTTTATGTAACAGCTGTTGAGTTAATTAACAGCGTGTAAATGGCATTAACTAAGTAACATATGTTATGATTCTGTGGTTACATAATTAAATGCATAACAACTCCACTGCCGTTACAAAGCGTAATGGTTCTGCCGTTATGGCTCTACTGCCATTACAGAAGCATAACAGTTCTGTTGTTATGATTCTACCGTTATGGTTTTGTTGTTACATAATTAAAGTTATAACGACATATTTATTCAACCGTTATTCACTATTTTCGAAATGCCCCTACTTACCCTATAAATATGTGACTTCTCATTCTGTTTAAAAAGAGAGAAAAAAAACACTAGAACAAAAAAAAATACCTCTTCTCCCTTTTCTTTCAATTCTCTGTATTTGCATTGTTTTCAATATTGTTCACATTTTGTTTAAGTTCACCGAAAGCTTTGGAGTGTTGGGCTTGCCTCTATCGCTGCCAACCGTTGTATCTTGGGAGACAGACGTTCACGAAACCTTAAAGCACGTACAAGAGAGGACGAATCTATTTTAAGAAAACTGTGTCGAACACAAGCCTCGGTATTTGTATCAATTTCATTTCTTTCAATATTGTTGTGGTTCTATTCAACGTTTGTGCTTCTACCGATTCAGTGTAGTGCTTCTACCGACTCAGTGTTTGTACTTCTACCGACTCAGTGTTTGTGCTTCTACCGACTCAGTGTTTTGACTCTGCTAATTTAGTGTTTGTGCCTCTACTAATTTAGCATTTGTCCCTCTGCCAATTGAATATATTTTCGATCCAACAATCTTAAACAAAGAGAATTCCGAAGCCAAAGTTGCGACCAAAAGGAGGAGTATCCAATAACAAGTTTTAAGAAAAATGCTTCAATTGTGTCAAGACAGGTCATACATTTGTGGATTGCAGGTTTTCAAAGAAGAAGAAGAAGATTATAAGCCATATATGGTGAATGACATAGTCTAAGACGTATCAGATATAAACCTATCTATCATTTCAATGTTTATACCTATGATATTTTAGATCTGTCGTTGTATGTGTTATATTTTGCTAACATGAAGAAGGAAAAGTGCGCCTTTGCACAGCCTGAGGTGCCATTCTTCGACCACATCACTAGGAGTGGAAAAAATGCGTAAGGACCCGACAAAGATTCAAGCTATCGTGGAGTGGGAGACATCGACGAAACTGACGGAGCTGAGATCGTTTCTCGAATTGGAAAACTCCTATCGTCGACTCATTCAGGATTACTCAGATATTACAACCCCTCTCATGGACATGCTCAAGAAGGGGAGTACGTGGAAGTGGTCGAGTCATAGCCAAAAGGCATTTGATCGCTTGAAGCGGCTGATGACTGAGGAGCCGGTGCTGGTGCTGCTTTTCTTCGCCATACCCTATGAGGTGGAGATCGACGTCTCGGATTTTGCCATAGGGGCATGCTAATGCAAGAGGGACATTTGGCGACTTTCAAGTCACGGACTATGTTACACGATATGCCCTCCGGGGAGATTTTTGTGTGTTGGACACTAATATGTGTCCAAGATTGCGACACGCGGTCAATGAAAGGGATAGAATGGAACTCGCATGTCTGATAATTTGGGAAAGTTTCGATCTTTTAGGGTCAAAAAATTACCTGTCGCAGAGCTTCTTGGTGATCGTTTTGGCTTCCTAACGCTGAACCGGGACGAGAAACACCCACTTGAAGGAGTACCGGTCTACGGGGTGAGGCAGGGGTAAATGTAGGAGTTGTCGCGAGTGAGGAGATTGTAGAGGAGGATAGCGGACATGGCGCGGAGCTCGAGTCTCAAGGTAGGGGTGATTGTGCAGCATGTAGGCAACCTTGAGAACAGGGAGTTGTGATCGGTCTGCTTGTTGACGAGGGACTCGACCGGAATCAAAAGGAAAGTAGGCATGTGGGGGGCAGAAAAGAAAAGCAGGGGTGATTAGGGTTTCTGTAGATTTTTTTATTTTTATTTTATTCTTTTCATAGAAAATTAAAAAAGGATAAGTAGGGGTGGCTGAGGACATCATGTTGCGCCTGGGAACTGAGTAGTGTCTTTGGCTTCTTTTAAGAAAAAATAAAAAGTTCGATCTATGTTAATAATTTTTCCTTTTATATTTTGAAGGGAAACTAAAAAAAAAAAGTTGATCTGGTTAGGGAAATTTTTGGTTTATTTTATTCTTTTCTATGAAATTATAAAAGGAAAAATTGGATATGTGTTAATAATTTTTTCTCATTTCTATTCTATTCTTTTAGGGAAAAAGAAAAGAAAATAAAAGTACGGATAGTGTCTTTGGCTACTTTTAGTGTATTTATTATTTTTATTAATTTCTATTTTGAATGGAAATGAAATTTTTCACCGTGATATAAACGATGGATCATTATTTTTAGTGTAAATTCATTTTAGGTCCTTTCTTTTATCATTTATATAATTGTGAAATCATAATATATATATTTATATTATACAACATGTCCCCTCTAATTTTTTTAGAAATTACGTGTGTGCGTGACATGCCTATCGTGTCCCGCGTGCAACATAGGTCACGGAAGTTGAATGAGACAGAGCGGCAGTACGCCATCCAAGAAAAAGGAGATGACTGTTGTTGTGCATTGTCTTCGTACGCGCAGACACTATCCCTTGAGTCCTCGGTTTGTCAGGATGGACAGTATTGTCACGAGCCATTTTCAAATCCAGAAAAAGCTGAGTCCGAAGCAACCTCGTTGACAAGATTTTCTGGCTGAGTTTGACTTCACGTTTCAGGATAAACCAGGAAAGAAGAATTCGGTGGCCGATGCCTTGTCGAAAGAGTGAGCTGGCCTCGATGAGTCAGACCAAAATGTGCCTTGATCGAAAGAATTAAGGAAGGGCTACAACACGATCCCTCCGCAAAGATGTTGCTTGAGTATGTACGAGAAGGTAAAACCTGGACGTTCTAGTGTAAGGAGAGTCTCCTCTACACGAAGGGAAGGAGACTCTATGTTCCATCCTTCGGGAAGATACGGAGGGTGATCCTACAAGAATGTCACGATTCGAAGTGGCGGGCCATCCTGGAATCCATCGCACTATGGCGCTCGTGGAGGATCAATATTTTTGGCCTCATTTACGTGACAAATGTGAAAGCCTGTGTCAATGCTTGCCTTATGTGCCAACAAGACAAGCGGGAGCAAAAGTCTCCCGCGGGGCTCCTCGAACCATTGCAGATCCCAGAAAGGCCATGAGAGAGTGTCTCGATGGATTTCATTGTGGGATTGCCTAAGTTTGAAGGGCGTTGGACCTCGATGGTGGTTGTTGATCGATTCTCAAAATATGCAACTTTCATCCCGATCTCGGACAATTGCCTGGCTAAGGAGGCTGTTAGGTTGTTCCTAAAGCACATCGTCAAGCTGTGAGGCGTGCCATCGACGTTCATAAGTGATCAAAAACCTCAGTTTACAGGTAGATTATGGAGTGAGCTCTTCAATTTGTTCGACTCCGAGCTGTATTTTTCCACCAGTCTCCATCCACAAAATTGACGGCAAGACCTAGAAGTTGAATGCACTCTTGGAGGTATATTTACGACACTATGTGAGTGCAATTCAATGAGATTGGGTCAAGATGATCGATGTGGCGCACTTTTCGTACAATTTGTAGCGAAGCGAGTCGACGGGGAAAAGTCCCTTCGAGATTGTGACGGGACAGCAGCCCATTACTCTAAATGCTATTGCAACAGGCTATCGGGTGAGTAGCACAAAGGCACTTCAAAGTCAAGTGGAATGGCAAGAAGAGGCCAATTTGGCTCGTACTTGTTTTCACAAAGCCTCGAAGAGAATGAAGAAGTGGGCTGACAAGAAGCGTTGGCATGTAGAATTTCAGATTGGGGACCAAGTCCTTTACAAGTTGCCCCTACGATACAGAGGGGTACACAAAGCGCTATTATGTCGATACGAATGATTGTTCTGTGTGGTGCGACGGATTGGAAAGGGGACGTATAAGTTGGAACTCCCATGGAAGTTGAAGATTCATCTGGTGTTCCATATGAGCATGATTAAGCCATTTGACTTGGACGAGAAGGAGTCGCAACGGGGGGAATCACAGCGGGCGCCCTCTGGGGGCAAAAATAGCTTATGATCGGGATGCCGAGTGCATTCTGGCCGTTGAGTCATAAGTAAACGTTATCGAGCGCCCAAACGTGAATATCTGATCCGATGGAGAGGTCTACCAGAATGCAAGGATAGTTGGGAACCGGAGTAAGCATTGTGGCAATTCCAAGAACTCGAGGCCTTCCATATGGAGAAAGGCGACAACGGCGTCGCCCATTTCAGTGGTGAATAATATCACGGCTCAAGAGTTTGTTCAACCAAGATGGGCCACGATATGATACACGAGCTAAATAGAATGATGTTAGGCGGCCCAAACCGACCCAACAGCCCAAATCGACCCAACCCACTCGAGCATTATCCAAGCAAACTGGGTAGACGAAAGGACGCAACCCTTGAGTTGGAGTGTCCAGATTCATCTGTGGGCCAAGAGGGCACGAGTTGTGAGTCGTGCAGCATGAGTCAAACAAAGAGAACATGACAAACTCGGGCAAATCAAAAGTCACCCACGAGTTGCGCCTTTGTGTATATAAATAAGGCTCGCCCCTCGCTTGTAAACCATCTGAGCATTAATACAAACTCAGTGTTCCCTATATTCTCTCTTGGTCATGTGATCCTTGGGCGAGTGTGTTCTTGTGTCTTTCGGTTCCATTCGGATTAACTCTACCCTCGAGCTAGTGTGAATGTGTGTTGGCTGACTAAGGAATCAATTCCTAAGGCCGCACGGATCATGGTAACGTTAGATAAACTCTCGGTTCATGACACTAACGTGTGTGATTGTCAAAATTCACGTGAATGAATGACATTATGAATTTTTAACACAAGAATTGTCGAATTTAAAATCGTGCGTTTAACCACTCGGTCAACCTTTAAAATAAATTTTAGAGTCTTGACATGTTAAAGATAAATCATGATAAGACCTTACACGGAAAAAGTACAAAAAAAAATTCATGAATCTATTACATTGATACAATTTTAATTTGAAACGGATTTATTGTACCAATTAAAACCTAAATCTTTCTTTCGCATTAGTACCAATTCGGTTCAATCGGTCAATTTTGGCCATAAATCGTAACTTGGACGTCAACCATCCTACGTAATGTGATTGGCACTAATATAAATATTTTTTTTAATTCTTTTTAAAAAAAATGATTCCCATTTTTTTTATGAAGATGTTTTTTAATTTTTTTTTTGTTTTCTTTTTTTCATACTTTTTGTTCTTTCACTTTTGGCTGGTCACTATGCCAAGGCTGGTTAGCCCTTAATGCCTGCTTACGAGGGATGGTTGGCCCTCGCCAAATCTGGGTGGGGGCGCCTTACCCGCGACCGCAAAGACCTTAGGCAAGGGCTAAGACCATCGAGGCCTCGTGAGTCCTGCTGATTGCAGGCGAAAATCTAGCAAGGGCTGGTTGGCCGTAGCCGGCCAAAGTGATAGAAAAGAAAGATAAAAATTCAAAAATTATGTATGTTAGTTAGTCGCGCCATGTAGAATGAATGATTGGACTAAATTGTGTACTAATACAATAGATTTACGATTTATTTTTATACTTTTCTAAACTCACACGAGTATGATCAACATAAGCTGAAAAATTGTGCTCTCCGGCGATCTAATGGTCTTCGGACAGAACCCACAGTTCGGGCAACGATCCCCCGATCGTGCCGACTGCCAAGACAAAATGTACGTGGACGCCTCATCAGTGTCACTACCTCTGTTGGGAAATGGGAGAACTGAACTTGTCGTTACCGAATGATAAACCTTCAAGAAACCGACACGTTGGCTAATTTGTAAGGACACGCTGTCTCTTACTCACTCTCCTCGCTCTCTCTCTCTCTCTCTCTATCTTAGGAAAACCGAGGTGAGAGAAACTACCTTGTAGGGTCCCTCTGTCAGATAGCGGGAAGGAGCCGACTCATCATCATCAACCCATCTCCTCTCCCTCTCTCTCTCAGTCAAAAACTGTCTCCTCTCTGCCACCTGCAGCGTATTTCGCATCGAACGGTGCGTTTCTGGGGGTGCTCGCGGTGTGTAGCACCCACTCATCAGTCGTCACCCTGCCTTCTTGGTTTCTTTTGTGTGAAACGGTTTACATGTCTTCCCCGTCCGTGTGCAGAGACGCGATGATGTCATTTCTTATGTTTCTTCTCTCTCTCTCTCTCTCTCTCTCTCTCTCCAAAGTTGCAACTTTATGGGTTTCCAGGATGTTCTGAGTTCTCCCAAAGGCGTTAAGTCGTCCTTTCCCGTTAGGTGTCGAGTCTCTGTTTTATGTTTGGATAAAATCTGCTACTGGAGGCTTTTCTCCTGAGTTTCATTTGCCCCGCTAGCGTAATTTCCGTGGCTGATCGACCTTCTCTCATCTTTCAACGTCTTCTGCGAGCAAAAACTCCATGCCTTTCGCTTTACCTTGTTTATTAAGTTATAATTATGGAAATAAGGAGAACAGGGGATTTTATGGGGTGCTCTTTTCCTGAACCCATTTGTCTGATCTTTAATAGGCCCACGCCCTGTTTGCTTATTTGTTTGTGTGTACTGAAAAAAGATGATCCTTTGGCAGGGTTTTGAGTGTTGAGAAAGAAAGAACAAGCAATGGAACAGAAACACATATTGCTGTCGGCAATAGGTGTCGAGTAGGAGTTGGGGTGAGGCTTGGAATAGCATCAGGACAAACAGTGAACAAATGGGCTGGTAACGTTTCTTCCTCGGACCCGATTACTGCTGAGAGAGTGGAGAAGGAGATGCTGAGGCTGGTGGTTGACGGCAGAGAGAGCAAAGTTACTTTCGACCAGTTCCCTTACTATCTCAGGTCACATTGACATTCTCTTGCTTCCATCTCTGGTTAGAAAGATGTTTTCCCCCCCTTCTTGGAGAAAAGTGAATTCAACCCAATTCCAATAGTGTTAAAACAAACAAATTGATTATTATTTTGAAGACGGAACAAACACTGATGCAAGAATCGTCTGGGCCTCATTTTTGCTGTGTTTTCATTTTTCCCTTTCGTAATGATACTTGTGTGCTCATGTGCACCTGTCCCACTTGATTGGACAGGGGTTCATTCTTGCACCTTGACCTAATGAGGCCTTGCCAAATGATTTGGGTCAAAATCTAATGGTTTTTGGTCTTACAGGCTAAGACCAACATATATAATCATGTTCAGATGAGGAACGACACTGTTTTTCTGGATTCTCTAGTGGAGCTTTATCGCTACGATAGGTCTTGGAATTATGTAGACATGGTGAATGAGCAGAATACAGATATTTTCTTTTGGAAAAAAAGAGGAATCCTCGAATAAAGCGAGTTTATTTTCAGTGAAGCTCTGGCCAGTTTCTTCGTTATCTTGGTTTTATTTTCTTTTGAAATGCACTATATTAGTGGGAAGTAGTTACACTTACACCGTAAGATATGGAAATTGTTAAGATTAAGCTTAGTCTGATCTTTTCCCTAGTACTAGGCGTGTACATATTCATTGGGAAGTCAAATAGTGGCCGGAAAGATTTGAACTCAAGACTTTTTTTGATTCCATAAAAGATTTAATGGGATCAATTGCTAACTACTCTAAAACCTTAAGCTTTTAGAAGAAGCTGTGGTTTAATATTTATATATTTCAACGCTGGCAAATTCAAACTGATTCTGGCCTGCTCTTCACGTGTTTTTGTTTTGTCCTATAAACTGCTGCTCTCGGTTTTGTTGCCTTTTATCCTTAAGGAATATAACATTCTTATCCAGATTTGTTGGCATCTGTGGTTTTATTTTGTTATTTTTTATAATTTTCAATTGCTTAGGTGAATTGTTGCTGTTTGTGGATTTCCTTTCTGGAGGAATTATTATTGAAAAATCAATTTTGCTAGGTAAGCAGTGTGTGTATGTATAACATCACCTTTATCCCAAACTAGTTGGAGTTGGCGGATCGATGAACCCAAAAATAAATGAAACAAGAGCAAGATCAATCGAAGGAAAAGAAATAAGTATATAAAAATAAATTATAAAATAAAAATATATATAAATAAATATAGGAAAAGATGACTAAAAAGGACATATATGTATGTGTATATACATATGTGTGTGTGTAACATCACCTTTATCCCAAACTAGTTGGGGTTGGCGGATCTGTGAACCCAAAAATAAATGAAACAAGAGCAAGATTGATTGAAGGAAAAGGAATAATTATATAAAAATAAATTATAAAATAAATATATATAAATAAATATAGGGAAAAATGACTAAAAAGAACATAAATGTATATACTATACTTGTTTTTTAATCATTCTTTTTAATCTATACAAGACATTAACACGAATCTGGGAAAATTTATCATTGCTCAAAATAGTAAAACTGTCTTCGTGGATATTCTTGCCTCGTCATTCATAAATAACTGCACTTGACCCAAAAAAAAACATCATAAATAACTGCACACCAGGCAACCTTGAAGATGAGACATGGAATAGATTTTCCTTTCCAAGTAGTACGTGTCCATTGCAACTCGGAGTCAGAATCCCGATTAAGCAAGCCTCAAATTTGTCCCGCATTTTGTCATATCTTCTCCTACAGATTTCCTCAGCTCTTATGTACACTCCATAGTTAAGTGATTCCTCGATTCAACATCAGTTCCACAAAGCACAGTCATCATCGATAGCAAAATTGTTTATCCTATTCTTAGTGGAGAGCTTATGCAAAATAGCAAGCCGACAAAAAAGCTATGTTTAGAAATATATGGGTAAAGCGAATTAATTTATGCCAATCACCTTGCTTGCTCTAGCTGTGGCACCACTCCATGCACTGTTATCTGGGAGTTGCTTTGAAGGAGTTGCCTTCCATATTGCCATTTCTGCTTGCCTTTTTTTTTTTTTTTTTGGAGAAAGAACTAACTGAATCAATAGCATATCATCTAATCTAGCAGCTGACCAATTCCACCTTCCATCTTCAATAACTCCTGCTACTGTAGATTGCAGATAGAAGCTGAAGAAAGGGTAACTCTTATCAGAGAATCGATCAACTATTATCAGTATTATTATTGTTATTATTATTATTTCAGGGTTAAGGTTCATGTTGAAAGCTTTGGGTATTATTTCGAACTATTTCTGAATTTCTCGTGCCAATGCTTTGATGTGCTATTAGTCTATATGAGAGATTGAGAGGGTAAAAAAAATAAATAGGAAAGATTACATCAATGATGCTTTATAAGACTTTATAAATGAAAGTGTATGGAATCAAGAATGAACAGTTCGAGATCAGTATGAGTGTTCTATGGTTTGTTTCGTGTATTGTAGCTTAGCAAAATTCTTGAACATCTAAAATAAACCTAACAATGTCCATGTTATACTTTGTGAAAAGCTAATATTGGTCAAGGGTCTACGGGAACCAATGTGTTTTCTCATTTGAATTTTTGATTGAAAGCTCAGTTATCAGTTTGTACTTGAATTTTTCGTGGAGATGCTACAACTCTTGTGTAATAGTGTAAGCGTTTGAAGTGTATATCAAAACTTCTAGAGAGTGGGAGGTTTCTGGTGAGGTTCTCTGTCTTCGATGAGTATTCATGATTATTTGTTTCGTGGGACTTTTAAGGGCTTCCCTTGACTTCTGCTATTGAGGTTTTTTCTTTTTCCACTTGTTGCTTCATAGCTACTTACTTTTTCCTCCTATTCCAACTGCAACAACAGTGAGCAGACACGAGTTTTGCTGAATAGTGCTGCAGTGCTGCATATGTTCATTTGAAACATGCTGAAGTTTCTAAGTACACGAGAAATTTTTCACCTGCTAGTCAAGCCTTTTTGCTCTCTGGACCTGCAGGTTGGTTGTGAATGTATCATGTATCAATATGTTGATTTGAGCATTGTCATTGGAGACTCTAAAAAATAATTCTTCTCTCTTTTGTAATGACTTGAAGAACTTTACCAACAAATGCTTGCCAAGGCTCTTGCCCATTACTTCGAAGCCAAGTTGCTGCTGCTAGATGTGACGGATTTTTCTCTAAAGGTAGGTATTTAGAGTAAATGTATACATGTTGGTTTTGGATTTGTTTTCATTCCAAGATTGATGATGTTCCTTGCAGATCCAGAGTAAATATGGAACCGGGAACAAAGAATATGTATGTCCATCTGTTTTCTTATCTCGACTTGATCAATTTTGTTGTCTTGTATACTTGTGCTTGTTTTACTTGATCCAACACATATGCACTGGACAATGGACATTGCTTTCCTATTGACGAAGTGTTTACTGATTGGTCAATGCACCGTGATTTGATATGCCTTAGTATACTAGATAAACTTTGGTTTCCAGATTAATTTCTGTTATTGTGTTTTATCGCTATCTGGTCTTTCAAAAGATCCCGATCAGAGTCCACACTGGAGCGGTGGTCTGGCTTACTTGGATCGTTTTCAATCCTTCCGCAAAAGGAGGAAGCAAAAGGTATGCCAAGGTGGTGGCTTTGCTTCTGCTTGGTTTATGTTATGCTTTAGAGGTGGCTCTTTTTTGTTGTACACGCATATCACATGTGAGGCAGTGCTTTAGCAAAAAGAATATGATATTCTTCCATGAGCAGTGTTGAGCTGTCCTGAGAGAGAAGCAATTCTAGGATCCATGCTTTCTTGGACTCTAATCTGTCTTTTTTGGTAAAGATTGGTGAAGCACCAAAGGCATCAATGTTTTGTGAGAAACATGGATCTAAAGTTTGGTAAAAAAAATTCTGATGATAGACATCTTGAATCAGAGGTTTTATCTGGTCCACCGGGTTATTTAGTATAGGAGCAGTTGCTGCTTTGTTTTTCCTTACCTTTGGCCTTCATCAAATCTTGGTGAGGGGTAGTTGGACCTTTCTGGTTGTTTACTCTTCTTGTTTCACCATTTGGATGAATCGTTCATCAGCACATTTGTTTTCTTCTTAAAGGATACTGACAAAAAGGATATACTAGAACTCATGTAGAGGTCACAAGCTTTGTCTGGATAAGTAGTTGGAGCATTCTTCTGACGATGCTGAAATTGACTTTCATTTGCTTACTTGGTCTGCTAGTTGTTCTTAGCTACGATAATATTCTCGTACAGGGAACTTAAGGAGGCGAAGCAGTGGTGTGGACATTGGGTTAAGGTAATCTTAAGCAGTAATGTTTGTTGGTACTAGGAAATATATAGATTGTATTTGCTTTCTTGTTCTATTGTCATATTATTTTTTTCATCTACATCTTGGGAATTCCAGGGGACCAGAAGGTCCTTGCAATACGTCGAAGCTTCATCGAAATGCCTCGGAGTCAGCTAATATCAGTAACCTTGTGACGCAATTTGCTCCTCCTAATCCAGGTTTTTTCGCTGCGCTTTTGTTATTAAAGTGGTAAAATTGTTTGGACAATCACCTAATCAGACTCGAGTCTTTAACTCCAAATAACTTCATGGTCTCATAGTTATTCATATGTTCTATAATGTTGGCCTTGGGTGGGCCCAGAAGGAGTTCTTAATTTTCTTTTCCTAAAGAGCACTATGTATGGATATAAACTATTCTTCGAGTTTTGGTACTATCTCCGTCATAGAGCTCACTTCTACATAAGCAAAATGTGGTATTTGCTTGCAAAATTTATGCTAAGCTATGCCTTCTCTTGCATCTAATCTTTAGTTGGATGCAAAAAGATGGCATTTCTATCATGATTATCCTAGGCATAAGCTGATTAACTTTCTTAAGATCTCTCTTGTACAATTTCTTTATTCATGGTAGAATGACTGATGTGCCACAGTCTAGTCTTTCAGTTTTTGTCCTTTGCACGGTTGCTAATTGGTTCTACATTGCTGGCTAAGATTTTGATCATTTTCTGTGTAGTTGGTGGAACTCAAGGTTTCAAAAGCTTCTAGTGATCTCATGGTTGGATAGATGATTGGTTTATATAGAAAAACCTAGAATAATGATGAATCTAACCATATTCATAGGTGAATTGATAGACGTTTCATAGTATCCTTCATACCTATTTAGAGAGTTCTTCCTTCGTCCATGAAAGTCTTGTTTCTTATTTGGCTTTTCACGTTATTGCCCCTTTTTAGCTCCTCTCAAGCGCACAAGCAGCTTGTCTTTCGACGAAAAGCTTCTTATTCAATCTCTTTACAAGGTAGTTTCTTTTTGGATCAATCTGTCATTTATATTCGTGCTCCAGATCCTGGGGAGCCGTTACAGTATTGAAGTAACATCGCACGCAGTCAGGAGCTAAGTTTTTATTTTTATTCTTTCTATTATCAAAATCCAGCCCCATAGTGCTTTATCTCAGGGATGTTGAGAAGCTTTTATCTAGATCACAGAGGATATACAACTTTTTCCAAAAAATGCTGAAGAAGCTGTCTGGATCAGTCCTCATCCTTGGCTCACGTATTCTGGATCCGGATAATGACTATGGCAAGGTAGATGATAGGCTTGCTGCTCTTTTCCCCTACAACATCGAGATTAGGCCTCCAGAAGATGAAAACCATCTTGTCAGCTGGAAGTCTCAGTTGGAGGATGATATGAAGATGATTCAAGTTCAGGATAATCGAATTCACATTATGGAAGTCCTTTCAGCGAATGATCTAGATTGTGATGACCTGGAATCAATTCACGTGGCTGATACAATGGTTCTGAGTAATTACATAGAAGAGATTGTCTTGTCTGCCATATCTTATCATTTGATGAACAACAAGGATCCGGAGTACAGGAATGGGAAGCTTCTCATTTCATCAGAAAGGCGAGATTAATATTCAATGTTGCTATTTTAGAATGTATTTTTCGGCCAATTCCTTTTCCTCGGTGTGCTAAACAGTCATTAGTTTGACTCGAGATAGTTTGTCCCGCGGACTGAGCATATTCCAAGAAGGCAAATCTAGTGGAAAAGATATGTTGAAGTTGGAAACTCATGCTGAAAAGTCTTAAGGTTTGCTTGTCTTTGTGCATAAGCCTTTGCTGGAACATCGATATCATGAATTAGAGTACTAACTTTGCATGTTTCTTGCACTATAGGAAGCCAAAGCGGAAGATGACACTGCTGTGAAGCCCGAAACAAAAACCGAAGTCCTTACTCTTGAGAAGCAAAGTGGAACTGAGACGAAAGGTGGAACTAGAAAATCAGCAACAGCCTCAAAGACAGGTGGTGATAGTGCAGTGACACCATCAAAACCTCCAGTAAGTTTTTGTCGTCATTTAACTCACGTTTATGTCGTAATTTTCACAAAATTCCATGTGTGTAACCTTACGATGATTACCCCTTGCGCTGTAATAGATAAGAAGAGGAATTTTCCTTCAGTTGCATTTGAAAATGGAATTATTCTGGATGTCAAGGACTCTCGCTGTTGAAAGATTGTGTTTGGATGGACGCTGTGCTTGCTCATCGTTTTTTGTTGTAGGAAGTACCTCCTGACAATGAACTTGAGAAGCGTATAAGGCCAGAGGTTATTCCAGCAAATGAGATCGGTGTCACATTTGCTGATGTAGGGGCTTTGGATGAGATCAAAGAATCCCTTCAAGAGCTAGTGATGCTTCTGCTTCGGAGACCAGACTTATTTCATGGAGGCTTTCTGAAACCGTGCAGAGGAATATTGCTTTTTGGACCTCCTGGTACTGGGAAAACAATGTTAGCCAAGGCTATCGCCAAAGAGGCAGGAGCTAGCTTCATCAGTGTATCTATGTCGACCATAACGTCCAAATGGTTCGGGGAGGACGAAAAGAATGTTAGAGCTCTATTCACTTTAGCCGCCATAGTCTCCCCAACTATAATTTTCGTAGATGAAGTGGATAGCATGCTAGGGCAAAGGACCCGAGTGGGAGAGCATGAGGCAATGAGGAAGATAAAGAATGAGTTCATGGCTCATTCGGATGGCCTATTGACAAAACAAGGCGAACGCATACTCGTGCTTGCTGCAACCAACAGGCCGTTTGACCTCGATGAAGCAATTATCAGACGTTTTGAGCGAAGGTGCTCTTGCTTTTATACTTGTAAAAAAGTCGAGTATTTCCGGCTCAAGCAGCAGTGATACGTGATAAGCTTTTAGTGATGACTGCTCCTATGCTCAGGATCATGGTCGGGCTTCCGACCTTGGAGAACAGGGAAATGATACTGAGAACACTTCTAGCCAAAGAGAGGGTCGAAGGAGGACTAGATTTCAAGGAGCTTGCAACCATGACTGAAGGATACAGTGGAAGTGATCTTAAGGTTGTGTCTCGCATTGCATGTTCATCGTGGGCTTTGTTGTGGATTAGACATGCCGACTCAAGATTGTTTATTTTGCAGAACTTTTGCACAACAGCTGCTTATTGGCTAGTTAGGGAGTTAATTCAGCAAGAAAGAGTAAAGGGGCTGGTAAGCGCATTATCAGTGCTAGTGAATTAATGTAAAACGGAAAGGTGAACCTGCAACAACTCCATGTAGATGATTGGTTAATGTTACTATTGACTGGGTCTTATTCCATCCTTATCAGGAGAAGAAGGAGAGAGCTGCAGGGGTGACAAGTGAAGAAGGTAATCAGGATACAAAAGGGGGAAGTAAAGAGGAAATAACTATTGAGTGTTAGGCCTTTGAACATGGAAGACTTCCGGCAAGCCAAAAATCAGGTAGCTACTCCCTTCTCTCTTCCCTTCTGAAATGGAGAGTAATCGATGCCTTCCAAGGCATTTGAACCTGTTGGTATTGTCCTTTTTTCTTTTCAACCAGGAACACTGGAAATGTGGTAGTTTCTTGGCCAACCTGTACATGCCATTCCTAGTGTTTTTATTTGCAGAAATTTTGCTCGGTAGTCACTTCTTCGTTTTGACATGGACGATCCTCATTGAAATGTTCTGCATACTTATTTCCTGGAGGAGTATACTGAAATTTCCGTTCTTCTATTGCTTAATGCCGCGAAGGTTGCATCCAGCTTCGCAGGAGGGATCAATCATGAGCGAGTTGAGACAGTGGAACGAGTTGTATGGGGATGGCGGTTTGAGGAAGAAGCTAACGTGCTTCCTCTGAGGCCAAGGGTAGTGCAGAGTAGAGTTACTTGTCCTATGACGAGTTTTCTGATGATCTGATTGCAATTTGTAAACCTGGGACAAGGTGGAGTCAGTAGTGTGAGGAAGTAAGAGGACGGCGAAGAACCACTCGAGAGAGAAAATGCGTGAATCTCGGTTAACTATCAGGCGATAAGTACTAGGGGTAGTAGTGTCGGATTAGGGTAAATAGAAAGTTGTAGAAATAATATAAGAAATCGCTTAGCTTCGGCGATGAACAATGTATTGCTTGTACTGCTGCTGCTTCGCGTGCTTGCTATGTTACTTTTCATGGGAGATGGAGATGCTCGCCTCTGGTAGGTCCTCATCGGTTGGAGAATAGAACTGATCAACTCTCCATTTGGCAACTTTCACTTGTCGGCACAGATGATGCA
Source organism: Rhodomyrtus tomentosa (assembly GCA_028455895.1). Taxonomy (NCBI): domain Eukaryota; kingdom Viridiplantae; phylum Streptophyta; class Magnoliopsida; order Myrtales; family Myrtaceae; genus Rhodomyrtus; species Rhodomyrtus tomentosa. Next base: position 27,850,329 of record JAPCWY010000008.1, read on the forward strand.
ACAGTTGTCTGTCTTCCTAATTGATCCCACAAATTTGTATATAAGATGTTCACCGTCTTATGTTGACGGCGAATCGCCTCCATAGGCGCTAGATGCTGCTGATATAACGCCCGAAGTCCCGGTCAGACTATAATGATCTTAGCAAGAATTGAATTGAGGGCAGGTGTCGTTTGTTTGCCCACTTACTGAGTCAAAAAAATTAACCCGCGAGGACAGCCAAGTAGGAGTTTCTTAGTTGCTAGCTCCCTGAAAACAGCCACTAGTCGCTCTTTCGGCGACTTCTTTTCAAGTCGGTTAAAGTTGACCGCTCTCAAACAGCATTCCATGGACAAATGGCACCGCACCTGAAGCGGTCATCCGGTCCTTGGGAAAATGGTTTGCATTCCCCCAAGTGTAACCAAACGCAGCCAAGGTCTCCGTCAACTTACCATTCAGGATGAGGACGCGACCTCCCTATTAAATACCAAGAACCGACGCAGACGGGGACATCAGATTATAATCTGTTTAACATTGTCCACCGTCTGTAGTGGCAATTTAAAAACAAAATCTGAACTAATAGTGTCAAATAAATGGATTGGGTCAAGTCGTAAATGATCCGATCCAAAATGACTGATTAATCCATTTGTGATCAATTTATTTCTTATACAATTTAGATGACTCATATCCAGCTCAATCCATATGACTCACTCTTCATCACCCTCCACTTCTTCTATATATTCACAAATTCGAGAACGCACTAAAAAAATATAAGCATCCCTGTGACTTTAGAACCATCTTCCCTGCCCGTCAAATTGATCGCAGCCTCTGAACTTTCTGTAAATGTCACCCCTGTAGAACTTCCTCGTCATTAGCACCAGAATGAGCGACACCAAGGACACGAGGAGCGTCGCCCCCGTGATCACCAGAAACGCTGCCTTGTAGCACTCCACGCCCTTACACATGAAGTCCTTGCCGTCCTTCCTCGCCAACCCCGATGCCGCCATCTGCCTCGCCGCCTCCTGGTCGTAGAACCGACTTGCCACCTTCACATTGAGGAAGTAGCCTCCGACGGGGCTCGCGACCGCCCCGAAGTTCTACAGCATAGAGTAGTACTTGAGCTCGAAGATTTCGGATATGATGAAAAAAACCAGCGGCCATTGCGCCCCAAAGCGGAACCCGATGATGACCAACATGGCGTAGAGCCCATTAGAGACGCCGTCCAAGAAGCAGAGCACCTGCAGTGCTCAAATCACCCTGCAGCCTGCTTCTCGACCATGCAGCCTGCCTCGCCGTCGAGAAGCGCGTAAGCTGCGAGGCCAATCCCATGGCTAAGGTGAAAAGGGGCCATCTTTCGCAGGAGCTGCCCAGGAAGCCAAAGTATGAGCCCCGACCCCGACAGCAATGCACTGTATTTTAGCTCAACTTCCATCTCTTCCGATTCGAATTCGGGCGGGTTCTCGTTCTCGAACAGAGAGTCCGTCAGGGGTCGTCAGGGGCACGAAAACGATCGCTCCGTCTTCTAAGCCATTCAGTGATCTCCGCCGTTGTTGGCGCAGGAGAGAGAAAGACGCAGTTGAGAGAGCAAAAAGAAAGAGGGAAGAAGAGCTGAGACCTAATGGGTTGGAAATGGATTCTAAACATAATCCATTTAGACCCATTTAATTTAGCTTTTAAAATCTGAAACCCATTAAGAGCAGATTCTTAACATTAAAGTGACCCATATAAGACCCATTTATCATATATATGGATCATATATGGGTTTAAAGACCCATTTTGACAGGTCTAATCCTATCCGAGTATAATGCGAAACTACAGAGTAGCCAGCAAAATCACGGCAACATCATTACCATGGTCTGTGACCTTCAGCAGGAATATACATAATACTCTTTTTAAGTGCTAAGCCAAACTAATCACTATTTCTCCATATAAGTTCAACCAATGTACAATGCATTTGACCATATGAACCTAAACCCTTGTAAACCAGCAGCACCATAACCTAGTGTAAATAGTGTTAATTCAAGTGAACCAAAGGACTCAGAAAACAAAAGATGAAAACCCGGCCCTAGACAAATAATACATAATTCACAGAGCATGGACAAAACACCAATGATACCAAATTCTTCCATTAAAAAAAAAGAGTCAGCCACATTCAAGCCACCTTCTTCTTATCCTTCAACGGCCCCCTCGGGATCTTACTCAATACTTTGGCGTCGACGACGGCATACTGCTTCTTGAGTTCACCCATTGTCCTGTCCGCCAATGGATCAACCTTGTCCGCATACTTCTCGTATAGCACGGGCACAGTGTGCAGAAATACGAAGACTGTTTACACAATAGAAACATTTAGCACCAGCACGTATTATCTATAACCAGTGGATTGCGCAAGTTGAGTCACTTACCTATGTAGAACAAGGTCAAGAAGTTGCACCAGCTGCCCACGATTGACAAGAGCCACAAGCCAGCAATCACCTGAATCATCATCAAATTTGTGACCGTTGATGAATTCCATAATCAAAATGACTTGACACCAGAATACACAGCATCAAATTTAACGACAAACCATGGGTAATGAAGATCTTTACATTCACATCATTGCCTGAAAGAGAAATTAACTTACTAATAAGAACTTCTTAAGATCTCTTCCAGACGCAATATCCCTTAATACAGTGACCGCCCAGTTAATCTCAAGTCTCAGGGCAGATGCAAATTGCAAGACTGGTTCCTCTGGAATAGACACATCAGGTATACGTGGCGGAGTCCTAAGCAGGGGCAAGCAAAAAACTAGTATCACTTAAGAATAATAAATACAATACTTCCGCATATGTTCACAAATTGTCAGAAAAAAAAAATTACTTGTGGATAAAAGCGTGTGCATTAGACCACAAGAACAAGACCGCCAGGGCGAGAATCACACAGTGGGAAACCAAAGTTAAGAGGTGGTACTCTGCCAACTCGAACAGAACCCATATCACAGTCGCAACACCAAGCGCACCAGCTGATACCTTCTTGTTCCTCCATAGGAACACATCAGCCGCTGTATTGCCAGACAAATCAAATAAGCTTTGTTCAGTATGCATTACAAATACACAGGTCCAAAATTTCCTTCTCCGCTATTACCGAAACATCGTCCCATTATCATGATCATGCAATCTCCTTTGTTAGTAACTACGACCAGTGTCAAGTGATTAATTCTTTATTCAGAAAGCAAACTAGTATCCGCCAAAAAACTACTGTAGGTTGGAAACCTACTAAGATTGAATAGTGCATCTACCTCCAATCACTCTGTTCAAGTATGGAAAAACCCAAAATTTAACACTCAACTTGCCATACTAGCTATGAGAAATAAAGCAGATCTAGGTCCACACCCCCCAGCAAATCAGTACAAAAGAAATAAAACCAAGAGAAGAAAGCATCTACACGATCAGAATCAGCAGAATAGCAGGAAATCATTTAACTTTCGGAAACGCTTTGATTACATCCGATAAATAAACCAAAAGGGAGACAGCACGAAATCAAAATAAAGAAAGCAACAAATCAACCGCAAAAACGACAAAATCCCCACACACGTTGAGCCAATTGGTAACTCGAAATCTCCTTATGGCGTAAAGCAGATATCACGTCGCGTTCGCAGCTAGATTCGCGTTTCAAACAGCAAAAGAGGACAGCCGAAGCCGGAAGCAACAAAAGAAGAACAGAGAGAACGGCGACAACAATCAAACGAAACGACTCCAACATACGCTTGCCACCACCGAGGACCTTGTGGACTGGCCGTTCCCTCCCGAAGAGGCGGTAGGGCTTGACCTTGGTCTCCGACGGCTTGTCGTCACCGGAATCGGACGACGAGGACGAACCGCCGCCGCGGATCTTCTCGGATATCTCGTCCACCAACGACTCGCCTTTCCTCTCCTCGGGATCGGCCATCGAAATCAGTCAGGTTTCCGGAAACCCCACACAACCCTAAACCCTCCGCACGCTCAACGCAATGGAGTCCACAGCTCTCTTCTCGCAGGAAACTCTCGAGAACAACTCAGAAGACGAGGCGGAGAACAAGCGCTCGCGTGTATAAGAGACGCTGCGTACACCCCGGGCCCTTCTCTCGCAGAACAGGTGCCCGTATACAAGAGACGCGGTATCGACCGTCGAATCGCGAAGAGGGATCCGGGCCGTTGGTAGGCTCGGAGCCGAGCCTCGAGCTACGGCCGGGAAACGGAAAAGAGGAGCAGGTGGCAGATGCTGGTGGTATTTGAAATCGGAGGGCGGAGGATCAGAAACGCGCGACATGTACACGAGGAGGTTGGGAATGAAATGATCACCTGGCCCAGATTTTCGACACGTGGATCGTCGTTTTGCGATGTGTGGGGCCCGCCGCTTTGGTGGGGGGGGGGGGGGGGGGGGAGAAAACGAAATTGATGTTTTCATTAATTTTTTTATTTTTCCCGGAACGGTACGGTACCACAATCTTAGCTACTAAGTAAATGTCAAAAAAAAAAAAAGAATTGATTTTTAGTGGATTTTTTCTTTTTCTTTATTTAAATGCATTAAATGGGACGGGCCGAGAAAATATTAGGTACTCCCGGAGTACCGCTTATGTGTACTCCTTCGCCATTCAATTTGTGACATCTGGATAAAAAGTAACCAAAAAAAAATTTGAAAAGCAAGTTTGAATTAAACGTGGGTCCCATACTATTTCCGTGTACATCTCTGCCGTTACCTTTTTTTTTCTCTCTCTCCACTCACTTTCGTTCGTCTTCTTTCTCTTCGATAGCGGAGCTCATGGCCATGGGGGATGGGCTCAACCTGGAAGACGACTCGAAGCTCCACAAGACCGAACCTGTCTGTCTTTCTTCTTCTTTCCTTCGTCGCCCTCTTTTTTTCTTTATGTTTTCTTCTCTTCTTTTGCCGGCCATGGACAACCCCTGTCTGTCTTTTCTTCGGTTTTTTTCTCCCCATTCTCCGATGATCTGTCCATCCCCGGCAATCCGGCTATCATCTTCATCCGGTTAGGTTTCGTTTCCTCCGGTGCTTGCATTTGCTCGAGGTCCCGATCTACTATTCCCACAACACGATTTCGGAACCCGGGGGACTTGAGGATGTAAGGGGACACATGGTAGGCTTGGGGTCGCGGGTGATGACGAGAGGTAGCTTGAGCTTGTTCTTGGAGCTCGGGGGCCGGCCGCCGGGCCGGCGGACGACATCGATGGAAGCACCATGGCCGGCGGGTTTAGGCTTGGAGTGGGAGGGGTCATTGAAGTTGTGGGAGGAGGGACGGGGTGGTGGAGGTTGGGGAACATGGCAGTTGGATTGGGGGCGGGGAGTTCATCGGGTTTTTGTGCGAACGACGTGGTCAGGGTCCAACGCAGTTGAGGGAGAGGGCCGGAGGGAGATGGAGAAGGGGTAGCGGAGAAAAAGAAAGAAAGAAAAACAGTGAGAGAAGAGGGACCGTCCATGGATTTGCAGAAACAAAAACGAAGAAAAGACGAACAAGAGAGGAGAGAGAGGGCAACAAAGGAGAGAGAGAGAGCAATTTTGATAGGTGGGCCCCAGAGAGAGAAAAAGTAACGGCAGCGTTGAGAAAAAGTAAAGGTCGAAGTGCGAGAAGTAGTGTGGGACCCACTTTTACTTTCAGTCCAAGTGTCACAAATTGAATGGTAAAGGAGTACCCGTCAGCAGTGCTCCGGGAGTACCTAATATTTTCTCGGACGGGCCTCGCGTGTGTGGGACCAGAATTGCGGAGGACGTGGCGTAACCGAGGAAATAAATATTCAGCATCTTTTTATCTATCTCAATCCTCCCTCGCTCTTTCCTTTCTTTCGGGCCTAAGATTCTGCTGCCGACAACGTGGAAGCAGGACCGTCCATCAAGTTGTTGGAATTTTTTTTTTTGGGCCGAAATCGGGTCGTTGGATTTGATCGTAGAAACCCTTTTTTTTTTTTTTGTTACAACGAGGTGATTGCAGGGTCCGTTGATCTGAAACTTCCGAAACCTAACTTGCATTATCTGAAATCTAAAACCTAATCTCGTTATAGGTTTCAATATTGATTATAGTGTCTACCTAGAATAATTAAACTGAATTATCATTTTTAATTACCATCGCTTACTATCACAATGTATTGATCACTACTCATATTGATATGTTAGATTTATACTTAAGGGCATAATTATCATGTATTGTTTTAGCCCTAAAAGCTAGGTATATATTGTAAATTGCTTCATCAATGTAAATTATGTTTGTCCAAACTCTATATGATATCAGAGCAGTGACTCTTGAAGACCATCTCTCTTATTCTCTCTAGTCTTCTCGCTTGCAAATCACCTATTGCTACTGTTACGATGAAGAGGCCATGACATTGATAGCTCCCATGAAGTCCTTGACAGATCAACCGGATTCCCTAGGGACGTTACTCCACTTGAAGAAGGCGTGGTTTAAGGGAAAAAGCACCACGCAATTGCTACGTTTCTAGCAATCTGCTTCGTGAGCGTTTCTAGCAATCTGCTTCGTGCTGGGCATCACCAACTTGCAGCAAGTTCGGGCTGCGAATCTGCGGGAGCTCGTCTACAAGCAAGGCAAAGCTGGGATTACTAAAGCCACGGTTTCCATCGTGTTTGATAATTTCCTCATAATTCCTTCGGACTCCCTCTGCTTAGTCCAAAATTTTTGCTGCAAAGGAGGATAATATTCTGCTGTTTGTTTTGGGTTAATTTTCGCATCAAATCAGCCCAAGTCTTGTCCTACGGATTAAGGTCATGACAGCTCGGCGCCACGTGCGCTCATCCTGTAGTGCCGTTACTCATCTAGTTGATCCGCTTGGCTCAACAAGTTTATCTTCGCGCGACATAGTTCCCGTGGTAAACGAGGCTCCAAATTCTTCTGCCACTATTTCCGCACATGAACGGTCAGACGGACCACTGATCCCGCAAGAGATAAACATCCCACAAGCCAACCTCTTAGGTAATGTTCTTGACTTATCTTCGAATTCATTTAATTCTTATATTTGGGTTATTGACACTGGCGCCACGAACCACTTCAAATTTGAACCGCGTCACCTTACAAGCCCTATACACTATCCTTATCCACATCCCACTGTTGGTATTCCAAATGGTGTTGGTGTCCTCGCAACACACGGTTCGGTTCTTCTTACCCTAACTATCTCTCTTGAGAATGTCCTTTGCGCTTCCTCTTTCAAATATTACTTATTATCGGTCTCCAAGCTTACTCAAACTTAAAATTGCTCGGTCACTTTTTTTTTTTTCAAATCACTGTCTTTTTCAAGACCTCTTGACGAAGAAGATCATTGGTCAGGGTCATGAGCACAGTGGTCTCTATTACCTGGAGATTCCCACCGTATTTGTTGTTCTTTCTATTGAAAACTCTTCACCTCATCTTTGGCACCCTCGCTCAGGACATCTATCTGAGTCAGTTTTATTTACTTTGCAATAGACTTTAAGCTTTATTCAAGCAAAAAAAATTACATGCTTGTCATTTATCCAAGCAAACGCGTCTATCTTTTCCGTCTAGCACTAGCACAATTACTTTTTTACATCCTTTTGAGCTCATTCATGTTGACATTTGGGAACCGTGTTCTCATTTTACACATAAAACGTGTTATTATTTTTCATCTATTGTTGATGATTATTCGCACTGCACTTGGATTTTTTTTTTTTGCTTACATTTAAGTCTGATGCAATTGATTCTCTGATACGATTCTTTGCATTTGTTGAAACTCAATTTCAAAATAAAGTCCAAAATGTTCAATCTGATAATGGGACCGAGTTTCTTTCCTCTCGCTTACAAGAATTTTTTTGCACTCACGATATTCACCATCAGCGTAGTTTCCATCACACTTCCCAGTAAAATAGAATTGTTGAGCATAAGTATTGTCACTTGCTCAATGTTGCTCGTGCCTTGCGTTTTCATTTTAGAGTGCCTCTTCATTTTTGGGAGATTGTGCTTTAATTACTACTCATCTCATTAATAGACTACCAAGTACTCTCCTCCATAATAAAACCCCATATGAACTTCTCTATGGCAAACCACCTTCATATTCTCATCTTCGTGTATTTGGCTCATTATATTATGCTTCTACCGGTCATCTTCACTCCGATAAATTTGGTCCTCAAGCTCGCAAATGTGTTCTAGCCGGTTATCCCACAAACCATAAAAGTTACCGTCTATATGACGTCCAAGACCAAACAACTTTTACTAGTCGTGACGTTATTTTCTATGAATAAGATTTCGCATTTCGCCAAACCGTCGACCATACCACATCCAAACTAAGTCCACATATTCCAATGCCTATACCTGAATCTTATGACGCTGCGTGTTAATCTACCAAGTGGCGGGATGCCATGTCTTATGAGATAAATGCTCTTGAACAGAATAACACTTGGGAAATTATTTTTCTTTCTCCTGGTAAACATCCCATCAAATATAAATGGGTTTATCGCATCAAATATAATTCTGATGGCACCAGCGAATACTACAAACCAAGCTTGTTGCAAAGGGTTATACTCAAACAAAGGGCATTGATTACCATGACACATTTGCGCCTGTTGCTAAAGTGGCAATTGTTCGTACTTTATAAGCTCTTGCTTCGATTAAGCATTGGCCTCTTTACTAGTTAGATATAAATAACGCTTTTCTACATGTTGATCTTGACGAAGAGGTTTACATGAGGTTTCCATCGGATTTCATATTAAGGGGAAGAACTTAGTATGTCATCTTAAGAAATCACTCTATGGTCTTAAACAGGCTTTTACACTGCTTGATGTTGGTTTTCAACTGTCTAAGGTAGATTATTTACTTTTTACATTGATCTGCGGCTCTCTCTTAACCATTTGCCTTATTTATGTCGATAATTTGGTGATCACGTGTGATGATAAAGTTATGATTCAACTTCTCAAGAGATTTCTTGATACACAATTCCGCATTAAGGACTAAGGTACTCTCAAATACTTCTTGGGCATTGAAGTTTCTCGTTCAAAGTCTGGGATTTTCTTGTCACAAAGGAAATATGCTCTTGATATTTTGTCTGACATTGGTATTCTTGGAGTACGTCCCGTTGATTCTCCGATGGAACATAATATGCAATTTTCGGACTCATCTCCAGCTCTTAAGGATCCATGTTCATATCAACGACTTATTGATAGATTATTATATCTTACAATAAATTGTCCCGATTTACTTTTTGCAATGCAACATCTTAGTCAATTTATGCACTCTCTTAATGAAGACCATTGGAATGCCGCTCTTCGTATTGTGCGATATCTTAAGCATGATCCCAACACTAGTTTATTTTTTCCTTATGATTCTACTCTCAAACTTAATGGTTATACAGATTCTGATTGGGCATCTTGTTCTACATCCCGACGGTCTGTTTCTGGTTACTGCATGTTTCTTGGTTCTTATCTTATCTCATGGCATACCAAGAAACAAACCAACATTGCTCGTTCCTCAGCAGAAGTTGAATATCTTGCTATGGCGTCTGCTGCATGCGAAATCACATGGCTTCACATGCTTCTCTCGAATCTCCACGTCAGCACTACCACTGTTGATCTTTTTTACGATAATAAAGCAGCCATCCATATCGCCACTAATCGTGTCTTCCATGAACACACCAAACATCGCGAGATTGATTGTCACTTGGTTCGTGAGAAAATTCCAGATGGAACTTTGCGTACTCTTCATGTTCCCAATCCCTCCCAACTCACAGATTTGTTCACGAAGCCGGTTACACGTGATTTATTTTGTAATTTTAGGCACAAGTTGTTGACATGTTTACATTTCCCAACTTGAAGGGGAGTATTGATAGATTAGATTTATACTTAAGACAATAATTGTCATTGTATTGTTTTATCCCTAAACCCTAGGTATATATTATAAATTACTTCATCAATGCAAATTATGTTTGCCCAAACTCTATAACTCATGTTTTAAAAAGACAGAAAATAATACGAAATATTAACAAAGTAAAAATCTCATTCATAAAATATAACTGGAAATGAAAGCTCAGACTAGTGGTTCGAAATTACACACTCATAATCGAACGTCGTGGAATACTTTAGGGCTGCGCGAAGACACATATCAAGAGAAATAGAAAAAATTGTTCCAAAAGCAATCTACCCATCAAAATCAATTATCCAATTCTTGAAATCTAAAACCTACCTACCGTGCATGTCTTGAAATTATTTTCACCCTGATTTATTTGTACATTTTGCACCTCACACCACACACACACTTTTGCCAACGTAAAACCATAAAAATCTATCGTATAACAATTACACGTAGGATCCACATACGTATTTCGTAATTTTTTTAGACATGCGGTGGTAAATTTTGGAGACATGACTGAAAATTAAAGGGGATAATTTGATTTTCCTTGATTTCAAGCTGGTCCTATCGATGCCATTTATTAGGTAATAACCGTGGCCAGTGCTGGTGTCCCTCTTGCATCGCTTGATTTTGCGCTTAGAATTCGAAGCTTGTCAAAACGGGCCGGCTCGGCAGCCCAACATGAGCGGGCCTGGACCAATCTCTTTTAACTTTTTGTGGCCCAAATTGCCTATTGAGGTGACAATACACTCCCTCACCTAAAAGCCCAAGTAGGCCTGGCCCAAATATAATTTAATCGAACGGCCCACAATAGTCACAAACCCTCCCCAAAACCCTCCCAGAACATCCTGAACCGTCGTCTTCTCCATCTCTCCACCATTTCTATCTCTCTCTCTCTCTCATCCGCTTACGCGAAGAGGCCGAGCATGTTTCTCTGGCGCTCCATGCTCGCCAAGTCGCTCCACGTCCGCCACTACACGCGGTCGGCCTCTCCGCTCGCCGTCGCTCTCGACGAGCCCCCTTCCTTCACGTACCTCGAGGGACTTCCCAAGCCCGACCCCAAGTACGACGAGACCATCCTCGCGATCCCACGCGCCGCCTCGGGCACGAGCGCCTCCGCGAAGGAGCGGAAGCAGGGTCGCGTCCCGGGCATCGTCTTCGAGCAAGAAGATGGCCAGCACGGGGGCAACAAGCGACTCATCTCCGTGAGGGCCAACCAGATCAGGAAGCTCGTCAACCACCTCGGCTACTCTTTCCTCCTCTCCCGGCTCTTTGACTTGGAGGTCCGGGCAGAGTTCGAGTCCGACGAGGTCGTTGAGAAGGTCCGGGTTTTGCCGAGAAAGGTGAGGCTCTTCTTTTGCTGCTGAGGGAATGTGTTTCTGTAAAATGTAGGAGGAATTTGATTGAAATCTAGCTTCATTTTCTTCCTCTGAATTTGCTAGGCTATTAGTTCGAAATGCTGTCTGTGAAGAGTATAGATGTCTAAGTGAGATTCAGTTGTTGACGTGCTTTCGTAGTACATGGTGGTTTCAGATTAAGTATTAGCGAAGTTAGAGAAGAAGGTAGTTAGTTGTTCTTCGTAGGATGATCACCAGAGGAAGTCTTGACGCTTATTGAGAAATTTCAGGGCATCTGTAATTAGGACAGTATTTGACATTGATGTTGTAAGGGAAATGGAAAAAGAAGCTGACGATTCTCGAATGAGCTACCCTGTTCAGAATGACCTAAACTAATTAGAGCCCTCTTGACTGAATGCAAAATCAGCAATCAGCGGTAAATTGACAACCCATTTCATGTTTTCTTGATGATCAAGGTTTTTCTGCTATTCTTTAGGGTTTGAACGCTATAGTTAGCTCTCAAATAGCAATTCTCTGACAAACCGCTAAATTATCTATTTAGTTGTATCCCCAAAAGTCGTATAATAGATGTGATATCTATGTGATGTTTGATTCATTGGTTCATTTTTATTTGAGTGACCATTGGGTGCATTTTCTCTCTTTTGGTATGTTATTGTCGGTTTTACTGGTGGGTTTCATTACCATGGCTATTGTTGATGATGACAGAAAAGAGACGACAAATAGTAGTTACAATCAAACCTCTGAATTCTTCTTTTTCCTCATTGTGTCAGCTTCATCTGCACTCAGGTACGGACGCACCTCTAAATGTTACCTTTATCAGAGCCCCATCAGATGCTCTCTTGAAAGTTGAAGTCCCTCTTGTGTACATAGGAGATGATGTATGTCCCGGCATAAGGAAAGGTATGATCCGATGAATTCAATCTGAAGCTGAATTAGCAATGAATTCTTCTCATTGATTAATGTTTCGGCTGATCATCGTGTATATTCACTGGCTTCTGAACTCCTCATTGATTAATTCTTTCTATTAAAGTTGTTTAATATGCATTACATGAAAGAATATGCATTACATGAAAGATGTTTGAACTTTAACTCATTCAAATAGAATATGATTCTTGAATTGTTGCAGTGTATGCACTGCAACTTGATAACCATGGGCAGTCATCAGAATCAATGACTTATACGGAGCTTTTGTGATGCTCTGTTTATCAGAAAAAAAAAAGGAAAAAAAAGCCCTAGGAAGGGCATCTTGATTGTTGTCCGGAAGATGAACTTCCATCTCCCATGGAATCTTAGTTTCTCATCAGGAAGTAATTTTGCATACGTAAGTGCTGTGATTGAGTAAGCAAGCTGTACTGCTTACTTCTTGGAGACATAGTTTTGATTCTTCTTGTTCTCATGTCTGCGAGTGTGTGGAAGCTCTCTGATAGTCTGATCACCACCTCATAGTTAGCGGTGATGGCAAGACCTACCATAAAATGGAGATTTTTGTGTGGTTTAGGAACTATAAGTAATTTCTGTGAAGATAAACTGTAATCAGAGCCGTTTGATTGGTTTCTGATTTTCTACAGTGGTAACAGTTAGCTCTCTTATTTCAGTTAATCGCCATATGAAATCAGCATCCGCATATTTGAGTGGGATAACTTTGTGTTGTGCTTTGTCTCTTTCCATTGTTCATGACCCTGGTGCTGGTTGGTCTAGTTAAAGTGTTCATTCCCCTAATGATTTCACAGGTGCTTCTTTAAATACCATTAAGAGGAAAGTTAAGTACCTGTGCCCTGCAGACATAATCCCTCCATATATTGAGGTGGACTTGAGTGAGTTGGATGTCGGCCAGAAGTTGGTGATGGGAGATCTCAAGGTTCACCCTGCCTTGAAGCTTCTTCAGTCACAAGACGAGCCTGTTTGTAAAATCTTGGGAGCCAGAGTTTCTGACCAGAGGAGAAAATAAAGCTCTTCTTTGTTCAGATTCTTATCAGCTACATAGGATAGAGGATGGTCCCCTCAGTTTCAACGGTGCACTCTTCAGCATGCATGGATGGATTTTTGCTCCAGCAACAATATTTTCTTGGTAGTACAAAGTTTTTTATGGAGATGGAAGAGTGCGAGGTATCTAGGAGTAGATTGGGGGATGCTGTTCACTGATGGTATTGGTGTCGTTGTAAAGTTTGGGATTGTCTTGGCTGAATTGGTTGGGATGGTCGGTTGAATTGGAGAAATAAGACTCTTCACGTTTTGTCTGCCTCGGGTGCATATCTTAAGTGTAATCGGCAGTATAGCAGCTATCTGAGATTAGCTGCTCTTTGTTTTACTTTGTTCTGAGGACTTTGTGACATTTTGGTACAAAGATGTTCAACATGCTGCGCGTGCGGGCCTTTGATTTTCCATTTTCATACCTTTGCTTTTGGAAAATCTGCATGTTAAGCACGACTTGCTGATGAATGAATTAGTGAAGACCTTTTCCGAAAATTGAGTGGATTCTGGTCTGTCTTGATGTTCTGGCAAAATCTTCAGTTAACTTTCCATTTTTCAATACAAGAGCTAGTGATGTGACAATTCTTCTCTGCTTTTGGAAAATTTGCATGTTAGGCATAACTCACTGATGAATGATCTAGTAAAGAACTTGGGAAAAAAAAGTTTTGAGTGGCTTCTGGTCTGACTTGGTGATCCGTCCAAATCTCCCGTTCATCCCATTTGGCATGTTCATACGCTTCTTTTTTGCTCGCTGCCCGGTATTGTCAACTCTCTGAGTGCTTTCGCTCTTAAGTCGCCGAAACATTCTTGGTTGGCTTTCTTTATAATCAATGCCCGTCGAGAAAGCTGAATGAAGCGCGACATGACATGATGAGTGTTCCGACAACTGATGAGAGTGACATTCTTGTGTAAAAGGGAATGTCTCCGCCTAAATTAAGAGTCCTTGTGCAAACAAAATCCAAAAAAATGAACTTGCTTGTCGGGGCACTTGATGAGGATAACGTATGATCTATGGCTACAAGCCTCCTCCTATATATGGTCGTGTTCTGGTATACGTCAGTGGAGCATCAACACTCGACATCCCATTTCTTATTTGATTCTCTGGGCCATATATTAAGTCCACGCTCCCACTCTCTCCCTCAACAATTTAAAAATGCCAATATCATCTTCGCAGGCCCCTCTCGTCCTCTCTCTCCTCCTGTTTCTCTTCACAAGCGTCACTTCCCCGCTCCCGCTCTCGACCGACGGGAGGTGGATAGTCGACGCAAACACGGGCAGGCGAGCGAAGCTCACGTGCGTCAACTGGGCGGCCCACCTGGAGCCGATGCTCGCGGAGGGCCTCGACAAGAAGCCCCTGGGCGACATTGTGGCTGAGATCCGGAAGCTGCGGTTCAACTGCGTGCGCCTCACCTGGGCCACCTACATGTTCACTCGGCCAAGCCACGGGGAGCAGGCCGTCGGGGAGACCCTCGACGCCCTCGGGCTGGCGATGGCCAAAGGTGGGATGGCTAGGAACAACCCTCCAGTGTTGGGCATGACGCATGTGGAGGCGTACACGGCGGTGGTGGATGAGCTTGGGAAGCAAGGGGTGATGGTGGTGCTGGACAACCATGTGAGCAAGCCCAAGTGGTGTTGTCGTTATGAGGACGGGAACGGTTTCTTCGGAGATGAATATTTTGATCCTCAAGAGTGGATGAGAGGGCTCGTCGCCGTGGCCGAGCACTTCCATGGCAAGGGCCAGGTGCGTCCCTAATGAGACCACCTTCTATATCGATTATGGATCGGAAAATTGCCCAAAAAAATCTCTAACTTAATTTTTTTTTATCAATCTAATTTTGAACCTTTTAATTTTGTCATTTTTTTGTCGATTTTTTTTATCAATTGAGTTTTAAATTTTTTCACGTTTTGCTAATTAAATCCATTCGGACATTTTTGATCGGAATTCGCTAACATGAACTCTGACCATCCTATATTACACGATTGTCACTGACGTTGATAATTTTTTAAATCAAATTTTTTATTATTTATTTTTTTCTTTGATTCTTTTCTTTTCTTTTCATGTCTTTTTTTAATATGGCTGGCGAGAGACCATCTTTTCTCCTCTTTGTATTTTTTTCCTTAGAAGTGGACGGCGAGAGATCGATTGTCCACATCAAAGTTGGTTGAACCACATAAGATGGCTGACGTCCACATCAGTCATTTCAGGCTAAAATTGGTCATATGAACTCAGTTGACAAAACGCGAAAGTGAACATGACTCAATTGACAAAATTAAAAGGTTTAGGACTGGACTGACAAAAAAAAAGTGATATGCTTATAACTTTTTTGGACAGTGTTTTTGTTATCGAAAAAATAAAATTGGACTAACAATGAAACTAGCAATATCGACGTTTTTGGTCGGGAATTAATTATGGAACTCATATCACACGAAAGCCGACATCCGCGAGACGGACAAATAAGAAAAATCAATCTTTTGAGATCATCTTTTGAACGATATTTAAGAAGTGTGATGTAAAGAGTGAATGCTTCTCATGAAATATGCTGGCAAATAAAAGGTTGCTATATTTATCTCACGCTCTCTCATTTTCACTGCGAACATTCAACGGAATGAGATGGAGTTACTCCTTCCGAATTTATTCACACATCTTTTTTCCATGTTATTTTTGCTCGGAATATTGTCTCGTGTGATGGGGACCGCCTAAAGATTGGGGGGCTCGTGGGGAATCTCCAGATTGGGTTAGTGCGTGCGACGCCGACCATTGGCCCGACCGTTCAATTGTCAGTCGTGGTGCCGCCAATGAGGGACAGAGACAGTCTGTGTCGAGCAGCACAAATTGACAAATGGGGTCTCAGAGTCCGCCTCATCAATTTCTAGCCAATATCGAAAATACAGTTCGTAAATCGTCAAAATTTTTAAAATTTAATCTGCGTTTGTTTGAGTGAAAGTGTTTTCTGAATTTCGCTCATTTGGTTGGCCGAAAATAAGTCAATCAACGGGGAATACCTTCTGGTCAACGAGAAAATTCATTCATAAAATTAAGAAAGCGATTTCCTAAATCTATAAAGATGAAAACACTTTCGGAATTGCTCATCCCAAATTTTTCAATACCTCGTTTATATTTTTTATATTTATATTATGTATTCTTGTATTTTTTTAATATCTTTCTACTTTTCTTCTTCGTTCGCCGGTAAAAGGAAAAAAAAATCAAAAACAAATACCATAATATAAAAAAATTAAAAAGGATCAATTAAAAATTTGATTTTTTTTTTACTTAAGATAAAATCATGAAATCGAAATCATTTTCAAAGAATATCCAAACACCATAAGATATTTTTGATCACATATCGCCAAATAAAGGAAAACAAACCGTTAGTTTATTTTCCTTTTTTATGATGTTTTTCTCCCAAACAAGCGCACCTTAAATTGGCCCAAGTGATCCGACAAAAAAAATTGATTTATGACTTTTTTTGATAAATTTTTCTATTTTTTCCTCTTTATTTTTCAATTTTAGGTGGTGGGAATGAGCCTGCGAAATGAACTCCGCGGCCCCCGTCAAAACGAGCACGACTGGTACCAGTACATTCGCACTGGGGCGACCAAGGTTCACGAGGCCAACCCGAATGTGTTGATCATTGTCTCGGGCCTAACTTGGGCCTCCGATCTCAGCTTCCTGAAGAAGAAGCCCATGAGCCTGGACTTGAACCGCAAACTGGTCTACGAAGCCCACTGGTACTCCTTCAGCGGGGACCCGAAAATCTGGGAGGTCCAGCCCGTGGATCAGGTCTGCGCTAACGCTGTGCAGAGGATGGACGACCAAGCCGGGTTCCTAGCGAGCGGCCCCGGCGCCGCCCCGCTGTTCCTAAGCGAGTTCGGGTTCGACCAGAGCGGGAAAAGCCGGGCCGACGACCGGTTCTTGAGCTGCTTCATGGGATACGCCGCAGGGAAGGACTTGGACTGGGCCTTGTGGGCATTGCAGGGGAGCTATTACTACCGGGAAGAGGTCGCCGGGCCTGAGGAGACCTTCGGGGTGCTCGATTTCGATTGGGGTGGGCTCCGAAACCCAAAGTTTAAGGAGAGGTTTCAACTGATGCAGACGATGATTCAAGGTATGGCTTCTTGCTTAAATTTGTAAAAGTGGTTGTGAACTCTTCATTTTTACGGTGTTCCCTTCGATGCCTTCACAAATCTCAACCGTTTATCTATAAAAACGAGATGTTATTCGACGGTTGAGATTTACCAAGACATCAAGTGGATCATTGTATGGGATAAAGCATTTTCTTAAAATGGACTGAGTATTCTATCTAGTTTCGTCTCTAGTTATGGTGGCACTTGGTGACTAAAATCCATTGGAAGTGCCGTTGACCATAACAGCCATGTACGTAATTATTGACCGGGCACTCTTCTTTGGACAGATCCAAGCTCCAACCCATCACTGTCCCACATTATGTACCACCCTCAAAGCGGCCGCTGCGTCCAAGCAAATAACAACCTCGAAATCGGCGCAACCGAGTGCCGGCGTTGGAGCAGGTGGAGCCACCACCGAGATGGCGGCCCGATCAGGCTGATGGGCACTCCCCTTTGCCTTGAGGCTGTAGCCGACGGGCTCCCAGCGACGCTTTCCAGCGACTGCTCGGGCCGGAGGAGCGCCTGGAGATCGATCTCCAATTCGAAGCTCCACATGGCTGCCACGGATGGACGTGGGAATCGCCTCTGCTTGGACAAGAAGTCGAACGGATCTTCCGTGATCTTGACGAGGAAGTGCATCTGTGCGGACGATGATTCCGGGTGCTTGGAGAACCCACAGAGCCAGTGGATTAAGTTTGTGCCCACCAATACATGATCAGTTGATCACTAACCACGACCAAACGAATGGGTGGCTTTGATTGATGCATGCGTAGCATTTCAAAGGAGAGAAATAAAGTATGAGAAGAAAGCAACATCTTTAAGCTAAATATTAAGTGTGCCCAACTTAATTAAGTGTTTTGAGAATAACCTTCCACAAAGAATTTCTCAAAAAAGAGTGAACTTCTAGGAAATACTCTTGTTGCACCCTTCACTTTAGTTTTAGAATAGCCAATGGAGCGTTGATTGAGTTGGCTAGATCCGTGGACCTTAAACAGTTAAATCGATAAGATCTTAGGTACAAATCTCCTCGGCCGCATTTGGGGTAACCGGTAGCATTGGTGCTCGTATCCTCACCATCTCGAGAAATAGCCTATTGCATGTGAGAAACCTTAGTCACAAAAAAAAAAAAATGAGAGATAATTCCTCAAAAAAAGTAAAAAAATCCACCTAACAGACAGCCTTGTTCATTGGTATGCTCGACAAGAAAAAAAGGGTTGAGAAAGTCATGAAAGAGATGAAGAATGTCGCCCACTTTGTGTCCTTAAAAAAGAGTGCTAGTGGCAGAATAAACGCTAAATTTTTTTTGCCATCACTATCTTGATCATCATTTTCACTAGGATGAGCAATACAGATAGGCCGAATTGGACCGAATCGGCGAGTTCGATCTTGTTTCTGATTTCATTAAATTGGAATCGGTGATTTTCAGGTCCATTCCTAGTCCTAGAGAGAATCGAACTATCCGAACCGGACCAATTATCTTTTTTGTTTTTTTATTTCTTAAATGTAAGATTAAGGATCCGCCGATTTTTTTTTTTATTCTTAAGTGCAAACCTAAGTTTAATTAATACGTTAAATTTTAAAGTTTGTGTTGCTCACACGTATCAATAATAAACTAGTGGTGAGCAAATCGGATCGATCGATCGATCAAGATTAGGGGTTCGATTCTTGATTCTAGAGGTCGGTGGTCCTATTTGTGGTTATTAAAATTGAAACCGATAGCCGGGCAGTCCGATTCCCGATTCTAAGGACATAAAATGGAACCGGGCTGCCCAGATCGAACTAACTGATTTTTTTTAAAAAAAAAAATTAAAGTGACCTTAAAGAGATTTAGAGTTACTTCTTTCTTTCGCACTTGCAGCTGTCGCTCTTGTTTTCCCCTGCACCTCTCATGCGAAGAACCGTAGGAGCCCCGCTACCTCAGCTTCGCCTCCTGCTCGCGATATCAGCTTGAGTATTGACTCTTGCCTCCTTCTCTCGCTCTATTTTCGGTTGATCGTGATCGCAATCGCATCTCGCCATCAAAGCAAGTACTCAACGCGCTGCGTTTGGCCTCTTGGTCTCCTTAGGGCTCATAGGAGGTAGGAACGAGAACAGAATTTCGCCGGCCGACTTCTAAGTGAGTCCTACGAAAAAACATTCTCTCTTTCGGTTGCTGTTCCGAGGAAGAAGGGCGATGTTCCTGGAACCGATTCGACAACAGGGCGATGTTCCTTAGTGGGACTGGACCAAATCCGAACCAACCACCTGTAATTCTCGCCTTGATACTTCCCTATAACCGTTGTATTACTCAGTTTTTTTATTTTTCATTTCATGTACCAGTAAAAAAAGAAAGGGTGGAAAGAAAACACAGCTCTCAATGACAAGCTGAAAGGCCCGAAAAGGATGCTAGTTAATGCGTGACGCCTTGACGCTCATTGAAACTTTTGATTATTCGGAGATAAATGGCCCTCGCACATACTGTAAATTCACAAACGGTCGACTTAGACTGTACTGAAAACGCGGGTTATACTGACTATTCGCGATTTTACAGTACGTGCACGCATCAGCTCGAGATTCACAGCACTCGTGCTTCGGGAGCAAACGCATGATCTCTTTTCGGCCATAGTGAATATCATGAGAGACTGATTAAAATCACTTTTAGCTTCTCAAGCAGCCCACCCATCTTTCTTTGGTCAAGTCGGGCCTTTTGACTTTTGCTTTTTTGAACGGGGGGTGAAATATGCGTAGCCTCGAGGAAAGTTGGGCAGAGGGAAACGAGCCCGAAACACTTTCTTCTTTTTTTTGGGGGGTACGATTATCGTTGTATTACGGCATGTCGTTGTCGGCCCTTATCAGTCCATCTACCGTCGTTGTAAAAAGTGAAAACTCCATCTTGTACAATTACAGAGAGAGTGAGAGAGACTGCTCGAGTGAAGAACGCGGTTCATTCTCCTAACTCAAATGAGAAATTTATCTCCAATAGAGTCTCGAAGTGACAAATTTAATCTCAAACAAGACCCCGAGATTAGTGTCGCCACGGCATTTTTTTTTTTTTGTTCTTTCGAAAAACCTTTTTGTAATTTTCTTTCTTCTTTTCTCTCTCTTTCTTTTATGTTTTTATTTCCCTTCTCTCTCTCTTTTTTTTTTTTCCGTTTTTCCTTCGACATCAGGCCGTTTCAATTATTCCCAAAAATAATAATAATCTCATGCCGAGACCTTGGACTTCGCCTTGGACAACCTCCTCCGCCCCCTCTCTTGCCTCAACCGCGACTTCTCCGCAAGAGCACGTTTGACGTGCTCATCGCTAGTGCTTCCGGCTTGACGAATCCCTACACACCGTCTCAATCGACGGATTCGGCCTCAATGCCGTGTCGACGGAATTCTGCCAGCGCGATGGCCACCTTTGAGCCTCGGTCGACGGAGTTCGGCTTGACGCGTAGCACAGCGATAGCCTAGAAGGGGAAAGTGAGCGCCTTCATCGCCTTATTGATTTCGGGCTTGTGGATAATGCCTGATTGCGGGATGGAGAGAGCACAACGAGACAAGCCGGTTTCTTCTCTTCGTGAATCGAAGACTTGCTCCTCTCTCTCTCTCTGGAATCGTAAATTTCCTAAGCCACGCACGATCTCACCCCATCGAATGCCTTGGGCGATCTTTCAAGAAAACGACTCAACTTCAGGCCCTTCTTGAAATTCTCCACCAAAAGAAATATCTACATATACGCGTTTAAAAACAAAGGAGTGCAAAATTTAAATGAGCTACCCTACCCTCGAAGGTAGATTGAGATTCTATGTTTATTTCATTCTCTTTAAGTTTATTGGCGCTCGACCTTTCATGATGCTTAATTTTTGCATTGAAGATTTTAGGGTTATGGTGAATTGCCTTGCCGAAGGAAATGATGAACATCCTCTCCAGTCTCCATGTCTTATGCTCCTTATTTAGGTAGATGATTCGTCCAGCTGCCAAGTTGTCTTCTCTTTCTGACTAGTTATTGCCTATTTGTCCTTGCATATTAAACATCAAAATTCTTGATAGGTGCTACCTATATAAATATGACCAAATCGAGCTAAACTTTGTACTGAAAATTGAGTGAATTATTCAATTGAATGCCTGGAACTTTTATTTCACTCGTCAAATGCACCGACCTTCCTAATTATTATTATTATTATTATTATTATTATTAACCGAATGACTCACTAAACCAGGATACTAACATGGCAATCATGGAGCTATTCATTTCTTGGATGCCATGTTATTCCAACATGAGCATGCGAGTAGGTTCCAACTCGGTAGATTTTAGATTCTTTAGAAAACGATGAACATGTTCCGACGAGTAAGTTTTAAGTGAAACCTGTACGGAACACTCATCATTTTTAGGATTTGTGTGGCCTGATGCTTTTGCTCTACATGGTGCTCCCCAAGGCTAAAGGCTTTCGATCATGGAAAACTTAGAAATCTTTTTAGGATTTAGGTGGCTAAAAACTGCCACTACATGTTACATTCATGACAAAAGGGTCGTGTTCCTGCGGATGCTTTCAGTCATGGAACATATAGTAAAGCGTGTTTAGGAATTGAGTGGCCGAAAGCTTTCACTCGAGACGGTTTTCTCTACGGTCACAAGCTTCTACGCATAAGAGAGCTTTTAAGAATTTGGGTGGCCGAGGGCTTTTCGCTCTAGGTGGTAATCCAACAACCAAGGGCTTTCCAATTTGGTTCTAGAGATTGGGTGGCCGCTTCAACCCTGTGTTAGAATTTTTCTAAACGTGGTCTTATATTAATTGAGATTATAATTATCATTTATGGCGTTGGTCTAATAAGTTAAGATACAAAAATTCTTAACCAGTTCACTATGAGCCTAGCTAGTGTGAGCCGAGTTTGGCTCGGCCCGTGATGAGAGGACTTAGCTGAGAACTCTATAAATGGCGCTCCAGTCCCTCTTCTAGCCTCGGAACGACTCGAAAATCATCTCACATAAAGTTCAGAGAGGGACGTCTCATCAAGCCTATCATATAGAAGGCAATAAAGGAGAAAATTTAGAGCATTAGATCATTGCGATTCCGCCTGAAGTACAATAGATTAGAAAACAGGTGTACAAACTCTTTTCTTTCTCCGTAGAGCGTTTTATTTCTAACTATGATGATATAGGGATATGCGTAATAGAGATTTATAGCGGCCAAGACTCTGGACCTCACGTATTATAGATATATATATATATATATATATATAGGTCGAAAATAATATGATATTTGAGGCAGAACCGCGCCTGCCAAGCTCGGGCTCGACGATGGAGAGGACAAAATCGTGGCCGCGCTAGTGGAGTTTGCAGATTCCACAATAGAAAACCATGGAATGTATGCACAAAATGGCACCAAAAAGAGAACAGCCAAACGAGTGAATAATGTCGAAGGCGATGCGTTGGGTAGATAACGTGTAGAAAGAACGCACAAAGAGAGGAATGCTTTGCTCAATTGACGCCCAAACGAAACAGACGCTCTCCAATTCAACCGAGGGTTACATATGATTACATGAATAATGAATTTAGGATCCGTCAAAGAATTCTTTTTCACCTGGTCCGTGAAATCGGGGTAAAGTGTCCCGAGTTGTCGTGTCCTTGTTGAATCTGACTTCCACACTGCCCTTTCACATGACTTCTCTGCAAACCCCACATCCCTCCAAACTCTCTCTCTCTCTCTCTCTTCTGAGCTCTCTCTGCAACTGCAAAACCCACCATTGATTTACCCTCTACCTCTACTTCTTCCCCTCCTCCCCTTTCCTTTTACCTTCCATTTCCTCCGTTCGCTCTCTCTTCTTTTCTCCTCAACGTCTCTAAAGGGCTAAGCGGCCCCCCGCCCCCCCACAGGAGAGAGAGTTGAGTTCTCCCACCTCCCCCACCCACCCTTTTTCGCCCTCCCCTCTGCTTATTCTGGCTCTCCCGACCATGGAAGCTTTTAGCCTCCTCAAGTACTGGCGCGGCGGCGGCGGCGGGAGCGGCGAGCCCCGCGCCACTTCCGTCCCGGCCACCACCATCTTCGCTTCCGCCGTCTCCCACTCCTCCCCTGAGACCGACGACGACGAGGGCGACAACGGAGACGACGGGCCGTTCTTCGACCTGGAGTTCGCCCCTGTCCCCGACGACGAGGACGACGAGGAAAAGCCTGAGGAGGAGGAGGAGGAGAGGCGAAAGCAGGACGAGCCCGGCAACGACGAAGCCGACAGTGCCAGTGACTGCGGAGATTGCGACGAGGATGGCGACGACGTGGACAGAGAGTTCGACTTCACGCTCTCTTCTGGGTCATCCGGGTCGAGCCACGACTGCACGGACGCCAACATTGCGTCGTCTCTCTCTCCCTCCGACGACCTCTTCTTCAAAGGGAAGCTCGTGCCCATCGAGCCATCCGATCCCGACTCCACCAAGCCTCCGTCGTTTGCCGCTGCTGCCTCGCTACTGAAGTCTGCCACCAAGTTTCGCGTCTTCATGTTGGGCCTCAAGAAGTCGAAGGCCATAAACACGTTCGACAAAGCAGAGAAAACAGAGATCTCGGAAGAGCCGTGTCTCACCGTCACAACGCTGCCACGGAGAGCGAGAGCTCAAGAACATAGCAACAACAAAAACAAGCAAAGCAGCAGCAAGTTCTTCGCGGTGAAGTTCAACGCCGACGAAGTCCCGCTCGTCTCTCTCTTCACTCGCGACAACAGCTCGAGGAGCGCCTCCGTCGCTAAGCCGCCGCAGACACAGACCTCCGAGGAAGACGCGGCGAGCGGCGACGAGAGACGCTTCGCGAGGGAGGCGATGCGGCGCTATCTGAAGAAGGTGAAGCCGTTCTACATCCGCGTCTCCAAGCGGTACGGCGAGAGGCTGGGATTATCCGGGTACCTCGGGCACGCCGTGTTTGAGCCGACGGTGGGCGAGAAGAGCCGGTCGAAGGCTTCGGCCGTACCGGAGGTGCGCAGCGGCGGCCTCGGGAGGAGCCAGAAGCAGGGGCAGGGGAATAGCAACATCCCGGCGGGACTGAGGGTGGTGTGCAAGCACCTGGGGAAGAGCCGCTCGGCCTCGTCGGCCGTCGCCGCAGCGCCGGGAGGGCAGGCCGCGGTGGCGGCAGCTTCGAGGAGGGACGATTCGCTGCTGCAACAGCAGGATGGGATCCAGAGCGCCATCTTGCATTGCAAGAGATCCTTCAATGCCTCGCCAGGTAACGGGAAATATTTTCATGCCCATCTCTTTTGGAATTCTTATTTTATAATCACATTTTCATATACTTAAAAAAATATCAAACTTGGCGAGGAACAGAGCTCGAACTGAGAAAACATCATGTCAGATGCACCCTTTTTTTTTTTTTTTTTTAAGTTCTAGGAAATTGCAGCAGGAAGTAATTTCGAATGACGGGTGTTTCTTTTTCCTATTTGGTGCGGTAAGGTTTATTAGACTCGGAGTCGTCGCTGTTGGCGAGGTCAGTGAGCGATCCGCTGCGCAAGGATGCGTCCAGAAGCTCGTCGGAGGGCCGAAAATGAAGGCAGAAAGCGCGGGAAAAAGAGGAAAACCGAGGAATAAGGCACAACCAAACCCAAATGTATGATGGTTGGGCGTGGTTTTTCGATGGTTGGCTGGAAATCATGGCCCAATGAAAGGGGGTGGCGAAAGAAAAGAAGGGTGCGCGACTAAGGAAATGATTTATTTTTTCCACCATGGGCCATCAATCGTCTTTTTTCTTTTCTCGACTGTAAATTTTCCGGGAAACTATAGGGAATTAGGGTAAGGATAGAAGAGATGAAGGGGGGGAGCGGGGGGGGAGGGGGGGGGGGGAGGTTTTCCTTTCTTCTGATGGAAGTGAGAGAATCGTATCAGATCTTTTGTATGGGTTCTGCATTTCGGTAAATGTGATCTGGAGCATCACTGCCTTGAATATATTATATATAATATTGAATTAGTCTTCTTCTTCTCCTCTCTGGTTTCTATTTTCAATGAAAACAAAGGCCTCTTTAGCGGTCAGCGAAGTGGGAAAGTGTGGGCCGGAACAGTGAAAAGGATTTCGCGCTTTCGCGCTTTTTCTTGCTCGTCAAAGCAAAGAGGAAGACCCCAAAAAAAAAAATCCAAAAAGAAAGGCAAGAGGTAGAGAGAGAGAGAGAGAGAGAACAGAGACACAGACCTGACAAGTTCTTAACTCTGCCAGACCTCTCTCTCTCTCTCTCTCTCTCTCTCTCTCTCTCTCTCTCTCATGGTTGTTTGCTGCACTCTGTTTCTTCTTCTTTCGTATTAATGGCGGAGCGGTGCAAATGCAACGAGCGATTCCAAGAGTCAAAGCTTCGGAGAATCGAGGATTTGAAATCGATGGCGATGCATCATCCAATACCTGGTTGGAGCGTGCCGCGAGATCGACACCATCTTTCCGAGATTTTTAGTTTGTCTTGTTGTGCCGCGGTGTTGGACCTGGACTAGGACCCTACCTCATTTGCTCCTCTTTCTATGAATTTCGTTCTGGATTTTGGACGGCCGTACTTCATTCTTTCAATAGAAAAACATCAATAACCAGAAAAAACATCAATAATCAACGGAGATCTCAAGGGGGCTAAAGTCCCTAGAAGGGACGCCAAGGGATTTTTTTTTTTTTTTTAACTCGACTCTATATTTGTTCCTAGTTTGAATTTTATCTCGTGAATAATTACTTATGTATTATCAATATCTCTTTTGTCTATAGTTGATAAAGTGTAAATTATAATGAAATTATCGGCTGCTGATTGTAATCCGTTTTGAGAATAAATTAGGATGGACTTCATGTCTCGATTATGTTTTTCTAATGTTTACGCAATATTTTGTTGTGGTTGTATATCGAATTCTAACGGATAACACGCAAAATAATATATATATTTGTTTTATGTCCGAGAAGCAAGATTAATTAGCCTAAACATTATTCAAATCAAGGGATGGTTATCCTAATGTCCACATGGGAACTTGTGGCTATGAGCCAAGACCTAGCTTCACTAGCGGCAACCCCCCCTCTCTCTCTCTCTCTCTCTATTTGGGCGTAACTTTTGTCTTGTCTCTTACTCCCTAGTGTTGCTTTTTCCAAGGATCTTTTTGGACTAATACCAATTATTCTCTCCATGATCGGATCAAACATCACGAGATTCTTTGATTCAATCCGCGATCGGAAAAATCACATCCCAATCCGAGAATAAGAAAACTGGTCCCCGCTCGCCGCGAGAGTGCATTTCGGCTCCTTGTGGAGCGAGCCACGTGTTGCGCCCCAATGGAGAGATGTCCATTTGGTGGCAATGTTCCAGAATTCATTTGCCAATTTCCACTATTTTCTTCAATCTCGCAAACTTTCTTCCTCCGCAAAATTTCATTCTCTCTCGAATTCGACGAATTTTATAACTAAAATCTTCAAATTGGTACAGGCATGACACAATTATTATCCCTTAATGTTTTTTTAAATTTCACAATGATATTATTGAGCTATACGACACGTATCAATAACTCAGTTGATATGACAAATCGAAATGCCTATGCTTTTGACAAAGGAAGAGTAACATTTTTACGATTATCACACTCTATGAATCAAACTCCACTATCGATAGAAGGTTTGCTCAATATGCCCGAATACCTATTTGTTTATGTCACATATTTCCATGTGGACTTGCCCAGTTATTGCCATGTGTCATCCAACACATCAATTTCATGACAAAATTGATGAAAGTTAACGGATTGTAAATGTATCATGCAAACACCGATTTCAAATTTTTGGTGAACAAAAAATAAATTTGGAGTAAATTTTTCATGAGTATATAAATTTGAATTTTCAGCGATGCAAAAATTAATTTGAGGTAAATTCGTTACATGCATGCCAATTGATGATTTTTTGTGCGTTAATCTTATTTTAAAAGCAAATAAAATCAAGAAACCACTGTCATTTTGACTTGACATTGTTAGGCAAAAATAACGATTCCTATCTATTCGATGCCAACCCAACAAAGTTAAAATTTTAGTGATTTTATGATCAACAAGTACCCTTTTGCAATTATTCTCTCCTGACTTAGAATTGAAATTATATTTGGGTGCTCTTGTGACATTTTGATTTTTCTGTCATTTTCAGACTCATTAATGAGAAGTGTATCTAGCGATATGTTTCAGTCATATCCCGCTCGAATCTGATCAATTTGAGTAGACTGACCAAAGGGAAAGGGCTAACGCGAGACAAGGTACGTGGATCTAGGAAACTCGAATAGGAAATGACGCTTTGACCATAAGGATTGTCGAGGAGACATTTAGAACCACAAAAGGCCGATCTAAGAACAATTAGGGGATGCATTGCTAGCGTTATACGATTGGAGCGCGGATGATGCCGCTTAACTAACGTATAGTTTGTAAAATTTTCCTAAATCTAACGGTGACAATCGAGACTATTGAAACTAGTGATAGACCCTCACAATTACATGACAACCAAAATCGCCATGAATTGATGAGCCCTAAATGTGATATGAATCGCATGATCGATACGCGTGACGTCTGTAAAAGCCGCCCGTCGGTTCGGGATAGGCTGGGATCACGTCTAATAGAGAAAACGATCAGAAACGAGTCTTGAAAATTAAAAATAGAGAATCGAAATTCCAACATCAGGATTGGAATGGCTATTGCCTTATCGAAGAATATTGGAATGCGAAAAATGACGTTCCGGACGTCGATGGTAGAATTATCATTTTGCCCCTCAAGCCCTAACCTTACTTATATAATTGGATGAGAGCATTTTGGTCTTTAACCCACCCCTATAGTCACCGAAAATTTGAGAGAATAAGGACCATTGGATGAACTTGAATGACACATTTGACATGTGTCAATAGATGAGGCCTTGAGTGGACATATCCACTTTTCAACTACCATTCAACTCTTGTTAACTTTTGAAAATTGCATATAGCTCTCTCTCTCACCCCTCACTTGGCCGAAACCCTCATTTTCTCTCTGTAAATTTCTTCTTCTTCTTCTTCTTCTTCTCCTCCTCCTTGCTGCTATGGAGCTCTGCCCGACTAGTTTCTGTCCGCCGGTTCGCTACCGCTGACGGCCACCTCCGACGACTCCCAACCGTCGAGCCGACCACCAACTCCTTGCTTGACCTCTTGCTAATGTCCTCGAAGTGGAATCAAGTTCTTTGACCCACCGAGGAGCTTCGATCAGCCGATCTCCCGAAAATCGACAGAAATTGTCGCAACCAGAGGTAAGCCATGTTTTTGACCTCTTAGGACCTCGAAATCTTAGAATTTTTCAACCAAATTTTGTGAAAATCTAGGAAACTCATAGATCGAGCTATGGTAAAAAGTTAGAGTATATTTGATGGAGTTTTGAACCCAAACGAGTCTTGTGTTTGAAGGGTCAGAACTGCCGGTTTGAGGACTTGAGGGAAACCGGTGACATTCAAGGAGTTTCCAGCGACGACTTGGCCCCAAATCTTCGGTGAGATTCCTAAACTCTTATATATATATATGTTAGCAAGTAGATTAGTGAATAAATTGAGGATTTGAGATAGTTTAAGGGCTGGTTAATTGAGGTATACACAGAATCGAAAATTGCCTGATTCTGTTATGTGCATACCAGTTCTGTGGGGGCTGCTGATGGTTGGAATTAAGTCTCAAATTTATCATTGAGACATGCTAGGATGTTGAGGAACATGTTAATAAGGTTTATGTTCCATGGATTGGGCAATTGAGCAATAAAAAATGACGATTGGATGGATTTCAATAGGTCGCGCGGGTGAGTTGTCCTAGGGCTGCTTGGACCGAATTCTTGAGACTCTTGGAAGAAGGATTTTGTGGCATTAAGCTTAAGGTAAGGGAATCCTAAACCTATGATAGGAAGATTGGACTCAATTGGGTGAGTTGGATGAAATTTTGATTGGTTCTTGAGAGACTTTAATGTGATTGTTCATTGTGCGTCCTAGAATGGTATAGAAGACTTGAATGTGTGCCAATGCTTGTACCTTATATTGACTGCCATGTTTGAATGTCAATTAAATCGCCTTGCATGCCATAAGTGTATTGCTTGTGCATGGGTTTGCACTTGACCTTGTGTGCATGAATTGAATTGAGATTGTGGCATGACTGAGACGTGATAAGACCCTGAGGCGTATGAGACACGAGGTGGTGTGATGAATGCCTTGAGCTGCGGGCTTGGAATTGAATAGCACCCTGAGGCGCATAAGATGCGGGGTTGAGAAGGCCATAGTCCTGATGCGTTGAAATGCGGGACGGAGTTTTGGTGTGTCAACACGAGCCTGGAGTAACATTGAAAACCTGATGTGTTTACGCGGGTTTGTCAATGAGACGGTCTGATGCACTTACGTGGACCGAGCTTGAGGCCTTCTAAATGCGGCCATGAGATTGAGGCAAGCTGGAATGGTGGAAGTGGTGATGTGACATGGCGATGTGTGCATGACCATATTGATGTGTTATGATGCCATAACTATACGCCTGACATCTGTGTGTTGTTATCAGTAATTGAATGCCTCATATATTTATTTGTATGAAACGCTAGTGTTTATGACTGTCTGAGTAGACTGTCAGCCTAACCTAGGGTTAGGACCCACCTTACTGAGATGTATATCTCACCCCGTTGTGGGACCCCCTTTTTACAGATCCTAGGTCCTGAAGATGTAGCCTATCATATTTGGCGACCCCAAGGAGATGTCTGTCTATTTTGATGAGTTCCCTGACGGGCATGTGACTATTTATGTTAGGAAATATACAGTAGTGTGGATAGACGAGGGTGGTAGTAGTTGGAAGCCTCATAGGTATGAGGTCTGGTTTCAGAAGGTGGAGGATGTATCTACAGGGCCGCCGAAGCCCACTGAGGTGCCACAGGGAGTGGTCCCTAGCTGGTGCCATCCCACCCGGGATTTAGAAGAGGCCGAGAGGTCATTTGCCGATTCGAGGAACGAACCTGAGAGGACCCCGAACCTGGAAGACACTGACGAAGTCATAGTGGTCGAGGCTACTGAGAAGGACTTGGTGGAGCCGTCTGCTGAGGAGACCATGGAGGACACCGTAGAGGTTCGCTCGGAGACCTTCTCGGAGTACGAGCCCATGGAAGAGGCAGAGAAGACAGATGACTCCAACAACTCGTCTTAGGAGCTCCTGGCATACTAGTCTGACTTTTTGACGGCAACCCTGATGCCTGTTTCTTTTGATGATGATGGGCTTCTTTTGTACTTACCTCGTCTCCCCACCGACTAGCGGATTTAGTTGTCATGTACTTGTATGAACATTCATGTATTATGTATTGTTATTATTCTCTCTATCCAGCTCTCATTTCACGTTTGTACGGAGGAGTTCTAATGTCGTCGCTTCCGCGTGCTTATTATATGGTATGTCTCTCGAACCAAGTCTGGATCTTGGGACCACAAGAGATATCTTGGTTTGCTTGCAGGAAGTTGCGTGCTCGTGCCCGGGGCGCAGGGCGTGACAACTCTTCTATCCAGATATTTGCGATTTACAAGGTGCTTTATATGCTTTTTCAACCTATTTGTGTTGTTGTTATATCTGTACGATAATGGCGTTGGAGACGCTGAATCTAAGCACGTATTTTCTTTTGGTAAAGCCGTAGCTACTATTTAGAGGAATTTCTTTGTGTTCTCATCAATGATGAAGATGCAAGATTTGGTGGTTGACCGCCGTTTGAACTTGGATTCTATGACGGATCCGTCTTTTAAGGAGTGAGCAAGTTTTTATAGATTATACTAAGTTGATTCACTTTTCAATTTTACTTGCTTTGTGAGATTTTTATTTTTATTTAAAATTGATGTATTTCACTTTGATAAGAAAAGAGGATCTTCCTTCCGACAAAAAGCAAAAAAAAAAAAAAATGAATGATATGATATGAGGACATTATATTGGGCCATGCGCTGACTTTAATTATTTTTCTCGGTACCTACAACATATTAATACATGCTGACGGTGATCACGAAATTGGGGGTTTTTTTTTCCCCAATTTAATAATTAAAAAAATATTTATAAAATTAGATATTATTTTGAAATATTTACCATTATAGGTCTCGCGTGCTGGTTGGTCCAGCGCGCGAGTTCGTCCGTCGGGGTGGGGAGCACGCCACTCGTCGCGCGCTGTCGGAATCTACACGTGACTGGTAGCAGCGCGCAACTGATCGCGCGCTAGCCCAGCAGTGGTGTCATGTGACTACGCAGAGAGCCTTTTCAGGCTTACGGGCGCAAATTGCACCCGGTAGATGTGTATATAGAATTTCTCATTCATTCTCCTCCGTCTTCTCCTCCTTCTTCTTCTCTTCTGTTCTCGCTCTCGTTCGTCTCCTCTTTTGTTGTCTCAAGAGAATTCATTTATCATCGCCCTCGTTTTCTCTCCAGCTATTATTTCGATACTCGTGTTGTATGTTTTGTCCGTTCGTTAATATTTTTATAATGTTTAAATTAATTTATGAATTTTGGACTTTGCATTTTCTGATGCTGCTACTTAAAGTTTCATGTGTTACTTTGCATTTCCTATTGCTGCTACTTAAATTTGATACGTGTTGTATGTTTTGTCCGTTCGTTGCTCTCGTTAGTATGTTTTTTCGTTAATATTTTTGGTAATGTTTTAAATAATTTATGAATTTTTTACTTTGTAGAATTTAAGATAAAAGAAAATAATTTGTGAATTTATTTACATTTTGGATAGTGTTATTGTTATTATTATTGAGAAATTTATATAATTATTTAAATAATGCAAGAATTTATGAATGGATAAAGACAATTTAAATCCTAAAAAATGTCATTTATTGCATTTGTTATATGAAAATATCACTAATTAATTTTGGTAATGTTTTGAATAATTTGTGAATTTTTTACTTTGTAGAATTTGACATAAAAGAAAAAACAAATCCAGTCAGCGCGTGCGCTCCATCAGCAATTTGAGATAAATTTCCATGTAGTACTTTTTTTTCAATTTATTAGGTATGTATATTTATTATTTATTATTTATAGATGAATAATTTATTTGCATTTTGGATAGTGTTATTGTTATTATTATTGATGAATTTATATAATTTTTTAAATAATTTAAAAATTTAGGGACATGTAAAGACAATTTAAATCCTACAAAATGTCTTTTATTGCATTTTTTATATGAAAATATCATTAAATATTTTTCGCAATGTTTTAAATAATGTGTGAATTTTTTACTTTGTAGAATTTGAGATAAAAGAAAAAACAAATCCAGTCAACGCGTGCACTCCGTCGCAGTTTGAGGTAAATTCCTACGTAGTACTTTTTTTTTTGAATTTATTAGGTATATATATGTACTTATTATTTATTATTTAGTATTTATAGATGAATAATTTGTTTACATTTTGGATAGTGTTATTGTTATTATTATTGAAGAATTTATATAATTATTTAAATAATATAAGAATTTAGGGACGGGTAAAGACAATTTAAATCCTAAAAAAATATCCTTTATTGCATTTGTTATATGAAAATATCATTAAATATTTTTCGTAATGTTTTAAATAATGTGTGAATTTTTTACTTTGTAGAATTTGAGATAAAAGAAAAAATAAATCCAGTCAGCGCGTGCGCTCTGTCTGTAGTTTGAGGTAAATTCCTACGTAATACTTTTTTTTTCAATTTATTAGGTATATATATGTATTTATTATTTAGTATCTATAGATGAATAATTTATTTACATTTTGGATAGTGTTATTGTTATTATTATTGACGAATTTATATAATTATTTAAATAATGTAAAAATTTATGGACGGGTAAAGACAATTTAAATCCTAGAAAATGTCCTTTATTGCATTTGTTATATGAAAATATCATTTAATATTTATGGTAAAGTTTTAAATAATTTGTGAATTTTTTACTTTAAGAATTTGACATAAAAGAAAAAACAAATTCAGTTAGCGCGTGCGCTCCGTCAGCAGTTTGAGGGAAATTCCTACGTAATACTTTTTTTTCCAATTTATTAGGAATATATATGTATTTATTATTTATTATTTATTATTTATAGGTTAATAATTTATTTACATTTCCGATAGTGTTATTGTTATTATTATTTACAAATTTATATAATTACTTAAATAATGTAAGAATTTAGGAACCGGTAAAAACTATTTAAATCCTAAAAAAAGTCCTTTATTCCATTTGTTATATGAAAATATCATTAATTATTTCGTTGCTCTCATCACTCAACGCGTGATCTACGTAATTTTATATGAGAAATAATTTATAATTTATTTGGTTAGCAGAATGTCGTCTACATCTTTTGTGATTGTGCGTTGGGGAGGTATAATGGTACGCAATCAATATGGAGTTGATTACAATGACGGACAATATGCTATGTTCAAGTTTGAAAATATATCTTCATTTGATGAGTTACGTACTACGATTGAGCGCACGTTGAATATAATAGCAAATCAGTACATTTGGAACTTGATGTATAGATACCCGAGTGCAATGAATTCGCATTATGTTGTGTATGATATTATGGAGGTGCATAATGATGATGCAGTTACGATGATCTACCAGTTTGCACTTTCGGGTGGTTCGATGGGTTTTTTACAGTTCTATATAACTGTAGATGAACATCAGCATATTCATAAAGATGACGTTGTTGGGTAAGGCTCAAGTGTTAGTAAAGATGATAATGATGGAGAAGATTCTGTTGAAGAAGATGAGTATTGGATGGATACTGACGACAGCGGTGAAGAAGATGTCGAAGGCGACAATATGGACGTTTACTACAACGCTCATTGCAATAATCTCATTATGCCCTTAGTAGATCCACCAACATATTCCGAAATCGACTTTAATATAATGCAAGTCGATAAAGAGCCAAGTCAGACCGTTCGTTATTTGGTTCGTCAAATGAATTTGATATTGGCATGGTATTTGCATCCCGAGATGCGCATCATTTTCGTAGTCATCTAACGAATGTTTCCCAATATGTGATAAAATGTGGTAATCGAGATAATCCGTGTGGTTGGAGGCTCCGCGCGACTATGAAAACGAATACACTACTATGGAAAGTAACAAGTACAATGGGCCGCGCATATGCAGGAGGACGACGTCATCACATGATCATTGGCAACTTGACCAGAAGTACTTGTGTAGCCAGGTAAAAGCAATTGTTACCACCCAACCAAATATCAAAATCGCCATACTAATGGCGGAGATTAAAGACAAAGTGGACTTCAAACCTACCTACCGCAAAACCTGGGCAGCTAAACAAATGGCAATTGCTGAAGCTTTTGGAGGATGAGATGAGTCGTATGGTAGGTTGAGGACGCTCATGAACGAATTGGTGATAAAGAATTCAGGTTCTCATTTTGTGATCGAAGATAAGATGAGCATGGATCGGAGCAGTACGATTTTCAATCAGATGTTTTGGACTTTTGTACAAACGATTCATGGCTTGGCAAGTTGTCGACCTGTAATATTTGTTGATGGTACTTTTATGTATGGAAAATACCGAGGAACGCTCCTTGTTGCATCCTCACTTGATGGGAACAATCTATATACCCGTTGGCATTTGTTGTGGTCGATCGAGAAGATGTAAAGAATTGGACTTGGTTTATGACTATGTTGCGAACATATGTTACTATAAGGGAGAATATTTGTGTAATATCAGACAGACATTCGGGATTATAAGCGCAATGAAGACAGCATGAAGGCGTCCTCTATATGGCCATCATAGGTTTTGCATTCGGCATCTTGTCCGCAATTATAATAAAAAATTCAAAAACAAGAACGGCAAAAGACTTATTGAGACGGTGGGTAAATTTTAAAATTTTTACAATCGAGGAAATTACGTATTCATAAATTTGAATGTAATAGTACTAATTATTATTATAATATACAGCTTGCGCTAATCAACGGCGGAACTTTGATCGCATCATGAACGAAATTAGGGGTATGGATGCACGCACAACTGCATGGTGTGACCGGATCTCAAAAGAACAATAGACGAAAGCTTATGATGGAGGGAGGAAATATGGAGCGATGACAACAAATTTAGTTGAATCTGTCAACAGGATGTTGAAGAGTTATTGTGGTATGCCAATAACAGCTATGGTCGATAAGATATTCTCACAATTGTGCAATTATTTTGACACGAGAAGAACGACGTACAGGACGCAGGTTGCACAAGGACGTATACATATGCAATTTGCGGATGTGACGCTCGATGAAAACAGTGCCAAAGCGAATAGGCATGAAGTGACATGCTTTGACTCCGATACAGAACTTTTTGAAATTAAAACTGGATGCAATAGAAGCAGAGTATCGGGGGTTCAAAAACAAATAGTGTGCCTAGTCGAGCGAAGCTGTACATGTGAGAAATTTGAAGAGATTAAAATCCCATGTCCCCACGTAATTGCAGCATGTCAAGTACATGGAGTTGATTACCATGAGTATGTAGATGAATGCTACTCGTTGGATAAAACCCTTCAATGCTATCAATACATGTTTTACACGTTGGGTCATCCTGACTACTGGTCTGGACCTAGCGACCTGCAATTAGTACCAGACCCGAGGCGTATTAGAACGAAAGGAAGGCCCCGTACATTACGAATACGTAATGGGATAGATTGGAAGACGGCCAACAATAGTAATGCGCGTAACCATTGCAGCAACTGTGAAAAATCAGGGCACAATAGAAAAATCTGTGCAGTGAGATCTGACCGATAATAGATCACAATTATGTGAATTGTGTGCGATAGATATTTTGATTTATTGTAATGTTATAATATGACATATTGTGCGATATTGATTCGGTTCCTCTTTGAATTATGTGTAACATTGATCACTATTTTTTTTTTGTAATGATAGAATATGACAATTGCGCAATACTTATTTATTCCGTTCGTCTGCGCTATGTGTACATGATACATGTGAATTTCTTGTACTGTTATAATTAACAAATGTGTGATATTTATTGGTGTCTTCTGTAATATATTTTTAGATATGAATTAGAGGACATATATTTAGCCGGGACCAGTGGATGATTCGCTACTTGCACGACAGGATAGACATAGATCGCAGGCCATATGAGACGTTAAGGTAATTGACTAATTTAGCAGTTGATCTGTCACTTGTAACAACATTATCAAAATTCCTAATAACACTTTTCCATGTCACATTTCACAGAGTCATCATGATCAAGCGCTAATGTGTCGGAGATCGACGATAAACGTACCTGAAGTTGATCCACGCATAGTCTCATATCTACAAGCTTCCGGCTTTTATTAGGTTTATATTATGGGATTTTTCCTACTTGATTGACATCTGATTACTGCACTATTCGAGCGGTGGAGGCCGGAGACCCATACCTTTCATATGTCGGATGGTGAATGCACGATCACGTTGTAGGATATTTCGGTGCTGACAGGTCTTTCCATTGATGGATATGCAGTTACCGGCCCTACTAATAGGAATTGGGGCGCTCTCTGCGTCGAGCTACTGGGTGGTTGTCTAGACAATCTACGTGACACGCAGTTGAGGTTGGCATGACTAAGAGTACACTTTACTCAAATTCCATACAATGCCAATAAACTCACCGTGCAGCAGCATGCTAGAGTATTCATTTTCCGATTGCTTAGATGATCTATTTTTGCTGACAAATCATCCTCCATAATTAGTTTGCTATTTCTTCAATTACTGGAGAACCTTAACGACCCTACCAAGTAGAGTTGGGGTTCAACAGCACTTGCATGGCTCTATCGAGAACTGTGCGATGCAACTGATCCAAACACAAAGTAGATCGGCGGTGCCCTACATATTTTGCAAATTTGGGCGTGGGAGCGTTTTAAATGTATCTCCCCATCGCTGAGGAACCATAATCCTTTTCCAGATAGACCTCTCGGTAGCCGGTATGTAAGCTAATGCTTTTTCAGTTCGTGAGTCATTAATTTTTTCTAGTACGGATAATTTATTAAGATCTTATTTTTCCCGTAAATGGGAGTCGGGCACGACAGACAACGGAGGTGCCCACACATATTTTGCTACATTTGCGCTACTTACTTGATAGAATGTAATCTGAAGATGTAAGTACTTATAGCAACAAACGAGTTTATTATAATGTTAACTTTTACATTTATTTTTCTATTAATTTGATTTGTTTAATTACGATAACAGATTACTTGACTACCCTACACCGATGATATTATGCAGCAGTTACCAAATTTCTGCCGACATGGACAACATATTTGGACAGCTCGTGTCCTAATCATATGTTACTGGATAGTTGAGTGGCATTATCCAGATCGAGTACTACGACAGTTTTTTATGCATCAGTCAATACCGATAGCTCCTAATGATCATACGGTCTTGCATGAAATTGAGTTAAGGCCAGTTGGGAGGGATTGTGTAGCCATGCACAGAAATCTCACCGACATATGGGACGATCGTGACCGATATATTGTCCAAGAAGCTCATGAAGAGGAGCCACTTCACTTTCATTCAGCATATATGGAGTGATTTCGTAGACATACACTGAATTGAATTTTTGTTCCGGGAGCCGGAATGGGTTCATCGGTTAATGCAAACACTTTCAATTTAAATTGTTAATTTTTTTTATTAACATAAGTTATTGACATTTAAAAAAAATTATGATTTTTTTATATTCTTACCAGAGTGATGGCGTCGAACGTGCCTTACATATTTTGGACATCGCCAATCCATCTCGCCAGGCCTGAAAAAAAGTATAACGAATACTTAAGACAATGTTATATGCCCAACATGAGGAGAGACGTATAACAATGATGCCACCATCCCAGCCAGCAACTATAGCAGTACCAGTTGGGCTATAAGATAATGACCAATCTGAGACTGTTTAGCCGACCCGGCGGACCACTTGAGCAAATCCAGGTGGTAATGTTGTCTCATATACCGTGAAATATCATACATCAGATTTCGGTCCGGGGTTCATCCTAGGATTTTTCCAAACAAATTTTGATATAGGGTTCGCCTAATTTGCTGGCCCATCTCACGGGGTTCTACTTTTCAATATAGTGATAATCAAGAGCCACATACGCCCGTTACTTCTCCGGCTTCATGGGGATTCGATTTCCCTCCTTAATTTCAAGCCCATCCTACAGTAGACTATGCACAGTTTGGGCATGGAATATTTTCGGACTTTGATGATACGGTTTCATTACAGATTCATGAGCCATCACAACATATGCCTTCGTCATCTATACGTCTTGCTCTTCTGGATACTTGTTCTCATCGTTACGATATCAGACCCGCCCATCGACGGAGAGCGCCTAATTGCGGAACAGGAGGCCATGTAGGAGGACGATATCATTAGTCTATGTTAGTGCAATTCAAGTTGTCAATTGTTCTTTTTGGGATCAGTTAAATTGATGTTGAGAATTTTTAACTTTTGGGGGTTAAGTAAGTTTCAAGATGCGTTTTTTTTAACTTCCGTAGTTAGATACATATTTTTATTTAATAATTTGTATACTTTAAATTAATTATATAAATTAA
The DNA here is from genome assembly GCA_028455895.1 of Rhodomyrtus tomentosa. NCBI lineage: Eukaryota > Viridiplantae > Streptophyta > Magnoliopsida > Myrtales > Myrtaceae > Rhodomyrtus > Rhodomyrtus tomentosa. The sequence goes on from JAPCWY010000008.1 coordinate 27,889,051, forward strand.
TGGGGTCAGCCGACGGTGCACGACGACCTAGCACTATCACTGGCGACACCAGTGGGCGCGCGTTTCTAATTGTTGCGTGCCAGCGCACGCCCGTTCTGCGCTAAGTATAACGAGCGGATCTCGTGCGCTGCCCTACCCAGCACACGAGATCTAAAATGGTAAATATTTTAAAATAGTATTTAATTTTGTAAATATATATTTTTAATTATTAAATTGGAAAAAAAAACCCCACGAAATTACCTTCATTATGTGAGGTTTAATACTAAAAAAAAATCTTTAACTATAGCCTTTGTCCTAATTATATCCACAACTTTTTATGTCTCATAAAAAAATCTCAAACTTTATCCCTAGTCCCAATTATATCCATTTTTTTTGTCTCACAAAAAATCCTAAACTTTTATTTTTTTTCCTAATTTTATTGACCTGAAATAAAAAAAAAATCATCAACTTTAGCATATGTCCTAATTATGTCCAATTTTTTTGTTTCATAAAGAATCCTCAATTTTTACTTTTGTCCTAAATTTGTCGCCGTCAGTCTTTTGTCAATAATAATCATTATTTAATCCTATGCAGCTTATATTTTCGTCCCAAAATTACTAATAAATTTTCGAAATTCAAAAACATTAGGTTTCAGGAACGACTAGATTCGAGGTCGTTTGTCCAAATGATTAGATCTTCACGTCTAGTTGTTCTTTGGGCAGTTGAGTGCAGGCTAGAGGTGTACATGGTCAGGGCCGGTCAGGGCCAGTCCGGTCTTGGTATGAAATCGGGAACCGGACCGTATTCTCAGTCCCCAAATTTTCAGTACTAGGGACTGGATCTGGACTGGATAGGACCAGGACCAACGGCCCGGTCGGTCTTGGTATGGAACCGGGAATCAGACCGTAGTCCCAGTCCCAAATTTTTCATGACGAGGGACTGTATCGGGACCAGACAGAGCCAGGACCAGCGATCTGGTCCTGGTCCAGTCCGCTAACGCCAGCTCTTTATAAAAATTATTGGAATATATGCATGGCCGGAGATGCAAAGGCAAGAGAAACGAGCGCCAAGCAGAACTATATTGCGAAGGCGAGATGTAAGCGTCAAACGATACAAGTGAGTATCGAATATCGAGCATAAAATGAAGATAGATAAATTGTCGAGCGAAAGATGAAGAGGATGATTAGGTTTAGGGTAACTATTTCTTCAAAAATTTCTATTTTATATATATTATGGGCAGTCCTGTCCGAGTGATCTGATCCAGTCTAGTCCCATCCACCATGGGATCGAGGATCGGGGACCGGACCATCCAACTAAGAGACCAGACCAACTCATGCTGTCCGGTCTGGTCCAGTTTGCACATCCCTAGTGCAAGCGAGAATCCAAAACACGTCGTCTTGAGTGATTTTATATCTCCGAAAATGTGTAGGGAAAGCAGTCAACAAAAGAGAAGTTGCGGGATGTTTTCATGTCATCTTTGTTGAGGTGTAATTCATTAACAACGTGAAAATGTCATGTAGAATTAACTAACGATGATTGTAAATAAAAAGACAATGATGGTAAAATTAGGAAAAAAATAAAATTTGATAATTTTTAGTAAGGCAAAAAATTATTTTGGATAAAATTGGGTCATATGCTAAAGTTAGGGATTTCTTTGAGTACTACGTCGGTAGAAATGAGACAAATGTCAAAGTTGAAGTCTTTTCGGTATCATGCAAGTAAAATTGAGACAAAATTAAAAATTAAGGATTGTTTATGGAATAATTTTTCTTTTTATAGATATAACTTATAAGTAGGACAAAAGCTGAAATTGACTATTATTTTTGGGTATTGGGCCCATTATGTGATGTCGAAAAGGAAAATGGGTCTGGTGGATCTTAGAGTGGGCCGGGCTTGTATTTGAAATAATTTCTTCTTATTCTCCGCCCCCCACCGCCCCCCCGCCCCCCCCCCCAAACAAAGAAAAAAAAAAAAGAAGGCCACGTGTCAAAGATTGTCTTTCCCTCTGTCAACGGGTGGGACTGGGCAATTTTTGCTTCTCTCTTTCCAAAACGACTGCACATCGCCGAGGAAGCAGAAGCACTTGTGCAAAGAAGCCGATAGCCACAAAGGGTATCGACCGAACCAAATTCCAAAAGCAATTCGAATGAATCCTTTGCGAAATCTAACGTAAACGGCCATGCTTTCCTCGTAGGAAACGGATGCGATGCTCCATTGTCTTGTTTTCCCTCGTACGGGAAGCTCTCTTAATCGTGATTTTCGACGCTCTCGGTCTTTGCTTATCATCGTGTTGGTTAATGGTGTATTATATTAGGGTAACCCTCGGGGTTGACATGGTTGGTTGAGTGTGCCGGAGAAATTTCAAACTCGAAAGCTGTGGACCGCCCCCTTCAAATTCCAAAAGTTATGTGCAAACCGTTTTGAATCGAGGCTACCTATTAGAGGTCATCGATTCTAGAATTGGTGAGTTCCCACCGTGCTGGGTAGGGTTGGTTCTCGGTTTATGGAACCGAGAAGCGACGATTTTTTTTTTCTTTTTTCCTTTGGTTTTTTATATTCCCTACGAGAGAGAGTTCTCTAATACTAAAAGGAATAAACAAATCACTAATAAGGATTTGCTTTTGAAGTAATTTTTTTTTAGATATCTTGGTCCGTCGGTTTAGGTGGTCTGATTTATTACATGAAATCATAAACTAGAACAATCCTCTCGAGAACCACTCAGAACCAATCGAGTCAACTCGGTCCAATCCTTCAATTGGACAGGACCGATGCATACACCTGCTATCTACGCAAACTAGAGATATGGACTTAAACGATTCATGAGATTTTCGAAGTATTTTATTGTTTTGCAAATAATTGAATCTTTGTGCCCATGATTGTAGATTATAAAAAGATGGGTGATCAAATTCCAAATATACGACGTGACGTGATTGCTAAAGTCTTTATCTTCATTCATATGTCAATTATTCACATTGATCACGTCGATCATTAAATAATTGACAAGGATGGGCTAACCACAAGTTTTTGCTTCTTTAAGGGCAACCACACATCAATAATTAGAGGTAGAAGGCAAGACATAGCTAATATTTTTAATTGAAACATAATTGGTGATTTTTTTTATATCCTATGAGGATAATTTTGTGGACCTACGGATAGTGAGAGGCCTCGCCGGTGCCAGCCGCCCTTGGATCCCTCGATCCTTGGTTGAGGATGTCGATATCGCACTACGGACTTAATTGTGAAGCAAGCCATTTACGGATGATTAAGATTTTTTTTAACTCAATGGAAAATCTAATTACTTTAATTTTTCTCCATTTTTCACTCTCATTAAAGTAATTCTTTCTTTAAGTATACTAATTACTTTTCAATTTCGCCAAACAATTACTTTTCAATTCGTGCGTAAATAAATCATAAAAAAAAGAAATCTCAGCTCAAAGATGAGAACCTTCAGAACGAAACTCGCCGTTGGCAATCTTCTTTCATCTCCCGACTGGCGATCACGTACGTGATCGTGCAGTTCAACCTCACCTCCACGTGCTTCCTTATGATTTTCAATATCTTCACCCTCCCCTCGATCTTCGTGTAGCTCTCCATCGTCAGGTTCCCGGCGGCCAGGTCGCTGCTCAGCCTCGGCGCCTTCGCGATCTTCGCCGGTGCCACCTCCACCGTCACGTTCAGTCGCTGCGTCCGCCGTGCCCCTGCCTTCCCCGCCGAGATCCTGCCCTCGCCGACGACCTCCCCGCCGTAGTACAGCTCCGTCGTGGAGTTGCCGTACCGGAAGGACGCGGCGTTCGGGTTCTTCACGGAGACGTCGGCGACGGCAGTGATGTTGGAGCCGGAGAGCGCCGTCCCGTTCGACACCAGCTGGGCGAGCTGGGGGATCTGGACCCGGTTCATCCTGACGATCGGGTCCTTGACGTGGAAGACGGTGAAGACGAGGACGAGGGCGACGACGGCGAGGATGAGGAAGAGCGCGGCGGTGATGCCGCAGCACTTGAGGTATCTGGGCCGGTGGAGCCTGAAGTGGGCGGAGAGGGCTTCATCTTCGTCGCTGCGGCCGATGTACGAGGCGGGCGCGAGAGGCCTAGCTTGCTCTTTCTCGGCCATGTCCAGCGGCGGCGGCTGTTGGGGGCACTTTCCGGCCAAGCGTTTGTGGAAATGATTGGGGTGTGGATATTGATTGGGTTTGGTAATGGTATTTCATTATCGACGCGTTCTGCACGGGCTTCGTGTTGACTAAGTTGCGTTCGTGTTGACTAAGTTGCGTTGGGTTGCGTCCATACGAGAAAATTCAGCCGAGTGTTTGTCGTTCGGTTGACCCCAATGACTCCTACGGAAGCTTCTCTTTGTCTAGCATTGCTTTCCTTTCTAATTTATTTATTTATCTATATCTATTAAATAATGGAATTGGACTGGGATTAAAGTGTTTGTAATTGGATATTTGGTGCATGTCGAACGGCCCATTATATTAATGATTGTTCATATTTTAGATCCTTCTTGTTCTCAATAGATTCACTAATACTAAATCAGCCAAACAACGACAGCCTTTGCCAAACAACCATACACACCTTCAGCACAAGACCAAATGAACAAAGAACTTGCCTTCATGTCTTTATCATCTGCGAAGTACTATGGCAATTTTAAAGTGCCAGAAAGCCATACACACCTTCAGCACAAGACCAAATGAAATATTGCATCAAAGATGTGAGCTATATACCACTGTGGAACTACTTCCCATTTAAAAGCATCAAATTGGCGTACCTTGCCATCACATTACCTCGATCTGACCATATTCCAGTTGTAGCATTGATTCGAGCACAGTAATCCAAGAGCTTAACGAAACCAACCAAATACAACACAACACTGTGAGTCATATGCTTTGAAAACATCCATCTCCACGCCCGAGGGATCATTCAGCTAAATCAAATGAAATTCATGGGTCCAACATCCATAAGAGAATGCAAAGCTAAATCAATTCTCAGGAAAGATGAGGCTGTTAAATTAATCTGTAATCACTTGGTTAAAAAACACAAGAATGAACAAAAACCCCCACCCCAATTCTAACAGGACAACTTTTAGGAACCCAGAGAAACCCAGCAAAAAATTATTTACTTTGGCCCACAACAAGAACGCCATAAAAGATCAAGTGAGCATGATCATAAAGCAGACAATTGTTTTGGCGATATCTAATTCATCGCATCCGAGAGTAACTTCAAAAGGAAAACAAGAAGCGTGCTTCACGGTAGAACTTTAGTTTACACAGAGTTCCTTCTTGCGCTAGAACCTCTGCTTAATCACATCAAATACATTACAAAAGTCGAGAACACAATTTCATGGAATCTCCGCCATATCATGATTGGGATGCCATTTTAACCTTAACTAGTGATCATCCAATGAGCCCACTCATCAAATGCAATTACAGTAACATCAAAGGCAATTAAATGACCACAAGGTATCACCAAACTAATCAAAACGATACATGGGCTATTTGTATAGAAAACACAATTTTGCAAACCTCAGCAAACATATAGGAACAAGAACATATTGTCATTGTCGCTGTAGCAAATTAAAATCACAACATCAATTACCTGCTGCTTTCTTTTCCTCTCAAGCTTCGCCTGGTCAAAGCATGGTAAAGAATGAACCAGAATTAGCTCACCAGTGCATAGGGGCCCAAACAAATAAATGACCTGACTTTATTGCATCTTAATTCTCAAGTGAGGAATCAACAAGGTATCAGATTCAAGCCAGTCATGTATCCATGGAACACCAGAAAGTTCCCAAACTCCAGGCAGTTTCATGGATTAGGACACACTGGGTTCACCAATCGAATTTCTTCCAGTGAAATGCCTGGACACAAAAGCCAAAGACAAAAAAACAAAAGAAAAACCAGACATGTCAATTCACTCGGGCCAATCCATACACGCGCACACAATTGAAACAGGTCACTCAAATGAATACACTAAACACTATGACGCATACCCGTTAACACACTGCGATCACTATCGAACCAAAATTCGTCATTTAAGCAAAATCCATAAAGACAGAGATCGAGGGTAATGAGAAATTCACCTTCTGGGGTCGAAAGTCTCGGGAATTTTGGGAGGGCCTTGGACAGAGTCGTCAGTCCCCCCACTCAGGACCCGTCTCTGTTGTCGACGAGCTCATGTCGTCGAGACGTCACTTGAGGTCGTCCCGCTGAGGCGATGCCATGTCTAACTAACAGAGGGGAACAAGAAAAAAAAGACAATGGGAGTGCTCGAACGAGTCACGTGATCCAAAAAACTCTGCCATTTTCCGTTCTGTTCTCGGCCTGTCAGTCTCTGGGGGAGAGAGGAATAACACATTGAGCGTGAGCGAGACAGCGCCGCTGGAGTGGTGATGAGGTGCTGGTGCGAGGCCACAAACGAATTGGCCGGCGTGAAGGCGATCTGGACCGGCGTGACCTTGTCTCTGCCGATGTTGTCCGGATTCTTGCCGCCTCGCGGTTGCTTCCCCATCGATGCTGCAGAGGAAGTGTCAATCGAGAGAGAGAGAATGAGATCTGAGAAAGGGGAGCCGCGAGCTAGAAAAGGCCGAGTTTTTGAAAATTTATCCTTAGGGCCAATTTTGCGATGAAAACATGCTTTCGTCGCAAACCTACCGAGCGCGTTGCGACGAGATAAAGTTTTCGTTGCAAATTTTGCGACAAAATACGATAACGAGACTGTGCAAGTTGCGACGAAATTGAATTTTCGTTGTAAAATTTGCGACAAACAAAATTCGTGGCAACTTTTGCGACGAAATCCTATTTTCGTCGCAAAATAAGCCAGTGAATGTTGCGAGGAAATTCATTTTTTATCGCAAAATTTGTGACGAAATTCAAGACGAACTGATTCGTGGCAAATTTTGGGACGAAAATTGAATTTCGTCACAGCACATTCCTGCATAAGTTGCGACGAAATTAAATTTTCGTTGCTAAATTTGCAACGAACACTAATTCGCGGAAAATTTTGCGACGAATCATGTTTTCGTCGCAAAAAGTTTGCGACGGAATCTAATTTTCGTCGCTAAATTTGCGACGAGAAAGATTTCGTCGATATCATTTTTGCCCCTAGAAAACGACTTCTTAATATTAAAGTTGTGGCTATTCATTGTGGCCTTTCCCATTCCGTACTCTCGAATTGGATGTTTTTGCATTAATTGCTACTTCATTAATCTTACTAATTACATGTTGTATTTGCTTCTCCTACCGGTTGGATTAGTGATGTAGAATAACATAATTGCAAGAAATCGATGCGATTTCACCGGTAATTCTGATTTCGGGTCTGATGAGCTTTGATTGCGCTTAAATTCAATTGGTTGAAGCAAAATGCCATTTTGATTAAAACTCATCGCCGTTGGGGGTGACGAGCAATGAATTTTTGTATTTCGAGATCGTTTATGTAGATTTTTAAGCATTTTTTGATTCAGGCAATTTTCGAATATTTAGATAATTTGAATATTTTATTTGATTACTTTTTGATTAGATTATATTAGATTCGTTTAATGTTTCGTATAGTAATTCTCGTTCTTAAAGTAGTAGTATCTATATGTATGGACATCCACCATTTGTAAAATTAAGATTTTTATCAATTGGATTCAGAATTACTTTATAATTGCTTTCCAGTTATCGCTTGCCCTGCGTCAATTAGACTTTCTTATGAGTATCCTTAATTCTCTCATCTCTTAAATTCTACCGACACTTGGTCCACATCCAAAGATGAAATGAATTCTTTCGGATTGTGAGACACATTCAAATTCAATATAAGTTCTTATGGAACTAAATAAAAAAAAAACTAGGGGTATGATAATTTCCTTGAATAACAAACTTCTTAGATTAAGAAAATTTAAAATACTAAAAACGAATTAAGTAAATTAAATTTCAATATAAATAATATTGAAATTTGAATAAAAAATTCAAACTAACATCAATTTTCATTTTTATTTGTTCCTATTTTTCATTTATATATTTGAATTTTTTTTACTCTCGAATATATATATATATAATATTGAATTGAGTATTTCAATCTATTATTTAGTATTTATATTTATTTCCTATTTTAGGTGTATTAGTATAGCTTGTACTATATCTTATTATTTAATATGTAATAAAATTTGAATTAGTTAATATTTTGATTATTCAATATAAAAATAATCAATCAACAGAATTTTTAAATGCAACCAATTAGCGACAAAATGTATTGTTCGTAGCAAATTAGCGACGACACAGTAATTAGCGAGGAAAAAGTGTCGGTAGAATTTAGTGACGAAAGAGTTTTTCGTAAAATTAGCGACGAAAACATATTTTGTTGCTAATAGAGAACAAGGCAATTGGCGACGAAAGAGATAATTCATCGCTAAGTTGAAATATTTTCTTTTTTTATAATTAGCCACGAATAATAATTTCGTCGCTACTAAATTAGCGACGAAAGAGATAATTCGTCACTTCTAAATTAGAGACGAAAGAGATAATTCGTCACTAAGTTGAAATATTTCCTTTTTCATTTTTATTTATATCATATTTAGCGACAAAAAGACTATTTCTTTGCTAATGTTAATATTTTATTTTTTATTTTTATTTATTGTGCTATTGCGATGAATACGGGATTTCCTTGCTTAAAATAGCGACAAAATCCCATATTTGTTGCTAAATTAGCAATGAAAGTCGTGATTCGTCGCTAATTTTAATATGTTCTTTCCTTTTTTTATTATTAGGGCTAATTTTAATTTTAATCATATTAGTGACGAAACACCAATTCGTCGCTAAATTTCTTTTTTTATTCTTGGGGCTAATTTTGCGATGAAAATCAGGATTTCGTCGCTAAATCTTTGCGTACTAGTAAATTTGCGACGAAATTTTATTTTCGTCGCAAATTGCTAAATGGGGGGTTAGTATTTCGTCGCTAATTTTCTTTTTTATTTTTATTTTAGCGATGAAACACCAATTCGTCGTTAAATTTCTTATTTATTTTTATTCTTAGGGCTAATTTTGCGACGAAAATCTTATTTCCATCGTTGAATTTCTTATTTATTTTAATTCTTGGGGCTAATTTTGCGACGACAATCAGGTTTTCGTCGCTAATGCTTTGCCTACTAATAAATTTTTGACGAAATTGTTTTTTCGTTGCAAAATGATAAAAGTGAGGTAGCAACGAAAGTCATAATTCATTGCTAATTTTAAGCGATGAAAAATCAATTCATTGTAATTTTTTTATTTTTATTCTTAGGGCTAATTTTGTGACGAAAAGCAAATTTTCGTTGCTAAATTTCTTATTTATTTTAATTCTTAGGCTAATTTTGCGACGAAAATCAAATTTTCGTCGCTAATTCTTTGCTTACTAGTAAAGTTGCAGCAAAATTTTATTTTCGTCGCAAATTGCTAAATGGGAGGTTAGCGACAAAAGTCGTACTTTGTGGCAAAAGTTGCAACAAATTAATTTTTATTGCAAAAGAAGCATGTGTATGTTGTGACGAAATTATTTTTCGTCGCAAACTTTGCCACGAAATTGAGTTTTTGTTGCTAAATTTGCAACGAACTATAATTCGTGGCAAATTTTGCAACGAAATCATGTTTTCGTGGCAAAAATTTACGTTGGAATATAATTTTTATCGCTAAATTTGTGACGAGATAGATGTTCGTCGCTAAATTTGCGACGAAGACGTAATTTCGTCGCAAATTAGCGAGAAATATTTTCATCCCTAATTTCATCGCAAATTTGCGACGAATTTGTTTTTCGTTGCAAATTTTTTGGGGATTTACTTGGAGTTTTCGACTTTTTTATATCCATCGGATAAAAAGTCTTTTAAATGGGCATTCTCTTTCTATCTACAAAAACTAGGATTCAATAACTTGATGTCTTTAGTCGAGATCCCATTCCTCACGTTTACCCTTGTCCCCAGACTTCACTTTAATTTTTCGTGGCTAAACCCGTGTTTTTTTGTAGTGTATATCGCTTCCTTCAAACATCAATGCCACTCCCTCAAGACTTACATGAATGACAACGCTCGCCCAATAGAGCAAGCCACACTCCTGCTCCATTGCACTCTCCTTGATAAGTGTAATATCTTGAGACTACTACGCTCCCTCGACAACACTTTCTTTCGCATACTAACCTTCTCTTGATCTTAGCAGATCAATGCAGGTTACTCTCCTTGTTGGAAATGTGATAGCAAACCTCCTCATGAGATTCACCTATTGATCCAGGAACGTTTTCCTTATTCGGTAAGCAATTCGGCTCATTGATGTCCCCCCATTGCCATCCTAGAAGCTAGATGAGAGCCGCATCATATCCGAGCTCTCTTTAGCCTCGGTGGTGACTTCCCATCCTCACAGGATCGTGTAGAACAGAGGCTTTTCCCTAACCACCCACCTATTGAACGAATCTTATTTCGATACCACGTGAGATTTTGTGTGATCACTGCCAACTCTTCTAAAAATTTAAGACGTTAGACAAATATGTGGTTTATTAAATATTCTATCGCAAAAAAGCATCGTCACGTTAATTTTTTGAAACCATTGTATCATCATGCCCTTCATGTTGACGATCCAATGTGATTGTCGCAAGTCATGAGTAGTTTGTGATGCCCATAGACCATAGTACCTATCCCAATAAATTTTCAAAGCGAGTGGTTTTCGACGTCAATTAGAAACCCACCACATGACGACGTTCTCCTGAAAGAAAAGCTAAAACGTTTGTGAATGATTTTCATTTATAACATTACTGATTGTACAAGCTTATAAAAAGAAAAGAAATACAATCTTTGGCAGAGCAAAAATCAAGCAATGCCAACTTATCTATAATTGCAAGAATCAAGGAATGCCAAAAATCAAAGAATATCAACTCATCTATAGTTAGTAAACTCATTTGAAAATAAAAAAGATATCAAAAAGATTTCATCTCTTAACATGCTCCCGCAAGATCGACATTCCATTGGAAACGCCCATCTTGTCTCGTAATTGTGTTGTCCATAGCCCTGATAACGGTTTTGTGAGAATGTCCGCAAGTTGATCATAGGTGGAAATATGGGGGACTCGCATCTTGTCGGCTTGAATGGTAATCTATCTCAATGTGTTTCATTCAGGAGTGAAAGATGAGATTTGCACAAACATAAGTGGCGCCTATGTTGTCGCAATGCAAGCTTGGTGCCGTGTCCATGTGAATGCCAAGTTCTTGAAGTAAAGATTTTACCCAAATGAGTTTTGCCAAGGCCATGGCAATGGTTCGGTATTCTGAGTCAGTAGATAATTGCGCAACCGATCGTTGCTTATGAAAACTCCAGGAGGAGAAAGGATTAGCCCCAATGTAAATGACAAAACCCGAAGTAGAAGCACGATCATCAACATTTCCTGCCCAATCTGAATTAGTATAGGCATGAAACACTGATTTTATGTCGCGTCTCAAGTGCAACCCATGCAATAATGTTCCCTTAAGATATCATAATAACCATTTTGCAGCTGTCCAGTGGGTTGTGGTCGGCTTATGCATGAATTGAGATAGCTTGCTTACCGCAAAACTGCGGTTCGGGTGAGTAATGTTGAGGTATTGAAGTGCGCCAATGAGGCTTCGAAATTATGTAGCATCAACTTGTGGCTCTTTGTCATGGATTGAAAGAGATTGGCCCGTGGCTCATAGTGTCCCTACCTCTTTTGCATCTCCCATCTTGAAGCGATCAAGTGGCTCCCGTATGTATTTATGTTGAGAAAGGAAGAAGCCGGTCTTTGTGGGGATGACTTCAATTCCCAAAAAGAAATTGGGTGGCCCCAAGTCTTTAATTGAGAATAGATTAAAGATAACAGTGATGAAATCCGAAACAAAATTCTGGTCATTTCCTGTGATAATGAGGTCATCTACGTACACTATAAAATAGGCCAGTAAATGAAGGAATTGTCATTTTTTGAACTTAAAAATGAATTTGCGAGAAGAAATGAACTTAGCTCATTCCTTCAACTATAAATGAAAATCATTCACAAGCGTTTGAGCTTTTCTTTCATGGTATCAAAGCAAAAATCAAATAATGCCAACTCAATTATAATTGCAAGAATCAAGGAATGCCAAAAATCAAGGAATACAAACTCATCTATAGTTGATAAACTAATTTGAAAATAATAAAAAAAATACCGAAAAATTTATCTCTTAACACGCCCAAAAATCACATTGATTTTCCTTCTGTACTTGCTATCAATGTCGCTACAATCTCAAGCTCTATGTCAATTTTTTGTTTAAACCTTACCCTAATCAAATATTAAATACAGCCCCACTAATGGAAAAGCTAAAAACGAAAACAGAAAATGCGAAAGGAAAAAATTAAAAATAAAAGAAGAGACGGAAAACGAAGGAAAACGCAACTATCAGTTACACCGCAAATCCCGGACCATCCGGCCGTGCAAATCAAGGCTCATGGTACAGTTCATCTCCGCCGTCCGCCACCTCTTGATCCACCCCACCACCGTCACCCTCCCTCTCATCTCCGCGTAGCTCGTGAGCTTCACCATCCCAGAACCCACGTCGCTGGTCAGGTTCTTGCTTCCATTGACGTCCGCCGCCAGCTCGCTCGACCTCAGCTCCATCTTCACCGTCACCCTCTCCCTTTCCCTCGCCCTCGCTCTCCCTCCTTTGATCTTCCCTCCCCCCAACGCCGTCCCTCCATACATCACGCTTACTGCCGTGCCGTTCAAGAACTCGAACCTCCCGAAGTTCGTGTTCTTGAGGATGGCCTCGCCGATCAGCGTGGCGGTCAAGGAAGCCGAGGAGGAGGCCGTAGCGGTGGTGGAGTAGTTGAGGGTCATGATGTTGACACGGTAGAGCCTGAGCTCCGGGGTCTTGAGGCGGAGGACGGTTAGCGCGAACCCGAGGGAGGCGGCGCAGAGGATGACGATCAGGACGAGAGCGTAGACAAGGCACTTGCTGCTGCGCCGCTGGTTGCGGCGAGGCGGGGGCTTGGCGAAGGAGGCGACCTCCACATCGTCGCTCCGGAGGTGGGATCCGGGGGGGGCAATTGGGTGGGTCGGGTCTTCTTCAGCCATCGCGAAACCAGAGCTCGGGTCAGTCACTCACGGGGGGTTGATGGGTTCCTATGTCGTTTTGAGGCGGTTTTTCTTTTTTAATGTCGGTGGACGTGTGGATGATCGATGGCGGAATCTGATTGTGCGTTATGATTATGAATGCATTAATGGGTATATAAAGCAAGAGAGGGAGAGAGATGATCGTGATTTTTCTGTTTCTTTAATCCTTTTGGATTACGAAAACGCGGAGGCGGGCGCGTAATGTATTTTTACCGGTTCGCGTGGCGGAAGGCGGCGTGGCGTCCGACGTGAAAGGCCACCCGGTCAACAAGCGACCAAGTTCTTGGAAAAAAAAAAAAAGGAGAGATCTCACCGGTGCCTGGATTGCGTGAGCCGGGGTCACATGCGCAGTTAGACAAGACTCACGTGGAATCTGGATCCCTTGCTCTGATGGAATCAAAGTAGAGGTGTACTTGTTGCATTTGGGCCGTCCATTTTGTCATGAACGGCCCAGATCCTTGATATAGGGGGAATAAAAGAGTTATTTAATCTGAACCGTCCAATTCTCATAGACAGCCCAGGTCCTCTTCCACTCATGAGATCTCAGCGGTGCCTGGCTTGCATGAGCTGGGGTCACATGCGCGAGACGGGATCATCGAGGTCACATGCGCAGTTAGACAAGACTCACGTGGAATTCGGATCCCTTGCTCTGATGGAATCAAAGTAGAAGTGTCCTTGTTGCATCTGGGCCGTCCATTTTGTCATGAACGGCCCGGATCCTTGATATAGGGGGAATAAAAGAGTTATTTGATCTGAACCGTCCAATTTCTCATAGACGGCCCAGGTCCTCTTCCACTCATGTGATCGAACATGAAACCCGGGGTGGTGGAATGCCTATTGGTTTCCTGATTTGGTCCGATTTCTAGGCGGTCCAATAATTAAATTGGTCGCATTTTTTGTTTTATTATTTGTGGTTAACTTTTTTTTTTGTTAGCAACATATTCAAAGCACTACCTCTCATTAATGATATTGCATTAACACTAAATTTGAAAGTTGTCAGGCTAAATATCTTAATCATATTAGAGTTACCATTAAGTTTGCATTTAAGAATTTATTTTTTTAAAGAAATATTATCCGGTCCGATCCAAGAGGTCCAATTCCTCCCGGAACAGGAAACCGGACCGGCCGCAATCGGTTCCAGATTTATGGAACCAAAATCAGTTGGGAGATCCCAGGAACCGAACTAAACAAGCCGGTTAGGTCCGGCCGAACGATCGCAGCTTGGTCAACCTATTATGCTCAGGCCTAACTTCAGTGCATTCATAACATTGCTCTACGTGTTGGGTATATTTGACCTCTTCTCTTCTTCGCAGTTCCTTTTTATTTTTATATTTTAACAGTTTAGTTTAGTTTATTGGGCAAGAATCTAATGTATCGAATTACTCTAAAATGACGATGAATCACGTCAGATCATTATGTGGTTGTTTAATTAACTAATTATTTGCGACGATTAATCTTTTGGGTAAACGTTTTGAGCTAAATGTACTCGATACATTATCGTGTACGTCACCGGCATGATCATTCCAATTCATCCCTAGTAGCCATTGTAATCAATACGGATCCTGAACATTAGGGGTCTTGTTCATTAAAAAGAGAGATGGGTAAATGTTAAAAATAAAATAAAATAAGATAATCAAAGTTAAAATGCGAAGAACTTTTTTAGAAAATAAAATAAAATAAGATATTTATCGTAACCGTTCGATTAAACTAATCGAGGGCGTCACCTTTGGATGAGAATGAGCGTGCTCCAAACATACGGCTATGTCTGAATAATTGTTATATAATGCTTTATGCATTAGATGTATATCCTGTATGCGCTAGAATTAAATTGTGGAAAATGCAAGTGGAGATAGGTGAATGAATTGATTAATGTAAATAAAACGCAAAAGCGTGATGACATATCGTATATTCTTATTCTCAGCGTAGCTTCAGCGGAAGTCCCCATGACCCGACGATTTCTTGATTAATTGATTAATTGATTTTTTTTTCTGACATACTTAAAATCTCTAATCAGCGCAAGTGGCAAAAGCAAGTTGCTTGCTTGCTTGTCTGTTTTTTTCTTGATTAATTGATTAATATTTTGTTTTATTTGTGCAGCACCAAGCTGCACAAAATCAAGCGTGGCTTCTAGCAAAAAAATATGTGTGGTTTCTAAAAAAAGCAAGCAAGCAAGAAAAAAAAAGCAAGCAAGCATTGCTTGCTTGCTTTTGCCACTTGCGTGCCGTAATTATTATTTTTTAAACATAATTTTGTAAATAATTTTTTTAAAAAATTAAATAGGAAAAAAAAACCCCTTGAAAGATCAATAAATCTTGATCCGGAAAGATTATTATCTAGAAGTATACGTTGATGCTGTCGCGCAGGAAAGAACAACGGAAAAACATTATACACATCAAACTTTGATTTTGCGATGGTATGTGTCGGGAGCGCACAACATAAGTTTGATATCTTTGTTTGGGCACTAAGAGAGAGCCTAAGTTCGAGCCTATCAGCACATCCGGTTGAACTCACATTCACTTAAAAACTTAAGCCTTCACAATGCCCACCTCCTTTCTTGATCTCTTTACATTCACTTGTGGAGATATCAAAAAGAGAGCCCAAGTACAAGTGTTAGCGTTATCTCCAGCTCACACCAAAATCAAAACACATCAGAATATCCAAGTGATAGAATCAATCAAAGTAAGAATACGCACGTGATTAACAATATGAGATTGATTCAAATTATGGTCACCAATTTTGTTATCATATTATCGAGAAAAGTACATCCTAAGTGTTTTAACTTCCGCACGGCGTGCACTTAAGTACACTAATTTTCAAAGTGTTCACTTGAGTGCCCAATCAGAGTAAAAGTGTGCAATTGAGAGCTAACTCCGGCCAAGTCATCTTACGTGTAATTTTCACTTAGTTTTTAATTCATAACATGTAATACATGAAAAAACGGGAAAAGAGAAAAAAAATTATTGATTTTTTTTAAAGAGAGAAACCTAGGTTTCTCGGTGGTGGTCGGCGAGGGTCACAGACGGTCGGCCTAGGGGCGAGGGTTGGCTTGCCCAGAGCCTACGAGACCGCAATGGCTCGTCGACGAGACCGCGATCGCCGAGGCAATTTAGGGCACTAAGCCCTTGCCAGATCTAGGCAAGGATCTCGCGCCCTCTCCCGCCGCATTTGAGGCCGCGATAGCCATCAGGGAGGGCTATCGCGGCCTTGCCAACCTTGGGCAAGCCGACTCTGGCCCCTAGGCCGGCTGGTGGTGGCCGAGAACGACCTTTGCTGGCCACCACTGAGAAAACTATGTTTCTCTCTCTCTCTCTCTCTTTAAAAAAATTTTTATTAATTTTTTCTTTATTTTTGCCTAAAATTTTAGAAACTATTAAAAAATGCAAAGAAAATCCATGTGTACATTAAATATTAATAAAAATACTGTTCACCGGCGCCATGTCGCCATTTCCGGCGGCCACATCATCTTTTCCAACGGCCACGTCAATACCAGGTACGCAAACAAACACTTTGAAAGTTGACGTAATTAATCGTACACCGCACTAAAGTTAATACGTAATTTCCCCGTATTATCTCTTGAGTAACCATTGGCTTTTCTTTTGATGGTTGACCTCTAGAAATATCACGAGAAATTGGACCTACCATCAAATGGCTAAGCACATCTAGAATGACAGATACTCTTGCAGAATAATGCTAAGACACACTTGTTTTTTTTTTTTTCCAAAGCAAATCGCTGTTATGGTGGACCCATCGCGTAGAATTCAGTGCGAGACGCAATTTTTCAAGGGGATTCTTGATTTTGAAGTGATGATTCTTTGACCATTGTGCTCCCCTAAACTTTGTAGAATATGGTTCGCCTATGGTTCGTCCCGGAAGGAAAGCATATGTTAAAGTTTCACATTATGACGACCATTTCGAATATGCACTCGTGGAAATACTTGCCAGTATAGAGGTGAAAACATGCTGCAATATGACGACTTTGAACGATTCAAAAACTTTTTCATCGTTCGTTCATTATAATTCTCTAGCGTCATGGGATTGGGAAGAATAATCGCTATCAATTATGATGAACTTCATGGGAAAGGAGGATATGAAAAATGAATTGGCGACAAAGGTGTATCGACTGAAGTTGAAGAGAAGCCAATCCATATAGGAAATCACGATGCCGACGCGTGGGATTTATTACATGGAGATTGTATAAACATATGATCACTCAAATTAACATGAGAACCTATGAATAAAAAGGAAGACAGAAAGCAAGAAAAAAACTTTAGGTCGTATAGATGATCATTTACAAGTCACCGATTGAACGAATTGCGTACATACGTTGATCTTCATGGTGCAATCCATGCTCGTGGACTTCTTCTTGAAGATGAGCATCAACTGGACCTTCCCGTTCAGATTCGCCGAGCTCACCAATGTCGAGACTCTAGAGCTCAGCTCGGCCCCGAGGCTCGAATTCATGGTGCTGGACAACGAGCCGGAGCTCAACGTGACTGTGGCATTGATCTTCTATGTGGACTTGAAGTCAACCTTGCTCTTAGGGATCGCGACCCATCCCACGGTGGCATCGCCGTAGGCGAAGACGACGGTGGTGGAGTCGTATTTGTAGGGCCCGAAGTTGGGGTTCTTGAGCCTGATGGGCGCGACGATGGTCATGTTGAAGGACGGGGAGCTCGACCCGGCAACGGCGGTGGTGAGGGCCTGGATGCGGTGCGTCCTGATGCAGAACTTCAGGGTGCGGACCTTCATGATCACTAGGACGAAGACGAGGATGACGAGGACCTAGAACAAGGCAAAGGCCGCAATGTAGGCGGCCACCTTGAGCCTCTTCTGGCGCTTCTCTTGCTCCGTGTGATTTCTCAAGGACTCGTGGTCACTTCTAGGGTTTTGGGCACTTGATGGTGCAAGAGGATTCATTTGCTGGTTCTTCTCCATACTAGCACCTCAATTTTTTTGCTTCTTTTTTGCATGTGGTTAGACTTGTAACGGGGGTTTTATGTACCGAGTGTTTGAAAAAGCAGATGGGGAGGCCTGCGTCGTCTTCGTTTTTTTTTTTTTTCCAGATGCCAAACGCGTTGAGTAAGTGGTGACTTTTTGACTTTTCTAGGGAGTCATGGCGACTTGCCGGTGGAGCTTCACGTAACATGACGACTTCGGGATCTAACTTGTCATAAGAATCTTCGATATATATATATATATATATATATATATATATCATATTTTTCGTTTGCAACATGAGATTACCTGGAGAGATCGTAACAAAAGTGCGTGCGTGTAATGTGAACATATAATGTCGATCTGGGCATGTACCGGTCTAGTCAATGTTCACAACTGTCCGAGAGAAACGGTACGGAAAAAAAGAAGATATGTTCACTAGAATTCCTAAAACTTATCACCAAAATACAATTAAATCCTAAAACTTGTAAAAATTATAATCAAGTTCTAAAATTTATCAAATTAGTTCAATTAATTCCTTTCGCTGAATCCATCCAACGTGATTAACCATAAATGGTGACGGGGATGGCACGGTCTCCAAGCGTTTCGCCTTCTCCATTCATGTGAACCCTAATGCTCCAAATCAAGTAGACAGTTTGGCATCCCGCCGGGCGTCTCGACGGTGAATCGAGCATTGGTGACGGTCTCCAAACGTATTTGCTCCTTGTCTTCTCCATCTATGTGAACCCTAATCCCCTAAATCAAGTAGACAATTTGGCGTCTTGTGGGAGTCTAGCGAAAAAAAAAAAATCGAAGTAAGCGAGACTGAGATGGTTGAACCTTCAAGAGACTACCGAGTTGCATTTGTTTAAAAACCAAAAAAATGCTTAAAAATTATTTAAAAGTATAGAATAATATTAAAAAAATATCTAAGTCAGTGTTTATCGTGCCACGTAGAACAATCGATATACACGTCAGCCATCTTCGATCAAAATTAGTTGTATTAACACAATTAGCATAAATACAAAAGATTTAAGACTGAATTGACATCAATAAAAAGCTTATGACTTAATTGACACGGATACAAAAGATTTAGGACTGTATTGATATAAAAAAGGATTTAGGATTAAATTGGCACTAATATAATAGATTATATATATTTTACAATTCTTCCCCTCACTAAGGGATTTGACCATAATGGCCCTCATGATTGGCGCAATTAATTGAGGTGCTAGCGGATTCTCATCTTACATGGTCAGAGGCTCGGATTCACACACTCGAGTACTATCGGGGTGCGTACGGTAGATTTTATGTTCTCGGAACAACTTTTATAACAGACGCACTTTTTCTGTTTTTATTTATGTTCTTGATTACGATTTTTGAAAATAGAAATTTTTTTGTATATATACATAAATGTTTTCCATAGATAAAAAAAAATTAAATAGTGATAAGATCAAATATATTTTCCATAGATAAAAAAAAATTACAATTATGAGACATACATAAATATTTCCAAGTAATTAAAAATATGATTACATGATAGAAAAAACACAAAGTAATGGACTGATACATGAAATGGATCAATCTGTGATTTGAGCCATTGCCAAAAGAAATGAGTCATACATTACGATTTGAAGTTCCCATATACACTGATATAAGTTACCCGTTTATCCTCATATGGATGAATCGGAGTACAAATGGATATTGCAACAACAAAAGACTGATAGAGGACGCTGAGCTTAATTTCACTATCACCTTCCACCACCAAATTCCTACTCCGATCTGACAAAGTCGTACATCGTCACCCCAGATCTGCCAGTGCGCCGACTCCCTGAACCTCCTCCTCCTCCCCAATGTCGGCCTCCCAATCCCTCGGCAGCCAGTCCCGCTGCGGTCGCGTGATCGGCCCCTCCCTCAACAAGATCATCAAGAACGCCGCTTGGAGGAAGCACTCCCACATCGTCTCCGCCAGCAAATCTGCCCTCGACAAGCTCGAGATCGTCCCCTCCGCCCCCGCCCTCGCCCCGGCCGATCCTCCCTCTCCCCTGCTCCGCCTCTCCCTCTCCGACGCCGACGTCGTCCTCCAGCCCCTCATCCTCGCCCTTGACTCCGCCTACGGCAAGATCGTGGAGCCCGCGCTTGAGTGCGCCTTCAGGCTCTTCTCGCCGAACCTCGTCCACGCGGAGATCGGTGACGGCGCCGCCCGAGGTCCAAGTCCGACCCTTGGGTAGGTCGCTCAGCCGAGCTCTGCCCAGATCTAGGTGAGGCTCGGCCTCGCGAGGCGAGCGCAAGGTTCGCAAGAGGCCAACGCGTGCTCTCGCCGCCCGAGGTCGAAGTCCGGCTGGAGATAGCACGGGTCAGCCTCGCGCTCTCCACGCGAGGCCGAGCCCCGCCTAGATATAAGCAGGCTCGTGCGAGCGTTGCCAAGAAGATGATGAGGCGGCGGAGACTCACCGGAGGAGTGGCGGCATCAGCTGGTCGACGAACGGCATCGGCTTTCGACGAACTAGTGGCGCTGGTGTCCTCAGAAGAGTGTGCGGGAGGCGTGTCTTCTAAAGAGAGCGAGGGGCAGAAGGCTTCGCAAAAGGTGTTCCAAAATATTTTCTAAAAAGTGTTCCGGAACACATAAACAAGTATTTATTACTTTTAGTTTCTGCTCAAAAAATGTTATTTTTTCTGGCAATTGTTACCAAAAACATTTTAAGAACATATTTTTATCGCGTTTCTAGAGCTGTACGCACCCTCAGTTACCCGTGAACTTATCTAGATCGTTAGCCTATACTTAACCTGTTTATGAGGCTCAAATGCATTGTTTAAGAGATCTTTTAGGTAGCTAGGTCTCCAATCCCTAAGTATTGAAGAAATGTGTTTAAGACGATATACAATTTTGATGATGTTCCACAACCCACTTTCACCTAAGGGATGGTGACATTGGGTACGAGAATTATGGTTATTTGTCCGGCAGGAAAATTACCAAAAAAAAGAAGAAGTTATAAACCTATTGCACTATGCCTAATTCAGTTTAAACATTTTCATTATGTCGATCGAGTCATAAATCTTTTAATAAATTTGCCAATTTAGTCTTTTCGGTCCATTCTAGCCAGGAGTCACTTCGTGTATGGACGCGGATTGTTTTATGTGGCACGATCGGCGCTGAGTGATTTTTTTTTTAATTTTGCTGAATTTTTTTAATTAAACTTTCCTTTTTTAATTGTTAAGAGTCGCCTAAGGGCCGTCGACCATCAATTGAGACTCGTTACTCCTGCCAGCCACTGGATTGGAGGTCTACAAGTGCCCGCTAGCTGCATGTGAGGGTCGCGAAGCCCCCACTGGTAGCTAGCAAGGCGTGCGACCTTTGCAAGCCATTGGGCAAGGGCTGGCAGCCGGGCCTCGACAGGTGGCTGACTCTTACCTATAAAAAAATAAAAAAAATAAAAAAAAATAAAGAAAATTTTAGGTTAGCATCGACCGTGCCACGTATTCACATCTGTAATCTCTAGCCAAAATTAGCCAATAGGACTCAATTGTAACAATTATCAAAATGTTTAGAACTTAATTGGTAAAATTTAAAGGTTTATAACCGAATTGACCAAAATCAATAATTTTAGGACTTTTTGAACAGTTTTTCCTCGTGTGGCAGTTGGATCGTAAAATGGGTTCAAAAATTTAAAAATTCAGATTGTGCATGGATAAATTGCAACGAATCCTCCCCGATTGCATCATTTGATGTGCGTGGATAAAGTAGTCTCTAACAACACCGTTACACGAAATAATTCCGTCTTTTCAATAGCGACAGAGGAGAAGCAAAGTCGTCTTTCGATGTATATCCAAGAATGAACCAAGCTCATCAATTTATTAATTTCAAAAGCAATCATCTTGAGCTCGTTAATCAATCCTGGCGACCTTTGCGTGCATGAGAAAATCATGAAAGTTGCATTGTGAGAACTTGAAGTCTTTGATGAATCATCGAGTTTATGGTTATAATAAATGCTAATTATAATAGGATAAACCATTGGCCAATTATACGTTTTTTTCCTCAAGGAAAAATTGATTTCCTTCAAATTTTGGGCTGCAGGCAGATGAAGATTTGTTGGGCAAATTTACTTGAAGTATTGAGATTTTTTTTTTGAAAATTCATACACCTAATGTAATTGTGCCAATTTAGTCCTAAATCTTTATTTTTTTTTGGTCAATTGAGCCCTTAATCTATTACAATTGTGCTCATCCTAGGGTCGGCGAGGGCCGCGATGCCCTTACTAGTGCCGACGAGTGTTTGCCGGCGACCCTTGCCATACCTAAGCCAAGGAAAAAAGATAAAAATTAAAGGAAAAAATGAAGAATGAAAAAGAGAAAGAAATTCAAAATACTATTAAAATTAGCTCACATTAGCATTGCCTGTGCCAAATAGGACATTCGGTGTTCACTTTACTAATTTCTGGTCAAAATTGACCGGATAGAATAACTTAGCAAAATGTAAAAAGTTTAAAACTTTTTTTGGGTAATTTTCCCCGAAGGATTTGAGTGGAAATTAATAAAACTCTAAGGAATGGACTATTCCGATCTCTGCCCATTCTTTTTTTTTTTTCACAAGAAAATCTTTCCAAGGACTAAAGCTGGCGTTTGGTTCAATTTTAGAAATGGATTTTGGGGAAAGGCAATAACTTTAGCTTAAGGGGCTTTACAAAAGTGCAAACAGTGTTTAGCAAAAAAATCCTTTAAAAAACCACTTAGAATTAAGTATTATCTGGCAAAAAAGAACTTTGCAAAGGTTTTGGGTGCATTATTGCTGATTCCAAAAAAAAAAAAAAAATCAAACCCTTCGCCTGCTCCTGCGAAGGGCTTAGGCTGCCACTGAGTCAGATTTAGCTCTGGTAGCTACCGGCTGAGGAGGCTTGGGTCGCGCAACCTTGTTGGCCCTCCATCGGTCTTTGTCGGCCACATGCGACCTTGCCGACCTCCCTCTCTCAATAAGATGAATAGTGAACTAGGATTTTACTTGTTTTTATTTTTGGTAAAAAAACTAGGATTTTACTTGTTCAAAAGAGTTAAAATTGGACGTCTAGCAATATTTTGATGGCAAAAATAGATTAACAAAAAACTAATTTTCATTATTGGAAATGATTGCCAAACAACCCAATTTTTTTTGTTCATGGGGCTTTAGAGCCCAAAGGAGCTTTTTGAATGTTGAACCAGACGTGCCGATTTTTTTTCATGGGGCTTTAGAGCCCAAAGGAGCTTTTTGAATGTTGAACCAGACGTACCGAGGTGAAGTGTACGTCGAACCCTCATCAAGCTTTCCTAGCTTAATGCGAATATGTAGTTATAACTCAAAAGGTTGAGCAAAATAGTGTAGCTTATGTGCTTACTACACGATGGTTCATGCCACAATGAAATAAAATCGACGGTAATGAAAACTAAAAATTGTCGACAAACTAAGTTAAAATAAGGGGAATAAATTGTGATACGCTAGTGTGAAACTTAATGGGACTACTACTAACTGTTCTAAAAACTTAAGCTAATAGATGAAGGCGTGATTTATTAAATATCTCATCACTTTCCGTCACACTTAGAGGAATAAATTGTTATACGCTAGTGTGAAATTTAATGGGACTACTATTAGCTGTTCTAAAAGTTTAAGCTAATAGATGAATGTGTGATTTATTAAATCCCCCATCACTTCCCGTCACACTTATTTAGTCTTTTTTTCCTAGTAATAAGCGTGGAAATATTTCATTAGGGAGGCAAATCGGTGCCTAAAAGGATTTGAACCAAGGTCCTTATTCTCTAACACCATTTGT
Source organism: Rhodomyrtus tomentosa (assembly GCA_028455895.1). NCBI lineage: Eukaryota > Viridiplantae > Streptophyta > Magnoliopsida > Myrtales > Myrtaceae > Rhodomyrtus > Rhodomyrtus tomentosa. The sequence continues at coordinate 27,912,847 of JAPCWY010000008.1, forward strand.
CATGAGCCTAATAGATTCTTGGCTGTGGAATAGCACGTGTGGCACTTGATGAGCTGAGAACATCATTCCAGCATTCCTTTTATGTGGCAAATCATACCCTCATATAGGATCATACCGTGCCAAGTTTAGCTCGATCATCCAGTTCCTCGAGCAAGATACACAGAACACTTTAGTACACTAATTGGTTTTGGCCTGCCATAACCTCATCAGAAGAGCAACATCAATCAGTTTGTGCATAGGTGGTCAACCATGCCTTAACAGCTCCTTAGAATATAACCATTTTTCACAGAACACCTAGCATAAATGCCCTGATGCAGCTCCTAAGACCAGTTGTATTGTCCCTTCTGCATCGCTCGCTCTTCGCCCTGATGCCAGAAAACTCCACTCTTTAGCTCACCACAGTATGAGAGCATTCGGTTCATGACATTCTCCCCCACCCAATTGCGCAATGCCCTCATTGTGGTCTGCTCTATCGCTTCCTTATGTTCCTCAAACATCAATGCCACTCCCTCAAGACTTATATGAATGACAACGCTCGGCCAATAGAATAAGTCACACTCCCACTCCATTGCACTCTCCTTGATAAGTGTAATATTTCAAGCCTACTGCGCTCCCTCGGCAACACTTCCTTTCGCCTACTAACCTTCTCGTGATCTTAGCAGATCAATGCAGGTTACTCTCCTTGTTTGAAACGTGGTAGCAGACCTCCTCATGAGATTCACCTATTGATCCAGGAACGTTTTCCCTATTCGCTAAGCAATTTGACTCATTCATGTCCCCCCATTGCCATCATCGAAGCTAGATGAGAGCCGCATCATATCCGAGCTTTCTTTAGCCTCGATGTGACTTCCCATTCTCATAAGATCGTGTAGACCAAAAGCTTTTCCCTAACCACTCACCTATTGAAGGAATCTTATTTCGATACCAGGTGAGATTTTGTGTGACTACTGGTAACTTTTCTAAAATTTAAGACGTTAGACATAGATGCGGCTTATTAAATATTCTATCATTATGAAACATGTCACCTTAATATTTTGTAACCATTGGATCATCGCGCCCTTCATGTTGACACAATCCAGTTTGATTGTCGCAAGTCATCAGTTTGTGATGCTCATAGTATCCTGTCCCAATATTCAAAGCGAGTGATTTTCGACGTCAATTAGAAATCCACTACATGACGACGCTCGTCCAAAAATCTCATTGATTTTCCTTCTGTTTGCTATTAACGTCGCAACAATCTCAAGCTCTATGTCAAGTCTTCTTCTTTTTATTTTTTATTTTTATTTTTGGACCTTACCCTAATCAAATAAATAGTAAATACAGCCCCACTAATGGAAAAGCTAAAAACGAAAACAGAAAATGCGAAAAGAAAAAAAAAAAGAGATGGAAAACGAAAGAAAACGTCACTGATTACTATCAGTTACACCGCAAATCCCGGACCATCCGGCCGTGCAAATCAAGGCTCATTGTGCAGTTCATCTCCGCCATCCGCCACCTCTTGATCCACCCCACCACCGTCACTCTCCCTCTCATCTCCGCGTAGCTCGTGAGGTTCACCATCCCAGAACCCACGTCTCTGGTCAGCAGCTCCATCTTCACCGTCACCCTCTCCCTTTCCCTCGCCCTCGCTCTCCCTCCGCTGATCTTCCCTCCCCCCAATGTTGTCCCTCCATACATCACGCTCACCGCCGTGCCGTTCAAGAACTCGAACCTCCCGAAGTTCGTGTTCCTGAGGACGGCCTGGCCGACCAGCGTGGCCTTCAAGGAAGCCGAGGAGGAGGCCGTCGCGGCGGTGGAGTAGTTGAGGGTCCTGACGTCGAGGCGGCGGAGCCTGAGCTCGGGGGTCTTGACGCGGAGGACGGTTAGCGCGAACCCGAGGGAGGCGGTGCAGAGGATGACGATCAGAACGAGGGCGTAGACAAAGCACTTGCTGCTGCGCCGCTGGTTGCGGCGAGGCGGGAGCTTGGCAAAGGAGGCGACCTCCACGTGGTCGCTCCGTAGGTTGGATCCGGCGGGCGCCATTGGGGGGATCGGGTCTTCTTTAGCCATCGCGAAACCAGAGCTCGGGTCAGTCACTCACGGAGGGTTGATGGGTTCCTGCGTCGTTTCTAGGTGTGTGTGTTTTCTAAAGGTCGGTGGACGTGTGGATGATCGATGGCAGAATCTGATTGTACGTTATGAATGCATTAATGGGTATATAAAGGGAGAGAGGGGAGAAAGGTGACGATCGTGTTTCAACTTTCTGCAACTTTCAACGACCGTGTGAAGGTGAGTTCAGTAGGTGTATGCTCCGTCGCTGCTGCTCTTTGAAACGCCACCGCCGACGAAATGAAGTTTAATAAAAAAAGAAAGAGAAATGGACGGGGGAGACTCGAGCAATTGGCCTTGCCATTGGACTATAAAAAGCGACCAAGTTCTTGGAGGGGAAAAAAATATCTCGGCGGTATTAGAGGAAGCACATTTCAATCATATCAAGATCAGAGCAATTTCTCCCAATCAGATCAAGATCAGCCAAACAATTCTCAATCAGATCAAGATCAAAGCAATTCCAAGAATTGCTCTCAATCAGATCAAGACCAGCCAAGCAATTCTAATGCACCTGGCAAACGTAGCGAGAGTTTCCAAAGTTGATAAATATTTTTCCTTCTTTACATATAGGATTTTATTTTTCCATGTACAAAAGTCATACTATCGCGTACTTTAAATACTCAGAAGAAATAAAACAAAATCATCTCGTCCAACAGTTTACAATCGGTACCTAGTTTGCGTGATCCGGGCTCACATGCACGGTTAGACGAGACACACGTGATCGAACATGAACGTGGCCTAGACTTGGATAACTTCGATAGGGGGGGGAGGGGGGGGATTGCCTATTGGTTCCTGATTCAGTCTGATATTTGGCCGGTCCAATAACTGAATTGGTCGTATTTTTTGTTTTATCATTTGTCGTTAATTTTTTTTTTTGTTAGCGACATATTCAGCGCACCACCTCTCGTTAAAGATATTGTGCTATCGCTAAATTTGGAAGTTGTCATTCTAAATATCTTAAGCATATTAGAGTTAGATTTAAGTTAGCATTTATAATTTCTTTTTTTAAAGAAATATTATCCGGTTCGATTCGGAGCGGTCCAATTCTCTCCGGTACATGGAACTGACCGACCGCAACCAATTCCACATTTATGGAACCAAAATCAAATGGGAGCCCCTGGAACCGAACTAAACAGGCCGGTGAGGTACGTCCGGACGGTCCCAGTTCGGTCAACGTATTATGCTCAGGCCTAACTTCAATGCATTCATAACATTGCTCTAGGTGTTGGGCATCTTTGACCCCTTCTCTTCTTTGCAGTTCCTTTTTATTCTTATATTTTGACAGTTTAGTTTAGTTTAGTTTATTAGGCGAGAATATAATGTATCGAATTACTCTGAAATTACGAAGAATCACGTCAGATCATTATGTGGTTGGCTAATTAACTAACTATTTGCGATAATTAATCTTTTGGGTTAACTTTTTGAGCTAAATGTACTCGATACATTAGTGTGTACGTCACCGGGATCCTCAAACATTGGGGGTCTTGATTCATTAAAAAGAGAGATGGGCAAACGTTAAAAAAGAAAAAAAATTAAAAAGATAATCAAAGTTAAAATGCGAAGAACTTTTTTTATTATTATAGAATTGTGCTTTTCGACGCATTTTATATTTATGGAAAAAATCGTATGAAATGGTCTCTTCCTTGATGATTTTGTCCGATGAAGGATGTGATCCCGGTCTTTGCTTCTAGCTAGTCTTGGTTGAAGAGTTCTTAGAAGATATTTATCGTAACCGTTCGATTAAACTAATCGGGGGCGTAACCTTTGGATGAGAATGACCGCTTTCCAAACATGTGGCTATGTCTAAATAATGCTTTATACATTAGATGTATCTCCTGCTTGTGCTGCAATAGAACTAGATTGTGGAAAATGCAAGTAGGGGTAGGTGTATGAATTGATTAATGTAAATAAATAAAACGCAAATCGTGATCACATATCATATAATCTTATTCTCAGCGTAGCTTCAGGGGAAGTCCCCGCGACCCGACGATTTCTTGATTGATTGATTGATTCTTTTTATTATTTTAAATCTTGATCCGGAAAGATTATTATCTTGAAGCATGTTGATTCTGTCATGCAGAAAAGAACAAGGGAAAACATTGTACACATCAGACTTTGATTTCGCGGTCGCATGTGTCGGGAACTCGCAGTATAAGTTTGATATCTTCTTTCGGCTGCCAAAAGAGAGCCTAAATCCGAACCTATCAACACATATAGTTGAACCCACATGTACTTAAAAAATGACTACGAAGGGTGGGAGCGGTTCTCTATTAATTAATCATTGGCTTTGGTAACATGTTTAGAACACGAAGTAGAAACTTGATACATTCACTTGTGGAGGTATCAAAGGGAGGTATCAAAGGAAGTGAATGCATCAAAGGGAGAGCCAAAATCCAAGCCTATCAACATATTCATTTTGACACATCTTCACATAAACTCCTTAAACCAATGAGTTATAAATCTATTAAGACATATTAAATATTCCAAACCACACTAATTTTTTGATGTGAGACATTTCTTACATAGTTAACGTGTGCATCATATATATATAGCTAAGAGGAAATTTGAAAATAGGAGGAAACGAAGTTAATGATCTTCCTTTTGTATCGAAAGAAATGCCAATAATAATTAACGATTTTTACTGTTAATATTATTTGAGGGAAAATTTTCCAAATTTTTTTAACCTTTGCACTTTTTCTAATTCAGTTCTAAACTTTTTAATTTCGCTAATTGAGTCATAAACATTTTCATGTTATGTCAATTGAGTCTATCCGCTTTTGAAAAAAAAAAAAACTTTGACGTTGACATCAACCATCTTACGTAGCACGGCGACATTGACGTGCATAATAATTAATAGTATTTTAATAATTTTTTAATTTTTTCATCAAATCCTTTTCTCATTTTCCTTTTTTCTTTATTTTTTTTCTTATAGTAGCTAGCGAGGATCGCCAGGCCCTGCATGAGGCCATTGCACCCGTAGGAGACTGGCCTCACCCAGATTATTGCAACATTTGGCAGGACAAAATTGAACATCTTCAAGAATCATTTTTGTCATTACCCTTTTATCAACTATGTATCAAAGTTCAGGAATCACAATAAACAAATTTAAAGTTTAGAAAAGACATTGTACATTAAGCTAGAGTTCAGAGACCATATTGAAAAAAATTAAAATTTAGGGATTGTTGCTTACCGGGGCCAATATTTGTCATTATCCCTTTTATCAACTATTCTCTGGACAACCCATGCATGGGTAGCTCAGTTAGTTAGGGCGCACTTGCGATTGTGTGGTTAGGCGCACTGGTCTCAGGTTCGATTCCTCGAATGAGCACCTGTGATTTAAGTGGGGGGCCATGGCGATGAGGTTGCTGTGCTAGTCTCCCCCGAGGAATAGTCGAAGTACGCTCAAACTGGCCCGGACAGCTTGGTTATAAAAAAAAAATTTCATTGCATTTCTACCCAGTCTAGTTCAACTCTCTTTTCATAAATTATATAAAAAAAATTTGCATTATATTCAGGATAGATTGAATCCTATGCAATTTCTAATTGAAAACTGCATATCTAGGAACCATGTAATTAATCAGGGAATTACCTAATTTAGAATATGATAAAATATTTCCTAGTTGAAATCGCAAAATACAACATATATATATCACAAAGAATGCATCATTGCCATGTCATTGTTGCTAAGCCATCATTACCATGTGATCTTTGCCGGTCATCGTTGCCATGTCATCGTGTCAATGTCATTTAGTTATTGCATGTTCAAGCTCATATAAATTAGATTGTGTATCATATTTGAATTAAGTTCCATAAAGATTGTATTTATATGATCCATGTCATATGTCATTAGTGGGATTAGCATCACTTAGACAAATCTAGAACTAAATTGCATCTCATGCATTGAATATAGTTTTAAATTCAAACAGGAAAAATCCAAAAAGGAAACAATCCTCACTGCATTTAGAAGTTAAGTTTAGGGCAAACTTTTTTTTAGTAAGATCTTGCAGATATTGAGAAATTATCATAATGAAGTTATCCTTTGATTTGCATTTGGGTTAGCCCTATTTCTAGCAATTGGTTTATGATTGCACATTCGCATGATCATCCATCGCATGTTAGTGGATCGGGCTTAAAATTGATCACAACTAGCTGTTAAATATATTTTAAAACAAAGAGAAAATGTACCGAAATGACGTTAGATTTATGTAGCGTAACCAAATCTCCATATCCATGATATCTTTGGATAGGAAAGTAAAGTGTTCTCTCGCACTTACTTGCGTTTTCAATCGACTCATAATATATTAGTGGCGAATTCTAATATTGATTTGTATGTTTAATGGACCCACCCTAAGTTTTTGGGCTTAATAACCCATTGGCTTTTCTTTTGATGTTGACCTCCAGAAATATCACGAGAAATTGGACCTACCATCAAATGGTAAGCACATCTAGAATGACAAATACACTTGCTGAATAATGCTAAGACACTTTTTTTTTTCCAAAGCAAATCGCCGTTATAGTGGACCCTCGCGTAGAATTCAGTGCAAGAATCAATTTTTCAAAGGGTTTCTTGATTTTAAAGTGATGATTCTTTGACCATCGTGCTCCCTTCACATTGTAGAATATGTTTCGTCTATTGTTTGTCCCACAAGGAAAGCATATGTTAATGTTTCACATTATGACGACCATCTTGAATATGCACTCGTGGATAACTTGCCAGTATAGAGGTGAAAAAAATGCTGCAATATTACGACTTTGAACGATTCAAAAACTTTTTCATCGTTCCTTCATTATAATTCTCTAGCGTCATGGGATTGGGAAGAACAATCGCCATCAATTATGATGAACTTCGTAGGAAAGAAGGAGGATATGAAAAAAGAATTGGTGACGAAGGTGTATCGAGTGAAGTTGAAGAGAAGCCAATCCATATAGGAAATCACGATACCGATGCGTGGGATTTATTACATGGAGATTATATAAACATATGATCACTCAAATAAAACATGAGAACCTATGAAGAAATGGTAAAAAGAAAGACAGAAAGCAAGAAAGAAATTTTAGGTCGTACAGATGATCATTTACAAGTCACTGATTGAACGGTTTGCGTAGAGATGTTGATCTTCATGGTGCAATCCATGCTCGTGGACTTCTTCTTCTTGAAGATGAGCATCAACTGGACCTTACCGTTCAGATTCGCCGAGCCCGTCAACGTCAAGACCCCAGAGCTCAGCTCAGTCCCGAGGCTCGAATTCGAGGCGCTGGACAATGAACTGGAGCTCAACGTGACCGTGGCGTCGATCTTCTGTGTGGACTTGAAGTCGGCCTTGCTCTTAGGGATTGCGACCTGCCCCACGGTGGCATTGCCGTAGGCGAAGACGACAGTCGTTGAATCATATTTGTAAGGGCCGAAATTAGGGTTCTTGAGCCTGATGGGCGCGATGATGGTCATGTTGAAGGACGGGGAGCTCGACCCGGCAGCAGCGGTGGCGAGGGCCTGGATGCGAGGCGTCCCGACGCGGAACTTCGGAGTGTGGACCTTCATGATCACGAGGACGAAGACGAGGATGACAACGACCTGGAACACAGCGAAGGCGGTGATGTAGGCGGCCAGCTTGAGCCTCTTCTGGCGCCTCTCTTGCTCCATGTGACTGCTCAAGGACTCTTGGTCACTTCTAGGGTTTTGGGCACTTGATGGGGCAAAAGGATTCATTTGCTGGTTCTTCTCCATACTAGGGCTAACTCTAACTCTCTCTCTATCTCTGGAGATTTTCTTTCTTTTGTTTTGACTTCTTTTTTACCTGTGATTGGACTTGTGGTGGGGGGTTTCATGTCCGGAGTGTTTGAAAAAAACAGATGGGCAATCTTGTTTCGTCTTTCGTTTTTTCCAGATGCCAAACGCGTTGAGTATGTTGGGAGTTTTTGACTTTTCTAGGTAGTCATGGTGACTTTCCGGGGGAGCTTCTCGTAACATGATGACTTTGGGATCTAACTTGTCATACTCATAAGAATCTTCGATATATATCATATTTTTCGTTTGCAACATGAGATTACCAAGGAAAGATCGTAACAAAAATGTGTACGTGTACTGCGCAGAAAGATGCGATAAAGAACATATGATGTCGATTTGAGCATGTACCATTCGGTCAATGTTCACGATTGTCCAAGAGAAACAATCCATAGAGTCAAAATGCCTATCTTACCCTAGAAAAAACCATCCTAAATAATTGTCCAAAAAGTCTTAAATCCATTATATTACGTCCGATTCAATTCTAAACCTTTTACTTAAGTCAATTTAATCTTAAACATCTAGACGATTCGCCAATTTAATACTCTCGATTAACTTTTGGCTATAAATCAATGACGAGTATAGCTAGCGTCGACCGTCTTACATCATACGGTCAGCACTAATGTGGATAATTTTGGGGATCTTTTTATTTTTTTGAATGTTTTTTTTCCAACTTTGGTCTGACGAGGGTAAGAAAAAAAGAAATGAAGAAAATGAAAAGAATCAACACTAAATAAATATGGCGAAAATTGACTGGAATAACTAAATTGATAAATTATCAAAAGGTTTAGGATTAAATTGATACAATTGAAATATTTAGTATTAAATTGACCGTCATAAAATAAGTCTAAGATTTTTTTTGGAGGACTTTCTTTTTGAATGCGCATCAGCTATGAATTTGAGGATGGTGCGAATTCTGTCTTTATTACTAATTAGTAAGCCAAATTGAAGATTTCCTTTTCCATCAATAGACTTTCTTTGGATGCGAAAGCCTTTGTCTCCTAACCACACACTAAATTTTAATATTTATAAAGACTTGTGATCTATTATCGGACGATACCAAAAAAAAAAAAAAAAAAAAAAAAAAAAAAAAAAAAAAAAAGAAAGACCGCCCTGACCTTTAATACCAGTTTGCATCCTCAACTTTCAAAGTTGACATTTAGCATCCTCACTTTACATCACAACTCACAACAAAACATTTGCTCATCATATCGCCATTGCCTTTCCTATAATCTCCCCGCCACTTTCTTATATACATCGTAGCCGGATCTGAAGCTGTCCACCGCCACCGTGCCGAGGCGTGCTTTGGGGTTGCGCACGTGCATCACGGTGAAGGCGAAGATGAGGAGGATGGCGGCCTGGAAGATCACGAGGGCTGCGACGTTGGAGAAACTAGGAGAGGGTTGAAGAAGAATACGTCGTAGCGGCCACTTTCTTCACGTCGCAGCACATTAGCGACAACAATCAGCTTCCTTAATTAACTTGAGAAATATTTTTCATTCGACAGGCTGTAGAGGAGCCCGAGTTAGATTCGAGAATGTTCTTTTAAGGAAGAGAATGCTTCTCATTTTGACATGTCCATTGGGAGATTGGCAACCACACTCAGCGAATGAATCGCTCCTATTTCTAGTGTTAAGATCTTGAAATGGCCATGTCAGTTTCGAAAAAGGGATCCGTCCTCTTCGGCCGGCCAAATCTTCCATCCAATTAAAGTCATTTTCGTCAATTTCGTTGTCTGAAATTTTTATCATGTTTCCTTTTTATTTTTCTTTTTCTTTTTGCCTCCATTTTCGTCAATGGCTGATTTCAAGCGACGTCTACCCACCGAAGAGGGCTGGATGAGGGTAGCCTTTGCTGACCACAGGTGAGGCCACCTAGGGCATGGGATCAGCACCCTCGCCCTCGCCTGTAGCCCCTGTAGCAACAAAGAAAAAAAAGAATCGGAAAAGAAAAAAAGCGAAGGGGGAAAACAATCCAAAAAAAAAAAAGAGAGTAAAAGACGAAAACGCTCGAGACGATCGTGTAAGGTCAAGCCCCTCTGTTGATAATGATTTGGTCACTTCACATTCTTATTTGAAATAAAATCCATTTCAAATCTCTATTAGAAAAAAAAAATAGTTGACACTTCAGGCTCTTATTTAAAAATTTTCTCAAAATGACGTAGTAAGCGAAATGAGAAATTGTAAGTGATCTTTGAATAAATAAACTATTCAAACACCTGATTAAGCATGCCGCATCGCCTATTGTATCAATTGAACACAATAATTTTGATATGCGTTATCCTTTCCTCGATACGGTTCTAAGACAAGCCGTAAGACAGCGACGATCCTCTCTTCTATGATGGTTTCTGTTTCAAGCAAAAAACGCAAAGCAAGATTCGTCTCCTGGCAAGGAATTATTTCTCCAACAGTAACCACCGATACTCAATCTCCATTTTCAGCTGCATATTGGTGGGAAGAAGCCGCCGAGGCCGCGGGCGCCGTGTTGGTGCCGGCTGGATTTCGCTACTTCCCTCTCCTTGATGACTTTGTTATGAAAACAGAAAGACTGTCCCATCGCATTTCACAACTGGACGTTACAAAGTTTGCCTCCACTTCGTCACGCCGACATGAAAGCGAACTAATTTATATACAATTCAACGAGGACAATGGGCAAAAGAATTGGCACTCCAAACGTTCGTACGACGTTCGCGCAAAACTACAGACTCCGCACTACCAAAAACAACAAACAAAATGCAAACAGAGGACACGGTAAAGAAGTAACGCAGTCGTAAAGAGAAGGGATTCGCTATCAATAGACATGATGTGACAATGTTGAATGTGGAAGATGTTCTTGTAAAGCAAATCATCGAGCGTGAAGTTGCAGCAAGATACAGGTGATCCATCACAGCCGAGTTAGTATTCCCATTTCCTCAGCTCCATACCATCAGGAGGGCTACCTTCTACCTTCCTCGCACCCACTTCCTCCCAGTTTGTAGAGAGGACCGTCCCGTTAGACTCGACCTACATAATGGTCGAAATTAAGAAAAATCATTGGCATTTTCATGGTACGCCTAATAATACAGGATGGAACACTATGGAGCTCGATAATACGAAGTCCGATGGACTTATCATCTGCTCCCACGGAACGCCTAATAACACGGTTGAATACTATGCAGCTCGATAATAAGAAGTCCGACGAACTTATCATCTGCTTAACCAACCCCGTGTCAAAGTGCAGATTAAGGAAAATGCATCTAGTATGATGAACATAACCGAGGGTCTAACTTGCAGAGAAAGTAAATAAGAGATCTTGAGTCTCTGGAAATATTGCAAGCATGAGAGAAAATGAGAAAATGGAAGGATTCAGTGAAGGATAAAGTTTTAGATCAGGCTAAGAGGGAGAAGCTCCCAAAGAAATGGAGATTGAGAAATATTATTAAAATGTCTCGACAAAGAGACAATGGAGGGTAACAAATCAATTGTGAAGTAGCAATAAAATGTACTAATTTGTAGAACTTGTGAAGTAATGCTCTTACAAATGATTTTGTCATAGCTCTTCTCACATCTTCATCTGCATCCAGGAATATATCTCGGAAAGCCTTGTTCAAAGCTGCATCACCATCAAGCTTCTCATCCTTTTCCTAAAATTTATGCAATTATGCATTTAGCTGGTGGATAAAGCAAACAAAGAATAAAACCGTCATGGAGATTAAGAAATCATTAGCAATGTCCGGTACCTCCAGTTTGACTTGGGCTTCCAACTTGTCCCAGTCTGCAGCTTTATTTTTCGAAGACGGGTATGCAGGTCTGCTTGGTCCAACTGCGAAAAAACGAAAATAGCTGATTAACTACCCAGAGAAGTAGATTTTTTTTTTTAATAAAGAAGAGGATGGTTTTTCTCATTCTACAGAAACATGGGACACCAGTTAAATTTGGGTCACCAAATAAATTAAGAAAGGCAACTACCTGATGGAACATTGACTTTCTGGGGAACTGTAGCTTCTTTGCTATATTCAAGAGACCTCCAATGGATCGCTTCAGCTTTTGCAAGACGGATCTCAATTTTAGTTGTTAATATTTGGTATCTACATTTTTCAGGTATTATCTGATTTGAATCGCATAAAGCATCAAACATCAGTTACAGCAAAGTAGGAGCAAAATGTAGGCAAGCCAAAGCTTTCTTTCTCATACTAGAAAGACCTGTAAAAATTGAAAATAAACTACATTTCCATATGCTGTCTGAACAAAGTCGAGTTGGGATCAGGAGAAAATCTGATGCAAAACAAGAAAATAAGCCGCATCCAATCAGAAACCAAAAGAAGCTCTTCAAATTACCTTGCCAAACAATCTAGTTTGAAAGTTATAAGAGTTACTGGGCACATTGATTCTCACACTTAGCTGCAAGATAAATATACTCGCTCATGTCATCTATATAGGGGTAAAATGAAAAACATATTCTACATCCAATAAAAGAAATTCTTTGAGAGATGGAAACATACAATTTGTTCACCAAACTCAACAAGTACATCCTCTGGCGCGACACCCTTCGCAAATATTGTCACAACAGCTTCATCTGGTTTCTGATAAAATTCATGTCTGTTGAACAATGAATTGTCCGGTCATGTGACTGGGAAAGTACTTTCTGGAAAGTGAACTATGAAAAGCTACTCTAAATATTGACAACCTTCCTCGTATCACGTAAATTGCTACATGATGAGGAGGAACAAGTTCTTACAGACAGCAACGAGAACAACGCATTTGCAAGGAGAAAAGCTTCAGACAACCACAATTTCTAGTCTAAGTTTGCTCGTTACCCAGGTTTGAAAGATCGCTGATCCACATCTTGAATTTTTTCTTTTCAGCATTTAAGCAGTAGGGCCAAAGCAACTACTTGATTCTTCCTTATGTTCACATGCGAGCTTCGAATCCGCATATCAATGACCAAAACAAGGAAAATGTCCTCACTTTCAACTAACAAAGAGGAACTTCACAATGGGCCATGCGGCCACTTAAGAATCATGGTGCCAAGCCAGTTTTTATGTGGACAGCATAGGTAATATTGCAAGAACCTGAATTTGGGCTTGACTGGTTTGATTGCATTAATCTGCTGTACCATTCCATGCCCTTCCTCAATTTCTTCGTCCGCGTCAGCATTTTGATCAGATGGCAGGGCAGTGACAGAGGAAGGTGGGGCACCAACATGCGCCTTCTGATCAGTTTCATCCTCTGGGGAAGCACCACAAATCCACATTCAAGAATATAAAAGGAATTCACCTAGTCAGTTAGCTAGCATCTATGACAACTCTTCGGCAATAAATATTAAAATGTACAAACAACGGCGAGACAGACATTAAAGGCAGCACGAAAACCAATGCAACAGGCAACACAGAAAAAAATTCACAAAATCTAAGAATGATACTAAAACAGGGGAAAAAGCCTGATTCTGATTCTAAGACTATAAAGGAAGCAAAATTAACTAATTAAATACGGGCAAAATGTTAACAAGTCATGCACATAATGAAGAAAAAAAGCCATCTCATATCATTGCCGATTCTTCTGTTCACCTTGTTAACAGCCAGTAGTATGTTGTTTCAATTAACATTTTATGCTGTTCTTCAACTTTCATCAGTCAAGACTATTTTGAGACCTCAAAAAAAAAATTGACATAGATATCACAATGACACAGTCTGTTTATGTGTACAACAGCACACATCTTTATGAACTCTCTGAAGTTCCAAAAAAGTAATTATCACCAAAATCTTTTCCATATAACGGGGACACACAACATTCTGAGAATTCTTATAAGAAGGTTAGAGCCATGTAAGAAGGTGCTATGATTTCCGTGTCACTATGCTGGAGTTAAGAGTTAGAGATAGGAAGGTATAGCTGATTTGGTCCTAAAAGAGATGATAGAGAGCCAGACCATGCATTACTCCAATTTATATATATTTAAAAAAAAGAAAAAAAGAAAAACCTCAAACCTATACAAGCTTCGATTCTCAGAAATACAGCTAAAACTATCTCAGGTACATTTCCATAGTTCAAGGCTCCATGTGTTTCCCGGAAAATGAATGGTTTCACAAATATTTTCCTAAAAACAACTGCTTGTAAGTTGTAACGCTTAAAATAATTAGCCAACGAGATAAAAATGTATTGCATTCATTCGTTTCTGTAAGTGATATAAGCGAATTGTTTCAGGAAAATGTTTTCCAAATCATTCATTTACCGCGAAACAAAAGGAACCTAAGTCTCCAATGATTCAGCAAAGATTTAAGCCATCATGTGGTCAATGTGCTTTCCTCATGATTAGATAAAAACAAGAAACTCATGACGAAACCTGGAAGACAGAGAAGATCACAATCAGTGTTTTCTTTTTTTCTTTTTCCGAAAGCTATATTAGAGACAACCAACAAGCTGCACCAGAGTAGGTAAAGACCAGCAAGCAAGCACGATGACCACAAGTATAAACAAGTTCCGATCAGTCACTCAATCAGAGAGACCTTATATTGATTACTAGAGGTTATCATGAGTGTAAACCTGCAATGCGCGTCTCACATTCTTCAACTAGCTTGGTGAATCTCAAAGAGTCTTGTGACAAAGAAGCACCTATTTCAAGAGATGCCTTGGCAGTGCGATATTCTTCAAGGTTCATACAGGCAGAACTGCAAAACAAAAAGAATAAATAAAACACGTAAGGGACTAAGGTTAATACTCCATGGAGTACCACACATCTAAAGAATCTGCATATGTGCACTCAGAACTGTTCATTGAGTGCCTCCAAAGCCATATCTAGCGCTAGAAGTAAATCGTAGATCAGCGAATGCAAACTAGCTATCACATTCTGTGCAGTAAATAGTGGATCAATAACAATACTGATATTGAAATAATTATTATCAAACAAAACTCACTAGCCATAGAATACATGAAGTGTGAGTTCGCCACGGTGAGAGGAGTAGATCAAGAATCGATGAATATATTTGGATAGGAGGTGCACAAGAAATATGCTTTTAGATATCTAGGATCAATATTGCAAAAGGGGGAAAATATTGATGAGGATGTAAGCCATAGAATCAGAACAAGTTGAATGAAATGACGCAGTGCATCAGGTTTTTTGTGTGATTGCAAAATCCCTCTTAAGCTAAAAGAAAAAATTTATAGAATAGCAGTAAGACCTGCAATGCTATACGGAGCTGAATGTTGGCCAGCATATACGCAACATGAGCATAAGATGGGAGTTGCAGAGAAGAGGATGTTAAGGTGGATGTATGGGCATATAAGGATGGATAAGATAATAAATGAAGATATTCGACAGAAAGTTGGAGTAGAAGCAGTGACAGAAAAGATGAGAGAACATAGACTGAGATGTTTTTGGCATGTTCTTCGAAGACCCCTAAATGCTCTAATAAGAACAGAAGTTTGCTACCGAGAGCATGATATGAAAAAAGGAAGAGTACGACCGAAACTAACTTGAAGGAAAGTAGTAAAACTAGATTTAAAAATGTGAGAAATAGATTGGCGTACGGTTTGTTATAGGATAAAGTAGATGGGAGCTATTAGTATTAGAAATGGATAGATTTCCTGTGTTCCAAACTGACCTTTTTAGTCCTTAGTCTCTTGGCCCCTATTTTTATTTTTATTTTTATTTTATTCTTTTTTCTTCAATTGATCTTTGCTTTTTATTGTTGTTATAATCTATTTTATTATTATTTTATTTTTTTTCATCGGCCACCGAGCCTAACTAGTTTGGGATAAATACGTTGTTGACGTTGACATTGAAACAAAACTCACTAGCCATCATTAAAGCTACATAAAAACAAGCAGACCACCTAAAGTGCACCATCAAATAATCAACTCCACGAACTTCAGAAGGGAGAAAAGGAAAGCATAAAACTTTCTGACTAAATAAACCTGAGTAAAAGAGACAGAATTCAAACTCCACAAGGCGAAGCTTACCCACCCTTTTCGCAGATATGCCTTGGCCAATGAAGGGTCCAATTCGATTGCCTTATTTGCATCCGAAACGGCCTCTGATCAAACGAAAAGAGCACAAACGATAATCAGAAGCACGTCACCCAGGGCATTGCACGAGAACAGCTCCATCAAGAAAGCAGAAAGCAGAAAACAATTCCGTACAACAATGGCGATAAAAGATCCAAAAACAGATTCGTAGTGTTCCCACGAAAGGTAAAGAGATTTTCTTGGGTCCAAAGTCTCAAAGAAGCAGCATTGAGATTATTCAAACTGGACAGCAATGCTGGTAAAGATTGCCTCCACAAAGCGGACCCAATACCTTTTTGGGAAATTTCTTGGTTTGACGAATGGGTCAATGATAAACGTGTAAAAAGAGAAGCGGCAATAAAAACAGGGAAAGCTCAAACTGCTTTTCCCGCAAAAACACAGAGTTCAATTCCACGCCGTAATCACGAAAAGCAAGCACCACGAACGGATAAGGCGGACAAAACCATTCAACGAGATCACGAACACAAGCGACGTCTCGCCTACCACGCACAGCACCCGCTTCAAGATTCGACAAAGCCAGAACCAAAAGGGTCAAACCCCACCTGTGAAGTTGCGGAGCTTGATGTGGGCCTGAGCGCGGTCGGCGTACAGATCGGCGCTCCCGGCGCCCGAGTCGATGGCCTTGGAGTAGAAGTCAACGGCCGACTCGAAGTCGTCGTCCAGGAAGGCCGCCCTCGCCCTTTCCGCCAGATCGCTGGTCGCTGCCATTGCTGCGCCGATTCCGGTCTCTCTGGCCCCCGGTCGCCGCGAAGTCAACGGGGAAGATGGAAGCGACGTGGGGATATGAAGAGGGAGAGGAGGAGGAGACGAGTGAAGCGAAAGTTTTTGGAAGAAGGAGAGCGTTCACTGCTTCTATTTAATATTTGAGGAAAGGAACAAGGATTTAATGATTGAGACAGGGAGGGATCGAAGCAAAGCAAGGAATTCTGGACGCTCCTCTTCCATGTGCGAATGAAAAAGGGTAGGAAAAGTGGAGGGAAAACGTAAGGAATCTTCTCCTTCCATGGACGGTTGGGCCTGGGTTTGGGCTTCGGTTGACCATTGACTTCGCCACCGTCATCCTGCGTCCGTGCTTTTTGTACGTGTGAATGCAGAAGCTTCTCTTCCCTAAAAAACATACAGAAGCTTCGTTCTTGTGTGAATCTGGAGCGCCGGACGTAACGGTACAACATAAGCCGTCCGATGAGAAAAAACCGGGAAGCAACTTATGAACGGTCGAACCGGTGGCTAGCCGACGTCTTGTCGAAAGAAAGCTGCTAAGTGAAGTTTGGAAGAAAATATCAAATATCGATGTGCGAGATATATGGAAAATTTCAAAAAGGAATCCAAGTCCAGTTATATTTTTAAATAAGGGCTTCAATTGAATATTATTTCAAATAATGGCTTAAAATGCCATCATTTTCTCAAACAAGGATCTGAAGTGAATGTTGTTTTCAAATAAATGCTTGAAGTAACCATGAAATTTCGAAAAAAGACATGATTTCAAAGGCATTTCAGTCTTTTTATATTTGACATTTTTATATAATTTATATTTTCTTTTTCTATTTCTTTAAAATTTAACCCAAAAAAAAAAAAACTAAAAGAGGCAAGAGGCTCCTCTCACCTGTAGCTGCTGCCCTGAGATGTGAAGGGAGGCGAAGGACGGAGGGGTCACCGACGCCTTGGCGAGGGCTGACGACCCCATCGACCAGAGGTGAGAGCCGACTGGCCCTCGCCAAAATCGGGAGAGGGTCGAGCCCTCTTCCGGATCTAGGCGAGTGGTCGCCGACCCTCGTTCGTGACCAAGGGAGGGGCGGCGACCCCTCACCTCTTCAGGGCGGTGGCCGTCGATCCCCGCCCATACCTGAGCGGGGGTTGTTGGCGCACGCCTAGATCCGGGAAAGGGCCCAACCCTCTCCCGATTTTGGTGAGGGCCAGAGGCCCCTACCTTTGTTCGGCGGTGGGTCGACTACTACAGGTGGGTAGGGCAACCCTCCCGCCTATAGCTGCTTTTTTTTTTTGTGTTGTTATTATTATTATTTTCATTTTTAAAAATCAAAAAAAGGAAAAAAAAAGATAGAGAACAAATAAAAAAATTAAAATGAAGAACGACGAAAATGTCCTTTAGGCCAAATCCTTTTTTGAAACTATATGACAACTTCAGGACCTTATTTAAAACATATTATGTCACTTCATGCCTTATTTGAAACAAGGTTTACTTGGAGCACTTATTTGAAAAAATAAGAGGATTTCAGGCTCTTTTTTGAAATTTTTCGGCGAGATAATTTACTTTTTCAAATTTTAAAGTTAGGTTGTGTTTGGTAATAGTCCAAAAAAAGTATTTCTGTTCCCAAAGTGTTTCAAGAATATTTTTGAGAAATAGAAACACTTTTTAGAGCAAAAACAAGAAATAAAAAAACTTGCTTCTTTGTTTTTGGAATAATTTTTTTAAAAAAAATCATTCGAAACATTTTTCGAAACAAATGAAAATATTTTTTTAACACACTCTCTTCTCTTTTGTTCTTACATGATGTTGACACTTGATTTTTTTTATTATTTTATTTTAAAACATTAATTAAAAATAGCAAAATAATTCATGAAATTACAAAATCAACCTTGGAAGCTTTAGCTTAGCATTAAGTACTAATTTTGAATAAAAAATATTTTTCGTAATTTTTTACCAATTTTTATTTATTTAGTTTAACTATAAAAATAGCCAAAATAAAAAAAATAGTATTCATGATCAGACAAATACGCAAAAATAGTCCATATTTTTATTTTAATTTCTCTTTCATTTTTACCTCTTAAATTTTTAAAAATTCAATTTGGGACCGCATGCCTCTTCATTGAACATAATCCTAAATTGACTCAAAAATTTCATTTTAAATTATTTTAGCCAAAAATTTTTAAGTTTTAGAGTCAAGACGTGAGACTTTGATACCCTGCATCTCATTTTGGTCCTCATGTTTGGAAAAATTAATCAATTGGACTAAAAGGACCTAAATGGATAAATGTTTTTCATTTTAGTTCCCGGTCTCACTCAAAGTGCAATTAATATTTTTCTGGAAGTTCTCGTTTGAAGTTAATCATATTTTTAACTACTTGAAAATATTTACGTGTAATTCATAATTGTAATTTTTCATATCTATAGAAAAATATTTGATGTTCTCGTTGTTGAATTTTTTTTTTTGGTCAAAAGCTGTCCAATTCGTCTTCTTTTTTAGTTTTTTTTATAATTGATCTCATCCATATTGTAATTTAATAAATTGTGCATAAATTACTTATATATATTGATTTAATCTGATTTAGTAAGTTAAAAAGATCAAGACATCTTAATTTTAATATATAGTCTCCTTAATTAAATGACAAAATTAGGAACAATTTTTTGGCAATTACCAAACACGTTTCGTTTCTTTTCTTTTCTTTTTTTGTTCTGAAAATAGAAACTTTATGCAGTTACCAAACATATTTCTATTCTTTTTCTTGTTGTGGGGATATAAATTTTTTTTGCAGTTACCAAATTCGTTTCTGTTTCCAAAACTCATTGATGGACAAAGAAACAAAAAAATTATTTTTGTTCCAAAAATTGTTCCGGCAACAGAAACGTTACCATACGCAGCCTTATCTAACCAAATTGAAAAAAAAAGGTATCCAACTATCTAATATAATCATAATAAATAAAGAGGATCGCTTTCCTTTCATAGATCACAATCCTTTTCTATTTCAAAAATATTCTCTGTTAGCTATTTTACAAATATTCGATCGAGGACAAATTCATGAATTTCTATATTAGTTTATCTCCCAGGTATTTTAACTTTAAAGTTTGAAGCTTACAAGAAAAATTTCAAATCTTAAACAATTTATACAAGTAAAGCATGCCGGGCATTGTGATCGATAAATTTATCTCCAATTTTACTCAGTAAGCTTTCCTCGTCAATTGGTAAGTTTCAATATCGCGTATGCAATGGCCACCA
The DNA here is from genome assembly GCA_028455895.1 of Rhodomyrtus tomentosa. Classification (NCBI taxonomy): domain Eukaryota; kingdom Viridiplantae; phylum Streptophyta; class Magnoliopsida; order Myrtales; family Myrtaceae; genus Rhodomyrtus; species Rhodomyrtus tomentosa. The sequence goes on from JAPCWY010000008.1 coordinate 27,932,670, forward strand.
GTTTAACCAATCGGCAGATCCATTTGTTCTATCTGATCGGGTGGCTTACGTTGTTCCGTTGGAATCCGTCGGTCCAAATTAGATATAAAGAACCTCCACATTCCCGACCGCGGCCAGCATAGGATAATAAACCATCTTACCTAATGTGGTTTTAACGTACAGACACAAACACCAAATAAAAAGGCCAAAGTCAAAAGTCAACAGCAGCCCAAACCAGGCCACAAACTCCATGGGAGGAGGAGGAGAAGATCAGAAAGCGTCCCCACGTTAAAGAAGACATCCTAGTAAAAGTTAATTGCACAAATGAAGAAGCTTTTCGAAGGATCTAGTCATCATCGGTTGTCCTTTGTAGCAGGATTATAAAAATTACCCAATTTTTCCCCGCTGACACTGCAGTATCGATCGTAGGTCTATTCACTTTCACCTCTACAACGACAAACACGAGGTGAAGTCGAATATTAGTTTAGGCGAGATCAAAACAATGTCCATAAAATTTCAACGAATAGTATAAGAGGTCCTCGTGAAATTTAAGTATGGTAGGGTAAAGCCAAATCGTAGTCCAAAAAAGACGGAGTCCATTTTCTCGATCAGATTTGATTCCCCCCACCTTAAAATGTGGTTGACTTTCTCTCCCACTATGCTTTGGAAGTTTGCGAGTGTGAATAATTTTCTACGGCTAATCTCGGATGAATATGAAGATTAGTTCAATGATTCGTCCAGTCGATAGTCACCAATGGAGACGTTCGTGACGAGGCTCTATAAACTTTCTAAGATTATGTCGTTCTCCTCTTCTGATTTAGATTTAGATTTTGCTATCTCGAGCTAGATCTAAATATAGATATGGGAGTTCATTACAGGTACTTGATATATGCTTTTTCAACGTATCGTTGTTGGTGTTATTAATCGGTGATAGTGATGGAGATGTCGAACCTAGACGCACATCACAAGCCATTGCATTTGATGAGAGTTCTCGGTGTGCACTTATCACTGAATCCAATGATTGAATGCCGAAGTTTTATGGTGACAGATCTATTTAGGAAGAATGAGAGTGTGTTTCTAGTTACAGAATATGCTTTGTTATGTGCTTTCTATTGTTTACTTTTTCTACAGTATTTTGGAGATTGAAAGCATTCTATATATCTCTCAAATATTATCTTGATTAATGAATAGAGTATTTCATTGAGAAAGAAGAAAAAAAAAACATGTTAACTGATTATTCTCACGCTTGCTCAATCAAGTGGCTAAAAATTAAGGTGGCGCTTTTTTTTAATAAAAAAATAATCACGCAAGCGTGTTAAAGCATGATTTAACGAGGCAATTGAATGTATAATTTCTTCACATTGTTTGAACCTTTCGATACCGTCAGCGGGCTTAAGCTGTTCTTAACTCATGTCCTCCTCCTTGGTGTCCTGAATGGGTTTTCACTCTTATTCAACCATTTCTCTCGAGCTTTCAATTGCAGGGTCTAGTTGTTTTGTCTGAGCATGGGTTGATGATAAGGTGGTGGTCATCAGGATCAGTTTGGTGGGCGGAACTCAGCCGCAACTATGTTCCCGTCCAATGCACCAAGTTAAATTTTCGTCCCTCCTTGGGAAGGATTTTCACCTAAAACTGCTCAGAGAAGTGTGATGGCGGACAATAATGGGACCTGCTGGAGGGCATACCCACCAGTCGAGGGGTATCACATGGCCTGGAAAGGCAGATTGGCTTGCAAGCTTGTTCTGTTCTTTACCGAAAATTACCAAGGTTTTTTTTTCCCCTCATCTTGTCAGTCTTCATATTAGGACCTATGATCCACATAATTTCTTTCCATATTCTGCTAATACGATGTACCCTGGATACCAACGAACTGGAATGAGAAACCAGAGAGCAGTTGCAGTTATCCTGGGTCCTCTGGACACCAAGGGTTGAGAGAATCTTTCCTGGGCATCCTGTTATCCTGATAGGGTTGTTTGGGATGGTTTAAGAGGTTATGTTGTATGTCTTTGCCGAAACTGTTCAGGAGCTTATGATACTAGTGACGTGTTATACATATGGGACAGCAAGAGTGGAGCCAGAGAGCGGATCCTCCGGGGAGTAACTTCTGTTTGATCATTCCTGTAAGGGCAGCAGCATGAAGTCAGTCTCTGGATCTGTGAGGGATGAAGTGCTTCTGTTTCCACCCTGCTTCTTCCCATTGCCGAGGATTTTTCTAAACCTCATATAGAAAACTCAGAAAAGGGATTTTCTTCCGCTGGTGCAATGGCTACGTCAACTAAAAGAATCGAGTCCTTCACTCATACAGCCCTCATTAACAAGGAGAGCTCTACTGAATCCTTTCAGGCCAGCTCATCTACTGTCCAAAGCATCAAGCACTCCATTAAGTGCTCTTGTTCATCCCCTGGGGTGGTAACTCTTTGTTTCGATCTCACTTCACTGATGCTTCTTCCCCAGGGGGACGAGTCACGTGGAAGTCAAATTAGAAAAGCCGACTCTCCTTTGAAGATAAAAAAATGTTGCTGAGTATGCAGATAATGGAGCTTGTCCAAACACATCAAACAGTTGCATGGAGTCCAACTGCATTTAAGTCGCATGAAGAGAGCATTATGCGGTTTAGCTTGTCGGTTTTGCATTCATGGGGATTAGACAACGAGCTTGATCAATTGCTAGTTAATGATAGAGCTGGAAATACGGGTCACAAACCCATATTTGACCCATATTTATATAAAATGAGTCAAATATGGATCATTAACATATAAATGGTTCACTAAATATGAGTCATTAATGGGTCACACTTAAATCCATATTGACTCATTTTCGATTCATGTTAAACCCATTTTCGATTCGTAAGGACAACATACTTTCACCAGTTACAAGTGATCCCGGAACTGAAGTCGGGATTGACAATCGAGGTCGGGGGAACGGGACCAGTGCCAAGGCTGGGACCCAAGCCGGGTCCAGCGACCGGGGTTGGGATCGGTGTCAGGGGGTCGGGGATCGACGACCGGAGTTAGGACTAGTGCCGGGGGCTAGGTTCAAGGGCCAAGGATTGGGACCGGGGCCAGTGTCTGGACCGGAGGCCGAGACCGGGATCCGGGCTCGGACCTGGGTCGGGTCTCGAGCCCCGAGGCAAGGGCCTGGTCTTGGGACCGAGGTAGGGGCCGGGTCCCGAGATCGGGACAGCAACAGGGGCTAGGACCTTTGACGGGGCTGGGTCCTAGGGCTGAGGATTGGGACCGGGGTCGGGTCCTGGGGTAGGGGTCGGGGCTGGGTTCCGAGACCGAGTCCAGAGACTGGGGCCGGGGTAGGTCTCGGGGCCGGAGCCGAAGCCGGCTCTCGAGGTCGAGTCCCAAGCCCGGGGCTAGTCCCGAGGCGAGGGCTAGTGCGGAGGACCGAGATCGGGGCCGGGGACCGGAGGCGAGGTCAGGATCGGATCCAGGGACCGGGTCCCGAGACTGGGGCTGGGGCTAGGGTTGGGACCTGGGTCGAGCAACTGGGCTGGGACTCGGGGCGGGTGCCGAGGCCGGGTCCCGAGGCTGCGACCATGGCTGGTTCTCGGGGCCGGGTTTCGAGACAGGGGTCGGAGCTGGAGCTGTGGCTGTGACCGTGACCGTGATCGGGGCGGTGACTGTGACCGAGGCCGGGGACAGGGCTGAGATCGTGACAGGGGTCGGGGACGGGTCGGGACCTGCGGCTAGGGTGGGTGCTAGGGTCGGGTGCCGGGGCCGGAGCCGAGGCTGGGACCGGGGACTAAGAAGGGGCTAGTGCCGTGGACCAAGGACGGGGCCGGGGCAGCGGCCGGAGACAGCGCCAATGTAGGGATTGAGGATGAGGCCGGGACTGATAAGTATTTTAGTAATATTATTTTCTTAAAATATTATTATTTTTTGATAATATGGGTCAATCAAGGGTCGGGTCGGGTATGAATCATTAAATATGGATCAATATGAAACGGACCATATTCCGACCCAAATCCGACCCGATCCGGCCCACCCATTTGCAACTTCTAATTACTGACATTAAGTTTGTTTGCCAAGGGATAAGGGATCCTTTAAGTGACTTTTCTTGGTACACGTGATGTCCTTGTGGTATTTTGATCAACTGTATTGTTTTTTGTCATTGCACTTTTGTAAATTAATTCTAGACCCAGTTGCCCCAGTGCATTAAACTTGTTTTGAATCATTCTTTAACCTCATGACCGAACACTGGTATCGATATAATAAGTTTTTTTTTTTTTTTTGTTCAAGTAGCATGTCACGTGTATCCCGACCGCAAATGTGAAATTTCTGTCCTCTTCAATGAAATCTCAGTTCCCACGAGTGACCTACAAAGGAGAATTCTCATTCAAATGACTTCAAAGCAGCACCTTTCTCGAGACAAAAGCAAGAAAATCTCTTCAACCTTTCTTAACCGTTTGAAGAAATTTTTGGAAGTGCATATGAACTTTGCATAAACCAAGCCTTCCTATCCACTGCAAAACAATGTCGAAGCCGGATTGCAATTCCATTAAGGCTCTAAAGCTCACAAGTTTCACCAATCTAATGTGTCAACAAACACGAAGGTTGCCTATAAGGCTATAAATAGCATATCATTAGCGTCAGACAAGCATGGCGTTGTACTACTTCCTGTGAAACCAACGGCCAGCAAAGAAGAAGCCAGAAATGGCCTCCAGGCGACGTCATTGTTCACTTCCCTTCAATCAAAACTAACAACACCACGTTTGATGGTGTGGCTCTGTTTTTGCGCTTTCGGAGGACAGAACCAGTTATGGGTTTGACCAGAGAGAGACTTTATTAAAAGCGATCGATACTTCGCAGGGGCATTAATGGCACGTAGGACGATCGGGCCTTACGTCAGGGATTACTCAATTAGCAAAATATGAAAATATTGTGCCTCAATTAAAAAAATTAAAAGATTTTGGACTGAATTGATAAAAAATGGAATTAATTTTTGACTTTTTGGGATAATATTTTCATCTTCCTTCGTTGGAAGTTTGGCCTCAAAACTATATATATATATCTCAAAGGTGAGATGATGAGTAACGGGTGTTATTTTTGCTTTTGTGAAATGTGGAATGATTGAAATTTGAATTTTGTTGTAGATTGCAATCATATATGACTGATGTTGGTATCGCCGAAAACTATGTACGGCCGGATTTCAATTGGCTGGCCAATATATCATGCTTTAGATCTTTATCCTCTCGGTTTATTGTCCATTAATTTGCCAATCACTTTGTCTAAACATTTTGATGGTACGTTTTGGACTTTCTTTTTTGTTCTACATCGATGAGGTTAGTCGAATTAGAGGTGACCGCTTGACAAGTAGTTTAGACAAGGTTGTTCCATTTTATTGATGAAATAAATTTCGATTAGTTGATTGTTACCTATCAAATCTTGCTCGATAATTTGGTAGAAAAAAGAGAGATTCTAGTTGCTAGACGTCTAAAGAAACATCACTCCTCAATATTGTATGACGAATGGGTGCATGCCGATGATGGATGATCGGAGTCACGAAAAGACTTCGATCTCTCAAACCCTTAACTCGAAGATTGAAATTCTAGAAAATTTATTTTAGAAGGAACTATGTTATGAAGAATTTTCGATGTGATGGTCTTATATCCAATTGTTCCTCTGATTGGATCATCGCCTAAAGCGGGTCGTCGAATGGTCAAGTCAGGTCCAATAGTGGCCCTAAGGTGTAAAGAGTATCGGGGATGTAAAAGTGAAACAAAGGGTATGTGTGGGTCTAGTCGGGCTGGGTGGAGCTCCTAGATGAACCATTTTGTAAGCCTGTCAAACTTGATCCATTTATTCTTAATCGGGGCCCAGACGAGCCCAATACCCAAGCCAGCCCATTGGGCAGGCTGTCCAGCCTCCAATCCAAGTGCACGATTAACACTAGGTTTGAACTAGAGGGTGATCAACAATGGATGGGTTTGGGCTAGCCTAGCCGGCCATTTAGATCGCCTTGAATAGTTGAAAAAAATCTTTAAAATTCTAGGGCCAGGCTAATCTTTATAATTAGCTTTGCCCAAGCCCATCCAAAATGTCAATTGGGCACACGTGGCTTGAGCGGGCCCATATGATGAGGTCCAAGCTCAAGCTGAACCAACGCCATTACTATTAGGAGTGAGCAAAAAAATCATGAACTATCCAAACCGGACCAAATCTTACCCAATTGGCTGATTTTGGATGAAAAACGACGGGTACGATCCGGTTCCAATTTTATGGAACCGGCGGGTACAGTTCGATTCCCGATTTTGGATGAAACCATCCAATCGGCCCAACCGAACCGGCCTTTTATAATACCCATCATGTATGTTCTTCAACAGGCTCCTAATCTTTAAATAATTATGATGAGTCAACAGTAGAGAGAACTAAGTTCTCTCCCAAAGAGCAATCCATCTTCCTGAGTGCCATATACGAAATTTACATAATTCGACTAAACCCAAAGATTCATGTAGAAAAATGAAAGCACATCAATGTACTGAATACATCTAACTACCAATGCATCATGGGATGTCTCTTTGGGTCCATTAGCTTCAATATCTTCTCCTCTGTATGCGGTAGGCGCTTGACCAAAAGCAATTCAATAAGTAATAGATCTTAACCTCTCCCTCTTGCGACTCTCTGGCTCCCATTGCCGTCTTCTACTTGCACTGTACGTTCTTTTGTCAGGAGGTGCAAATAATGTAGATCCATAATTTCTTGTTATTTTTTATGGTGAAATAGGATTCTTTTTTTTTTCACCTATGATTAAATGTTAAATTTAAGGTAGAACGTGAATTGCTTTTTCCCCCTTTCAAGTTTTATGAATCATTAAAATGAAATATAGTTGAATTCTTCACATGATATATTTTGTGATACCTTTTTAAGGACAAGATTAATAATAGTTTCAGCATCATGATATTATTATTGTTGAAATCATAAAAATAATAATTTATAGTGTGTATATAAAAATATACATATAATATATAATGTATCTCAACGTATTAGAATTCTCTATTTTTTTGATAATTCACGTGTTTACGTATCGTATCGTGTCGCGTATCGTGTAATGTCACCGAGTAACGTAGATTATAAGTATCTCCTCATCAGTCGTTTGTAATTTTGTATCATTCCTTTGACTTTATCTGATTGGCAGGTCAACACTTCTATCTGATTGGACGGATTAGGTTGTTCCGTTGAAATCTGGCGGCCCAAATCACGTATAAATGAGCTTCCGCATCCCCGGCCGCAGCAGCAATGGACAAAAAACCATCTCACCTAATTTGGTTTTGTCTCGTAGTGTAATATCACAGACACTAACACAAACTTAAGTTAAAAGGCCGAAGTCAAAAGTCAAACTACAGCCCAAACAGGGCTCAACCTCCATCGAAGGAGGAAGAGGAGGAGGAGGAGATTAGAAAGCTTCCACGTTAAGGAAGAAGTTGTAACAAATGTTACTTGCACAAGCAAAGTAACATTTCTAAAGATATATGGTGCGTTTGTTTCACAAAAAATAAATAATTTGAAAACGAAAAATGCTTGAAAAGCGGCACCGTTACTCTAGGCAGAGTAACTGTGCTTCCTACACCCCGCAATTTCTCAAGAAAACGGGATGACTTTTATTTTGCCTTGAGAAATCAATTCCCATAAATAACAAAATTTTGCTAAAAAAAAGTTTAAAGAGAAAAAGATTTAGAATTATTGATAACCAAAAGTCAGATAATCAACTCGTATTTTCTCTTACCTTTACCAAAAAAAAAAGTCAAATAATCAAATATAAGAAATGGTCTTTAATTGATTCAACTCTTCTATTACATTTTAAGGTTATTTTCTTGTATTTTGTTTACATCAATTTTTAAATCACATTTATGTAACTTGCTACCCAATCCGCGTTTGGCATTTTTCTTTGGGGGACTTAAATAGAACATTTTAGCAGTCCACGAGGTTGTTTGCAACCCCGCCCAAACAATATTTGTAACAAAAGCTATTAATGTACCGAGGAAGTTGATTTGAAAGGGCTATTTGTTAATTTCGATGTCTGAGACTTAGGCTAGAAGAATTCGCGCTATTGTTGGACAACCGAATTGACTCAACTGACCATTGTTTGATTGCCTTTAACGAACGTGGCAAAGACTGCCCCCAAGCTTTTCTTCTCAACTTTTCCTTTTCTATGTTCATGAAACTCCAATGCAAAATTTATTTAGCGATTGGCGTAAATATTTTATAGTGACATTTTCATCCTTTTATTCGTTTTGATAAAAACTATTTTTCCTTTTTAGAAATTTTTGACACAATGCGAAAACACACTAAATTCTGCAATCGTCTTAATTAATTGTATATGTTTCGGGAAAAATGTTAAAGTATACATTTGATTTTGAAATAACATCCATCACCTAAAAGTTGTATCTTATATCTATGGTTTTTTCAGGTCCTTGTACATCTTCGTCTAGAGATACGAATCAACGGGGTAAATATTTCGTCTACTAATTAAGTATCCATATTTTGATCTTATCTTTACTTCATTATTTTATGCATGATCGATATCACGATCTTGATTTTAGGTCACTGTAGCGCCATCCTAGAGCAATGTGATTTTAGTGAAAGGAATGATTAGCCATTTCATTACACAGCAATTTCATTATTAGTCGCAAAACCAACATTTGAAGTGTTCTTTCCTCTTTAAATAAAATAGATCTTTATGGTGGCATTAACGATTTCCCATAGTTAGTGATAAAATTTCTACTTGTGATTTTCTAGATTTTGGTTTTTTTTTTCTTCATAACCAAGAAAATTCACTTAGTGGGATTTAGGATTAGAGTAATTGGGATTCAATTTAGGATTAGAGGATTTAATTGTGTCTAGCCAGCAATAGTGGAGCAACGGTGGGCTTTACTCTGATTTTGTCTCTAATTTTTAGTTTGCCAAAGAAAGCATAGAAATCAGAAGTCCAGAACATTGAAACCGGTTCAAGAAGTCTTCCAGTTTTCTCACAAGGATATGCGGCTGGCGTTAGACCGTTTGACCGTCAAGCTTTAATTCACCACGATGCTAGCCGCGTCCTTTGAAAAATGTTTTTAATGCCGAAACACGATAAAACAAAAAATGCTAAATAGAAGAATCTGAATAGATACGAGGAACAATGACTCATTCAGTTGTGATTTATCAAAATCAATAAAATATCAAAAGCTTGTAATCAACAATGGCTCATTCAGTCGTGCTATTTCCATATCAATGGAGTACTTGAAGAAACTCTTTCAAAAGTTGTTCATGTCAGAAATGAGGTATATGATTATCTCTCGACAAGACTGGCGAGCCGTCCAAGAATGATTAGTGAGTTTGCAGAAAGCTGTTTTTGGAATCGAAGCTGAAGATCTTCTTAAGAAGATGATTCCTGTTGTTCTGCCTAAGCTTGTGGTAGCTCAGGATGACGATGATAAAGCACTTGACACCTTACATGAGTTTGCTTTTGTGTGCTTAACTATCATATTTAGGATATTCCTCAATTTATTATTAATACTAATTTCTCATTGCAGGTGACTACAAGTATCTTAGGTCTGGATTTACTTCTTGATCAGTCATAGAAATAAGATTGCACAGTGTTGTTTTGAGTGTAATCGGTCACTGAGAACCCCTGTCTTTGCGTGGATCCTTCCATGTCAAGTAGCCCGACAAAGATAACAACATGGTATCTGAATTTGGTTATAGATTGCGGTATTAGGAGAGAGTTTGGCCCTGCTGCTTCGAAGGAGTAGATCTGTTGTCTGCCGTTACTCTTTGCAAAAAGATGTATACACAATTGACGCACGTTTTTAGACCCCCCCAAAAAAAAAAAATTGACACAAGTTCTCCCGTATCACAACCTTTGACAAGATTTGGTGTCCTCCCAAAGTGATTTGTGCAGTCAAGTCATCATCCTTTCTCTCTGTTATTATCCAGTTTAACTTTTTGCATCTCAGAGTATTGCAGTAGCAGAAATTCACGCAACTTCTAAGTTGGTCAATTCGTGAAATTTATACTCTAATGATCCAATTGAATAAGGTTATTGTCATTTTTTAAACAAAAGGGAATGTCAATAACATGCTCATTTTTTAAACAAAAGGGAATGCCAACAATTGGGCCGGCGTTGATCAATTCTACGTGAGCATTTTTTGGCAAAAATTAAAAGGTCTAGGATTGAATCGATAAAATATAAAAAAGGTTTAGGACTAAATCGGGAAAATAAAAAGGTTTAAGACCGACAGGTCCACTTGAGCATTTTATATTAATAATGTTTCAAAAGTGAAAATTTATAAAAATTACCAAACGAATTTCTATTTTAGAAGCAGAAATTTCATCCAATTATTAAATGCATCAGAAATAACCTTCTGAAATAGAAATGGAAAAATCAACTTATGCTTCAGAAATGATTTATGAAGCAGAAGTGTTATCATGCGCGCCCTTAGTTAACCTAGGAAACAAAATATTACGAAAATAACACTAAAATCACGAAATTGCCTAAAATCTTAAAATTACACAATATTACGAAGATCGCCAACTTTCTTTGCATCAGATTTTTTTTTTCTAAAAATGATCTCTTTTAGAGGGTGTATGACAACATTCCAGAAATAGATTTTGGAACAGAAAATTGTTTGATAATGCATCTATTTCTACAACAAAAATTTGTTCCAAAAATAGATTTGAAACAAGTATGAGAAACAAAAAAAAAGTTACTTCTTTGAGAAATCGTAATCGAAATCTCCATCGATGACCACCACACATTGCACCCCTTCAGCTGCCGCCGCCCCTCGCCCATCGCCGACTGCGAGCCGCCGGTCATCGGCCTCGGGTCACCGATCGCTGGCCACCTCCACACCGCCATCGCCGCCGAGGCGAAGGCGGTCAAGCAAATTTCTATTCTATGATAAAAAATTTTATACCGTTATCAAATGCATCTTTTTGCTCAAAAACGCATCCAGAAATAGAAATATAAAAAACCATTTTCGTTCCAAAAATCCATTTTGAAATAAAAATGCTATCATGCACACTCTTAATGAATGAAATATATTTACATCGTGAAAATATTTAGACATTAATTATTAGCGGTAACAATTTTTTTGCGTTAATTAGTTATTTCAAGCAATATAAGCTATTATTTTAAAATACATATATATATATATATATATATATATATATATATATATATATATATATATATATATATTTCAAATAATTCGTTTTCCATTAAGCAGGGGAGATCCTCCTTTTGTAACTGGGTTATAAACATTACCAAACGTTTCTGCGGCGACATCGTAGTATTGATCATAGGTCTATTCCTTTTCATCTCTATAATTGGAAAACACGGGGTTGAAGTCGAATATTAGTTTAGGCAAGAGCAGATATCCACACAGAAGCTATGGCGTTGATTGAAGCTCTGAAGTGGGTAGAGGAAAAGAGAGAGAGAGTATGGTAGAAGTCGATACGGATTGTGAAGCGGTGGTCAACTAGGTTTTGAAGAAAACACACACGTGGGCTGGGATATAGAGCCTCTAATAGACGAAACCCAGGGGCCAGGCCCGACTAGCCCATCTCCATTGTGTTTCTCTGACCCATTGTTACAGGTCCGCGAATAAAGTAGTGGATTAGATCGCAAAATCTCAATTTTCTAATAGTCTTAGTTAAAGTATCCCCAAACTCTTTGGGATTTTTTTTTTTTTAATGTTTAGATGCTCCTTTAATGGATGCTTTGTGTAAGGAGTCGTAATTTTCAATCAAATGTGATTGATTTTTGTATATACTCAAACCATGTTAACTGATTATTCCTACACTTGCTCAACCAAGTGGCTAAAATTAGGGTGGCACTATAAAGAAATAATCACGCAAATACGTGTTAAAGCATGATTTAACGAGGCAATTGAATGTTTTTTTTTTTCCCCGTGGCATGTAAAGAACTATGTCCTCTCCTTTACACGTTTTGATAAGCAAAGAATAAGCCCGAAACTGTGAAGTAAATCCTTTTCTTTAAAGCAGATTAAAGCATTCCTCGAGTGACAAGTCTAATCTTTGCTTTATGGACCTGACTCCATCGCAGAATTATTAGTACGGCGGCAACCAAAAACCAAGTCTTATTACACTAAGCTGCATTTAATTGGGCTTTTGGGGGAAAACCTTTAGAGGAATACAAAATACGTTAGGTTAAATGGGTTTATTGAAATGCAAATAGTGCTTGGTGAAGAGTAATTCGAAAGTGCATCAGGAAGCAACTTTAGTTTAAATGGTATTTGAAAAAATCACAAACCCTTCCTCGGACGCCTACAAAGGACTTAGGCCGCCAACGAGCTTGATTTGGCCATTCTTGGCGCTGGTGGTTCGCTTTGGCGTCGCTGTCGCTGGTGACGTCAAGTAAGGTGGAAAACGATAAGGACAATCCGAAATTTTGAAAATTTAGTTAGCGAATAATTGGAAGAAAAAAAAATCTTAACATTCCGGAAATGATAAAACCCATAGCTCCTACAGATTTGCCTTAGACTAAGGACTTTAGAGCATTATGGAAATGCATCATGTCACACCAAGGGAGTTCAAAGCCATTCTTCATCATTTTTACTTCGTTTTCTATCGAGGCAAGTAGATCTCTAGTCTTTATTACTAAATTTGCTATGGTTCGTCGTTGTGAGTGTTAAGCTCCGACCGACTTGACTTTGATTGATTTTGAGATGTTCATTGTGATGGATAGCAAATCTAGTATGATTCTGAAACTTTATACCTTGATTGTTTGAATCAGACGATGGTGGACTTTTGCTCCAATTTTACGATTCTATAGGAGGTTTAATCGTTGGGCCCAGCGGTCATACTTGTTGAGTTATACTCATTCCGTTGGTTCAAACAATTCTTTTAGAATGCCAGAGGCAACTGCACCTATTCCTGTGGAACATCACTTTCACGAGGAACCCTTATGAATAAGCTGCTCTGTAGAAGTTATACAGAAGCTCGACCCAACAATCCCTGACGGACCCATTACAAAATAGTCCGTTCTCGAGTTTACATAAATGAAGAAGCTCCTACTGGAAGAATTGCCTTTGAGTTCAAGGCTATAAACCGTCGAGGATTGTCAGGATGGATAGGCACAATCGAACCTGATAAGTTAAATCAAGATGTCGAGGCGATGAATGTGCACGATGGCAGGGAATTCAGACCCAGGACGCATGACTTGAGAACTCCGACAAAAAAAACAAGAACTTGAGAACATTTTTCATTCGACAGGCTGTAGAGGAGCCCTAGTTAGATTCGAGAATGTTCTTTTAAGGAAGAGAATGCTTCTCATTTTGACATGTCCATTGGGAGATCGGCAACCACACTCGTGAATGAATCGCTTCTATATCTAGTGTTATGATATACTTCGAGAGTCTAACCAACACAAAATGACAAGAATTTTTCAAACAGGAGCTTGTCAAATAAAATCGTTTGAAATTTATTTCAAATAAGAGCAAAAAATGGCCATGTCAGTCTGAATAAGAGCTTGAAGTGACCCTGTCAGTTTTCAAAAAAAGGTGGTATAACCTCTTCGGTTTGCCAAATCTTCTGTGCGGTTAAAGATATTTTCGTTGTCTGATTTTTTTTTTTCATTTTTCACTTTTTTTTTCTTTTTTCCCTCCTTTTTCGCTGATGGCTAGCCACCAAAGTGGGCTGGGTGAGCACCATCTTTGCTGGCCTCGGGTGAGGCCACCTAGGGCAATGGTCGTTAAGGGTGTGCATAAAAACACTTCTATTTTTCCATTTCCCTGCTAGAAGTCGATTTAACATGGAAATACGTTTGGTAAAACCAAATCTGAAGTAGAAACACGTTTGGTAAAAAAATTAACTTATGGTATAATTTTCTACTTCTAACAAGATTTTTTGTCAACTTGAAGAAGTAAAAAAATTTTACTTCTTTGCCTTGAAAAGTCATTCTTGTCACCTGGTTGCCACCGGTCGCCGGTCCCTTCCGCCCTTTCGGTTGCCAGCCACCGCCGCCGCCCGCCGGCCGCTGCTGCCGCCATCAAATATTTTTGTAATAATGTTTCGAACATTATCTTTTTTAATCGTTCTCAAATGCATTTTTCTATTACAAATCAACTTTTAAAGTAAAAGCTGAAAATTCAACTTCTACTCCAAAGCAAAAGCTAAAAAATCAATTTACTAGATCGACTTGTCGCGCAAGAAGTGTTTTCATGCACACCCTAACCTTTCACCGATAGCAACAAAGAAAAAAAGAATTGGAAAAGAAAAAAATCAAAAAAGGAAAACAATCCAAAAAAAAAAAAGAGGGTAAGACGGAAATGCTCAAGATGAACCTGTGAGGTCAAACTCTTTTTTTGATAATGATAAATGATATAATCACTTCATATTTTTATTTGAAAAAAAAAAAGGGCCAATTTCAAATCTTTACTCAAAGAAATAAGAATACTTCATATTCTTATTTAAATTTTTTCCAAAATAACGTGGTAATCGATGTGACAAATGGTAAGTGATATTTGAATAAATAAACTATTCAAGCACCTGATGCGCCAAAAATCCTTGCTCCTCGTGATGTTGATATTCAGGGGAAGGCGAAAGGGTCCCCTATTGTATCAACTGAACATAACACCTTTGACATACGTTATCCTTCCCTCGAATATTGTTCTGTGACAAGCTGCAACAAGGCAACGATCCTCTCTTCCGTGATGGCTACCGTTTTAAGCAAAAACGAAAAGTAAGATTTATCTCCTGGCAAGGAATTATTTCTCCAACAGTAACCACCGATACTCAATCTCCATTTTCAGCTGCATATTGGTGCCGTGCTCGTGCCGGCTGGATTTCGCTACTTCCCTCTCCTTGATGACTTTGTTGTGAAAAGAGAAAGACTGTCCCATCGCATTTCACAACTGGACATTACAAAGTTTGCCTCTGCTTCGTCACGCTGACACGAAAGCGAACTGATTTATACACAATTCAATGAGGACAATGGGCAAAAGAATAGGCACTCCAAATGTTCGTACGCGCAAAAATACAGACTCCGCACTCCCAAAAAACAACAAACAAAATACAAGCAGAGGACTCGACAAAGAAGTAACACAGTGGGAAAGAGAAGGTATTCGCCATCAATAGACATGATGTGACAATGTTGAATGTGGAAGATGTTCTTGTCAAGTAAATCATCGAGCATGAAGTCGCAGCAAGATACAGGTGATCCACCACAGCCGAGTTAGTATTCCCATTTCCACGGCTCCATTCCATCAGGAGGGCTACCTTCTACCTTCTTCTCACTCACTTCCTTCCAGTTTGTAGAGAGGACTGTCCCGTTAGACTCGACCTACATAACGGGTCAAAATTAAGCAAAAACATTGGCATTTTCATGTAGCCCCTAATAACACAGGATTGAATACTATGGAGCTTGACGATAAGAAGTCTGACGAACTTATCATCTGCTTAACCAACCCCGTTTCAAAGCGCAGATGAAGGAAAATGCATCTAGCAAGACGAGCATAATCAAGGATCTAACATGCAGAGAAAGTAAACAAGAGATCTTGAGTATCTGGAAATACTGAAAGCATAAGAGAAAATGGCAGGATTCAGTAAAGGATAAAGTTTTGGATCAGGCTAAGAGGGAGAAGCTCCTAAAGAAATGGAGGTTGAGAAATTCTCGACAGAGAGACAATGGAGGGCGAAAAATCAATTGTGAAGTAGAAATAAAATGTACTAATTTGTAGAACTTCTGAGATGCAGCAGCGAAGTAATGCTCTTACAAATGATTTTGTCATAGCTCTTCTCGTGTCTTCATCTGCGTTCTGGAATATATCTCGGAAAAGCTTGTTCAAAGCTGCATCACTGTCAAGCTTCTCATCCTTTTCCTAAAATTTATGCAATTATGCAGTCAGCCGTTGGATAAAGCAAACAAAGAATAAAACCGTCCTGGAGATTAAGAGATCATTAGTAATGTCCGGTACCTCCAGCTTGACTTGGGCTTCCAGCTTGTCCCAGTCTGCAGCTCTAATTTTCGAAGACGGGTATGCAGGTCTGTTTAGTCCAACTGCAAAAAAATGGAGAAGCAGATGGTTTTTCTCATTCTACAGAAACATGGGACACCAGGTAAAATTGGGTCATCTAATAAATTAACAAAGGCACCTACTTGATGGCACATTGACTTTCTGGGCAACTGTAGCTTCTTTGCTATATTCAAGAGACCTCCAATGGATTGTTTCAGCTTTTGCAAGACGGATCTCAATTTTAGGTGATAATATTTGGTATCTACACTTTTCAGGTGTTACCTGATTTGAATCGCATAAAGCATCAAACATTAGTTACAGCGAAGTAGGAGCAAAATGTAGGCAAGCCAAAGCTTTCTTTTTCACACTAGAAAGACCAGTAATACAAAAGAAAATTAACTTCATTTACACATGGTGACTGAACAAAGTAGAGTTGGGTTCAGAAAAGAAAGTCTGATGCAAATATTCCAGAGGACATCCTCAAAGGAAAGATTAAAATATGCACTTGCAAAAGCATTTCAAAAGGGCACTTAACCAATCAAACCAAAATCAAGTACTATAACTAGCACTATCATCATGTTATAAGTTATTTTATTATTCATCATCATGTGTGGGAATGCCTACCGTATTACTATATACCCTCTTCATTATTATAAATATGAGAGCATGCTAACCTAGAGGGTAAGACAATTCATTCATATCATTCTCCTCTTTTCTTCTTCTTCAGACATGGTATCAGAGCCAACCCTAGTCGCCCCAATCTAAACCCTATCCAACACCCACTATCAGCGCAACCACCATCTAGCACTTGCTTCTCTCTCTAATCTACTCTCTCGATCAGCTTGTCGGCCACGTCATAGGCTCTCGGCCAACTTAGCCGGCCACGTCCCTGGAATTTCGGCCAGATTGACCGGTCACGTCCCAGGTTTTTCGGCCATCTTGGCCGACCACGCAGGCCACGTCCCAGGGCTCTCGGCCATCTTGGCCGGCCACAACCCAGGGCTCTCGGCCAACTTGGCCGGACTTGTCCCATGCCATTCGGATTTGATTTACATGTCGAAATCTGATTAGATCTAATCGGATCCATGAACGATGAAACTTGTCACTTTCTGATTAATCTAGTGTCTAGATTAAATATTCGTCATGAGTAATACAGACACTCAAATAGCTACTATGAGACTGGATTAGCCATAAATAGATCTGGTGCGACTGAATCTGATATGATGCAATCACAAGCTCCGATCTTCATATCTACTTCATGTAAGTTCGCTGAACGTGTTTTGACAGGGCAATCTATGTACACACTTTGGAAGAAGAATGTCTTTAAGAATTTGCATGGACAACGGCTATCTCATCATCTTACCCAGCTTCCTCCGAGCAGGGATGACCCAAATTATGACGAATGGTACACTGTTGATTGTCGTATTTATAGTCAATTGTTGAATACTATGGATATTTCTGTTCAGACTGTTGTTAGTAATACTAATACTGTTAAGGAGTTATGGGATGCTTTGGCAGATTTATACTCCTCTCTGAATTATTTTTCGCGACTCTATGATGTCGTTTGTGGGTTATTGAAGTCAGCTTCTGCTGGTCGGCCTCTAAATGGATATTATAAGGAATTTAAATCCTTTACTGATGAGTTTGATCGATTAATCCCGTTTATATCTAATCGGGCTACTTTTCAAGAACAATGAAATCAATTTCTGGTCACCTGCTATCTTAATGGAAGTGGGAGCTCAATTTGATACTGCTCGATCACAAATTCTTTCAGATGCTCGAGTACCTTCTCTTGGAGAAGTTCATCGCCGTGTTCTTCGTACTGAAAGTTGTGAGAAAGTTAGATCTGCCCCTTCAGAAGTTGGTGAACATGCTGCTGCTCTATATATGAACAAAGTAGGTGGCCGTGGTAGTGGAGGCCGTGATCAAGGAGAAGGTCGTGGTAGCATTGTTGGTCGTGGTCGGGAGACTCGTATTTGCAATTACTGTGGTATTGTTGGACATCTTCGCAGCTATTGTCGAAAGTTACAAGTTGTATAGGCATCTTCTGGGTCACGGACCACACCTGCTCATGTTGCATCTGAAATTGTGCCTTTGGACCAAAAAGTTATCACAATGAGTCCAGAGGAGTATGCTCGATACTTGGAGTTTCAGACCTCAGGGGGTGGAACTACATCTGTCTCTGTTGCGAAACTACACCAGTCATCCGATTATTCCTTTACCTCAGCATATGCAACTCTTCCTTTTGCTGATTAGATTATTGATTCTGGTGTAGGTGCTCACATGACGGGTAATAGAAGTATTCTTACTGCATATAAGTCCTCGTCTCTGTTACGCCAGATTACTATTGTGAACGGATCATCCGTGACAGTTCAGAGACAGTTCAGAGACACGGAGCTGCACAACCTTCCAACGAGATCTCCTTATCTTCTGTTTTATATACTCTTGACATGCCATTTAATTTGTTATCTATTTATCGTATCACACAGGATTTGAATTGCTCCATTACTTTCTATCCTGATTATTGTGTTTTGCAGAATCTCTTGACGCGGAAGACTATCAGTAAGGGAAACGTCAATAGTGAGATCTATCAGCTGGATGGTACTTCCATTCCAGCTGCACTAGTGAAATAGACTGATGTTTTAGACATTCACTATCGTCTAGGACATCCCTCTTTGTCTATGTTGTAGTCATTATTTCCTCGTTTTCGTTCGATGTCTACAATAAATTGTGAGTCATGTCAGCTTGCAAAACATAGTCGTGTTTCTTTACCACTAAGTGTATCTCAACGAGCAACTGCTCCATTTGCCTTGGTCCATTCTGATGTGTGGGGACCTAGTCTTATTATTTCAGCCTTTGGTTATCGTTACTATGTTCTTTTTGTCGATGATTTCACAAGAATGTCATTTGTTTACTTAATAAAAGAACGTTCTGAGTTATTTTCTGTATTTCGTGAATTTTATTCTTTTGTCTACACTCAATTTCATCATAATATCCAAGCCTTACAATCTGATCGTGGAGGGGAATATATGTCGAATCATCTCCATCAATTTCTTCATTCTCATGGTATTCACCATCGTCTTTTATGTGCTCGCACACCTCAACAGAATGGTGTTGCTGAGCAGAAGAATCGCCATCTTATGGATACTGTTCGTGCTCTTCTTATACATATGCATGATCCACAGAAGTTTTGGGGGATGCTATTCTTACAACATGCTATCTCATTAATCGCATGACTCTTTCTTCTCTTGGAGGCAATACGCCCCATGGGCTCCTCTTTCCTAAACGTAGTCCCTCTCCTCTTTCTTCTAAAATGTTTGGGTGTACTTGTTTTGCCCATGATGATCGTCCAAGTGTATCAAAACTAGATCCTCGTGCGCTGAAATGTGTTTTTCTTGGTTAGTCACGAGTGTCAAAGGGTTATCGTTGATATTCTCCTACCTTAGGAAGAATGCTCACATCTCGTCATGTTACCTTTATAGAGTCTCAACCTTTCTTTTCTGCATGTGGCTCTAGTTCATCTTATCTAATCCCGCAATTGTCCGAATCCACATCTTTTGACCCCGTCCTTGATTATTCTCCACCAACGGTCTCTCATCCAGTTATCTCTCCAGCATCTTCACTAGACAATGCCCCCATTGACAATTCTCTTTCTGTGCTAATCTCTCCCGTGGATGATCCTCCTGCTGAGATAGTCTCTCATGTTGCTGACCCACTTGAGACTGATACTAATGAGCAACCTATTGCTCTTCGTAAGAACTACCGTGCTTGCAGAGATCGCCCTATTTATACACATTCCTAAAAAGGTTTATCAGTAATTTTGTCGGCTTTTATGGCCAATATCGGTGCTATTTCTCTACCTGCTTCAGTTTTCGAGGCTCTTCAGCATGTCGATTGGCGTTTAGCCATGGAGGAGGAAATGAGCGCCCTCCAACGCAATCAGACTTGGTCCTTGATTAATCTTCCTTCTGGTGCTCAGGTTATTGGCTGTCGTTGGGTGTTTGCCGTGAAGGTCAATCCTGATGGAATTGTTGCTCGTTTGAAAGCTCGGTTAGCTGCTAAGGGTTATGCTCAAACTCATGGTCTTGATTATTTTGAGACATTTTCTCCGGTTACAAAAATGGCCTCTATTCGCCTCTTCTTATTCCTTGCAACTGTGCATTCTTGGTCTCTCCATCAGTTGGATATCATGAATGTTTTCCTTCATAGTAATCTTGCCGAGGATGTTTATATGGAGCAGCTCCCAGGGTTTGCTACTCAGTGAGGGAAAATCTGTAAGCTTCGTCGCTCTTTGTATGGTTTGAACCAGTCTCCTCGAGCATAATTTGATAAATTCAACTCAGCTGTTCGGAATTTTGGTTTGCTTCAGTCTCAAAAGGATCATGCAGTATTCTATCGACGTGCTACAAATGAGTGTATCTTTCTAGTTTTACATGTGGATGATATTGTCTTGACAGGGGATGACGAGCATGGTATTGCTGAACTGAAAAGATATTTGTATGCTCACTCTGAGACGAAGGATCTCGGCGATTTGAGATACTTTCTTGGGATCGAGGTGGCCCGGAAGAAAGAAAGTATCTCTTTGTCACAGCGTGAGTATGTTATGGATATCTTAACTGAATTTAACATGCAGCAATCTCGCTCCGCAGAGTCCCCTATGGAACCAGGATTAAAGCTTCTTCCTGATCAGGGTAACTTGTTTGAATATCCTGAAAGATACCGACGTGTCGTTGGTAAACTAAACTATCTCACTACGATGACTAGGCCTGATCTTGCATATTCGGTTAGTGTGGTTAGTCAGTTTATGGCAGAATCTAGACAACCACATTGGGATGCTGTTTTGAGGATTTTAAGATATATTTGAGGTAGTCATGGCAAGGGAATTGTTTTTGCGGCTCATGATCATGCTTGCATGGAATATTATACTGATGTTGATTGGGTTGGTTGCCCTATTAATAGGCGGTCTACCTCTGGATATGCTTTGTATGTTGGTGGTAATTTAGTTTCCTCGAAGAGTAAGAAACAAGATATTGTGGCAAAGAGTAATGCTGAAGCAGAGTATCGAGCCATTGCTACGACTACTGCAGAAATTATGTGGACTAGACATCTTCTGAATGAGATTGGATATGGATCGAGTGGTCCTACATCGTTATGGTGTGATAGTAGTTCAGCAATTCACATTGCTTCAAATCCCGTCTTTCATGAGAAAACAAAGCATATCGAGATTGATTGTCATTTTGTTCGACAAGAGTTTACACGTGTTAGTCTCAATCTATCACACATCCGTACTGGAGATTAACTAGCAGATGTGTTTACTAAATCTTTAGCTGGGCAACAGGTTCGCTTTATATGTAACAAGCTGGGCATGGTCGATATCTATACCTCAGCTTGAGGGAGGGTGTTATAAGTTATTTTATTATTCATCATCATGTGTGGGAATGCCCACCATATTACTATGTAACCTCTTCATTATTATAAATATGAAAGCATGCTAACCTAGAGGGTTAGACAATTCATTCATATCATTCTTCTCTTTTCTTCTTCTTCAGACACATCAGAGAAGCCTAAACCGGCTCACTGTTGCACGGTTAAATCAAATGCAAAACAAGAAAATGAGCCGCATCCAATCAGAAACCAAAAGAAGCTCTTCAAATTACCTTGCCAAACAATCTAGTTTGAAAGTTATAAGCGTCACTGGGCACATTGATTCTCACACTTAGCTGCAAGATAAATATACTCGATCATGTCATCTGTATAGGGGTAAAATGAAAAACACATTCTACATACAATAAAAGAAATTCTTTGAGAGATGGAAACATACAATTTGTTCACCAAACTCAACAAGTACATCCTCTGGTGCAACACCCTTCGCAAATATTGTCACAACAACTTCATCTGCTTTCTGATAAAATTCATGTCTGTTGAACAATGGATTGCCTGGTCATGCGACTGGAAAAGTACTTTCTGGAAAGTGAACTATGAAAAGCTACTCTAAATATTAACAACCTCCTTGTATCACGTAAATTGCTACATGATGAGAAGAAACAAGTTCTTACAGACAGCAACAAGAAGACCGCATTTGCAAGTAGAAAAGCTTCAGAAAACTCCAATCTCTAGTCTAAGTTTACCAATTAACCAAGTTTGAAGGATAGCTGATCATCATCTTGAATTTATTATTTTCAGCGTCAAGCAACTAACTTGATTCTTCCTTATGTTCACATGCAAGCTTCGAATCAGCACATCAATGACCAAAACAAGAAAAATATCTTCACTTTCAACTAACAAAGAGAAACTTCACAATAGGCCATGTGGCCACTTAAGAATCATGGTGCCAAGCCAGGTTCTATGTAGACAGTATAGGTAATATTGCAAGAACCTGAATTTGGGCTTGACTGGTTCGATTGCATCAGCATTTTGATCAGATGGCAGGGCACTAACAGAGGATGATGGGGCAACAACATGTGCCTTCTGATCAGTTACACCCTCTGTGGAAGCTACAAATCAACATTCAAGAATATAATTGGAATTCACCTTGTAAGTTAGCTAGCATATATGACAACTCTTCGACAATAAATATTAAAATGTACAAACAATGGCAAGACACACATTAAAGGCAGCATGAAAGCCAATGCAAAATGCAACGTAGAGAAAAAAAATTCAACAAAATCTAAGAATGATGCTAAAACATGGGCAACAGCCCGATTCTGATTCTAAGACTATAAAGGCAGCAAAATTAACTTAATTAAATATGTGCAAAACGTTAACAAGTCATGCACATAATGAAGAAAAAAAGCCATCTCATATCATTGCCGATTCTTCTGTTGACCTGGTTAACAGCCAGTAGTTTGTTGTTTCAATTAACATTTTATGCTATTTTTCTTCAACTTTCATCGGTCCAGACTATCATGAAACCTCAAAAGAAAATTGACGTAGATGTCACAATGACACAGTCTGCTTATGTGTACAAAAGAACACATCTTTATGAGCTCTCCAAAGTTCCAAAGAACTAATTCTCACCAAAATCTTTTCCATATAACAGAGACACACAACATTCTGAGCAGTCTTATAAGAAGGTTAGAGCCATCTAAGAAGGTGCTAGGATTTCCATGTCACTATGCTGGAATCAAGACTTAAAGAGATAGGAAGGTATAGCTGATTTGGTCCTAAAAGAGATGATAGAGAGCCAGACCATGCATTACTCACCACTTCTACTCTCCCCAAGATATACATATATACACACATATACCTATCCAAGCTTCGATTTTCAGAAATACTGTGAAAACTATCTCGGGTACATTTCCATAGTTCAAGGCTCCATTTGTTTTGCGGAAAATAAAGGATTTGAAAAATATTTTCCTAAAAACAAACGCTTGCATCGCTTAAAATAATTAGCCAATGGAAACTATTTTCATCAACGACAACGATTCATGTCTAGATACTTTTGTGGACGATAAAAGTGCATTTCCTTCATTCGTTTCTATAGGCGACATAAGTGAACGTTTTTAGGAAAATGTTTTCCAAATTAGTCATTCACCCTGAAACAAAAGGAACCAAAGTCCCCAATGATTCAGCAATGATTTAAGCCATCATGTGGTCAATGTGCTTTCTTCATGATTAGATTAAAGCAAGAAACCCATAACAAAAGATCGAAGACAGAGAAGATCACAATCAGATTCTTTTTATTCCCCCTCTGAAAGCCATATTAGAGACGACCAACAAGCTGCACCAGAGTAGGCAAAGACCAGCACGCAAGCACGATGAACAAGTATAAACAAGTTGCGTTCAGTCACTCAATCAGAGAGACCTTATATTGATTACTAGAGGTTGTCATGAGTGCACACCTGCAATGCGCTTCTCACATTCTTCAATTAGCTTGGTGAATCTTAAAGCATCTTTTGACAAAGAAGCACCTATTTCAAGAGCTGTCTTGGCAGTATGATATTCTTCAAGGTTCATACAGGCAGAACTGCAAAACAAAAAGAATAAATAAAACACTTAAGGGACTAAAGTTAATACTCCATGGAGTACTACACATAAAAAAAATCTGCATACATGCAATCAGAACTGTTCATTGAGTGCATCCAAAGCAATATCTAGCGCTAGAAGAAAATCCTACAGCAGCGAATGCAGACTACCTATCACATTCTGTGCAATAAATAGTGGATCAATAGCAACATTGCGATTGCAATAAGTCTTATCAAACAAAACATACTAGCCATTGTTAAAGCTGCATAAAAACAAGCAGACCACCTAAAGCGCATCACCATATAATCAACTCCACGACCTTCAGACAGGAGAAACGGAAAGCATAAAACTTTCTGACTAAATAAACCTGAGTAAAAGAGACCGAATTCAAGCCCAGCCAGGTGAAGCTTACTCACCCTTTTCGCAGGTATGCCTTGGCCGATGAAGAGTCCAATTCGATTGCCTTAGTTGCATCTGAAACGGCCACTAATCAAACGAAAATAGCATAAACGATAATCAGAGGCACGTCACCCAGGGCATTGCACGAGAACAGCTCCATCAAGAAAACAGAAAACGATTCCGCACAACAATGGCGATAAAAGATCCAAAAACAGATTTGTAGAGTTCCCACCAAAGGTAAAGAGATTTTCTTGAGTCCAAAGTCTCAAAGAACAGCATTGAGATTATTCAAACTGGACAGCAATGCTGGTAAAGATTGCCTCCACAAAGCGGACCCAATACTTTTTTTACCTTTTCTGGGTTTGACGAAAGGGTCAATGATAAAAGTGAAAAAAGAGAAGCGGCAATAAAAGCAGGGAAAGCTCAAACTGCTTTTCCCGGCAAAAACACAGAGTTCAATTCCACGCCGTAATCACGAAGAGCACGCACCACGAACGGATAGGCGGACAAAACCATTCAACGAGACCCTCGCCAAGATCACGTACACAAGCGACGTCACGCGTCGCCTACCACGCACAGCACCCGCTTCAAGATTCGACAAAGCCAGAACCAAAAGGATCAAACCCCACCTGTGAAGTTGCGGAGCTTGATGTGGGCCTGAGCGCGGTCGGCGTACAGATCGGCACTCCCGGGGCTCGAGTCAATGGCCTGGGAGTAGAAGTCAACGGCCGACTCGAAGTCGTCGTCCAGGAAGGCCGCCCTCGCCCTGTCCGCCAAATCGCTGGTCGCCGCCATTGCTGCGCCGATGCCGGTCTCTCCGGTCTCCGGTCGCCGGGGAGCCAGCGGGGAAGATGGAAGCGACGTAGGATTTGGAAGAGGAAGAGAAAGAGGCAGCAGGTGGAGGTGGGAAGAAAGAGACCGTTCCCGGCTCCCATTTAAAATTTGAGGAAAGGAACGAGGATTTAATGATTGAGACAAGGAGGGATCGAAGCAAAGCAAGGAATTCCGGACGCTTCTCTTCAGGGTGCGAATCAAAAAGGGTAGGACAAGAGGAGGGAAAACGAAAGGAATCGTCTTCTCCTTCTTCCATGGACGATTGAGCCTGGGTTTGGGCTTCGGTTGACCATTGACTTCGACATTGTTATTCAGCGTTCGAGCTTTTTGTACGTGCGAATACAGAAGCATCGTCTGACTAAAAAAAAAATATAAAAATACAGAAGCTTCGTTCGTGTAAAATCTGGAAGGATCGTAACTGTACAACGCAAGCCATCCGTAAGATTAAACCGGAAATTAACTGATGAATCGTTGAATTGGTGGTTAGAGCGCCGACAATAACACTTCTCTATAAAAACCACTTTCTAGCGATAAGTTGATTTTTTGACTTCTATTACTAAACACTTATAAAATAGAAAAAAGCACGCGTGGTAACACTTCTGCTTCGGTTGGTCAAGGGTGCGTGTGGCAATATTTTTGTTTCAGAAATTAAATTTTGGTCAGAAGTTAATTTTTTTATTTTTTCTCATAAACATAATTTGATTTCTCTGCTTTTACTTTAGAAATTAATTTCTGATTAAAGAAATTCGTTTAACAACGATTGAAAATTTATTCTTCTGAAACATTATTAATACAAGATCTCCTGCAATGAATTATTGTCCGCAATCGAAAAGATTCTACCTTATTTTTAATTTTTTTAAATTTCTTTGAAAAAAATTATTATTAAAAATATGATATATATATATATATTTAAAAAAAATATTGAACCGGTGGTTACCTGACGGAAAGAAAGGTGCTATATGAAATTTGGAAGAAAATGTCAAATATTGATGTGCGAGATAATTTACTTTTTCGATTTGAAAAGTTATCTATCGGAATTGGAAAAACAAAAAAGTATCCAACTATCTAATATAATCATAATAATTGACCAAAAAAATATATAATCATAATAAATAAAGAGGATCTCTTTCCTTTCATAGATCACAATCGCATTTCCATATAAAAAAAAAAAATTCTCCCTAGCTATTTTACAAATAATCCATATGGACAAATTCATTCTGACAAAAAAAGGACAAATTCATGAATTTCTATATTAGTTTATATCCTGCGACTTTTTAACTTTAAATATTACAAGAAAAAGTTAAAATCTTATACAATTTATACAAGTAATGCATGTCGCGTATCCGTGATTAATATATTTCTCTCCAATTTTACCCAATAAGGTGTACATGATATCATTTCTAGTGGCGAATTTCTGCTCCGGAAGTATATCAGGAGCAGAAATCCGTTTGGTAATTTAACTAGTGGAGGAGAAATCCATTTACAAAAAAATTTAGTTCTGAAAGAAATTTCTACTTTTGAAGTGAATTTTCACTTCTGAAATTGTCTTTCTTCCAATTCGATAAGTTTTAAAAATTTGCTTCTCAACTCAAGAAGTGAAAATTCACTTCAAAGGTAGAAATTTTTGTAAAAAATTTTTTCTCCCAAAAAAATCAAGAAGTACTTCTCGCCTTCTTTTCATTACGCTCTCACTCTTTTTTCGACCACACCCGCCTCCGCCTATTGCCGACTTGCGTTGCCACCCACGACCACCTTTACCAATTGCCACTGTAGCCAACAATTGATCACTGCCCACCATTGACTACCGCGAATGGCCAACAATTGCCCGCCATTGCCCACTGCAGAACTTTGTCGGCCGCCTCTCACCTTCGGTCGCGATCCCTATTGCCGACAATCGCCGTTTGACCGATTTCCCCCATCGACCACTGCCCATTGCAGGTCATCGCCAATTGCCCCCTGACCAATTTTCGAGCACCACCCTGCCTTGCCCTGCCTGTTGCCGCCAGCTATTGATCATCGCCATCCACCATCGTTACCATCGCTGCTAAATAGTCGTCTCTAGTGTGTTGGAGCAAAAAATAAATATTTTTTTTTAAAAATAACAATTTTAATAATAAATAATTATTTTTAAAAGAAATTTAAAATTTGTTGGCCACCGGCAATAATTTTTCGTAGAAGATTTTTGTGTTAATAATGTTTCAGAAGTAAAAATTTTCAATTGCTACCAAATGAATTGCTTTTAGCAGAAATTAACTTTTGGAGTATAAGTAAAAAAAATCAAATTTTGGCCAAAAGTTAATTTCTGAAGTAGAAGGGTTGCCATACACGCCCTAAGCTGTCCTCCTCAATTAGTAAGTTTCAATGTCGAGTATGCAGTGACCACCGGTTTAAACCAATCAACAAATCCATATGTTCTATCTGATCGGATAGCTTATGCTGTTCCGTTGGAATCCGGTGGTCAAATTAGACAACAAGAATTTCCACATTCTCGGCCATGATAGCATAGGATAATAACGACACAAGTGCAACTCAAGTGTTAATATTTGTGTACAACACTCTCTTTTGGTATCAATATTTTTTTGGGATCATTTAAGTGCCAAATAAAAAAATGAGTATTTTAGTCTTAACGGCTAGAAATTCCGACGATCTCATCGGAATTAGGACTTAAATAATCATTTTAAAAAAATGGCACTTAAATGATTAAAAAAGTAATCACTTTAATGCCAAATGCGAGAAAAAATGATCATTTTAGTGCCAATAAAAAGAAATTCTGACGACTTCACTGAAGTTGGCACTTAAATAATTAATTTTTTAAAAAAATTGACACTTAAGCGATTCAAAAAAAATATTACCACTTAAGTGAGCGATGCACATAAATATTGACACTTGCCGTTTTGCCGATAATAGACCATCTTACCTAATGTAGTTTTGTCTCGTAACGTACGGACACAAACGCAACAAAAAAAGGCCAAAGTCAAAAGTCAACGGCAGCCCAAACCAAGCACAAACTCCATAGGAGGAGGAGGAGGAGGAGAATAGAAAGCGTCCCCCGTTAAGGAAGACATCCTACTAAAAGTTGCTTGCAGAAACGAAGAAGTTTTTAGAAGGATCTAGTGATCACTGGTTGTCCTTTGGAGCGTGATTATAAACACAACCCGATTTTTCCCCGCCTACACTGTAGTATTGATCATAGGTCTATTCACTTTCACCTCTATAATGGCAAACATGGGTTGAAGTCGAATATTAGTTTAGGCAATATCAGAACGGTGTCCATAAAATTTCAACGAATAGTATAAGAGGTGCTCATAAAAATTTATAGAGCTAAGTATAGTAGGGTAAAGCCAAATCGTAAACCAAACAAAACGGGAGTCTATTTTCTCAATAAGATCCGATTACCCGTATTAAAATGTGGTTGATTTTCTCTCCCACTATATTTTGGGAGTTTGCAAGTGTGAATAATTTTTTGTAGTTAGTCTTGGATGAATATGGAGATCATTTTGGCCATTCGTCCAGTCGAAAGCCACCGAAGAGGATGTTTGTAGCGTCGCTCTATAAACTCTCTGAGATTACACTGATCTACTTTTCCGGTTTAGATTTAGATTTAGATCTAAGGATTTTAATCTTCCGAACTAGATCTAGATATAAATCTAGAAGTCCATTACGGGTACTTGATCTATGCTTTTCAACGTATCAATGTCGGTATTATTGCTTAGCGATAGTGATGGAGACGTCGAAATTAAATGCGCACCGCAAGCCGTTGCATTTAATGAGAGTTTTCGATGTGTGTTCATCGCTAAAACTGGTGATTGGATGTCAAAATTTTGTGGTGACAGATCTAGTCTTGGAGGATGATAGTGTGCCTCTAGTTGTAGAATATGCATTGCTATGTGCTTTCTGTAACTCGCTTTTTCTGCAATTACTTGAGAGCTTGACAGCATTTTATATATCTCTTAAATATTATCTTGATTGATGAATAGAATCTTTCTTTGAAAAAAAATATGTTAACTTATTATTCCCACGCAAACGTGTTGAAGCATGATGTTTGAGAAACTTCATAACATAGGTTGGATTCCAATTTGTTCTAACAAGGCAATTGAATGTATAATATCTTTACTTTATTTGCTATTTTTTCATAACTGTTTTTTTTCCCATGGCATGTACAGAACTATGTCCACTCCTTTACTCGTTTTGATAAGCAAAGAATAAGCCCGAAACTATAAAGTAAATCCTTTGCTTTAAAGCAGATTAAAGCATTCTTCAAGTGACAAGTCTACGCTTTGCTTATGGACCCGACTTCATCGCAGCATTAGTATAACAATAGCTGCGGCGGCGGCGGCCAAAAACCAAGTCTGATTAGACTCTTGCATTTAATTGGACTCTTGGGAAAACCTATTGATAGATTAGATTTATAATAAATGGTATAATTGTCATTGTATTGCTTTAACCCTAAACCCTATATATATATATATATTGTAAATTACTTCATCAATAAAGATTATGTTTGTCCAAACTCTACATAGTATCAGAGCGGTGATCCTTGGAGGCAGTCTCTCATATCCTCTCTTTGGCCTTCTTGCTCACAATCATTTGTTGCTGCTACTATAGGGAAGAAGCCGTGACATCGGAGCCATTTCGATCGAGCACTAGGGTTTCTTTTGGCTGCTGGTCCTCCGAATCCTCCAGATCCGCCAAGTTAATCCAGATTGGCGAGTCCTCATGGCAAACGAGACTCCAGATTCTTCAACCATTGTTCCCATAGATGAACGGTCAGACGGCCCTTATTTTATGTATTATTTTGATAACGTATGCTCCTTACGGGTGACAATTACAATAATTGGTCCCGTGCCATGGAGATTGCCCTTTTTGCCAAGAACAAGATGGTGTTTGTGACCGGAGAAATAAAAAAAATCAATCGCAACCAATCCTGCGTATTCATCATAGATTCGTGTAAATAATATGATTCTATCATGGATTTTTAATTCCACCCATTCAGATTTAGTCCAACAGTTCTCCACACAGAGTCAGTTGCTAATGTCTGGCCCGATCTCCATGAATGTTTTTCGCTATCGAATGGTGCTAAGATAGACATGGGCAGTTCCAAGCTTATTCCCGATTCCGGCTTTGAATTTTGAATTTTATTTTTAAAATAATAAAATAAAATAATTAAAGTATTAATTATAAATTATAATCAAATTGTACATTGTAATAAAATTTGAAAAAAAAGAAAGAAAGATGAGTAATGGGCTTGAAGTTAATGAATTATCATTAAGTGCATATATATCTTCTTGGGGATAGAATAATCAAAACCCATGTAATTTTTTTACCTTTGATAACTCCAACTTGCCTCATCGTCTATCGTCGCTATCCGTTGTTGTGGCAGCGGTAGTATCTTCATAGTCATCACTGAAGAATTCGTGTTCTCGATTCAGCTCTTGTTGTCAAAATTTAACATTTGTCAAATTATCGACATAAGCTTGAATTTCCACACTTTCCGAACTTGATTTTGAACATCAAGAGTCCAAAATTAGTCTTCCAACGCTAAATGTTTGTTTAACTGCCACTGTTGAAGAAGAGGTCGCTAATATTTGTCTTGCGATTAGAGAGAGAAATAGAAATTGAGTTGAATGGTTCTTCTACAGCTCAAGAATCTTGAAATCCGTACTATTTTCAGAATCACTAAACTTAAAATCAATTGTTAAATAGTTTTCTAATTTGAAAATACTACCTGTTGTCCATTTCTTTTTTCTTTTTAACTTCGTATGAGCATTTTATGCCATATACTAAGTGAAATGCCCGCATCGCTTTGTGATACATTATATTGAGCACATTCACATCCGTTGTCACTTAAACCATATCTACTACAAAATTCATTATATAATGCTATTATAACTTCTTTAACCTCTACTTGTATAATTGAAATATCTATTGCTTCATTCAAATGTAAATAATCATAATAATAAGCATTCAGATAATCTAATAAACCATCTAATTTAGTACGTGGATCGAAAATAATACCAACTGAATAGACAAGAGGAATATTCAAATAATAATGCAATTATTTTTCTCGCATTACTAAAATGTTCGAAGCTAATTCAATATCTTTTTCATATTCATTAAGGACACCTGCAATATTAACACACACTATTAAAAATAAATGCGTAGTAGGATAATAAATACCAAATAAAATATTAGTAGCATCATTAAAAACTATTAAAAAATCTATTTTTTTTTTTGCAAACGTCCCAATGTTGTGGGAGTAAAGCAATATCAGAAACAATATTCGAAATAAAGAAACATAATAAATCTTTGTAATCAAAAGTTTGTACAAGCATCTCATAGGAAAAATTTCAACGAGTCAAAATATCTATTGCCTTTCTCCCATTTTGTTTACAAAATTTTCCTCACGCTTTTATAAGATGAGGACGGTTCCATAAAAATCTAATTGCACTATTTATTGGGTTGAGAGAAGTCACAAGAACTTGTAAACCATCTTATACTCGTAAATTCAAAACATGAAAAGTACATCTAAGGCGAAAAAATTATCTGCCAAAAGAGGATTTACAATTAATTTCTAACTTGGGAATGGAAGTAGTATTTGCGGCGACATTATCAAAACAAATTGAAAAAAATTATTAATCAAATTATATTCTTCTAAAACTTGCCTAATTAGTCTATAAATATTATGGGTTGTATGCCTTTCAGGAAAAACTCAAAATGCAAGAAGTTTTTTTTTGAATAACCCAATCACTACCTATCCAATGACATGTGACATCCATATAAGAATTAATATTCCAAGAATAACTCCAAATATCACTACCTATATGTACACATCCGTTGAATTCTTCAAAAAAATTTGTCAAATCTTTTTTTCGTTTTAACTTGTTTAAGTTCGCGCCTAAGAGTAGTTTTAGAAACAGATGGTGCTTGCGAAACCAGCGCAATATTTACCAAATATTTTAAATTAAAATTTTCACCAGTATTAAACCGAGCATGCTTAAGGATAACATATTCAGCTAATATTTATTTATAAAATGCATTACTGAAACGGAATAAGGGATGAATGTTAGGATTGGCGAATCCGGAAATTTGTTGTTGGCTAGTGTTGATCCCCACTTGTGTTGGATGATTTTTCGTTAGATGCCGACGAAATATTCCGTAGCCATCTCCTTTACCAAGTTTGTATATTTGTGGATAATATTTACAGCTTATATCATAATTGCCTTCGTTTTCATTTCATACTTTGTTAAAGTGTAGCCATAAGAAGGATGTACCCTCTTGGCACTTCCATCCTGGCTCCTTTGCTATCGACGATTCTTGAACATCAATAGGAGGATGATGACTTTCTTGCGTTGAGAAGTGCTTGACGTTGAGATTGGAAACATTGTCGTCTTCCCAACATGCACATTCATGAGGATCATATTCACAAACAGGATAATCAAATTCTCTCATTGGGCTTTTTTCCTTTCCAGTATTTTTGCTTCCACTTAAAATTTTTTGAGAGAATTGATTCAAAAGTCGATTTAAAAAATTAAGACGAAATTGATAGAGAATAGCGGATTGCGAGAATTTGAGAGTATTGGAGAGAATTGAAAGAAGTTGTAAGAAGAATAAAGAGGGATTGATAGATTTTTATATAATATATATTTTTTATTTTTTAAAAAAGAAAATTGCAATGGCCTGAAGGTCCACGAGGGAATGCTCTTCTCGAGAGGCAAGCGGGCCCCACCCCCCAAGGAAGAGCCACCCCTTAGGGAAGAAGAGCCTTTGGCTCTTTCTCAGGGGACGGGGCCCACATGGCCCTTTTTTTTTCTTATAAATCTGGCGATTCGGAATCGCGGGCTCAGTCAACAGAATTGGTTCCGGGTCCGGGTCCGCGTTTACGTTTGGCCTTGTCTTGCTAAGTTTTTTCATCTCGAGCAAACAATTTGTACTCTTGCTCAGTGTGATGATACTGTGGTCAAGTATTACAACAATTTGCGAAGCTGCTAAGATGAATTGAATAATTTGGATCCATTACTGCAATGCTCTTTTTCGTCTCACTCTATCATCACAACACAACAAGAGAACCGGCTCTTGTTTCAATTTCTTATGGGGTTCAATTTGAGGTACGCTAATGTTATGAGTTAGATTTTACTAATGAATCCATTCCCTACTATTGCCCGTGCATACGCACTAGTTCTTCAAGATGAGTCGCATCATCATATCCAATCAGATCGCTCACTGTTTGATCAGACCAGTATTTTGCTTACCAATCATGACAACCATGCTCTGCGCCTACACATGAATTCCTTAATCTATGGATTGCCCAGCTGTATTGGCGCTCCTGCTCCATAAAAATCTAATTACACTATTTATTGGATCGAGAGAAGTCACAAGAGCTTATAAACCGTGTTGCACTTGTAAATTCAAAACATGGTAAGCACATCTAATGTGAAAAAATTATCCGCCAAAAGAGGTTTTACAAATTATTTCTAAATCGAGAATAGAAGCAGTATTTGCGGCGACATTATCAAAACCAATTGAAAAAACTTTATTAATCAAATCATATTCTTCTAAAACTTGCTTAATTAGTCTATAAATGTTATGGGTCGTATGCCTTTTAGGAAAAACTCGAACTGAAGAAGTCTTTTTTTGAATAACTCAATCATCACCTATTTAATGACATGTGACACCCATATAAGAATTAATATTCCAAGAATCACTCTAAATATCACTACCTATATGTACATATCCATTGAATTCTCTAAAAAAATTTATCAAATCTTTTTTTTTCATTTTATATAAACTTGTTTAAGTTCGCGTCTAAGAGTAGTTTTAGAAACAAATGATGTTTGCGGAACTAGCACAATGTTTATCAAATATTTTAAATTAAAATGTTCACTAGTATTAAACAGAGCATGCTCAAGGATAACATATTCAGCTAATATTTATTTATAAAGTGTATTAGTGAAAGGGAATAAAAGATGAATGTTAGGATTGACGAACTTGAATTTATTGTTGGCTAGTGTTGATCTCCGTTTGTGTTGGATATTTTTTCGTCAGATGCCGACGAAATGTTCCGTAGCTATCTACTTTACCGAGTTTGTATATTTGCGGATAATATTTACAGCTTATATCATACTCACCTTCGTTTTTATTCCATACTTTGTTAAAGTGTAGCCAGAAGTAGAATGTACCCTCTCGGCTTTTCCATCCTGGCTTTTTTGCTATCCATGATTCTTTAACACCAACAGGAGGATGACGACTTTCTTGCGTTGGGACGTGCTCGGCGTTGGGATTAGAAACATTGTCGTCTTTCCACCATGCACATTCACGAGGATCATATTCACAAATAGGATAATTATATTCTCGCATTGGGCTTTTTCCCTTTTCAGTATTTTTGCTTCCACTTGCCATTTTTTGAGAGAATTGATTCGAAAGTTGATTCAAAGAATTAAGACGGAATTGAGAGAGAATAGCAGATTGCGAGAATTCGAGAGAATTCGAGAGTATTAGAGAGAATTGTGAAAAATTGTAAGAAAAATAAAGAGGGATTGATAGGTTTTTATATAATATATATTTTTATTTTTTTTTTAAAGGAAATTGCAACGGCTCGAAGGCCCCTAGAGTAAGAGTCAAACGGCTCTTCCCAAGGGGCGAGCGGGCCCTGCCCTCTGAGGAAGAGCCACCCCCTGGGGAAGAAGAGCCTTGGCTCTTCCTCAGGGGGCGGGGCCCACATGGCCCTTTTTTTTCTTTTAAATCTGGCGATTTGGAATCGCGGCCTCAGTTAATGGGTCGGTTTCGGGTCTGCAGTTTCGTTTGGCCATGTCTTGCTAAGATTTTTCATCTTGAGTAAACGATTTGTACTCTTGCTCAACGTGATGATACTGTGATCAAGTATTACAACAATTTGCGAAGTTGCTGGGATCCATTACCGCAATGCTCTTTTTCGGTTCACTCTATCATCACAACACAACAAGAGAACCGGCGCTTGTTTCAATTTCTTATTGGTCTCAATTTGAGGTACGCTAATGTTATGAGTCAGATTTTACTAATGAATCCATTCCCTACTGTTGCACATGCATACGCACTAGTTCTTCGAGATGGTCGCACCGTCATATCCAATCAGATTGCCTACTATTCGATCAGACCAGTACTTTGCTTACCAATCATGACAACCATGCTTCGCGCCTACACATGAATTCCTTAATCTATGGATTGCCCAGCTGTATTGGCGCTCCTGATCCGTCTGCCAACCTAGCCAAACGGACAAACATATTACGTGGCCAGGAAAGATGCGTCCATTGTGGCATCTTGAGACACACGAGATGCGTGTTATTGACTTCATGGCTTCGTTTCCAACCAAAAGTAGCGCCGTGGATCACCATCTACCTCCTCTCGGCCCACTGATAATAAGTCCAGCCATACTTCTGATGCAGTACCTCCTCCATTCATAAATAATCAATATAAGCAGCTAATGCGCTTGCTACAAGAGGTGAACATGCCAAAAGCCAACTTCTCAAGTAATGTTCTTGTTTTATCTTCGAATTCATTCAATTTCGATACTTGAGTTATTGACACTGGTGCCACCAACTATATCACATTTGAACCACGTCACCTTATAAACCCAATACACTATCCCTCTCCACATCCCACCGTTGGAATTCCAAATGGTGTTGGTGTCATCGTGACATCACACGGTTCGGCCTCTCTTACCCAACTATCTCTCTTGATAATGTGCTTTGTGCTTCCTCTTTCAAATATAATTTATTATCAATCTCCAAACTTACTTAAACTTTAAATTGCTCAGTCATTCTTTTTCATAACCATTGTCTTTTTCAGGACCTTTTGACAAAGAAGATAATTGGTCGGGGCCACGAGTGCGGTAGTCTCTATTACTTGGAGATTCTTACCGGATCTGCCGTTCTTTCTGCTGAAACTTCTTCACTCATATTTGGCAAGCCTACTAAGGACATCCATTTGAGTCAGTTTTATCTACTTTGCAACAGACTTTAAGTTTTATTTTAGTAAAATAATTAAATCCGTGATGCTTGTCATTTATCTAAACAAACGCAACTGTCTTTTCCACCTAGTACTATTACTTCTTTATGTCATCTTGAGTTTATTCATGTTGACATTTGGGGTTCTTATTCTCATTTTACAAATAAGACATGTCGTTATTTTTTATCTATTATTGATGACTATTTGCGATATACTTATATTTTTTTGCTTACATTTAAGTCTAATGTAATTGATTCTCTGATTCGCTTTTTTGCTTTTGTTGAAACTCAATTTCAAACTAAAGTCCAAAAATTTCAATTTGATAATGAAACTAAATTCATTTCTTCTCGCTTACAAGAGTTTTTTTTTTTTGCGCGCACGGTATTCAACATAAATGCTGTTGCTCTTACACTCCTCAGCAAAATGGAATTGTTAAGTATAAGTATCGTCACTTGTTCAATGTTGTTCTGCCTTGCGTTTTCATTCTAGCAAGCCTCTACATTTTTGGAGGGATTGTGTTTTAACTGTTATTCATCTCATTAATAGACTGTCAAGTCCTCTCCTACATAATAAAACCCCCTATGAGCTTCTCTATGGCAAACCACCTTCATATTCTCATCTTCGTGTCTTTGGCTTATTATGCTATGCTTCTACCGGTCATCTTCACTCTGATAAATTTGGCCCTCGAGCTCGTGGATGTGTTCTAATTAGTTATCCCACAAACCACAAAGGTTACTGTCTGTATGACCTCTAAAACCAAACAGCTTTTACTAGTTGCGACATCATTTTCTATGAACAAGATTTTCCTTTTCATCAAACCGTCAAACATACTACATATGAACAAATCTCATAATTCCAATACCTATACTCGACCTTGGTGAAACATCCACCTTGATACTTACACTGATCTCGCCATCTCAATCTCCTGCACCCATGGTAGTACCATCACCCATTGAACCTGAAGCCATGCCTCGGCCATCTCGGCAACGTCATACATCTGGATATCTTTGGGACTATCATTATGCTACTGTGGTCTACGATCAATCCTCTTCGGACTCTAAGGTAACTGAATCGGGTATTCTTTGCCTCTTATCTAAGTATTTATCATACTCATGATTTTTACCCACTCACCGCGCTTTTTTAGCTTCCATATCCTTTGAGTAAGAACCTGAAACTTATGACACTGCATGTTAATCTCCCAAGTGGCGGGATGCCATGTCTTCTGATATAAAGGCTCTTGAATAAAATGACATTTGGGAAATTATTCCTCTTTCTCCTGGCAAATATCCCATCAGATGTAAATGGGTTTACCGTATCAAATACAATTCTGATGGCACCATCGAGCGTTATGAGTCTCGGCTTGTTGCAAAGGGTTATACTAAAAAAGATGGCATTGATTACCATGACACCTTTGTGCCTGTTGCTAAAATGGAAACTGTTCGCATTTTATTAGCTCTTGCTTCAATTTGTTGTTGGGCTCTTTACCAATTAGATGTGAATGATGCTTCTGTATGGTGATCTTGACGAAGAGGTCAACATGAGGTTTTTATCGGGTTTTCATGCTAAGGAGGAGAATTTAGTTTATTGTCTTAAGAAACCACTTTATAGTCTTAAACATGCATCAAGACTGTGACATTCTGATTTCTAGTCGATTTCAAGCTCAATAATGAGAAGTGTGTATCTAGAGA
Organism: Rhodomyrtus tomentosa; assembly: GCA_028455895.1. Taxonomy (NCBI): domain Eukaryota; kingdom Viridiplantae; phylum Streptophyta; class Magnoliopsida; order Myrtales; family Myrtaceae; genus Rhodomyrtus; species Rhodomyrtus tomentosa. Next base: position 27,970,479 of record JAPCWY010000008.1, read on the forward strand.
TGGATTTCAGTTGTATTCCTCTCGAACCTGATCAATTCGAGTATACTGACCAAAAGGGAAAGGCAAATGCGAGACGAGATACGTGGACTTGGGGAACTCGGATAGGAAATGACGCTTTGACCATAAAGATTGTTGAGGGGATATTTAGAGCCACAAAAAGGCCTATCTAAGAACGATTAAGGGATGCCTTGCGAGTGTCGTATGATTGGAGCGCGGGTGATACCACTTAACCAACGTATGATTCGCAAAATTTTCCTAAATCGGACGGTGAAGATCGAAACCTTAGGAGCTAGTGATAGACCCTCACAATTACATGACAACCAAAGCCGCCACAAGTTGACGAGCCCCAAACGTGATATTAATCACGGGGTCAATACGCGTAATGTCTGTAAAAGTCGCCCGTTGGTTCGGGATAGGCTGGAACCACGTTTGATAGAGAAAACTATCAGAAATGAGCCTTCAAAGATTTGAAATGGAAAATCAAGAATTTCAATGCTATTTGGAATGACCGTCGCCCTATCGAAGATTTCCGGAACGAGAAAAACGACGTTCTGAATGTCGGGGATAAAATGACTATTTTGCCCCTCAAGCTTAGAACTTTATCTTTACAATTGAAGGAAGGGCAAAATGGACATTCTCCCCCCCAAGATGCCGAAAATTCAAGGGCAAGAGATAGCCATTGGATCCTCTTGATAAGAACAATGGACAAGGGTGGAGATCACTTCATCAATAAATGCTCCCTACCAATCAACTCAATTGACCAAAACTTTTGGATAATCAAAGCTCTCTCTTTCCTCTCTCTCCTCACTCCATTTTTGGCAAAAATCACCCCCCAATCAACCGAGTAGCTTCTTCTTCTTCCTCCAGTTTCTGCTGCCCGGCGACCAGCTTCTGGTCTCTCGTTCGCCGGCCACCACGGCCACTTCCAGCCACCCCTGAACGCCGGCCATCCTCCCAAATAAAGATCTATGTCTTGCCGACATTCTCCAATAAGAATCGGAGTATTTGGAGCACCGAGCAGTCTGGAGAAGGATTCTCCCAAGAGTCGATGAAAACTGATTCAATCTAAGATAGGTTTGGTTCTCAATCCCTTTGGTGATTGAAATATTGGAATCTATAGCTCAAATTTTGTGGAGATCAAGCCGATACATGTAGGAATCTGTGGTAAAAGGTTGGGCTCAATTTGATAAGTTTTTGACCACAAACCAACCTTGTACATTTCGCCCAAAAACTGACTTGGAGGAACCGGTGATCAGTTCTGGAGCCTCTATTCGGTGCTCATGAGGGCCACTTCCAGCCACCATCTACTACCGTCCGACCGCCACAACAAAGTTCCATGTCTTGCCGACATTCTTCAATAAGAATCGGAGCATTTGGACCACTGTGGAATTCAGGGCAAGCATTCTTCCACAGGCTGACAGAATAGGAACCAACTAGAGGTAGGTTCTGTTCTTGGTCCTTTTGATGGTCGAATTTTTGGAGTCTTGAGCTCAAATTTTGTGGAGACTCAGTAGAGATATAGATGGTTCTGTGGTAAAAAGTTGGGATGGATTTGATTAAGTTTTGGCCACAAACCAATCTTGTTAATCTTACCTTGAAACTGACAGATTCTGACCTTGGGCGAACTGATAGTGTTCGTTGTGTTTCCGACAACCAATTGACCTCAAATCTTCGGTAAGCCTCCAAAATCCCTAAATAGACATGTTAAGAGATAGATTAAAGATTAAATAAAGGATTTAGGAGTAGATTGAAGGCTGAAAGTACGCGATTTGCACAGAACCGAAATGAATAGGTTGGTTCTGTTCAAAACCGAATCTGTTGGAGGCTGAGAGGGTAATTTTGAGTTTCAAATTGGTGTTTATGATGCGATGAGATGTTGAGGGTTGTGTTATGGATAATTAGGATTGATGGATTGAGGAATTGAGTAAGGAAATTGATGAAATTGGTTGAATATGCTAGGTTGCGCATTGAGTTCGGTATGAGACATTAGGGGCCGAAACTTTGGAGGCTTAAGAGGAGGAAATTGTGATGTTGCAACCAAGGTAAGGGAATTCTTAACTCTATGTTAAGACGATTGGACTCGATTGGGTAAGCCGAGGGCCGATTGGATCGATTTATGAGGAAATTCCCAAATGTGATAGCTTGATGTGTATTAAGAGGTTATAGGATGAATGTTTGTGATGTTGTCTATGCTTGCGTGATTGCCATGTTTGTACGTCATTTGATTTGCCTGCATGCCACAGAATTTATGAAATGTGTTTAAATGACACTTGCCACTGAGTGTGCCTATGAATTGAGACTCAAAGCATAAGTCCTGATTGTGGCATGAGCATAGCATGGCATGGCCCTGAGACGTGTGAGACGCGGGGCGGAAGATTGAGACCTTGATGCGACGAGGTCGCGGGGTGAAATATGATTAGATGGTGCCTTGATACGACGAAGTCGCAAGATTGAGATAGCCATAGTCCTGATGCGATCTAATCACGGGACAGAGTATGAGCTCATATACCTTGCCTAGAATAGAACCGGGACCTGATGCGTTTACGCGGATCACCGATGACGGTCTGATGCATTTACGCAGGTCGAGCTTGATGCGATCTAATCGTGGGCTAGAGAATGAGGCACGTAAAGGTTGATGGATGTGATGAAGTGACAGGCTGAGTATACCAGTGCATTATCATCTGGATGTGACATGAGTTCATTTTTTTTGCATGCCTGTCGTTAATATGTCATTGCTTCATTGAATAGTGCCCTATTTGCTTGTAAGTTATGAGTTTGAAAAGATAGAGGATTGGAGGACTACCTCAGTGGATGGTCGGCCTAACCTAGGGTTAGGACCTACCTTACTGAGATTTATATCTCACCCTAGTGGGGGCTTACATTTTTCAGGTTTCAGGTGAAGGAAGCACGAGCTTGCCAAGGACTGGCACTTGAAGAGATAGTTGATCAATTGCACTAGACTGTATTTGTCTTATGATGATATTACGTTGTACTTCCGATTGGTGAATTGAGAATTGATCTTTTAGTAATTGCTTAATGAGAAAACTTCCAAGTGCGATAGCTATATATGTCCTAAGTCATCGATATGTGGTTGTATTTATGTAAAGGGAGGTGGCATCGCTTCTGCGCGCATTTGATTAAAGGAGTTGTATGTTATTGGCCGTTGGATCCTGGAGCGTTCATGAATGAACGGCATGGACAGGGATGTTTGCGTGCTCGACGGGTTCGGGGCGTGACAAAGACAATGGTTTGCTAAATTCTCTTCTGCACTACTTGATGTTGGTTTTCAACAATCCAAGGCAGACTATTCACTTTTTACTTTGATCTGTGTCTCTCTCTTAACAATTATTCTTGTTTACGTTAATGATTTGGTGATCACCGGTGATGATGAAGTTATAATTCAACTTCTCAAGCGATTTCTTAATACACAATTTCGCATTAAGGACTTGGGCACTCTCAAATACTTCTTGGGCATTGAAGTTTCTCATTTCAAGACTGAGATTTTCTTGTCACAAAGGAAATACGTCCTTGATATTTTGTCTAACATTGGTCTTCTTGGAAGACGTCCCGTTGATATTCCAATGGAACCCAATATTAAATTTTCGAACTTCTCCCTAGCTCTTAAGTATCCAAGTTCATATCGTCGACTTATTGGTAGATTATTATATTTTACAGTAACTCGTCCATATTTACTTTTGCAGTGCATCATTTTAGTCAATTTATACACTCTCCTAATGAAAACCATTGGAATGCCGCCTTCACATCGTGCGGTATCTCAAGCATGATCCTGGCACTGGTTTATTCTTCCCATAAGATTCTACTCTTCAACTTAAAGGTTATATAGATTCTGATTGGGCATCTTGTTCTACATCTCGATGATCTATTTCTGGCTACTGCATGTTTCTTGGTTCTTGTCCCATCTCATGGCGTTCCAAGAAATAAATCATTGTTTCCCGTTCCTCAACAACAGTTGAATACCATGCTATGACATATGTTGCATACGAAATCACATGGTTTTACATGCTTCTCTTGGATCTCTATGTCAACACTACCACTGCTGGTCTTTTTTGTGATAACAAAGCGGCCATCCACATCACCACTAATTCTATCTTCCACGAATGCACCAAACACATCAAGATTGATTGTCACTTGGTTCGTGAAAAAAATTCAAGATGGCACTTTGCGTACTCTTCATGTTCCTGGTCAATCTCAACTCGCAAACTTGTTCACGAAACCGTTCACACGTGATTTTGTTAAAAATATGTCTCGAATTTGAGCTCGAAATGAAAATATGAATTTTGGAAATATATAAATAAAGTTTCAATTTCAGCGGGCGTACGAAATCAAGAGATTTCAAGTAAAAACAGAAAGAATATATATAAAAATCAATTTCGTGAACATGCATCAGAGCCAGTGGCTGAATTAGAAAGTTCATCTGAGTCTTTGAATTTGAGTTGCATCATGGGATATCTATTTACGGTGGACAAAAGATAACAACACAAAAGAAATACAGAGTAACATATACGGGAAGATTTGCTGCCCTATTTTCATTCTGAAGTGTCGTGCAGAAAAAGAAGTCCACGTTGGTCTTTATATAGGTTGACCGAATTAATTGGTTTCCTTACCAGTAGAACTCGGCTAGATCATCCCTTGATGGGATATATATTTATAGTTGGTGGCCTTGGCGGTAGGTGATAGCAGAAGGGTTTTTGAAGCGCCAATAATTTGAGTGCTTGAGCGTTGGGCTTCTGAATTGCATTCAAGGTGTCTTTTCTTCTTGCGAGAAAAGCCAAGAAGAATTCTGAGTGTTGAAGCCGATAGAAATCTTGTATTGAGATTTGTAGTTTTGATTCCTTTGATCGAGAGATTATTTCGCTAGAAATTGAGGGCCAAACATTGTGTGAATTTTTGGATGTAACTGGAGCTTGGGAAATACTAAGAGTATTTAAGAGACTCGGGTATGGTTTGTAATATCCGTGTATCACTCGTTCTATAGTGAAATTCGTTGCTGCTCTTCCCGTGAACGTAGGTCTTTACGATCGAATCACGTACATCCGATGTTCGATTTTTTTACTCGTTCTATCTATTTATTTGAATGATCATTTGTTTCATGCAACAATTGGTATCAGAGTTAAGATTGCTTGAGTTGAAGCGAATTAATGGCGACAGAAGAAGCTAAAGCGAAAATCGACAAATTTAAGGGAAAAGACTTTGGTTTATGAATGATGCAGATAGAATATTATTTATATCAGATGAAGCTACACGAGCACCTGTCTAGGAAGAAACCAAAAATGATGAAGCAAGCCAATTGTGAATTGCTGCATAGACTAGCAATGGGTATTATTAGGCCGCCGTTGGCTCATAACGTTGCGTTTAATATCGTCAAGGAGAAGACCATTGCGGGTTTGATGAAAGCGTTGTTGGACATGTACAAGAAGCCATCTGGGATGAACAAGGTCTATTTGATACAATGCCTGTTTAATTTGAAGATGAGCGAAGGTATGTCAATTATGAATCATATCAATGAATTCAATATGATCGTTAGTTAATTGAGTTTAGATGACATTGACTTTGAAGATGAGGTATGTGCTTTGATTCTATTATCCTCATTGCCTGATAGTTAGTATACTACTGTCACTATTGTTAGTAATTCCTTTGGGTTGACAAGTTTGACATTTGATGTAATTCGAGATTTAATTCTGAATGAGGATATCTGTAGAAGAAAATCTGATGAATCTATATATGCTGCTTTGGTAGATGAATGAGAAGGAGTCAATACTCGTGTTAGCAGAAGTAATATGAACATGAATAGACGTAGTCAGTCTAAGACTGGCGGTGATGTCTTTTGAAACCGTGGCAAGAAGGGGCATCTTAGAAGAAATTGCTTTAAGCCGAAAAATGAGACGGCTAAGGGAATTAGAGTTGAATCTACAGATGATGTTGCGGCTATAGCAGAAAATTATGATGGCGTCGATAGTGTTTTGTCTGTCATTAAGGATTCATCGTTTGATGGATGGATTATGGATTCTGATTGTTCTTTTCATACAATACCAAATTGAAACTGGTTTACTTCTTATTAATGCATGAATAGTAGTAAAGTACAATTGGGGAACAACGTTGAATGCGATGTTATAGGTGTTGGTGATATTAAAATCAGAATGAATGATGGTATCGTGAGTACATTGATTGGAGTAAGACATATTCTAGAATTGAAAAAGAACTTAATTTCTTTGGATGTCCTAGATTCAGTTGGATGCAGATATTCTTCACGAGGTGTAGTTCTGAAGATTGTTCGAGGTGCCCTGGTGATAATGAAGAAAATTAAGCATGGTGGCCTGTTTGAATTTCAAGGTGAGGCATTGATAAATTTCGTTCCTAAGGCGTCGATGTCTGTTCGAGGGTTTAGCGGCTACTTGAGAAAGGCCTGGGTGATTGTGCCGATGCACAAGTTTGATCTTATTGTCAAGAATACGCAGTCGAGAGCTTTGATCAGAACGGAGACTGGTAAGTTGATCAAACATGTGCGAACTGACAGTAGCTTGGAGTCCTGCACGAAGCTGGTAAATAAATTATGCATGAAAAAGGGCATAGTGAAACATCGCACTAGTGCTAGTAAACCACAACAATTTACAGAATTGATGAGCATGACATTACTAGAGGCAACCCGTAAAAATATCTCTAGTGTTGGTATGACTAGGAGAATTTCAGCGGATGCAATTAGTATGGCGAGCTACCTGGTGAATAGATCCTCATCGACTGCAATTAGATATCGGACTATCGAAAAAGTATGGTCAAGTAATGTTGCTGATGATTCTATTTTTAGAATATTCAGTTGCCCGTGATATTATTGAGTAAGCGATGGTAAGCTCGATGTGGAGGCAAGGTGCATATTCCATGGCTATGCACGAGTTGAGCGGGGCTTTCGGTTGTGGTGTCTGGATATAAATTCACTTGTTTGCAGTAGAGAAGTTACATTTGATGAGTCTCTAGTACTTCTGGCTAGAAGTGATTGTGGTAGTGTTCATAAGGATCTGGACGGTGTTCAGCTTGAGGTGAAATTGCAACTAGAAACTCCTAAGGTAGCAAGTACTAGCAAAGTAATCGACATAGATAGTTATTGTAGTGAGGTGGAGCCTATTGAGCCAACAATTGCTATAATTGCTGATATTGACAAGGCACGTATTCAGTCTCCTGATAGATATGAATGCTGCGGTGGTTTTGCTTTTTCTGTGATTAAGGAGCTTGTGTTAGAAAGTTTTTGTGGAGCAGTTAAAGATGCATATGGAGTTAGTGTTCTGATAAGGTCCACGATTATGGCGAAGTTCAAGCATCACTTGGACTTAGATGATGTCTATGGATGTTAAGCCCATTGGGGGTGTGGGAGAGTAGTAGCGATGGTGCGAAATTATTAGCGAAGCGATTATGACTCGACTCAAAAATCGAGACAAGGTGGAGATGGTTAAAATGTGTCTCGAATTTAAGCCTGAAACGAAAGAATGAATTTCGGAAATATATAAATAAAGTTTCAATTTCTGCAGACGTACGAAATCAAGAGATTTCAAACATAAACAGAAAGGATATATATAAACATCAATTTAGTGAACATGCGTCAGAGTCGGTGGCTGAATTGGAAAGTTCATCTGGGTTTGAATTTGAGTTGCATCATGTGATATCTATTTACGGTGGACAAAAGATAACAACACGAAAGAAATAAAGAGTAAAATATACTGGAAGATTTGCTTCCCTATTTTCATTCTGAAGTGTTGTGCCGAAAAAAAAAGTCCATGTTGGACTTTTCATGGGTTGACCGAATTAATTGTTTTCTTTACCAGTAGAATTTGGCCAGATCATCCCTTGGTAAAATATATATTTATAGTTGCTGGTCTTGGCGGCAGGTGATAGTAGAAGGGCTTTTGAAGCGCCAATAATTTGAGTGCATGAGCGTTGGGCTTCTGAATTGCATTCGAGGCGTCTTTTCTTCGTGCGAGAAAAGCCAAGAAGAATTTTTAGTGTTGAAGCCGATAGAAATCTTGTATTAAGATTTGTGATTTTAATTTATTTGTGAGATCGAAATATTATTTTGTTGGAAATTAAGGGCTAAATACTGTGTGCGTTTTTAGATGTAATGGAGGTTTGGGAAACACTAAGAGTGTTTGAGAGACTCGGGTGTCGTTTGTAATTTTCGTGTATCACTCATTTTATAGTGGAATTCGTTGCTGCTCTCCCATTAACGTAGATTTCTACGACCGAATCGCGTACATCTTGTGTCCGATTTACTTTACGTGTTCTGTCTATTTATTTGATCGATCGCTTGTCCCACGCAACAGATTTATTTTGTAATTTTAAGAACAAGTTGTTGACATGTTTCCATTCACCAACTTGAGAGGTAATATTGATAGATTAGATTTATATTAAAGGGCATAATTGTCATTGTATTGCTTTTACCCTAAATCCTATGTATATATTGTAAATTACTTCATCAATAAAGATTACGTTTGTCCAAACTCTACAAAACCTTTAGATAAATATAAAATCCTTTAGATTAAATGGACATTTTGAAATGCAAATAGTGATCGGTAAGGAGAGGTAACTTAATTTAACATTTGAACCTTTCGATATTGTCAATAGGCTTAACTTAGTGGGTTTTTCACTCTTACGCAACCATTTCTCTCGAGCTGCCATGGCGACGGGGTTTGGTTGCTTTCTCTTAGCATGGTTTGATGATAAGATGGTGGCCATTAGGATCAGTTTGGTGGGCGAAACTCAGCCGCAACTGTGTTCCTGTCCAATGCACCAAATTAAATTTTCGTCCCTGCTTGGGAAGGATTTTTACCTAAAACTGCCGAGAGAAGTGTGATGGCGAGCATAATGGGACCTGGTGGGCAATCCAGTCCACAGGTAATGTTTTCATTTCGCGGTGGTAATGATCTCGTGCTCTTTTGGCCTTTCTTACTTGCTTTCACTTTTGCTGCTGCTTGTAGTGTGCCCTGATCATTGTAGCATGTCGGTACTAGTTGGCTGGGCATGCATTGCATGGGTTTGGATGCATATGTATTACTATTTTTCTGTAATGAGGTGGATTTCTTGGTGAAAAGCTTTCTTTGTCTAGGAAATAAACAATTTTATGATATAGAAATCTAAAGGAGCGGCCAACTACTATTTGAAGTTCTAGGCTTCATTATGATAATCTAATTGGTAAGTTCTTGATCTGGAGAGCTCTTGAGCAAAAGAAAACTCTATTTGACACGTGTTAAGGAAACAGTCAAAATAAGTTCTTGGGCTAATATTAATCTGCTTTTTGTTCTAAGGATTTTCCCATTAATTGACTCCACTAATAACAAGACTCTAGCTTGTGAAGTTAAGAATTCTCTCTCCGTATCTCTCATTAATGGCCCATTAGTAGTCAATTCATTCGATTTTTTTCTTGATGAGGAAGTTTGGGGGAATCCCCCGAAATCGACAGACTTTGCACAACTTCGCTTCAATGGTTGACTTTGAGTTATGTAGTGATTAAGGTTTAAGTGGAAGCAAGCTGAGATTAAAAAGTCATAAGCATGGATTTTGAGGTAGTAATCGTGTTTGAGGATAGTAGAGAATTACTTATGAATGAAGGGTCAATTGAGGTGTATGATGGTGATCATGATTTGTCAATGACCCCAACTCGAGCAGTACTAATTATAAAGAAGCGACTGATATTAGTGGATTCAGGTTGGAATTACGTGATATCTTGATTACTATTGACAGCCCTGGGTGATATGAGTTGAGATGAATACGAGAAGTACCTGAATTGAAGATCAGTTGTGATTGGATGCATAGGGATTTGATTTGGATGTTGACTGAACTTGAGATATATAATGGAATATAGACAAGTGATCTGTGAGGTATGACAGTCATTGGTGGAATTAGAACTCTTGAATGGATAGAAATTAATCTGAAGGCAGTTTTGACAGGACAAGTGATGGGGACGATTATGCTGTGCTTTTGTTTATGGCTTGAAATGAAAGTCAATGTGGGTGCATGCAATAACTTATTGCTATTTGACTTAATAAACTGTCGTTTGATATAGGACGAGTTGATGGGATACCTATAAACTGTAATGAAACATAGTATGGGAAATATGGAACGGAGCTTTCTCCGTAGATGTATGACTTGGGACAACCTGTAACGGCCAAGTCTGATGAGGGCGGGGAGTGATCTCGGGACAGAAAGATCCGGATAAAGAGTGGCTCCTGGCAGGCTTCTAAGATGGCAACAGGCAGGAATGACCCAAATCATAACTTGAAAGGGGAAGTTTAGGTATCAAGTTGAGTTCGATTGTGGATAAGGGATGTGCGGCACGGGATTGATTCTCATCAAGGATGATCGAAAGTGACATGACATGTGTAATGATGCATGTGATTGGTATGGTTAAAAGTTTCGTGCTTAATAGTGGATGCCTTTTCGAAAAAGGAAAATGATGTTGTGATGGGCCTGTTAGGCATGTGATGATTAACCTCATGTGATTGGCTTGGTTAAGATAGAACTGAGAGGATAGACGACGTATGAGTTTATACCCGTGGAATCGAGACATGTTGAGATGAGATATTCTGTTGTGACTATGCTAGAGTGGCGGATACCTTTAGGCCTAAAGTATGAGCCTTTGATTTAGTGAATCGCTATTTGGAACGCTTGATTGGTAGTTGCCTAGTTGATGCTAGCCTAGTAGTGGCTGTTGGTTGAGAAGTTGCCTCGTTGAGACTGGCTTGAGAAAGGATTGCTGATCAAGGATGATTTGGGATCCTTGAATAATTGGCAATTAATTGGGAATTGCTTAACAACCATTAAAGGGTTAGTTAATGGTGAAAGATGCTGAGGTGAGCAGCCTGAAACTGATAGACTTAAGTAGATGACTTAAGTTTTTGATTCCTGGAGGGAATCATAGTGGTTCAGGAGACAAGAGAACCTAATACGGCTGAAGGACTAAGGTATAGTCGCTAGGGTAGCACTTGGCTTGCGTATGTGAGATACAAAAAGATCCAGGAACTAAGATAGATCATGAGAACTGAATAAAGGTAAGTAATCAGAATGCGAAAATCAGCAGAGCAATTGACTCGAGTTTGTGTACCACGTGGGACCTAAAAGTTGAGTGGGTCGCGAGAACCTTGAATAGAAATGAGAAATTTTAATGGGTAGGCGAGCTCAAAAGGGGCTGCCCTTGTTACCCAATTCGCTAAGACAACTAGTACTGAGGAGTTAAGTGATGGAAGTCACGAAGAAGGTGACTTTGAGTAAGTCTTTTCGAAATTGGATGTGTGGATAGGACCACGAGAGCTTGGAAAAGCTTATAAGATTATGTATAAGATTGAAATTGATTGAGTCAGGTAGAGGGATGAGATTCGAAATTGTCTCCCTTTGGATTGAGGGTTTTATGAGAAAACCTCAGAGATTTTGGGTGCACTAAAGAAGGAAAGTGACTCTGGCAGTACTAGCCCTAAGAGATTATTGAGGATTGGTGAAAGGTCACTAGAGGAAGGATTGGTGAAAGGTCACCAGAGGAAGGATTTCCTCGGAGGCATGAGATCTGCCCAGCCAACTTCTGTTGACTTGTTCGATGGAAAATATCGTCCTGGAATTGCTTGAGAGCATGGATTGTTTGGATCCTAATACTTTTGTAAGGATCATAAGATGATTGACCAGTGTGAGATAGAGTTCTCAAGGTCGCGTAAGCATATGGTAAAAGTGGTCAAAGACCCTTGAACAAGATGAGAAGTCCTTGAGTAGATTGGAACTTGAGAACCATATGGCTGATTGTTATTCCTGATTTTGAGGAATGGTGACAGGACTCAGCTAAAGAGGAGAATGATTGAAATACCTATGAATAAAAGAATTCCTGCTCATGGAATACGAGCAAAGAGATGTTCATTATGAGTATGGAGCGTGTCTACGGGAAATGGTTGATTACCTTATCGTAAGACACATAGTGAAAAGTGAGTAGTAAGTCTTTTCTGTTATGAATGAGGTCGAAGAAGAATCGGCATGCTAGATGGCCTGAAGTTAATGATTTCCTGGAGACAGTTAATGGAATTAGAACCATGAGAAAGGGAATCATAAACTGCGATTCCCAAAAGGATAGGGCATTGTTCTTAAGGAGCGATTGGACCATGAAGTGAACATTGGTGACAAGAAAGGTGGACGGACTTGATTGTCCCGAATGATTGTGATTTTAGTGAATGATTTAGTAAGCAAAAAGAGCGCTTAGAGAATGCCTGCAAAGTGATTTGAGGTAATTGAAACGACCATTCAACATGGGAATGTATGAGACCTAAGGACAAACATATATTGTCACTTGAGATGACTAAATTGTGGGAAAGATAATGTGAAAGCATGGTGGCATTTGAATTTTGAAGTAAAGGTATCGCCGTCGGCGCAGACTCCAAGGTTAAGGTCCTGTGGAATGAGAAGGACAAGGTGAATTTGAAGTGAGAAAATGCCACAGAGTTGCGTAGTTACTTCCTTAGGGTAAGAGACCCTATTGTAAAAGGAAGAAAACCTTAAATTGTCTTAGTATCATGATTGAGCGTCTGTACCGAGAAAGAGGACGCAGGACTTGGATGACTCCTGGAGGGAAATCTAAGAGATCGTTTTGTAATCAATGTTGAATTCCAGGATGATGTTGACATTCAGTGGAACAAATAGAATTGGGATAATGTTGCCTTAGTGAGTATGGAACTCAAAGGCTATAGACCTAATGCTTTTCAAGGGAAGAGTGACAAGAATAAGTAAAATGTCGTGCGGTCCTATAGGAGACCTATGACGATAGAGAGTCAAGGTCTGAGCTCACAAGTGAGAGGTGCGAGGGATAATTAGGAAGATTCGACCCCTGGTGGAAGGAAGTTGATAATCGCCGGACTAAGTGTCCAAGGAATGAGTGAGTGGATCGTTATTATCTCGAGAGACGATGGTTGAACTCATGTAAGGAGCCATGAGAAACATAAACAGTCTTTGAGAGTGTCATATGGGCTCTAAGGAAATGTCTATTGCATGTTAAATGTGAAGAGCGCAAGTGTGGGCCTGATGAAGTGGGATTCACACATTGGAATAAGTGATAAATCCTTTGAGGATCGGAATAAGAGATGGATCGACTAAGGTCGATGTGAGTTGCGAAAAGTGCAAGCTTCTTGGGATTGATTAATGGCAATATACGGACCATTGAAAGATTCCCTACAAGAGCTGCTCCATTAGTGAAATGATCTAAGGACGAGACGTAACGCGAATGGATGAATGGACGTGAAAAGAGTTTTCGATGACTCGAGTTAAGCTAATGACTGCGCTGTTTATGACAATTCCAGTTGAAAAATTGAAAAGCTTATGAAGGTCGTAATGACACAACGCAGAATGGAACTTGAGGCGTAATAAAGCGATTTGAAGTGAGTATTACATGTACACCATGATAGTAAGGCCACATGAGTTGCAATGCTTAAAGCTCGCGACAAAGTTTAAGAAACCTTGCTTGAGTGGAAAGAGGTTTCAGTTAATATCTACCACAAGAAAATAACGTAGTAATTTCCCGAGAAAAATTGAATGAGAGGCAACACCGAAAGATGAAATTGCTCGTGGATGTAAGAGCGTTGCTCGTGCAAGGAAAGACCTCGAAGTTGTGTGAACTAAAGAAGGTTGAGGGTATGGACTGCTTAAAGGGGATTGAAGGCGAGACATGTGGAACGAAGAGATCACCCAAGTGTTGTTATAGCGATATTCGTATCGCTAAGGAAGGGTGGATTGTTTGATGGATGCTTACCATTGAGAATTAAACATGGTTTAAATGGTGATGAAGGGACAGATCTTCCCTCAAGAAATAAGAAATTCAACTCCTAAATGGGAAGTTCGCTAATGGACTAGCGTGATGACTATTGGAAATATCTAGCCCGAGGGTCGGAAGGAAATTGAGGTGTGCCATGATTAAACACCGATGCTGGAGGGATTATAGGAATGGATGGAACCCTTGAGGCCCATGGACGGAAGTACGAGTACAACATGAAAGGGAAACTTGAGGAGATGACCTCATTGGGATTCGAAGGGAGAATTATGGTGTTTCCTAGGGATGGCACAAAGATGTGCCAAGATGTGTGTGTGTGTGTGTGTGTGTATATATATATATATCGGTGATAAGGTTGAGAGTTGAAATTTGTCTATCTTGTAGTCGAGCACTGGGGGTGCCGATGGAAGGGAAGGACATGACGATGAAAGTTGAAGGACCACTTTGACCCAAGGGAATTTTCGGATAGAGTTGAGAGTACATTGCTACGGAAGTAGCTATGTAAATGTTTAAGGAGTTAAGATGGTCATAACTCGATTTGGTTAATGGAGGGCCAATTAATAAAGACCTGGAATCTTAGTTGGCGTGAAAGGAAGCTCAAAAGGAGTGATACGCCGAATGGTATGGATAGTAAGGGTGTATGCAAGCGAGGGCTTGGTAATAATGATTATGGACAAATGAAAGAGATAAGGTGAACGCTTGAGGAAGAGCTACTGACAAATGATATGAATATCGAAAGAAAATGGAGAGAAGCGAATTGGATTAAGGCCTAAGGGAGACAAGTCTTAGGGAAGCATGGCTTAAGGTTAGAAAGGACGAGCAAGATCGTCAAGCCATGGAAAGGAACATCCGGAAGAGTGAGTATGCGACGAGGCGCCAATACCCCAAATAATTGGATGGGTAGAATGTTGCGAATTTCGAGGACGAAATTTCGTTAAAGGGGGAAGAGTTGTGACATTCTGATTTCCAGTCAATTTCAGGTTCATTAATGAGAATTGTATATCTAGAGATGTATTTCAGTCGTATTCCGCTTGAATCTGATCAATTCGAGTAGACTGACCAAAAGGGAAAGACTAATACGAGACGAGATACGTGAATCTAGGGAACTCGGATAGAAAACGACGCTTTGATCATAAGAATTGTCGAGGGAACTAGCGATAGACCCTCACAATTACACGACAATCAAAGCCGCCCCGAATTGACGAGCCCTAAACGTGATGTAAGTTACGGGATCGATACGCGTAATGTCTACAAAAGCCACCCGTCGGTTCGAGATAGTCTGGAACCATGTCTGATAGAGAAAACTATCAGAAACGAGTCTTGAAAGATTGAAAATGGAAAACCAAAATTCTAACGTTATTTGGATTGGTCGTCGCCCTATCGAAGGATTCTTAAACGAGAAGAACGACGTTCTGAACGTCGGGGGTAAAACGACCATTTTGCCCCGCAAGCCTAGGTCCTTACCTATACAATTCAAGAAGGGAAATTTGGTCAATAAACCCTCCTCAAGGCTGTCAAAAATAAGAAGGAAAAAGGGCCATTGGATCATGCATGATTGATTTGAGGGACAAGTGTCAATGGATACTTTAAAGAGTGGTCAAGTCAACTTTTCAAACCTACCATTCAACCATTGACCAAGCCTTGAGTATATAGCTTTTCTTCTCTCTCTTCACTCCATTTGGCCGGCCATTTCCACCCACCCCATAAGCCACCAAACACTCCTCCTCCTTCTTCCTCTAGATTTGCTCGCCGCCGACCAGCCCCTACCGCCTTGCTCGCCCACTTCGCCGACCACCTCTGGCCATCATTTGGCATCGGCCGATCACATCGAAGAATTTTTACGTCTTACCGAAGTCCTCGAACAAGAATCAGGTCGTTTGGAGTACCGAGGAATCCCGGGCAAGAGATTTCCCGAGAGTCGACAAAATCGGAGCAAACCTAAGGTAGGTCCGATATTTTACTCTTTTGATGGCCGAATTCTTGGATTTTTTATGCCAAATTTGGTGGAGAACAAATAGATATGTGTATCGATCTGTGATAGAAATTTGGGTTCAATTTGGTAAGTTTTTGACCACGAACCGTCCTTGTACATTTTGCACAGAAACTACCGGTATTCTGACCATGGGTGATCCGGCGACCTTAGATGAATTTTCGGCGACCAATCGACTCAAAATAACCGGTGAACCTCCCAAAACCTTAGATAGACATGTTAAGAGGTAGGATAATATTTAAATATTGGATTAGGAGTAGAAATAGGGCCGAAAGTGCACGGTTTACACAGAACCGAAATGAACCACGGTTTGCACAGAACCAAAATGAACCACGGTTTGCACAGAACCGAAATGAACCGGTTCGGTTCTGTGCAAAATCGGTTCTGGTGGATTGAAGAACGGGTAATTTTGAACCTCAAATTGATGTTTAGGATATGTTTAGATGATGAGGATTAGGATATGGATGATTGGGATTGATGGGTTGAGGAATCGGATGTGGAAATTGACGGAATTGGTTGGATTTTGTTATGTTGCGCGACAAGTCTGGTTGTGGACATTGGGGGCCAAAATTTTGGAGGCTCAAGAAGAGTAAATTATGTAATCAAACCCAAGATAAGGAAATTCCTAACCTTATGCTAGGAAGGCCGGACTCGATTGGGTGAGTCAAGACTTAATTGGATCAATCTATGAGAGTATTTCAAAAGGGTAGTCTTTGAAATGTCCTAAGTGGATAGAGGAAGTCTTGTGTGATATTGTTTGCATTTAAATCCCATGCCATGTCGTTTGTCGATGATTGTCTTGCATGCAATGAAGTTTCAAATTGATGCACTTATTATTTTATCTGTGAAATGAATTGTGAATCATGGCATGAGCGTGACGTGGCGAGGCCCTGAGGCGTATGAGACACGGAGCGGGAGGTGGATACCATGATGCGACGAGATCGCGGGGTAGAGTTATTGATGTGTGGCGCCCTGATGCGACGAGAACGCGAGGTTGAGATAGCCATGGTCCTGATGTGAACTATTCGCAGGATAAAGAGGTCTTGAGGCGTGTGAGACGCGGGGCAGTAGATAAATGCCCTGATGCTATGAGATCGCGGGGTGAAGTTGGCATTGAGTGGCACCCTAATGCGATGAAATCGCGGGGTTGAGTTGGCCACGGTCCTGATAAGAATTATTCGCCGAACGGAGAGGCCCTAAGGCATATGAGACGAGGGGGAAGAGATGTATACCCTGATGCGACAAGATCGCGGGACGAAGTTGATAGTGTGTGGCACCCTAATGAGACGAGATAGCGGGGTTGAGATAGCCACAGTCCTGATGCGAAATATTTGCGGAACGGAGTTATGAGATGAGGATATTGACCTGGAGATTTATCGAAACCTGATGCGTTTACGCGGGTTGCCGATAACGGTCTGATGCGCTTCCGCGGACCGAGCCTGATGCGATGAGATCGCGGGCTGGAGATTGAGGCTGGTGGAGATTGTGTATGTTGTGAAGTGGCAGGACTGGTGTACATCATCATTTGAGTGTGACATGAGGTCATCATTGCATGCCTGTCATCTGCATGTTGCTGTTTTATTGATTGGGCTTGATATGATTGTATGATTATGAGTTTGAAATATCTAGATAGATGACTGTCTGAATGGACGGTCGGCCTAACCTAGGGTTAGGATCCTTTATTGAGATTTATATCTCACCCTAGTGGGGGCTTACATTTTTCAGGTTCCAGGCGAAAGAAGCACGAGCTTGCTAAGAATTGGCATTTGGAGAGATAGTTGACCAATTGCATTTAGAATGGATTTGCCTTTTCTTGATATTGGGTTTGTACTTCTGATTGATGAAATAAGAATTGAACTCGTGATAAGTTGATTAATGAAATTTTGATGTATCTATCCTAAGTCATTAGGTGTTGTTGTATTTATGATTGGAGTTGGCATCGCTTTCGTGTGTAAAATTGGGAAGAGTTGCAAATTATAGGCCGTTGGTTCCTGGAGTTTTCAGAAAAGTATGGCTTAGTGGGATGTTCGCACGCTCGCCGGTTTTGGGGCGTGACAGTTTTGGAGGAAGTCAAGTGG
The DNA here is from genome assembly GCA_028455895.1 of Rhodomyrtus tomentosa. NCBI lineage: Eukaryota > Viridiplantae > Streptophyta > Magnoliopsida > Myrtales > Myrtaceae > Rhodomyrtus > Rhodomyrtus tomentosa. The sequence goes on from JAPCWY010000008.1 coordinate 27,988,342, forward strand.
TTATCATTTGATTTCATTTCAAGGATAATATTTCTTCACAGCATCTTAATTTATAAGATATCACAATTCTTCTCCTTCAAAAATTTGCAAGAATTAATGCTCTTCCCATAAGAACTTTCTTGATAACATAAGAGCCTTTGTAATGCGAGATAAATTTACCTTTCGAATGAGCAGTAGTTGGCAAAGTTTTCTTTATCACCAGGTCATCCACTTCGAAACGTCTAGGTTTAACTTTCCGATTAAATGATTTAACCACCCTCTTTTAGTAACTCTGGCCATGAAAAATAGCTCTAAGACGTTTCTCATTTATCAGATTTAGTTGTTCACATTTGTGTTTGATCCACTTTGCCTCAAAGAATTTAACTTCTGACAATATTCTTAAAGATGGAACCTTAATATCTACAGACATGACAGCTTTTATCCCATATACCAGAGCATAAGGAGTTGTCCATGTAGAAGTCCTAATCGAAGTTCGATATACCATTAAGGCAAAGGGTAGCCTCTCATGCCAATCTTGTAATTTTCGACAGTCTTAGCCAAAACCTTTTTGATATTCTTATTTGTCGCTTCAACTGCTCCATTCATTTGTGGACGGTAAGGGGAAGAATTAAGATGTCAAATACCAAAGTGATTAGTAGATCGTCAACAATGTTCTTGTTTAAATTGGATCCATTGTCTGTGATGATCGCTCAAGAGGTACCATATCGAGAAATTATATCTCTTTTGCTAAACCTCGCCACTCCTCGTAGTAACATTTGTATAAGAACTGGCCTCTATCCACTTCGTGAAGTAATCAATTGCAACTAGAATGAAGCGATGACCATTTGAAGCTACTGGATTGATAGGCCCTATCATGTCTATACCCCAGATAGAAAAAGGCCAAGTTTCAAAAATCTGATGAAATTCGTTTGGGGACGCATTAATCTTATCGCCATATACTTGGCGTTGGTGGCATGACCTGACATATTTGATAGTCATCCAATAATAACCAAGTCGCATAATCTTGCTAGGGAGGAGATGGTCATTCATGTGTGGCCCGCATATACCTTCATGGATCTCCCTCATGAGAGTATTTGCTTCTTTAACATCTATGCACCTTAACAAAGTGGAATCAAATGACTTTTTGTACAAAACTTGTCCACTGAGGAAGAATTTACTAGCCATCTTGGCTATATATTTTCGGTCTCCTGCTTGACATCTTTCAAGAAACTCTCTCTTCAAGAGATAGTTCTTGATATCATGGTACCACGGCTCTCCGTCGAATTCTTCTTCGACGATCATATAATAAGCTGGTTTCCTGATTATATCAATCCTCAGTAGCTTCACTCCTAATCCATCAGTTATTTGCAACATTGAGGCCAACATGACCAATGCGTGTGCAAATTGCTTATGCAATCTTGACAAGTATTCAAATGACGTTTCTTCAAACTTAAGTGTCAACTCTTCAAGGTACTCATGATAAGAGATTAGTTTTGCCTCCTTTGTTTTCCATTCTTCTTGTGTCTAAAAAATAATGAGCATACAATCCCCATAAACTTGCAGCTTAGGTACCTCCATGGATATGGCCAACTGTAAGCCTAGAATGCATGCTTCATATTCTAAAATATTATTCGTGCAAGGGAAAGTCAGTTTTGTTATAACAGGATAATGTTGACCATTAGGGGATATTAGCACTGTCTATGTGCCAGCTCCCGATAGATTGACGGCACCGTCGAAATACATGACTCATTTGTCTTCTACCAGATTCAAAACTTGGTCTTCCACTTTTGTCTTTCCAAAAGATGTGCAATTTTGAGAATTCTCTACCAATATATCGGCTATGACTCTCTCTTTCACAAATTTTTGCGGAGAACTCTTGATGTTAAATTCGGACAATATCACTTGCCATTTTGCTAACTTTTCAATCAAAGCGAGTTTCTCCAAGAGATATTTGATAGGGTCATTTTCTATCACTAGTTGAATATGGTGATGTAGGGTATACTGCCTCAATCTGCGAAGTACCCACACTGTTGCTACACAAGCTCTCTCAACAAGCGCATAATTCGTTTCAGATGTGGTGAATTTCTTGCTCAAATAATATATGACTCTTTCCATACCGTCCATAGGGCTTGTTTGAGTAAGTAAGGCTCCGAAAGATTCTTGATGTATAGTCAAATACAAGGTCAAGGGGTGACTTGGGATGGGTGGCACAAGTACTGGTGGAATGACTAGATAGGTTTTGATCTTTTGGAAGGCCTGATTGTATTATGTATCTCAAGTCACTTTCACATCTTTCTTGAGCAGTTTGAAAATCGATTTAGCCACATTCGATAATTGATTGATGAATCTGGTGATGTAGTTTAATCTCCCTAGAAGTCTTCTTACTTCTTTGACCGTCGAGGGAGTTGCTAGGTCACGAATAGCTTGAATTTTCAAAGGGTCAATCTCAATGCCCCTGTTACTGACCATAAATCCAAGAAATTTCCCAGATTTTACCCCGAACGCACATTTGTTAGGGTTTAACCTCAACTTGTATTTTCGCAGTCACTCAAATAGCTTTCTTAACACTTAAGTGTTATCTTGTCCTTTCTTGGATTTGCGATCATGTCATCAACATATACCTCAATTTTCTTATGGATCATGTCATCAAATAGGGTGACCGTTGCTTTTTTATAAGTTGCCCCAGCATTCTTTAGTCTAAAAGACATAACCTTATAAAAAAAATCTCCCCAATGGGTGGTAAATGCAGTTTTCGGTTTATTTTCCTTTTTCATGAGGATCTGGTTATATCTGGAGAATCTATCCATGAATGAGAATAATTCGTACCCTATCGTACTATCCACCAGGACATCAATGTGAGGAAGTGAAAAATCATCTTTTGGGCTTGCTCTATTCAAATCTCGATAATCCACACATATTCGGACTTTGCCATCTTTTTTATAATTGAGACTATGTTTGCAATCCAATCTAAATATGAGATAGCTTCAATAAAGCCCACTCTAACAAGTTTCATCGCTTCTTCTTTAATTCTGTCTTCTAACTTAGTTTTCATCCGTCTGCTGCTTTGTCTTACCGGTTTAACACTGGGATCTGTGGGCAATGCATGTTCCACAATTCTGGGATCTAAACTTGGCATATCAGCATATGACCACACAAAAATATCCTGATATTCTTTAAGTAATTCTGTGAATCTGAGTCTTTCAGCTAGGGATAGATGTTCCCCGATCTTCACTTCTTTGATATCTACAACATCACCCAAGTTAATGACAACTGGCTCTTCTGAGTAGGAGGCATCGACTTTTTGAATGCATTCCACTCTCTACATATAGCCGCATAAGCCTCTCTTCATCTTCCTCAATATCGCAGTAGTAGTCATCTTGGTGGTCTGGTTCGCACAATAACCTAGTATACATGTTCAAATGATATGCCTGAAATGTCATGAGCATGGTTAATCTCTATTCCATAAAAATGCGATGCATGATTGTGAAAAATCTTCTCAAAGAGATTTCAAAATAAGTACAGGCATAGACGGAACTAGTCCTCATATCCTCATACATCCTTGTTCCTTAGAAATCTTTTGAAAATTAGAAATCAGAGGACTAACCAGGTCTCAAGCTTCTCATATGGAATGCTAGTATCATCATCGGGTTGATTTGTGGTTCTATATGTACTTAATAAAACTTGTGTATTTTATTGAATGCAAAAATAGACCGCATTACAAACTATGCTGTTTGGACCAACGGTTAGAGATCCAAAGGCATTTTCCTACACTTAACTCAAACAACAAAAATGAAAAATGCAAAGAAATGCCGAAATTTAAGTGCAATATTAAAAGCAAGGGAGATGTTTCTTTACTCAGAAGTAGTGGCTTTATCATTTAGCCACTCAATGACGACGTTCACAGAGTTATCTCCCAGAAAAGGGTTTGCTAGATTTGATAACGCTGACGAAGTTATCCCTTCTTTTGACAACCACTTGGAGTTTTTGTTAAAATACTCGTTCAAAGGACTGCTGAACATCTTAGACTTGCCTTTCCAGGTTGGAGAACCATGAAAGAATCATTCCGGTTTTTCTGGCATCAACGGCTCTTGCCTTGGCCTCGGCCTACTGCCTTAGAGGTAAAATTACCGACACAAGTGTTCTGATATCCCAAGCCTATCTTATGTTCGTTGGATTTTAACTATAGAGAAATGCCGATTCCCTGACCATGCTTTCCTAAACCTTTTCCTAGATTGAATCCATATGCTAGCAGCATCTTAGCTGGTAAAATGTTGGTTTCAGAGATAAAAGAAGCCTTCAATTTTGCCCCTACAATAGTGTGAACCACTGCCACCAGCTCCAGGGAATGGTAGCTCGCCTCTTGCTTAACTTCTGGCTCAATGTAGGGAATAACGCTATTCTAATATGCGAGGATATCAACTTCTCCATGGATGGTGACCACTTTCCCATCAACCATGAATCACACCTTTTGATGTAGGCTTGAAGGCACGGCTCCAGTAATGTGAATCTAGGATCTCTCTAATAGGAATCTAAATGCGCTTAGCAAATCCATTACTTGGAAGGTGATGGAGAATTTGGTCGGGCCAATGAGCACATCTAGCTCGATTTCGCCCATTACTATTTTTCTCATCCCATCAAAAGCTCTAACAATTACTTTAGAAGTTCGAATCGTTTCCTCTTTAATGCCCAAACTCCTCAATGTAGCCAAAGGGCAGATGTTAAAAGCAGATCTGTTATCGATTGACACATGTGCTACTCTCTTCCCATTACAGTGTGCAATGATGTATAAGGCTTTGTTATGCCCTCTTCCTTCCATGGGAAAATCTTCATCTGAGAAGCTCAATTGGACCTTTAGAAGGATTGCCTCCACAAAGTCTCCCAACTTCACATCATTGATAGTTTTAGGGACATGCACTTCATTTAGTATCTTCAACAGCGCATCTTTATGTTTCTTTGAGTTAATGAATAAATCTAATAGAGATATTTGGGCCGGCATCTTCCTTAACTACTCTATCACCTCGATCTCGCTGGTTTTAATGATGTACATGAGCTTTTATGCATCTTCTTTAGAAACGTCCTTCTTTTTAGATTCGCCTTCTCTTAGGGCGTAAAATCGTTCGGATCTCATCACATCGCATATTTCTCTTGTTCCATAGTTCCAATGGACTGCCTTAGGGTCATAGTTTTCCACCGGCGGGACTTTTATGGTTACTATCGTCAAGCAAGACGTCTCTGGTTCAGATTCATCATCTATTTTGTTTCTTGGTAGGTGAATCACAATAGGTCTAACCGGAAAATCTTCTTCTTGGCTTAGGCTATCAAGCTGATCTAGTTTGATCACCGCAATTGTAGCAATTTCAACCATTGCCACAATATCGCCGAAGTCTTCTGTGGAGTTTTTGTATTTTAACTGGTGATACCTATCAACATCACTTGATTCTGCTGATATTGCGAATTTTTAATGTTTTCTTATTCTCTCGAATAGTTCAGTCAAGCTTTGCCATTGGGCTTTTAATTTCTCCATCCTAACGTATTGATCTGTGTCAAGCTCGTCATATGTCATTTGAGAGTGACTGGATGTTGCCAATCAAAGTGACATATCCTCCATCTCCCATGAGAGATCATTCATTTGCTTTTCGATGCGCAGGAAATGTTGCGACATCACTTGGTTGAGTGATGATTCAAGTTCTTCCATAAGAGGCTCTATTACGTTTTCCAAGACTTCTGATTGAATAGGATCATCCATACCTCCCCACCCATCAGGTATAATATCCTCTATTTTCTAAAAGAAACGGGGAGGAGCAAAGTATTTTACTTTAAAGTTGTATCCACCAGAATCCTTACCTAGATTATCTATAACTTCGTCATTTTCTAGTGCTTCAGTTACAAATCTATGATCAACCAGACTTCGCTTGGTGGCTTTCAATTCATCTTCGTCAAGTTCTTCTTCTGATTTGGTAATCAACTCTATGTCGCCTACCAGTCTTTCGTGTGGGACATTCCACATATTTCCATTCTAGGTTCACTGAGGCCTTCAGCAACGTTTGACATTATCCCTAAGCTCATCATCTTGGCGATGCATAACTTCTTTCTCTCCATCGACATTTCTCCTTCCTTTGGATATGACGAAGCGATTGTCAGAATGTTGGCTAACTTGGGTACATTTACCTTCAGCTCAAGGTAGTTTTCTTCTTCATTAGCGAATATTATACCTACTGCTTGGTGGTCAGGAAGTAGATTTGCTTGCACATTTGGAGTTACATCATCAAATTTAAAAATCTAACTATCAATGAGAGCTTGCACTTTCAACTTAATGATGTAGCAATTATCTACATTGTGTCATCTTTCACCTATATGATAGGTGCAAGTTTGGCTTTCATTAAAACCGGGATATTTTGCCGGATTCGCTCTAGGAGATTCTTTTGCCACCAAGTGTTGTTCTAATAGCATCGGGAGTTGGGAAAATTTCTTTTGAGGCTACCTCTTCCTAGGCTCTTGTCCTATAAACATTGACCATGATAATTCTCCTTTGGTCTGATTGAAGTTGTTGAACACCTTGGGTTTATGGAAATTTGATACAAAGGCTATGTCAATTCCAACTTCCTTTTCTTTTCTTGGGGGATATTACTTCCTCATCGAAGTTTTATGCGGCCTTTTTTCTCTTAAAGTCCACTCTAATCTCTCGGTCACTTTTAACAAATGTGTAAAGGTTTGGCATCCTGAGGTGTTTAATCTGTCGAAGTATTCATATGGAAGTGCTTTTAAGAACATGTCGATCAAATCATCCTCCGGGATTGACGGTTTCACTTGGGTTGCCAAATCTCGCCATCTTTGGGTATATGTCTGATTGTTTCGCTTCTTCCTTTCACAGTTCGTAACAAATCTCCCTCGTCGGGGTTGTAGCTGTTTTAAACTTATACTGCCTGAGGAAATCTTCAACAAGATCTTCCCATCCATCGTAGTCATCAAGGTTTAACTCAATGAACCAAGCTAGAGTGGCGCTAGCCAAACTCTCTTGGAACGTATTCATCAGCAGTAGAATGTAGTCCGAATAGTGCGCCATTTTACGCAGATAGTATTTAAGGTGAGCACGTAGACAGCTTGTCCCATTATACTTTCTTACAAAGTCTGGCTCTTTGTAGTCCGAAAGAGTCTCTACTTTGGTGAAAGGAGATATCTTGTCAAAACGGGCTAACTCATAACCCTGACTGCTCAAACAATCCTCAATTTTGGTTATTCTCTTAGCCTTGGCTTTAGTTTTCAAATTTTGTTTCCTTTTTTCCTCCTTCTCAAGGTTAATGATAACATGGGTGTCTTTGGCTGTGTTTGGACATTCGACATATGAGTATCTTCTATGACGTGTTAGGCACCTTCAACTGTCCCTTTGTCAGCCTTATTAGGTATTACGGATTGAACTAAGTCGTTCAGGTTAGGTATTGATGTCTGTTTGGCTTTGGAGACTTCCAAAATTGCCTTAATATCGGCCATCTTGGTAGTCATAGTAGTCATTTGGGTTTCCAGCATGCTTACTTATGGAGTCAACTCTTGTTGTTCCATTCTTGTCTTAAGTCGAATATGAAAATGTTGGTTTGGTAATTTCGTAATTAGAGAGTACCTATTTATTTGAAAATAACAAGTAAGAATCTCTTTAGGGCAGATAAGGAAAGTGCTGAATTCTTTCAATTGCATGTTTTCTATTGATGAATGAGAACAAGGACTACCTTGTGAACCTTAAGTCTCACGTGAGCAGTTCTTTCAATTATTTTTCAAGAGAATTCATGAAATTAAAAAAAGCGTAATCTTTGACGATAGTTTTTGTTGCATCAACAAACATGCCTATGCTCATACTCATGTACCAAAAGTGACATTTAATACAAATGAGTATCCAAATACTAAGAAAACATCACAATGTTCACATATTTTATACTTGACAGAATAGTCTTATCCAAGCCTAAGGCACTTGGGGTCTAAGGCACCCTCATCGTCCCAGCAGAGATCGAGTCCTTCAATATGAGATTCCTTATCTCCCGAGTATGACGACGATCTCATATCTTTAGGTATATACGGCTCCACTCCAGGCACGTACGGCACGATATATTCAGGCACATAAGGCTCAATAAAGCTGCGTCTGGTCGCCTCAAATCATCGAATGTATTCTACAAAAGCCCTATAAGTATTCATCTCATGAGTCATATCGTCTGGTCACCTTACGCTTTCAGTTTGGGATTCTTTCAAAGAACGTGCGATGAATTCCACATTGGCTTCGAATTGCTTCTTTTTTTCCCCTGTGATGGTCTCTCTTGGCAAGTCAAATGAGAAAACACCTGGCCGTGGCGATGAAGGGATCTCTTGCAATGCTCCAAACTGTCGGATAACCCTCCTTGGATAATATGAGATAGCACTTGTGAATCTTAACAAGGGGACTGGGTCTTTGTCATTGCATGCAAGTCCGAGTTTACCTAGTGCTGAGAATCTAAGCCGCCATCGAAGTTGTTCTGATTTTATGGTTATAAGAAATTCATTTCATTCTTTAAAGTTGAACTCAGGAATACATGTATGAGTTTTGATGAGGATGGGCATCAAAACTAATCTCAGTGAAACCCATGCGAATATGAAATTGTTTGATATGAGATGTGAACCACAGACATAAGAGACCACTAAAAGCTCTAAAGATTCCCTTCTTGCTTTTCTTAAAGCGGTTCAAGGAGAGGAAGGTTTCGGTAAGGATAAGGTTCGAATAATCACACCCTTAACAGACTTGTTTAACCACTATAGTCATGATAGGGTCAAAAGTAACAGACGAGATCAAAAATAGCACAAAGCTAAAGAATACCAAGACAAAAGCTCTACCATATTTAGTTCCTTTGCTAGCATGGAGGCTGGGAAATCTATCTAGAAGAAAAGATAGGGAAACTCGTCCAGAATTACTTTTGGCATATGCTTTGATTTCATTAAGGTTTGTATCAAGGAATTCAGTTAGTTGACTCAAAGGCTCAAACTCTATGGGAGGTTTGACTAATAAGTGAGTAAACTCAACTCCAATGGCAGCGCTATATTCTTCAAGGATAGGGGTAATCTACAATCCTTTCATGCAGAACGTCGCGGTGGTAGGATCCCAATAGAGTGCCATGACTTGGATAAAGGCAAGTAGACACTCAATCTTTAGCAACTCCAATCGATACCCTAGTCGCGATTTGGCATACTTCTGACTGGCTTCACCCATATTGTCCCACTAGACTAGGAGTTTAGCTCGATGGACTTTGAACACTTGGATATCATTCTTTCTCATCAACTCTAAAATATGCAAATGATTTTGAAAAATCAATTATCAAAGATTACTTTAGACATGTGATCATGAAAGTGTCATGAAATATGCATGAACTGATCTAATTGCGTATTCCAATTGAAATGGAAATTAGAATCTTTTTCAGGTATGAAAGACCTGATTCAAGGTCTAATTTAAATTTCAAACAAGTGAATTATGCAATTAGTGAGAATCATCTCAATGACTAAAGGAAATAACAATGTCATATTCCATTAGTCAAAACATAAACTGTGAGCATAACAGAGTAAATTCCTTATTACAACAAGGACACAAATGAAAGAGAGATAGAGAGGGACCTCAAGAGGGGGAAAGATACCAATCAGATCTATTCTTAAACAAGAAAGTTACAAAGGGTCGATGGAATGTGGGGTCTAAACTATCCCCCCAAGATCTATTCTTCCTCAGAGTGATGGTCCATCATGGTTTCCTCCTTAATTGCATCTTCATCTTGTTCCTCTTTAGGATACAACTCGATGACCAGGACTTCTTCCTTGGTTGAGTGCTCTTCAGAATGTGAAAAATGGTCTTCGCTAGGTCAATTGAGGTGTTTCAACTCCTCCGGCCATTCTCTAGTCCATGATATAATGACTTCAAGGGCCTTTTTGGGTTCTATCTTTTTTAGCAGGATGCGCTTTGGCTTCGTCTTGATTGCAAGGCGTCTTTTCTTTCCCCAAAGAGTGATCATTGACCTACTCTCACTGGCTTGATGTTATACTTTTCTGCAGGCATATGCTTCTCTTGTTAAGCTATTCTGATATTGTCTTTTCATCTTTAGATAGTGCTTGAACATCTCGTCTTCCTGTCCCTTAAACCTAAGGTTATCGACATAGTAACTAGTTTGGCAATATTCGACATATCCTAGCTTACGTCCAGTCAACTCTTGGCCATGCACAAATCTAGTAAAGTGCGACATTGTGTTCGGTCCAAGACGAGTGACTTTCCTTAGATATTCGAAGGTTACTAACTTCATGGAACTTCAAGGAAACAGTGGCATCTTATCTCTTATCATCGTTATTTAAATTAGTCACTTAACTAATTTCAAAATGTATGCGATGCATGTAGATGTGGATAATATGCAATACATGAACATACTATGAAACATGGGATAATGAAATACATCAAGAGTAAATGCCTTATCAACTAAAACGCGAGAAACGTCAAATATTTCCCTGTAACAATGGGTGGTTTTAGGTATACCAACCTTCCATAGAAATACGCATGAGATAGGTGGTAATATACTCTAAAAATCGAAAATCGGGTGAGGAGCCTATGGCTCAGGCTCCCACGATCCAAATATGGTAGATTCCTCCTCAAGAGTACTCACCCAAACTGGCTAGATATCACCACTTGGGATTGTGAGCGGGAACGAATACAAAAGTCTTAAGTGCTATCAAACACGAGATCCGTTTGTACTCTTTCCCTATCTAAAATAGCCTAGAGGTGGTTGCAGTTGGGGTTTGACCGTCTGTGTGTAAGATGTGTCGTGATCATCGCAATGCAAGCTCATGCATAGCAGTTTATATCATACACCACTTCAGTATATACCTAAAAATAAACATACAATCCCAACTCCAACTTGTATGAAAGATGTCAGCAAATACTCCACCCCTTATTTCTCTAATTTGCAAAAATATCTAACACAGTGATTAGGATACGTACTTCACCTTCGAGAGCATCTACAAAAAATAAAGTTAAATAAAACAATCAATTTTTTAATCAACTCAAGTCCTTTACAATTCTTAACCAGAGATTCTGGCTTAGAATAATTCCCTAGTAGAGTCGTCCATCTGTCGCGACCCTCTCAATTTTTGGCGTAAGGGGTTAATGGGTCGCCCCGTCTGATTGGACGTGGGCCTCTCCCAAGACCCATTACGTAAGTCGCAATAAAGGTATACGTGGTTGACCTTAAGTGCGATCTGGTGACGTGTGATATGTGTACATGCTAAGGAGTCGCTATGAATCGTTTTGCGGATGATACGATCGAAAACCTTATCGATTAGCAGGGAGTATTCTATTCGATTCTGCAATATACAGAGAAATGGAATCGGGTACTTAGTTACACTAATTGTTCGAGTTGAAGCTATTTCAATACCTAGGTTGAATGATTTATCTAACCCTAAGATCTCATGCATATGAGTGGGGATACGAACCCTAAATCTAAGAATTCATGCATATATGAGTGACTATCCTAACACCCACAATCAGTAATGAAAGTGCACAAATCAATGATCTAAGACATGCAGATAAATCACATTAATACAACATGACATCCCTAATAGGGTCCTATTAGCCTAGCAAAGTGTCAATCAAGGTTCAGGAGTGTTTTCGACATGATTTACTCTTGAAGAGCAAAATCATAATTTTAAAGAGTTTAAGGACAATTTGCCCTAAAAAGGAAAATTTATCATTTTCAGATGAAATGTGGGGTAAAAAGGTAGTAGAAATAGAATTGGATACCAAACCAATCCATTTTCCTTTCTTTTGGAAATTTTCAAAAAATTTCTAGAATTTTACAAGCGATTTACCCTTTGAAGGGTAAAATCGTCATTTCTGAAAGTGATGAGAAGTGAAAATATCAAATAGAAGAATTGGTCAACCAACAGACCCAAATCCTCATTTTGATCAATTTTCACGGCTCGATCGAAATAAGAAAGACGATTTACCCTTCGAATGATAAAATTGTCATTTTCAAAAAAGGATGAGATTCGAAAATCCAAGTATAAGAATTGGTCACCTGACTGACCTTAATTCTTATATTGGCTTTCTCGACCTATCTCATATACCAAGTAGAGGCGATTTATCTTTAACGGGTAATATCATCAATTTTCAAATGAACATATAAAAAATCTTAAAAATATGATTGACCAGTTATATGTGGTTACTCCTCAATTTTTGAAAATTTCTAGAGTGCCTAAGAATTTTCCATAATTTGCCTGCATTTTTTGGGATTTTTTAGGATTTTCTAACTTTTTTTAGAATTTTCTAAGATTTTTATGATTTTTTTTAAAAATCATTTTTTAATTTCTTATTTAAAAAAGGATTTTAGTCAAACTGGGATGACTCGACCCACTCGGACCGAAACCCGGCCTAGACTTGAATTTTTTGATTATTCAGATTTAATCTGACGATTCCTATTGAACCATGTGGCTACTCCACAGCCTCAAGATCGGTTGACTAAAACCTACGGTTCAGATCAAAAGTCGACTACTTCTCGACCATCATATTTGATTATTTAAACTTACAGCCACGATTAAAATCCAAGACTCAATCTCGTCCGTCCATCCTCACTAAACTAAACGAGGCCGCTCGACTTAACCTAAACGACACCGTTTTGGTTTGTTTTAATTCTTCAATTTGAAAAATTATTTTTGAATATTCCTAATTTCTAATCAGACGACCACTAAAAATAGGACTCAATTAATTTAGGCCTTGGATCTAAACTGACTCAGCCTAACAATCTAACGGTCGAGCTAACTCGACATCCACATGGACCAATCACATTCTGCCACCTAAGCCGCTGACTCGTTGACTTACCACGTCAGCTTCGTCTTCAATCTCCCTACTGTAACTAAACAAATGCCGAGACTTCCTCGATGCCGATGAACGACCAAACCTATACCGATTAACAAGAAACCGGTGCCATTCAACTCGTATTAATCTCTAGTTTAACATATTTGAGAATCATAACATTTCATCCATTGAATCACGTACAACATGCAAAATGTCGAGTACGGCCATAGAAGTTAAATGAAGCAACGGAGAGCATATCGAGCCAATTTCTCCACACAATCGCATCTATATAAGTTCAGAACACTTACCTACAAGTTCGATTGACCAAGTTTAAGCTAGCTTGAGTTAGAGAAACTTCGGTAGGGTCGGGAATGGTGACGCGGTTTAAAAGCAAGGTTCGACTCGATTTCAATGCAATCAAAGCATAAAGCGGTGCTCAGTAATGTCACAGATATGAAATGCACACATCAATCGAAAGAATTGAGGCGGGGAAAGGACTTCACCATTGAAGGGCAGAAGTTAAGCTTGGAGGATTGACTTACCATTTTATGAGATTATAGGCCACGTGAACTAGTGCGATCGACCTCATGGAACTCATGAAATCTTCTTGACGTGGAATGGCGACTCGATTCCGCCTGAATCGTCGTCGGAGATCACTTGCAGGTCGAACTCAAGCTCTCAATGGCACGGGCTAGAGAGTGAGTTCTCTCTCTCGATTACTCTCTCTCTCTCAATTCTGTTCTCTCTATGCAATAGAATGAATTGATTTTTTTCTTCTAGAAAGCCTCCAAAGGCTATATACAATTTTCAGCTTTGGCACCGAACGAGAAACGTCCATTTTGTCCCTTTCACATGCTTCCCATGCGCCATTTGGTCATTGGACGGCGACAGAAACGATTGGGTTTCCATCCCGTCCCATTAGGTCCACGTCGAGCTTTATTTGATGCGAATTTGAGGTGCATTTGGTCTGAGTTGACTCTTACAGGTACCGCAACTTTGACTAGTCGATTACTCTCTGTCCCGGCGACGTCAAGTGGTGTCGCCGGTGTTGATCGACGGGAGACGACAAGAGGAACAAAATGCCCACCCTTTCTCTTCCAATTATTTACGAATTGCTCTTCAATTTGACGATCAAAATCAACCCAAGAATTGTTCATTTGCGCGAAAGCTCAAGGAAGAAGACGACACTGTTCAGACCGATTAGACCGGTCTGACTGGTCAAAAGCGGTTCTGACTTGATTTTTCAAAATTAATCATAAGTCACAGGGAAGTTTGCAAATTAAACCTCAAAATCGAACTTAAGATATGATTATTATCCAAAAATGTGATTTTGTCCAAAAGTTCATGTCAATTCTACGAATGCCCCAAATTTGTCCTTAATTACAATTCGAAAAATTATGAAATTGAACAATCGATTCAGAATGATAAAAAAAAACATTGGACAGTGGCTTCAATTTGTAAATGAAGCCCTTGAATTGAGAATAATTTCAATTATGCCCAAATTCAAGGACTAATTTGTAATTAAGCATGCAATTTTACCCAATTCATGTAACTGAGCAATTTGTGCAAATAATTGGGCTAATTTGCAATGAAGGACAATTAAATTGAATGTCAAGACCCTAAAAATGTCACAATTACAAATTAAAAGACTCAATTGACATTTTTTACCAGATTCAATCATACATATAACAAAGAAACATATAAAATTGAACTTGAATTTGGACTTTTTATGATGTAAAAAATACAAGGAAATTAAAAAAAATTTAACTATTTTTCAATATTTGTTTGACCTTAGATGCTATTTTTCTTGAATTTTCGAATATTTTTCTATTTTCTAAAAATACCAAAACATGTGAAAGATACAAAAAAAAAAATTATTTTTGGTCAAAAAATGGTTCCTTAGGCATGGCCAAGGCCACCAAAGTTGATTTTTCAATTCTTTCTGAATTTTTTTATGAATTTTTCAAAAATAAACTGAAAAAGACTAATCGAAATCAAGTGTCAACAGTAGAATCTCCACATAATGCTAAGAAACGATTAACGTGTTCATAGGTGGACTGATCATCTTCACCGGTGAACAGCGTAAACTCTGGTATCTTGAATTCTCTTGGGTACGGGATTGTATCCATCCAATCTGAGTATGGTTTTTGATCAACATTGTCCCTTATCCTATTGCGGGATCATTATATCCAACCCCTTGATCAACAAACGGTTGATTTTGGTATACTGGTTAGTATGGCATCTGATATTCGGGATATGGCAAAACTTGATACGCTGGTCGCATGATGGGTTGAAAGACTCGTGGCACCGACTGATTTTCCTGTGGCCGTAATACTTGATTCACCTGTTGATACCCTGGGTGTAGGATCTGCTGAGGAACTGCTGGCTGATCCTGCTTCCTGGGCCACCATTGCCCCCTTTGGGAAGGCTGGTAATGCTCCATGGTTCTTAGCGACCATGGGTGCAGGCTGCTCATTCATGGGTATATGATTTGTCTGTGTAACAGTCCCATACTAGGTAGCAGGTATTTCTTGTCGAAGATGATGGCCTGGGAATATATTTGGATTGTTCGCTCGAGGATTGGGTTCAATTGTCGATAGAGTTTCTTCTCGTGGCAAAATTCTGATAGGTACAACCGGTGGTGTATTCTGATCAATGAGTCATGCTCTTGTTGTTGGCAAAGGTGCACTTATCATAGGTGTGACAAGATTTCCTATCTGAGGTTGTAAAAAACTCAACGATGCTTCATGTTGTCCTGACGCGCATTCATGGTATGTATTGATGATCAATGGCCTGACAACTTCAGTCATATGCCGGACCACGTGGTTAGCAAATTCTTTCTAAGGTTTCCTCAAACGTACGCCTTATTGAGGATAGCATCACTGGCGTCACTTCAGGGTTTCGCCTTGGTTCTTCGACATGTCGTCGTTGAACCTCGCTATCATCAATTTGGGGTGGATCTTGGACTCCTCGAATTGTTGACGATTATGCTTGTGGTACTTCCTCCATGAGTTCATTTCCGTCTAGATTGCTACGACCTCTTGTACGTGGCATAGCACTCTCTCAAACTTGACACCTTGGTCCCACCAAGCATGCCAAAAAAGGGTTGTTGAATGAAAATCTCCCTCGATGAGGCTTAATCGATTCTCCTGGGTTCAGCCTAAGAGGTCGAAATCCAAAAGGGTTGCTATCGCGTAAAATTCCTTTTATCGAACATTAGTAGTTCATTAAGAAATAAGAATTTCGGGCAAGTTATGGATAGATAGCATCAAATGCAAAGTATCTTATTGATAGGAGCGTGTCTTTCAATAGCTTTATACAAGATTTCGACGAACATACTAGAGAAGAATTTCGATGAACCTTGTCGAATTGTTTCGACGAGAAAAAGGACCGAGGCACAATACCGAAATTAAATCGACGATACTGGACCACACTGTAGTACACTATGTCGAAATTTAATTTACGACACCGAACGAGTGGAAATGTAGCACACAGCACTGAAATTGTATCAATAATGTTGGACGGGTGGAGAATGAACCACTATAGTATCGATATTTAATCGACGACACTGGACTAGGCGAGTAGAAGTCGAAATTTAATCAACGGTACCTAACTCTAGATATGAAATACGTCGAAATTAAATTAGCGACGGGAATTTTAAAGCTACAGCTAAGATTAAACTAGGTTGAAAGATAAAGATTTGTTGCGTTGTTTTTTGGGAGCCCTTCGGTGTAGGATACCTTTAGATATTTATAGGCATGTTCTAGACCGTCGAAGGGTCTTCGTCTTGTACTCCAAGTATATCTCCCTTTGGGAACGAGGTTTGCTTCGATAACCGCTGGATAGCCGTCAGCTTCTAGCTTTTTGCATGTTTCCCTTCGACAATCCTTGCGGATAGAGTTTTCAACGGTTTCCGCGCCTCTTTTGTTCCTTTTGATGGGATTGCCACCAAATCTTTCGACAGCCCCTAATCGTGCCTTCTTTCGCGCGCCTTTTTCATTTTGCGCTTTGGGACAAATTCTGCCAAAACCATCCCCTGTCTCTGTAGCCGATCCTTGCTTGTGCTGCGTACATTTTTCCGTAACTTATTATTCCTTTTTTTGTATGCATCACGTGACTCATAAGATAGTTTTAAGTGTCAATACCTTCCTTGGCTCATTTGTTCAACTGGTTTTATAAGTAATTCCCACACTTGCAGTATACTTGAAAACTTTTCTTCTTGTGCCTATCCAAGTCCAAAAATAGTAGTGTATTTTAGCCACTTTGGGTGAGTGTGCGCTCTTGCGATTCTTTTTCCATCTTTCCTCCAAGTACCCAATTTCTTCTTCTATATGCCTTTGCATTCTAGTCTTTTGGCAGAAGAACACTAGAAGTGCGAATAATTATGTACGACGTTCATTTTAATGCCAAATTTTTTTTCGGCTCACTTAAGTACTAATTATTTTGAAAAATGCTTATTTTGGTGACAACTCCGGCGAACATATTCATAAAATCTGATGTGGTGTCTAGATGGCTCGTCGGAACATTCTAATCAGCAAAATAAAAAATTTAAAATTTTAAAAAATCCAAGTCATATTAAAAAATTAAAAAAAACGAGTTAAAAATAAAAAAAAATTAAAAAGTGGAAAGGCAGGAGAGGGTTATGCCGTTCCCACAGCCGCCGCCCCACCGCTGTTGGAAATGGCTGGCGAAGTGGGGGGATGGGTCGATGGGGTCGCCGACCATTGGTTGCTGCTACTGTCGGTCCCTACCGAGCCCATCCCGTGAAGTTCAGCCGCGACCTGGGAAGAAGAGGCACTTGTCGCAGAGGAGGGGGCGGCGGCAACGAAGGAGGGGAGTAAGAGGCGCTTGTGACGGAGAAAGATGGCGAGGGAGCCGAGGAGGGTCATGACGAGAGAGAAGACAGAGAGGCACTTGTCGCAGAGGTTGAAGGTGTCGTCCCTCTTTGACATCTTGTTGTCTCTCTCCTCGCAAGGCGAAGCCGAAGATGGAGGGTCGATCAGAGTTCGATTTTGGGGCTAGGGCTGAGAACGCAGTCAACAAAGAGTCCGTCCCTAGAGAGAGAAAGTCTCGCTTCCGTCATCATCCTCGAGATCGTAGCCATGGCCAAGATGATCGTGGCCTCTTTCTCCTCCTGCAAGACCCAAATCCCACCTCCTCTCTCCGCCGCAAAACCCAAGCAACCCCACTGCTGCCCCAGCTCAGGATCCCGAAGCCCCCCACCTCCCTCTCCTTGAAATCCCTCCCCCTGCTCGCCGCCGTCGAGGAGAGAGAGCTAGAGTCAGGGCTTGAGGTCTAGATCTGGGCGAGATTGGCCTCGCCGTGGAGCCGCGAGACCTCGGCTAGCCACGGTCGAGCTTTGCAGACCCTCGGCGAGGGCTCACAGGGGTCGCCAGGTACTCCTCTACCCATCGCCGTCCAATGCCGGCTGCGGCGTCAAGGAATCATAGCCCTTGCCGCTGCAAGTATAAATTTTTTTAAAAAGAAAATTAAGTTATTTTTTATTTTTTAAAATAAAATTAACTTAATTGTTAGTTTTAAAATCCGTGGATTTTATGTGGGCTGAATTTCAAAAGGAAAATTGGCACATGGATGTCATCTGGACAAAGAAATTAATAAAAAAAATGTTACGTGTATTATTTGGTCGGAATTGATACTTAATTAATTATTTTTTATCGAAATTGATACTAAATTGATCTTCATACACAAATATTGATACTTAAGTGAGCCGGTAAAAAATATTGTCATTAAAATGAGCGCCGTACATAAATATTAGCACTCCGGGTGTTTTTCTGCTTTTTCTGTGGTATTCCTCATTATTGGGTTCAAACCATGTAATCCTCTTATTTGCATCACAGTTAGTGCATACTAGCTTCGGAACTCTACCATGTTCTTGTGATTGTGCTGTCCTGGACCTGATGAAAATATGAAATCCTGTTTTTGGAATGCCCTTAGGTATCTAAGTATGATGTTGAAATTAATTTTATCTTACAAACCAGGGACCTTGGCAACTCAATCATGCGAAAAACTTGCCTTCAGACTTCCATGACAACTATGAAGGAAGTTGTTCGTGTATTTCCCATGGCAGCACTGAACGAAAATCTGACCAGATTAGCTGTTGGTGATGCCATTGGAGAGACTTGCTAGCATTCGTGTTTATGATGTGCAAAGGTATGATGCAACATAATCATGGGACTTCAGATGTAGAGTTATTTTTCTTTTCTTTTTTCCTTTTTCAATTGCAATTAATAGATATCCTGAGAAAAGTTTTAGTCAATGGATGAAAATAAGGAGTAACAATATATAAGAGATTTGTTTGTCAACTATGACATCTCTGTATCAAATGAAGGTATAGAATGCCATGACTTCATAATCATCTATATGTGATCTTCACTCTCCATGTTTATGATTGAATGCACTTTTCCTTTGAATAATATATTTATGTAATGTGCCCTAGATCATTTGATCATTATGGCTGACACTGGTTGTTCCCAATCATGTATCGTTTCTTTCTGTAGCAATCTTAATTTAATGAACCAATCAACACTGATGCTTTCTGATAGATTTACATACATCAGTTGGCTGTTCATCTCCACTATGGAAGTTCACAAAACATGCAAGGAAGTACAAAAATAAAAATATTCTTAATGTTAATGGTTATTCTCAGATTAGAACATTCATCATTTTTCTTTGCCCACTCTTTGTCTAAACAGTGTGATGAAAATCAAGGTTCTGGATGCAAGTGCACCTCCTGAACTACCGAGTTTACTTGCTGGATTTTCTGGGTCAGCAGTAACGACTGTGATTTCAGCATTGGGTTTTCTCCAGAGGGAGAGGTAACTCAATTTGATATTTGAACCTTTCAATACTGTCAACAGGCTTAGCTGCTCTTAATTCATGTCCTCCTCGGCGTCTTGAGCGAGTTTTCACTCTTATTTACCATTTCTCTCGAACTTTCAGTTGCAAGGTTTAGTTTTTCTCTGAGCATGCATTGATGATAACGCGGCGGTCATTAGGATCAGTTTGGCTAGAGAAACTCAGCCGCAACTACATTCCCGTCCAATGCACCAAATTAATTTTCGTCCCTCCTTGGGAAGGATTTTAACCTAAAACTGCTCAGAGAAGTATGATGGCGAGCATAATGGGACCAGTTGGGCAAATCCAGTCGAAAGGCAATGTTGTCATTTCGTGGTGGTATGATCTTGTGCTCTTTTGGCCTTGCTTCCATACTTTCATTTTTGCTGCTGCTTGTAGTGTGTCCTGATCATTGTAGTATGTCGGTACTAGTGGCGTGGGCATGAATAGCATGGGTTTCGATACATATGTATAACTATTTTTCTGTAAAAAGGTGAATTTCTTAGTGAAAAGCTTTCTTTGTCTTGGAAATAAACAATTTTTTGATATAGAAATCTAAAGGAGCGGCCAACTACTAGGCGTCATTATGATAATCTAATAGTCAAGTTCTTGATATGAAGAGTTCTTGGGCTAATGTTAATTTTCTTTTCGTTCTAAGGATTCTTCCATTAATTGACTCCACTAATAACAAGACTCTAGCTTGTAAAGTTAAGAATTCTCTCCCTGTATCTCTCATTAATGGCCCATTAGTAGTCAATTCATTCGATTTTTTTCTTAACGAGGAAGTTTGAGGGAATCCCCCGAAAACAACTTCATTAAATGGCCATGGTTAGCACAGTTTTCATAGATACATACTTATAAAAATATGAGAGTAAGCTGATCCATATGAGACATGGGAGTGATTTTCGTGAAACGAGATGAATTTGAGTGCTTTTCATTTTAAACTAGACATTGACTTGTACGAGCTTTTATGAAGGTACTGACCGAAACTTCTAATGTAGGGAAAGTTAAAGTGTGCAGGCGAGGACAGCTTGAACATTTTCATTCATAATCTTTACCTCTCCTATCGCTTAGAATGGGCCGGTGAGAGAAAAGTTCTTCTCATGAGGCATGGCCATGAGCTGGGAACTTTTCCTTTATGAAATTACTATTACATCATTTCGTGCCCAAGCTTGCACATCTAAGAAGCCTGCTAATGCTGCTTTTGTTGAAAATGGAATCCGAATGGTTCTAGTATCGTCATCAGGTGGTGTCTTGATGGGTTTCTTAAATCAGGTGTAGAGAACTTCCCCTACATTGGTGGCATCATCAGTTAAATGCTCAAGGTTTTTTCGAAGTTGGGCAGGACAGGATATCTCTACAGGTGGTCAACCATGATTATAGATGCAATTTATCTTTCCGGGCAGATGAAAATAGGGTTGAGGAGGAACGATATCAAATACTTTCTTTTGAGCTGGGGACTTGGCAGGCTGATAGATGCCATTGATCAAAATAAGCACGTCTTGTACAAAATTTGTTTCTTTTCTTATGCATTGTTGTCTTCTTTACTTCAGTATAATTGTTGTAATAATGGCACATTGCCGACTTGATAATATTCACAGGTATTTTGTGAGACTAATAGTCATTTGCAAGTGTAAATTTCATTTTCTTTTCAATTTCAATCTTCAACTTTGATGTTATACCTGTTCTGGCATTCTGTAATGTCTACTAATGTTCTATAAGCTGAGATAATGACATTCTATTCGCATACCAACCAGTTTTTTTTTTTTTTGGTCGAAATACCAACCAGTTTAGTGGTATTACATTGCCTAGAAAGGCAGATTGGCTTGAAGCTTATTCTGTTCTTTACAGGCAATTACCAAGGTTTTTTCCGGCATCTTGTCAGTCTTCATCTTAGGACATTCGATCCACACATTTTCTTCCCATATTCTGCTAATTCGTTGTACCCTGGATACCAGGGACTAGGACCCAGAAACCGGAGAGCAGTTGCAGTTATCCTGGGTCCTCTGGATACGGAACTATTGCCCATCTACTGTCATCCTGGGAAGAGGAACATAACCTCTGAAGCTCATCTACTGTCCAAAGCATCAAGCACTCCATTAAGTGCTCTTGTCCATCCCCTGGGGTAGCAACTCTTTGTCTCGATCTCACTTCACTGATGCTTCCTCCCTATGGGGGACGAGTTATGTCACATAACTCATGGGGAAATCAAATCAGGAAAGCCGGCTCTCCTTTGAAGCGAAAAAAATGTTGCTAAGTATGCAGATAATAGAGCTTGTCCAAAGACATCAAACAGTCGCATGCAGTCCAACTGCATTTAGGTCGCTTGAAGAGAGCATTGCGCAGTTTAGCTTGTCGATTTTACATACATGGGGATTAAACAATGGATTTGATCAATTGCTAGTTACTGACATGAAGTTTGATTGCCAGGGAATCAAGGATCCCTTATAGTGACTTTTCCTGGTACACTTGCTATCCCAAAACTTGCCTTGAATCATTTTCTAACCTCATGACCAAAAACCGGTACCAATACGATAGCTTTTTTTTTTGTTCGAGTAGCTTGTCACATATACCCCGACCACAAATGTGATTTTTTTTTTTTTTTTGGGTAAGGACAAATGTGAAATTTTTGTCTTCGATGAAATCCCAATTTCCACAAGCGACCTCCAAAGGAGTATTCTCATCCAATTGACTTCAAAGCGGGACTTTTCTCGACACAAAAGCAAGAAAATCTTCTCTTGCACCTTTCTTAACTGTTTGATGAAATGTTTTAAGTGTGCAAGAGCTTTGCATAAACCAAGCCTTCCTGTCCTCTGCAAAACGATGCAAAATCAGATTGCGTATCAACGAACACGAAGGTTGCCTAGCATGTCATCAGCGTTAGACAAGCGTGGGTTCTACCACTTCCTAATCCTATGCGAAACCAAAGGCAAGATCAGCAAAGAAATAGCCAGAATGGCCTCCAATACACAAATTATCATAAAAACCTCTTCTAAGGAAGAAAACAGAACCACGGCTGCTCTTTTCTCCTATGCCATCTGCGGAGGGAAAGTGAAGGTATCGCTCCTGCAAATTTTGATTAACAATAAATAAGAGAAGTAACAAATAATGGCGAAAAAAAAAAGCAAAAACTAGAGAACCACCGTACTCTTCCACAACGGGTGCGAATCCACCATTCTCAAGATACACCCTTATTTCTTCAGTCACGTGCGGGTCCGGGTTCTGAACTGACACAATTCGAAGCGAAAAGGGCCGTGTAGCAGCTTCAACCGCCGGCATCAAAGCTTCCAATTCATCCATACTATGGACGTATATCCTAATTTGCATGACCACTCTGGCAACGTCGATCGAATATGCTTGTTCGGCTAACCTCAACTGCGCTTCCTCTCTTTCAAAGACTCTGACCATAGCATGAAAAAGAAAAAGAAAACGAAAATCAGAACTAAACAAAGCGTTGACAAGTCAAATTATTCCTGTGTACCTCCCCGAATTTTGCATGTAAGCTGTAAGCGTGCGGGTGTAATCAATGCAGCGAAGTCGCCGCTGTTCGCTGGATTGGATGACCCTTTCCAGTAGTGAGTGAAGGGGATCGGCAGCAGCGGTATTGGCCATCAGTTGGTCTTGGTTTCGAAAAGATAAATTGGCTCCAGTAAATTTTGGCCGTCGTATATTCTCGACTGTTTGGGGCCGTCCATGAAGACGATGAGCCGCCAAGGTGTTGTCATGGCTAGGTCTGCAATCCTTTCCAAGGCGTGCCTCTGTTTGCACTTCTCTCGCAGGCGCCCCTGAAAGGTAACGAGGACAGTTCATGGATTCTGATGGTGTTGCCATGCCTCTCTGCAAGGAATCGAAAGAGAACTCATTTGTGGCGTTTCATTTGTGGCTCTGTTTTTGCGCTCCTGGGAGACTACCACTTAGGGTTTGACGAGGGAGACTTCCTTAAAAGCTATCCAGGATCGTCTAACCGTATCTCGGAAGGTTAGGCGTATATCTTGAAATTCGGGCCGTCCTTCGTAATACGGACGGTCCAGATCTACTGTTTTTATGAGGTAATTATTTAAATTATTTATATATTTTTTTCTTAGTAATAATTTGGATCATCCTGGATAACACGGACGGCCGGATTTGAAGGGTAAGGCCTAACCTTCTGAAGAAAGGGTAGGCGATCCATTTCCCTTCGGAGGTTTACATCTATGCGCCTGGTGAAGGGATTTTTTTTTACTCACATCCAATCATGTTTTAACACGTGTCCGATGACGTGGAATTACAGGAAAAACAAAGTCTTGTTGTTCCATCGGTGCCGGCCATGTACATTGGCCTAGCCGCCCGCCACCCTTCAACAGCACCGCCTCCAAATCTAGCATTGGATAAGCACAATTAATTTCCTCTAACAAAGTAAATTCATGAATCGAAATTATTTGGAGCAACAGCTAAATTGTACTCTTCCGAGATAATTGTACGACTGTTTTACTTTGCCGATTATTTCATTCAAATTTACATGATAAACAAAAGTCCATACTTTTCATTATCTCGGCACCACTGTCTTTTATTTTATTTTATTTTTTGGCCTTTTCTCTTTTATTTTTCAAAAATAATTGCAGGCAATTTGAAGTTATTTTAAACCTAAATTATTAACTCAGAAATAGTGACCATGCGGGTGCACAATCAATGAAATAAATACCTGATAAACTAAGGAAAATAATTTGCAAGGAATGACAAAGCAAAACAAGCCAATGTACTTTTCCGGATTTTGTTATTATCTTAGCAAGAAAATTAAACTATAGATGTGTGTGAATGATATTAATTTTTCTAGAGTTTTCTCTTTATTAATGCAAAGCTAGACCATATTCAATGCCATAAAACGCAAAATGAAGTGGAATTAAAGACATTGTAAAACAATGACATTGCGATGATATGTGGCACACGCACGATGACATGACGTGTGAGGTGGCATAATGATGTGGCAAGAGGACATGACATAAATGGATGATATGGCAATATGAAATGACATGCACGATGGCATGAAAATCATGTAATGAGATAGCCAGACTACATGTTAATCTACGTCGCAAAATGACAAAGCAATCATATGGCAAGATCCAGGGCAGTCTGTACACATAACATGCCAATATGACGTAGCACGGATGACGTGGCATGATGATATGGCAAGATACAATCCAAATCTATATGATATGTATATGATCTGTTTTGTTTATGAAGATTTGTAGAATTAATGCTAATAAATTATCTAATGCAAGGTCCTATCAAATTCAATTAGGAAACAAGCTAATTAAATTGTACCTAAAGCTGTAAACCTATCCGAAGACTTTAGAAAAAGTCTATGTACAAAATCCTACTCGAAAAAAAAACTAAGACGTGACAATTTTTATATTTTCAAATTAGGATATTTATCTGAATTAAATAGAAGAGAGTGTCCAATCCACTCAAGATATTATCGAAATCCAAGAGATCACAAGGTTAAATTAATTCAAAAAATAACCCATTCTCTTACGGATTAAATTAAGATTACCCTAGCCTTCCTAAAATCAAAATAAATAATAAAAAAAATTATCTGAAGTCTCTACGGCACAAATTAGTGATTATATTGATTTTGATACAAACACACCAAACCGGATAATGCTTAAAAACATCTGAAAACAAATCAAGATTAATGTCTGAAGGGAACGAATCTTGTGACATTCCAAATTCCGACCCTCTCGAGGCTATTGAATGGAAGTAAATCGATCGATGTGTTTCAGTTGTAACTCGCTCGAAGTTAGCCACTCTTGAGTTAACTGACCAAAAGGGAAAGACTGACGCAGAGTCGGGTACGTGGACCTAGGGAGTTTGGATGAGAAATGGCACTTTGACCATAAAAATTGTCGAGAGAATATTCCGTGCCAACAGAGATCGATTTAAGGACAATCATGGAATGTCTTGCTAGCGTTATACGTTGAGACGCGAGTGATTCCGCTTAACTAATGTATAATTTGCGAAATTTTCCTAAATCGGATTCCGATGATTAGGATCGAAGGAACGAACGAAAAACCCTCACAATTACGTGACAACCAAAGTCGCCACGGCTTAAGAATAATCCCAATGTCGATACGCGTAGCGCCTGCAAGAGCCGCCTGTCAATTTGAGATAAATTGGAATTACAGTCGACAAGAGTTCTACATGAAATTAGACCTCGAGATTTGGGTATTGGATATTGAGGAATTCTAATATTGAATTGAAATGGATGTCGCCTCATGGAGAGTGGTTTATACTGGAAAAATGGATTTTCGGACGAAAAGTGCCAAATGACCATTTTGCCCCTCGACCTTTGGCCTTTCCTTAAGAAGTTTAGAAGGCCATTTTAGTCATTTCGCCTCCTATAAATGGCTGTCGAAAATTGAATGAGGAAGAGTCAATGGAAGTCAAAATCAATGGAGCAACCAATGGAAGCTTGCCAAATGTCGCCATTAGAGAGGTTAAGCATTAATTAAGTCTCACCTACCAATCTTATCAATTTGACCCAAAAATGAATTATTGGGATGGAATAGACTCTCTCTCTTCATTTGGGCGGCCACCCTCACTCCCACCATCATCTTCCTCTTCCTTTTGCTCTCAAACGAGAAGGGTTCTCGCGGACAGGGAAAAATAGGCTCACTCTTTTGGCCATAACTTCGTCGTCCGACTACGAATTAAGGTAAAATCATTGCCATCTTAAAGAGTATCATCTTTTCATTCTAGGAAGATATTATGAGCTTAATGTGGCCCAGCCGTTTGTCCCATAGATCTGTTTAAGTAGGCAAAGGTCAGATTCTGACTATGTTTTGGAGAGGCTGCATTTTTGGGAGCTTTCGAACTCCAAATGACCTCAAATTTTCGGTAAGGTTTTCATAACATATAGTACTTGAATTGGTTGAGTTTTATTTGTAATTTTAGTTGAATTTTGATGGGTGTAAATTGTTAATTTGTGGAGATTTTTACCGAGCATAATCTGCCCTTTTGAGGACCGTGGAGGAATCGGGTTATTCAAAGGTCTTTGAGGTGTTATTTTACCTCCAAATATTCGGTGAGCTCCCTTAACATTTATATTAAGGTTATGGTGAGTTGGTTTTGTGATGGATTGAAGTTTAAAATTGATATATGGCTTGATTTAGTGGTTTGAACTGGAAATCGATTCTGTTTTGTGGGTGAATCCTTGCTAGCCGATTCTGTTGAGGGCTGATTAAGGAGTAATTAGACTTTAAATTGACTTATAATGTCCTATAAGATGTTATGTGAGGTGTTAATGGGGTGTATATGAAGTGGATTGAGAATTGAAAGTGATTTAAGGACTATTTAGTGCATAAAATCCCGGGAAACATTCTGCCCTATATGTGGATGCATGAATCGAATATTTTGAGGGTTTGGGGAAGTGTCATCATGTGTTCGATTGATCGATAAGGCATCCCGAGTTGCCATTTGAATGGTTTTGGGGGAATTGGTTTAATAGAAGTGAGAATTCAACGGCCTTTTTGATTCAAAATTGGTGAACTTTTCTAGATTGACGCGAGACCCTTGGTTGGTTGCATACTTATGGAATTGAGAAGGATCATTTGATTAGAAATTTACTAGCTTGATCGAAAGGTAAGTGTTTCCTAATTTTTTCTCTGAATTGTAGGACACTGCTGGATGAGTGATTGAATGAAATGATTGATTGGTGATTATTATGAATTGAATCGCATGTGTGTCTTGATGGCATTATGATATTAATGAGAAAGGTGTTGAGGATATCATTTGGTCTGATAACTCCGATGGTGTCGGAGCGTGGTGAAATTGAATGAGAATGTGGATACCATTTGGTTTGATGACCCCAGCGGTATCGGAGGGTGGTGAAATTGAATGAGAATATGAATGTCATTTGGTCTGATGACCCCTGCGGCATGGAGTGACTGTAAGCTTGGAATGTACGATTGGTCTGATAACCCTTGTGTACGTGAACATCATTTGATCTGACGACCCCGGTGATGTCAGATGACAAGAGTACTAGAGGAGTATGTGGGTGGATGAGAAAGTGGTAGTTGTGATGTATGTGATGCATGTGATTGCATATTGGGATCCTGGAATTGAGCATGACTGTTTGTATTGATTGTCCATGCTTGATAATTGATACTGTCATTGTGTGATGTCTTGTGCCATTGCGTTATTTATTATTTTGCATATGAGTGGCATATGTGGGTGGTCCGGTAGGACTGGTATTGAGGTATAGGGTTAGGTTTCACTTGTTGAGATATATATATCTCACCCCACTAAGGGATTAACTTTTTCAGGTCTTCGAAGACGAAAGTACATGCAAGATAAGGATGAGCTCTCAATGAAGTAATGGAATGAATGGTTTTATGTTTTTGTGGCCTTAGGGATTGTATCTGGGTTTTGAGGATTTAGGAATTGAATTATGTGTACTTGACCGCGATAACTTCTGAGGGGAATTTTATTAAAAAGAGAAGTGTACCCATTTGTCATGAGTCATCTGATTATGAACTTGTATAGAGCTGTTTAATTGCTTCCATGACAATGTATTATTTTGGAGCTGCGATTAATTGGTCGAGGGATCTTACGAGATTATTGAAGATCAACGGTCAAGTGGGATGTTCTCGTGCTTGCCGGGTTCGGGGCGTGACATCTCCGTTTATGTGGTGTCGGAGCAAGGTCAGCTCAATCCATTGTGATTGAGGTTTGGAGTGATAAAGAGTGATGACTTGAGGATAATTAGCTAGTGAGACTTTTAGGATTAAGCATGTATCACTTAATTTTGAGGATCATAAGCTTGAACTTGTGTTGTACACGTTTTATTGTTGATTTTGATTGATGATCTTGAGTAAGTTTATGAATAAGGCTCACAAGCAAGTGAGTAGATATTGAAGAGTCATAAGCCTGGATTTTGAGGTTGTAATTGTGCATGAGGTTAGTAGAGAATTATTTATGAATGAGGGGTCGATTGGAGTATATGATTGTAATCGTGGTTTGTCGATGACCCAACTTGGAGAATATGAGTTATAAAGAGACGACTGACATTAGCAGATTCAGGCTTGAATTGCGTCGTGTTTTGATGGTTTAGTTATCGATTGCTATTGACAACCTTGGAAGGTATGAGATGAGGTGTATACAAGGAAGTGGGCAAGGAATATTTTGATTAAAGGCCAGTTGTGATGAGATGCATATGGATTTGATTGGAATAGTGACTAGACTTGAGGTATATGATTGAATATAGGGAATTGATCTATGATAGGCGATGATCGTTGTGAAACTAGAGGTTTTTTATAGATAAGACTTGATTTAGAAACGATTGTGATATGACAAGTGGTGAGAACAATCATGTTGTGCATGTGTTTGTCTCATTGAAATGAAAGTTGATGAGGGTGCATGCATGAACTTGTTGTCGTTGGACTTAATAAACTGTCGCTTAGTATGGGACAAGTGGATGGGATACCTATAAACTGTAATGAAGCATGGTATGTGACATGTGAAACGAGGCTTTCTTCGTAGATGTATGACTTGGGACAACTTGCAAATACCAGGTTTAATGAGAGTAGGGAGTGATCACCAGGACAAAGAGGTCTGGACAAGGAGCGGCTCCTGGTAGGGATGGCAAGAGGCAGGAGTAACTCAAGTCATAACTTGAAAGGGAAAGTCTAGGTATTAGGTTGAGTCCAACTGTGATTAAGAGATATATGGCACGAGATTGATTCTCAAAAAGAATGATCGAAAGTGGTATGGCACGTGTAATGGAGCCTATGAGTGGCATGGTTAAAAGCTTCATTATTGGCAGTGGATGCCCTTTGAAAAAGAAAAGTGATGTTTGTGATGGGCCTGTTAGGCATATTTTATGATTAACATCATGTAATTGGCTTGGCCAAGTTATAATTGAGAAGTTAGAAGACTTGTGAGGTTTATACCCATTGAACTGATGTTTGTTGAGAATGAGATAGTCTGTCGCGTTTATGACAGAATGGAAAATGCCTTATGCTTATAGTATGAGAATTTGACTCATGAAAGTGATGCCTTGATTATTTGCTTGGTGTTGACCTAGTTGAGCTTTGACCTAGTCGAGGCTTGCCTAATAATGGCTGTTAATTGAGAAATCGCCTTGTTAAGGCTGGCCAGTTGAATAGTCATTGAATGATGAGGATTTGGAATCCTTATCTAATGAACAACTAGTTGAGAGTTGTTTGGGAACCACCAATGGTTGATGGTGAAAGGTGATGAGATGAGCAGCTTGAGACTGCTAGACCTCGATGACTTAAGTCTTTGATTCTTAGAGGGAATCATAGTAGTTCAAGTGACATGAGAACCTAATAAGGTTGAACGACCAAGGTATGGTCGCTAGATGAGCACTTGGCTCGAATATGTAAGATATGTGAAGATCCAAAAGCTAAGATGGATCATGAAAATTGATTAAAGATGAGCGACTGGAATATGAGTACTAGCAGAGCAGATGGTTCGATTTTGTTAATCACGTGAGACCCAAGAGTTGAATGGGTCGTGAAAGCTTTAAATGGAAATGAGAAAATTTGTTGGGTAGGCAGGCTCGTGAGGAGTTGCCATGATTGCCTAAGTCACTGTGGTGATAGATGCTAGTGCTAATGAATTAAATGATAGAAGTCATGAGAAAGGTGACTTTGAGTTATTTCATTCACGAAAAAAGGTGAATGTGTGGGAAGAACCATGAGAGTTTCAAAAAGTTTGTGAAGCCATGTATAAGTTGAGATTGCCTGAGTTTGAAAGAGGGATGAGATTTGAAACTGTCTCCCTCTTGATTGAGGATCTTGATAATGAAACCTTAGAGGTTTTGGGTACATTGAAAAAAGAAAATAACCCTGGCAGTTACTAGCCCTAAGAGGCTATTAACAATTGGTAAAAGGTTACCAGAGGAAGGGTTTCCTTGAAGGCATGAAATCTGCTTGGACTACCTCTGTTGAGTTGTTCCATGGAAAGTATTCTCCTGGGATTGCTTGAGAGCAAAGGTTGTTTGGATCCTGATACTTTTGCAAGGATCAGAGGATGATCGACTAGTGTGAGACAAAGTTCCAAGGTCATTTAAGCATATGGTAAAGGTGGACAATGACCCTTGAATAAGATAAGTAAATCCCTGAGTGGATTGAAACTTGAGAGCCTTATGGCTAGTTAATATTCTTGATTTAGAGGAACTGTAATAGATCCTAAGGAAGGAAGTGGATGATCGAAAGAGGAATAAACAAGAGAAAATCTGTTCATGGATTACGAATATAGAGATTTCCACAAAATGCGCCTGTTAGGGATGGTTGTTATCTTGGCGCAAGTCTCGTAATGAGAGACTGACATTTCGTTCCTTTCGTTCTGGGGAAAGTTGAGGAAAGAGATATGTCAATTGTATAACATTGACGATTCTATGAGATTGATTGAGCATAAATCTAGACCACTAAAAGTGGTATTGTGTGTTATTGCCCCTAAAGGGTAGGGCATCATTCTTAAAGGACGATTGGACCATGAGATAGTCGTTGATGAAAAGAAAAGTGAATGGACTTGATAGTCCTGGATGTTCGTAATTCTAGTGAATGATTGAGTAAGCGAAAAGAGCGCTTAAAGAATACTTGCAGAGTGATTTGAGGTAATCGAATTGAGCATTCGATATGTGATTTGGTGAAGACCAAGGACGAACGGATATTGTCACTTGAGATGACTAAGTTATGGGAAGGAGAATGTTAAAGCATGTGGCATTTGAATCTTGGAGTAAAGGTATCGCCGTTGGTACAGACTCTAAGGTTGGCGTCCTATTGAATGGGAAGGACAAGGTAGATTTGAAATTTAAAAAAATGCCACGGAAGTGTATAGTTTCTTTCTTAGGGTAAGAGGCCTTAGTGTAAAAGGAAGAAAAAGTCTGAATTGTCTTGATATTGTGATTGAGCGTCTAGACTAAGAAAGAAGACGAAAAACTTGAATGAATCCTGAAAGTGAAATTCGAGAGATTGTCCTGTAGGCAATGTTGAATTCCAGGATGATGTTGATGTTCAGTTGAATGGATGGAATTGGGATAAGGTCGCATTAGCGAGTTGTGGAACTTAGAGGCTAAAGAACTAATGCTTCTTGAGGAAATAGTGACAAGAATAAACAAAATATTGTGTGGTCCTAAAGGGGACCCATGACAATAGAGAGCCAAGGTTTGAGCTCTCAACTAAAAAGTGTGAGAAACAGTTTGAAAGATTCGACACCTGATAAAAAGAAGTTGATAACAGCATAATTAAGTGCTCAATGAATGATTGAGTTGATTATTACTGTCTTGAAAAACGATGATTGGACTCATTTAGGGAATCATGAGAAATGTGAATAGCTTTTGAGAGAATCCTATGGGCTCTAAGGAGATGCTCATTATATGCTGAATGTGAAGAGCACGAGCTGTGGACTTGATGAGGTGAGATTACTCAGTCGTGAAACTTTTGAGAAAGGAAATACCTGTTGTAACGACTCGAACCCAGCGAGCACGCGTACATCCCACCAAGCCGTTTCTTATTCAAGCTTCAGGATCCAACGGCCAATATTCTTTATACTGGAAAGAACACGCAAACGGAAGCGATGCCATCTCCATTCTTTAAATACAACAACACCCGATAACTTAGGACACAATGGCACGTCAAGTTACATTAACCAATTACTAAAAGATCAATTCCTTATTCACCCAACCGAAGTACAAGCCCTAATTTAAAAGGCACATCCAATCTGAATACGATTGGTCCACTATCTCTTCAATGCCGATCCTTGGCAAGCTCGCGCTACCTCCATCTGGAACTTGAAAAATGAAGCCCCCACTGGGGTAAGATATAAATCTTAAAAAAGTGGGTCCTAACCTTAGGTTAGGACGACCGTCCACTCAACCAGTCATATATTCAATAATTCAAACTCATAAACTCATAAACAGATCCAGTTCAAATCAATAAAACATCAACATGCCATCTCACCACAACCATCTCCTCTTGCCTACCTCAATTTTCAACCCGCGATAAATCACATCAGGCTCGGTCCGCGTAAACATATCGGACCGTCATCGGCAACCCGCGTAAAGGTATCAGGTTTCGATGAATCTCCAGGCAAAATCATCATCTCATAAATTCCGTCCCACAAATAGTTCGCATCAGGACCGTAGCTATCTCAACCCCACGATCTCGTCGCATCAGGGCGCCACGCAACATCAACTCCACTCCGCGATCTTGTCGCATCAGGATATTCTCATACCTCCGTCCCACGAATAGTTCGCATCAGGACCGTGGCTATCTCAACCCCGCGATCTCATCGCACCAAGGCGCCACGCAACATCAACTGCACCCCGCGATCTTGTCGCATCAGGGTATCCTCATACCTCCGTCCTGTAAATAGTTCGCATCAGGACCGTGGCTATCTCAACCCCGCGATCTCATCGCATCAGGGTGCCACGCAACATCAACTTCATCCCGCGATCTTGTCGCATTAGGGTATACATCTCCTGCCCCGCGTCTCACACGCCTCAGGGCCTCGCCATGTTATACTCATGCCATGATTTTCAATTCAATTCACATATAAGACACTTGTGCAACTCACGCACCATTTGATTATTCATGGCATGCAAAACAATCAATGATACACATACATGGCGAACAATTCAAATATATACAATATCATACATAACCCTTCTATCATCACCTAGGACATACCAATAGTTATCCTTTGGAAAAATCCCCATAATTCAATCCGATCAAATTTTGACTCACCCAATTGAGTCCAATCTTCCTAGCATAAGGTTAGGAATTCCCTTACCTTGATTTCAATACCATAATTTTCTCCTCTTGGGCCCTCAAGGTCTTGGCCAAACCATGGTCCAAGGTCAATCCATCACGCAACCTAAAATATTCAACCAATTTCATCAATTCTCTCGCCCAAATCCTCAATCCATGAACCATAAACCTTCCTAGCATAATCCTCATTGTCTTAACATGTCTTAAACATCAATTTGGAACTCAATCCATCCATTACCAGCCCCCTAACAGCCTCAGTTTTGCACGGAACCGAACCGGTTCCTCTCGGTTCTGTGCAAATCGGGCACAATCAGCCCTAATTCATCTCTAAATCCATCACTTAAATATCACTCTACCTCTTAACATGTATATCTAAGGGTCTAAGAGGCTCACCGAAGATTTGAAGTCGGTCGGTTGCCGGAAACTCGCCGTACGTCGCTGGTTCCTCCAAGTCAGTTTTTCGGCAGTTTTTTGTGCATGATTCACAAGACCGGTTCATGGTTAAAACTTCACCAAATTGAGCCTCAATTTTTATCACATATTCCTCTACATGTCTAATAGATCTCCACGAAATTTGGTCTCAAAAATCCAAGATTTTGGCCATCAAAAGGATCAGAAACCAAACCTACCTCAGGTTAAGTCTGATTTCGTCGACTTCCGGAAGAATCATTGGCCGGAACTCCTCGGTGCTCCAAACGACTTGATTCTTATTTGAGAAGGTCGGCAAGACATAGGGCTTCGTTGATGTGGCCAGCCGGTGGTCGGATGGTGGCCGAAAGTGGCCGTCGAAATGGCCGAACAAGGCGGTAGGGGTTGGTCGGCTATCGGCAGAAGCAAAGAAGAAGAAGATGAAGATTTTCGGTGGTGATGAGAGCGTATGGCCAGCCAAATGAAGTGAGGCGAGAGAGAGAAAGGTGTTATATACAAGGCTTGGTCAAATGGGTTTGAATGGTAGGTAGAAAAAGTTGGATATGACCACACCTTGCTTGATCTTGTGATACTTGTCCTAAGTGTCAATTCAACTCAATCCAATGGCCATGCTTCCTCCAAATTTTCAGTGGCCTTGAGGGGTTTAATGTCCATAATGCCCTTCTTCATTTGCAAGGGCAAAGTTTTAAGCTTAAGGGGCAAAATGGTCATTTTACCCCCGACATTCAGAACGTCGTTTTTCTCAATCCAATAATCTCCGATAGGGTGACGACCAATCCAATTGTAATGTTGGAATTCTTGATTCTTTATTTTTAATTTTCAGGACTAATTTTTATGGCTTTCTCTGCCAGACGTGGTTCCAGCCTATCCCGAATCGACGGGCGGCTTTTGCAGACATTACGCGTATCGATCCCGTGATTCATATCACGTTTACGGCTCGTCAATTCGTGGCGACTCTGGTTGTCATGTAATTGTGAGGGTCTATTGCTAGTTCCCTCGACAATCCTTATGGCCAAAACGCCGTTTCATATTCGAATTTTCTAGGTCCACGTACCTCGCCTCGCGTTAGCCTTTCCCTTTTGGTCAATATACTTGAATTGATTAAATTCGAGCGAAATACGACTGAAATACATCTCTAGATATACACTTCTCATTAATGAGCCTGAAATTAACTGGAAATCAAAATGTCACAACTCTTTCCCCTTAAAGAAATTTCATCCTCGAAATTTGCAACCTTCCAACTCATCCAATCCTTTGGGGTATTGGCGCATCGTCGCACCCTCACTCTTCCAGATAATCTTTTCCAACTCAAAATCATCTTTCCTCTGGAACTTGTCTCCTTCAGTCCTCAATCCAATGGGCTTCTCTCCATTCTCTTTTGGTATTCACATCATTTGTTAGTAGCTCATCCTCGAGAGTTCACCTTATCTCTTTCATATGTCCATAACCATTGTTACCAAGCCCTCGCTAGTATGCACTCTTACTGTCCATACCATTCGGCGTATCACTCCCTTCAAACTTCCTTTCACGCCAACAGAGATTCATGGGCTTTATCAATTTGCTCTCCATTAATCAAATCGAGTTATAGCCCTCTTAACTCCTCAAACATTTACATGGTTACTTCTGTAGAAATCCATTCTCGACTCCATCCGAAAATTCCCTTGGATCAAAGCGGTCCTTCAACTTTCATTGTCATGTACTTCCCTTCCATCGACATGTCTAGTGCTCGACTATAAGATAGACAAATTTCAACTCTCAACCTTATCATCGATGTATATATATGCATCCAGATACATCTTTGTGCCATCCCCAAGAAATACCATAATTCCTCCTTTGAATCGTACTTCCGTCCATAGGCCTCAAGGGTTCCATCCATTCCTGTAATCCTTTTAGTATTGGTGTTTAATCATGGCACACCTCAATTTCCTTCTGGTCTTCAAGCTAGATGTTCCCAGTAGCCATCATGCTAGTCCATCAGCGAACTTTCAATTTTAAGAGTTGAATCTCTTATTTCTTGAGGGAAGATCCGTCCCTCCATCGCCAATTATACCATGCTCAACTCTCTATTGTAAGCATCCGTTAAACAACTCACCCTTCCTTAGTGATACGAATGTCGCTACAACAACACTTGGGTGATCTCCTCATTCTACATGCCTCGTCTTCAATTCCCTTTGAGCAGTCCATACCCTCAACCTCCTTTAGTTCACACAATTTCGAGGTCTTTCCTTACATAAGCAATGCTCCTACATCCACGAGCAATTTCATCTATCGGCGTTGCCTCTCATTCAATTTTTTTTTCTCGAGAAATTACTACGTTATTCTCTTGTGGTAGATGTAGCCTTGCAACGTTCTTTCACTCAAATAACATTCCTCAACTTTATAACGAGAACACTCGTAAACCACTTCGATCATGCTCTAAGCATGCCAATTCACATGGCATTATTGTCACAATGTACAAGTAATGTCCATTTCAAATTGCTTGTTATGCCTCAAATTCCATTCCGCGTCGTGTCACTACGACCTTCATAAGCTTTTTCAATATCTAACTGGAATTGTCATAGACAACGCAGTCATTAGCTTAACTCAAGTCCTCAAAAGCTCCTTTCACGTCCATTCACCCATTCACGTTACATCTCATCCTTAATCCATTTTACCATTGGAACAGCTCTTGTGGGGAATCTTTCAACGGTTCGTTTATTGCAATTCATCAATCCCAAGAAGCTTGCACTTTCTGCAACTCATATCGACTATAGTCGATTCGTTACTTATTGCAATCCTCAAAGGCTCCCCAAGGATTCCATTTTTCAAAAGTTTCACGACTGATGAATCTCATCTCATTAGGTCCACGACTCACGCTCTTCACATTCGTCATATATCGAGCATCTCCTTAAATTCCATAGGATACCTTCGAAGGTCATTCATGTTTCTCATGACTCCTTAAATGAGTCCAATCATCGTTGCTCAAGACGGTAACAATCCACCCAATCATTCCTTGGACATTCAATTCAATTGATATCAACTTCTTTCTACTATTCCTCACACTTTTCACTTGAGAGCTCAGACCTTGGCTCTCTGTCGTCATGGGTCTCTTTTGGGACTGCACGATATTTTGTTTACTCTTGTCACTCGTTTCATGAGAAGCATTAGTGCTTCAGCCTCTGAGTTCCATACTCACTAAGGCAACCTTATCCTAATTCCGTTCGTTCCACTGAACGTCAACATCACCTTGGAATTCAACATTGTCCAAAAGACTGTCTCTCTAACTTCACTTCTAGTAGCCATTCAAGTTCTGCGTCCTCTTCCTCGGTATAGACGCTCATTCATCATACTTAGGCAATTTAAAGTCTTTCTTCCTTTTACAATAGGTCTCTTACCCTAAGGAAGAAACCACACAGCTCCATGGCATTTCCTCACTTCAAATTCACCTTATCCTTCCCATTCCATAAGACAACAACTCGGAGTCTGCGTTGACGGCGATACCTTTACTCCAGAATTCAAATGCCACCATGCTTTCACATTCTCTTTCCCACAACTCAGTCACCTCAAGTGACGATATCTGTTCGTGCTTGGGTCTCACAAATTCCTATGTCGAATGGTTACTTCGATTACCTCAAATCACTTTGCAAGCATTCTCTAAGTGCTCTTTTCATTTACTACACCATTCATTGGATTTACAAACAATCAAGACTATCAAGTCTATTCACTTTTCTTTTCGTCAATGACTAATCCATGGTCCAATCGTCCTTTTTGAACAATGCTCCATTCTTTAGGGAATAACAACTCATGATTTCATTTCTCATGGTTCCAATTCAATCAATCGATCCCAAGAAATCATTAATTCCAGGCAAACAAGCATGTCGATTCTTCCTCGACCTCATTCAGAACAGAAAAGACTTGCTACTCACTTTTCACTGTGTGCCTTATGCCTAGGTAATCAACCGTTTCTCGTAGGCACGCTCCATATCCATAATGAACATCTCCCTGCTCATAATCCATGAGTAGGAGTTCTCTTACTCATAAATCTTTCGATCATTCTCCTCTTTCGCTGAGTCCTGTCACCATTCCTCAAAATCAGGAATACTAACCAGTCATGTGGTTCTCAAGTTCCAATCCACTCAGGAGCTTACTCATTTTATTCAAGGGTCTTTGACCACTTTTACCATATACTCATACGACCTTGAGAATTCTGTCTCATACCGGTTGATCATCCTATGATCCTTGCAAAAGAATCAAGGTCCCAGCATCCCTTGCTCTCAAGCAATCCCAGAACGATACTTTCTATTGAACAACTCAGCAGAGGTAGTTTAGACAGATCTCATGCCTTCGAGGAAGTCCTTCGTTTGGTGACCTTTCACCAATCATCCTTAGCCTCTTAGGGCTAGTACTACCAGGGTTACTTCCTTTCTTCAGTGTACCCAAAACTTCCAAGGTTTTCTTATCAATATCCTCAATCCAGAGAGAGACAATTTCGAGTCTCATCCCACTGCCTGACTCAATCTATTTAAGCCTTATACATGATCTTACAAGCTTTTCCAAGCTCTCATGGTCCCTTCCACACATTCAATTTCAAAAAGACTTATTCAGAGTCACCTTCTTCGTGACTTCCATCTATTAACTCCTCAATACTAATTGTCTCAGCGACTTGGGTAACAATGGTAGCCCCTTTTGAGCTCGCCTACTCATAAAAATTTCTCATTTCTATTCAAGGTTCTCACGACCCGCTCAACTTTTGGGTCCCACGTGATTCACAAACTCGAGTAAATTGCTCTGTTGGTTTTCGTGTTCTGGTTACTCATCTTTACTCAGTTCTCATGATCCATCTTAGTTCTTGGATCTTTTCGTATCTCACATACGCAAGCCAAGTGCTACTCTAGCGACCATACCTTGGTCCTTCCGTCTTATCTGGTTCTCATGTCACTTGAACCACTATAATTTCCTCCAGGAATCCAAGACTCAAGTCCATCAATCTCAGGCTTCTCATCTCAATATCTTTCACCATCAACCAACCCTCTAATGGTTCTTGGGCAATTCTCAATTAATCGCCAATTATTCGAGGATCCCAAATCATCCTTGATCAGCAATCCTTCCTCAAGCCAGCCTCAACAAGGCAATTCCTCAATTAACGGCCACTATTAGGCTAGCCTCAACTAGGCAACTATCAATCAAGCACTCAAGACTGTGATTCACTAAGTCAAAAGCTCATACTTTAGGCCTAAAGGCATCCGCCGCTCTAACATAGTCACAACAAACTATCTCACCTCAACATGTCTCGGTTCAATGGGTATAAACCCCTTACGTCATCTAACCTCTTAGTTATACCTTGGCCAAGCCAATCACATGAGGCTAATTATCAAACATGTCTAACAAGCCCACCACAAACATCATTTTCCTTTTTCAAAGGCCATCTACTGTCAAACACGAAGCTTTTCACCATGCCACTCATAGGCGCCATTACACATGTCATGCCACTTTCGATCATTCTTGATGACGATCAATCCCATGCCATACATCTCTTATCCACAATTGGACTCAACCTGATACCTAGACTTCCCCTTTCAAGTTATGACTTGGGTCATTCCTGCCTCTTACCATCTTAGAAACCTGCTAGGAGCTGCATCTTGTCCGGACTTCTCTGTCCTGACGATCACTCTCCGCCCTCATCAGACCTGGCCGTTGCAAGTTGTCCCAAGTTATACATCTACGGAGAAAGCCCCATTCCACATGTTTCATACCATATTTCATTACAGTTTATAGGTAACCCATCAACTTGTCACATACCAAGCGACAGTTTATTAAGTCCAACACCGATAAGTTCATGCATACACCCTTATCAACTTTCGTTTAAAAGCCACAAACACAAGCACAACATGACTGTCTTCACCACTTGTCATATCAAAATCATATTTAGATCAATTCCTATCCATTGAAGAGTTCTAATTCCACCAATGACCGTCACATCTCACAAATCAATTGCCTATATTCAACCATGTATCTCAAGTAGAGTCGCTAACTAAAGCAAATCCATAAACATTCGATCACATCTGGCCTTTAATCCATATATCCCTTATCCGCTCCCTTGTATGCCTCTCATCTCATATCATCCAAGACTGTCAATAGCAATCAATAACTAAATCATCAAGATATCACGTAATTCAAGCCAGAATTCACTAATATCAGTCGCCTCTTTATAACTCGTACTCCTCAAGTTGGGTCATTGACAAATCAAGATCACAATCATACACTTCAATTAACCCTTTATTCATAAGTTATTCTCTAGCAACCTCAAATCCAAGCTTATGAATCCTCAATTTTTATTTACTTCCTTGTGAGCCTTATTCATAATATCGCTCGAGATCATCCCTTAAATCGGCACTAGGACCATTAGAATATTACACAAGTTCAAGCCTATAGTCCTCAAGATTTAGCAATCCATGCTTATCCCTCAAGGTCTCACTACCTAATTGTCCTCAAGTCATCGCTCCTTATCACTCCAAGTCTTAATCGCCTTGGACCGAGCTGACCTTGCTCTGATACCAAATCGAACGTGGATGTCACGCCCCGAACCCCGCGAGCACGCGTGCATCCCACCAAGTCGTTTCTTATTCAAACTCCAGGATCCAACGGCCAATATTTTTTATATTAGAAGGAACACGCATGCGGAAGCGATGCCATCTCCATTCTTTAAATACAACAACACCCGATGACTTAAGACACAAGGGCACATCAAGTTACATCAACCAATTACTAAAAGATCAATTCCTTATTCACCCAACCGAAGTACAAGCCCTAATTTAAAAGGCACATCCAATCTGAATACGATTGGTCCACTATCTCTTCAATATCGATCCTTGGCAAGCTCACGCTACCTCCGCTTGAAACTTGAAAAATGAAGCCCCCATTGGGGTGAGATATAAATATCAGTAAGATGGGTCCTAACCATAGGTTAGGATGACTGTCCACTCAGGCAGTCATATATCCAATAATTCAAACTCATAAACTCATAGACAGATCTAGTTCAAATCAATAAAATAACAACATGTCATCTTACCACAACCATCTCCTCCTGCCTGCCCCAATTTTCAGCCCGCGATAAATCGCATCAGGCTCGGTCCGCGTAAACGCATCAGACCGTCATCGGTAACCCGCGTAAACGCATCAAGTTTCGATGAATCTCCAAGCAAAATCATCATCTCATAAATTCTGTACCACGAATAGTTCGCATCAGGACCGTGGCTATCTCAACCCCGCGATCTCGTCGCATTAGGGCGCCACGCAATATCAACTCCACCTCACGATCTTATCGCATCAGGGTATCCTCATACCTTCGTCTCGCGAATAGTTCGCATCAGGACCGTGGCTATTTCAACCCCGCGATCTCGTCGCATCAGGGCACCACGCAACATCAACTCCACCCCGCGATCTTGTCGCATCAGGGTATACATCTCCTGCTTCGCGTCTCACACGCCTTAGGGTCTTGCCATGTTATACTCATGCCATGATTTTCAATTCAATTCACAGATAAGACACTTGTGTAACTCATGCACTATTTGATTATTCATGGCATGCAAAACAATCAATGATACGCATACATGGCGCACAATTCAAATATATACAATATCATACATATTCTATCATCACCTAGGACATACCAACAGTTATACTTTGGAAAAATCCCCATAATTCAATTCGATCAAACTTCGACTCACCCAATTGAGTCCAATCTTCCTAGCATAAAGTTAGGAATTTCCTTACCTTGATTTCAATACCATAATTTTCTCCTCTTCGGCCCTCAAGGTCTCGGCCGAGCCATGGTCCAAGGTCAATCCATCGCGCAACCTAAAATATTCAACCAATTTCATCAATTCTCTCGCCCAAATCCTCAATCCATGAACCATAAACCTCCCTAGCATAATCCTCATTGTCTTAACATGTCTTAAACATCAATTTGGAACTCAATCCATCCATTACCAGCCCCCAACAGCCTCGGTTTTGCACGGAACAGAACCGGTTACTCTCAGTTCTGTGCAAACCGGGTACGATCAGCCCTAATTCATCTCTAAATCCATCACTTAAATATCATTCTACCTCTTAACATTTCTATCTAAGGGTCTAAGAGGATCACCGAAGATTTGAAGTCGGTTGGTTGCCGAAAACTCGCCGAACGTCGCCGGTTCCTCCAAGTCAGTTTTCCGGCAGTTTTCTATGCATGATTCACAAGACCGGTCCCTAGTCTAAACTTCACCAAATTGAGCCCCAAGTTTTATCACAAATTTCTCTACATGTCTACTAGATCTTCACGAAATTTAGTCTCAAAACTCTAAGATTTCGGCCATCAAAAGGATTAAAAATCGAACCTACCTTAGGTTAAGTCTGATTTCGTCGACTTTCGGGAGAATCCTTGGCCGGAACTCCTCGGTGCTCCAAACGACTTGATTCTTGTTCAAAGAGGTCGGCAAGACATACGGCTTCATTGGAGTGGTCGATCGGCGGTCGGATGGTGGCCGAAAGTGGCCATCAGAATGGCCGAACAAGGCAGTAGGGGCTAGTCGGCGATCGACAGAAGCAAAGAAGAAGAACGTGAAGATTTTTGGTGGTGATGAGAGTGTATGGCCGGCCAAATGGAGTGAGGAGAGAGAGAAAAAGGTGTTATATACAAGGCTTGGTCAAATGTGCTTGAATGATAGGTAGAAAAAGTTGGATATGACCACACCTTGCTTGATCTTGTGACACTTGTCCTAAGTGTCAATTCAACTCAATCCAATGGCCATGCTTCCTCCAAATTTTCAGTGGCCTTGAGGGGTTTAATGTCCATAATGCCCTTCTTCATTTGCAAG
Organism: Rhodomyrtus tomentosa; assembly: GCA_028455895.1. Classification (NCBI taxonomy): domain Eukaryota; kingdom Viridiplantae; phylum Streptophyta; class Magnoliopsida; order Myrtales; family Myrtaceae; genus Rhodomyrtus; species Rhodomyrtus tomentosa. Next base: position 28,031,046 of record JAPCWY010000008.1, read on the forward strand.
AGCAAAGTTCTAAGTTTAAGGGGCAAAATAGTCATTTTACTCCCGACGTTCAGAACATCGTTTTTCTCAATCCAATAATCTCCTATAGGACAACGGCCAATCCAATTGTAATGTTGGAATTCTTGATTCTCCATTTTTAATTTTCAGGACTCATTTCTAATGGCTTTCTCTACCAGACGTCGTTCCAGCCTATCCTGAACCGACAGGCGGCTGTTGTAGATATTACGCGTATCGACCCCGTGATTCATATCATGTTTACGGCTCATCAATTCGTGGCGGCTCTAGTTGTCATGTAATTGTGAGGCTAGTTTCCTCGACAATCCTTATAGCCAAAACGCCGTTTCATATCCGAGTTTTCTAGGTCTACGTACCTCGTCTTGCGTTAGCCTTTCCCTTTTGGTCAATCTACTTGAATTGATCATATTCGAGCGGAATACAACTGAAATACATCTCTAGATATACACTTCTCATTAATGAGCCTGAAATTGACTGAAAATCAAAATGTCACACCTGTGGAGCCTTTGAGAATTGGAATAAATGACGAATCGACGGAGTTGATGTGAGTTGCTGGAGGTTGAAATTTTTCGAGATTGGTAAATCATTAAACGGGTCGTAGGAAGATTCCCCACAAGAGTTGTTCCATTAGTTAAATGGATTAAGGACGAGACGTAACACAAATGAATGAACGAACGTAAAAAGAGTTTTCGAGGACTTAAGTCAAGTTGTGACTATGCCGTTAATGGCGTTTCCGGTTGGAAGTGGAAAAGCTTATGAAGGTCATAATGACGCGATGCAGAATGAAACTTGGGGTATAACGAGACAACCGGAAGTAGGCATTGCATAAGGCCACATGAGTTGGAATGCTTAGAGCATAATTGGAGTATGATTGCGAATGTCCTTGCGACAAAGTTTGAAAAACATTGTGGGTGGAAGAAGATTTCAAGTCAATATCTAACTCAAGAGAATAATGTAGCAGTTTCTTGAGAGGAATTGAACAAGAGGCAACGCTGATACGTGAAGTTGTTTGTGGATATGAGAGTGTTTGTTTGGATAAAGAAAGACCTTAAAATTATATGAACTATAAGAGGTTGAGAGCAGAGACTGCCTAAAGAGAATTGAGGGCAAGTCATGTGGAACGAAGAAATCACTCAAATGTCGTTATGGCGATATTCATATCACTAAGGAAGGGTGAATTGTCTAGCGAGTTTAGCGGATGCTTACAAGTGAGAATTAAGCATTGTGTAATTGGCGATGGAGGGACAGATTTTCCCTTAAGAAATAAGAGATTCAACTTCTCAATTGGAAGTTCATCGTGTGGATAGTTTGATGGCTACCTGAAATATCAGGCCTGAAGGATATGAAGGAATTAAGAAATTGCCATGATCAGACCCTGATATCTACGAGGTATGGAAATGATTAGAACATGGAAACTAAGATGCTCCTAGGGATGGCACAAAGGTGTGCCGAGATTGCCTTAACACTATCGATGACGTGGATTGAAGGTTGAATTAGTATAACATATGGTCAAGCATTAGACATGCCGACAAGATAGAGAGATATGATCTTGAAGGTTGATGGACAATTGTTGGAGATCTTCGAATGAAGTCGAGAAGGCTATAGTTCGATTTGGACAATCGAGGGTAAGCTAATGGAACTTGAGCGTCCTCGACGGCATAATATGACGTTTGAAAAGGATGATTATGCCAATTGATAGAGGCACTCAAGGAGTGCGATTTCATGACGGTCAGGTAATGATCGTGATAGAAAACGATCTTGAATCTACCGCGACGTTTTAGGAAAAGTCTTCTGACGGGGAATTTCAAAAGCAAGGTTGCAGTGTGATGCACGTGTTATCCTCGGACTAATAGGCAAATTGAACGGAAGATTCGAGTGCTCGAAGGTATTTCAACGACAAATATTATGAATGACGGAAGAGAATAGAGAAAAGCAAGTATAGGTTAAAGACTGAGGAAAATAAGTCATAGAGGAATATGACTTTTGTCAGAAAAGACAAGTGGAACATCAAGTAATGGGAGGATCTACTTTGGAGAGTGAAGATGCGATGAGGCGTCGATACTCCATGAGATTGGATAATTGAAAAGTGGCAAATTTCGAGGACGAAATTTCTTTAAGGGAAGATAATTGTGACATTCCGAATTCTGACCCTTTCGAGGCTATTGAATGGAAGGATATCAATCAATGTGTTTCAATTGTAACTTGCTCAGAGTTGGCCACTCTTGAGTTAACTAACCAAAATGGAAAGACTGATGCGGAGTCGGGTACGAAAAGTGCCAAATGACCATTTTGCCCTCGACCTTTGGCATTGCCTTAAGAAGTTTAGAAGGTCATTTTGATCATTTAGCATCCTATATATGGCTGCCAAAAATTGAATGAGGAAGAGTCAATAGAAGTCAAAATCAATGGAGCAACAATGTAAGCTTGCCAAGTGTCGCCATTAGAGAGGTTAAGCATTAATTAAGCCCCACCGACCAATCTTATCAATTTAACCCAAAAATGAATTATTGGGATGGAATAGACTCTCTCTCTCTCTCTCTCTCTCTCTCTTCATTTGGCCGGCCACCCTTACTCCCACCATCATCTTCCTCTTCCTTTTGCTCTCGACCGAGAAGGGTTCTCGCGAACAGGAAAAAATCGGCTCACTGTTTTGGCCATAACTTCGTCGTCTGAATTCGGATTAAGGTAAAACTACTGTCATCTTAAAGCGTATCATCTTTCCGTTCTAGAAAGATATTATGAGCTTAATTTGGCCTAGCCGTTTGTCTCGTAGATCTGTTTGAGTGGTCAGATTCTGATCCAGTTTTGGAGAGGCTGCGTTTTTTGGAGCTTCCGGACTCCAAATGACCTCAAATTTTTGGTGAGGTTTTCATAGCATATAGTACTTGATTTGGTTGAGTTTCAGTTGCAATTTTAGTTGAATTTTGATGGGTGTACATGGTTGATTTGTGGAGGTTTTTATCGAGCATGATCTGCTCGTTTGAGGACCGTGGAGGAATCGGGCTATTTAAAGGTCTTTGAGGTGTTATTTTCCCTCCAAACCTTCAGTGAGCTCCCTTAACATGTAGATTAAGATTATGGTGAGTTGGTTTTGTGATGGACTGAAGTTTGAAATTGATATATGGCTTGATTGAGCGGTTTGAAACGAAAATCGGTTCTGTTTTGTGGGTGAATCCTTACTAGTCGGTTCAGTTGAGGGCTGATTAAGGAGTAATTAGACTTCAAATTGACTTATAACACCCTATAAGATGTTATGTGAGGCGTTAATGGGGTGTATGTGAAATGGATTGAGAATTCGAAATGATTTAACGACTATTTAATGCATAAAACCCTAGGAAACATTCTGCCCTATATGTGGATCCATGAATCGAATATTTTGAGGGTTCGAGGGAGTGTCATCATGTGTTTGATTGATTGATAAGGTATCCTGAGTTTCCATTGAATGGTTGTGGGGGAATTAGTTTAATGGAAGTGAGAATTCAACGACCTTTTGACTCAAAATTGGTGAACTTTTCTAGGTTAACGCGAGACCCTTGGTTGGTTGCATACTCGTGGAATTGAGAAGGATCGTTTGATTGGAAATTTGCTAGCTTGATCGAAAGGTAAGTTTTTCCTAATCCTTTTTCTGAATGCCAAGACACTGCTGGATGAGTGATTGAATGAAATCATTGACTGGCGATTGTTTTGAATTGAATCGCATGTGTATCTTGATGGCATTGTGATATTAATGAGAAAGGTGTTGAGGATACCATTTGGTCTGATGACCCCGACGGTATCGGAGGGTGGTGAAATTGAATAAGAATGTGAATACCATTTGGTATAATGACCCCGGCGGTATCGGAGGGTGGTGAAATTGAATGAGAATGTCAATGCCATTTGGTCTGATGACCCCGGCGGCATGGAGTGGCTATAAGCCTGGAGTGTACGATTTGTCTGATGACTCCTGTGTACGTAGACATCGTTTGGTCTGATGACCCCGATGATGTCAGATGGCAGTAGTGCCAAAGGAGTATGTGGGTGGATGAGAAAGTGGTGGTTGTGGTGTATGTGATGCATGTGATTGTATATTGGGATCCTGGAATTGAGCATGATTGTTTATATTGATTGCATGGCTTGCTAATTGATACTGATGTTGTGTGATGCCTTGTGCTATTGAGTTATTTGTTATTTTGCATATGAGTGGCATATGTGGATGGTCCGGCAGGACTGGTATTGAGGTATAGGGTTAGGTTTCACTTGTTGAGATATATATATCTCACCACAGTGGGGGATTAACTTTTTCAAGTCTTTGAAGACGAAAGTACGGGCAAGATGAGGATGAACTCTCGATGAAGTAATGGAATGAATGGTTTTATGTTTTTGTGGCCTTAGAGATTGTATTTGGGTTTTGAGGATTTAGAAATTGAATTATGTATACTTGACTGCGATAACTTATGAGGAGAATTTTATTGAAAAGAGAAGTGTATCCATTTGTCCTGAGTCATCTGATTGTGAACTTGTATGAAGCTGTTTAATTGCTTCCGTGACCATGTATTCTTTTGGAGTTGTGATTAATTGGCCGAGGGATCCTAGGAGATTATTGAAGATCAACGGTCAGGTGGAATGTTCGTGTGCTAGTCGGGTTCGGGGCGTGACAAATCCCGATTAACATACAGTGAAATTACTCGAGATTAACAAGCCCTAGAAACTTACTTGAATCACTAATCGGATAAGTGTATCACAAAACGAACACATCTCGAATTTTCACAGATTAAGTGTCCACAAAGCAGTAAGAGAATTCGTGGTTTGTTGACATTTCCGGAGAGGAAAATGGAGAATTCATCGTTCGTCTTCTATGTTCTTCGTTGGAAGAAAATCAACTAACGACGTTTCTGACGAACGTATTTTTATCACGTTTTATCTGCCCTTTGGCAATTATCTATAATTGGTGAAGGGCTTTGGTAGCCTACATGGGCGGACTACGGTCCTTCCCATGCACCCTTATTTTCCAACATATCCCACTCGCTCATGAAGGGCTATCTATAATTTTCACTTGCCCACAAAGGGTCATAATTCCCACTCACCACGAAGGGTTAAATATAACTCTCTCTCTCTCTCTCTCTCTTTTCTACAAAGTTCATATCGATAAATAATCTGTGTGACCAGGATACTGCGAGAGCTCGTTGCCATACATCCGTTGGGAGTATATAGCAGCTTTAAAATGGCATGTTAACTCATAGTAGATTCAGTACGCAGTACCCTAGATGAATCAGTCGTATTCACATCATATCTCTCTTGATCTCTTTGATCTCATTGAGCTCTCAAATACAATACAATGTATTCACAATCATGGTTAACTCAAATAATCACAATTGATCGACCTGTGAACAAAAAGATTGAATGTGACATTCAAAACAAATTGATCTTTCTCTTCTCTTAAACCTCTTAATCTCAGTCCAACTCGCTTTTCTAGAAATATCCCATTAGTCAAATCAATCTCATGACCATTGGTAACACCCTAAGATAGCAAATACCAAAAAGAAATCTTGAGAATAAGTAAGAGTCATGAGGGGACTTAATTTGGGAACTTTAATCCTCAAGAGTCTCACACGGTTATGGAGTTGAGATCGAAACTCTTGCCAACGCTTCTTGGTCAATTCATGCATACGTAATATGAAGTACGTATTACAGTATACTCTTCTTTCCCATGGAGCGTATGTCTCTCTTTTTAATATCGTACAGATGACAACTCAGATATACTCAATATCTAGCTTGAGTTCACAAATCTACTCTCTTTAAAAGAATCCTTCATAACTCACAGCTGGCATTAAAGACAGATAAAGTGAAATATGTGGGCTATATCACTTTCGATATTTCACTTTCGGACATAATAAAAATTATGACCTCATCTTAACACTTATGCTAAAGCGACATTAAATTTTCAAACTTCAGCTCTTAATTATCACTTAGATAATAAGCTTGAAATCGTTTCATCTCTATTTATCATGCAGTAAATAGAGGCAATTACCTGCGCGAGTAGGCTAATCTAATTTGTCCAACATACCTTCTCAACATAATACACCAAGCATTAATATGCATAAATGTCATACAAACTCATAAGCATCAATAATGATAATAGATATCATTAACTGTGAACATTGGGAAATATAAATGTCCAGTACTCCCACTTTTACGCTCTTATAGAGATTTCAATATATGAAACTAATCCTTTTGCTAACACATGATTGAGGAGAAATATCTCTAGGTACCCATCTCACAGAAGAGCTGCTATTATTCTGTGTATGTATGTGTACTGTATGTTCACATCTTTTCTTACAACTATGTCTTTCACAAAAACATATTGTGTGTCTATTTGCTTAGTCTAGCAATGGATCCTCAGTGTAAGCTCTTGTTGCTTGGCTGTCACAATCAACTAATAATAGTATCTGCAGCATCTTTAGCACCACCTCACTGATCCAAACATCTCTTAAGCCAAACATTATATTGAACTGTTATTGATAACATCATGAGATCATCTTCCATGTGGATAAGGCTATACACATTTGCTTAACGTCACGAGATCAATTTCCATCGTGGATAAAGCTATACATCTTTGCTTCTTACTACTATAAGACAATGCGTCATTTCCAAGTAAGAACGCAAATCTAAACCTTTTCCTCAATCGACATCAACGTAGCTTTCAAGGTGCAAATCTTTACTTTGATAACTCAATAAAAAAATCAACAACACTTTTCAAATATCTCAGGATTTTCTTGACGACAATTTAAAGCACTTGACCTGTAGTGGATTGGAATTCACGCACCATTCCAACTACATAATAAATATCAGGTCTGTTACACACATAGTGTACATTAAGCTTTTGACAGCACTAACATATGGAACGCTTTTCATTTCTGTATTTTGCTTGTGGAGTCTCAAGACACATCTTCGGTTCGGACCTTCATCTCTTACAATAGGAGTATCTTTTAGTTTATAGTCTTGCATACGGAATCACTCAAGGACTTTATCCATATGAGTCTCTTGTGAAAGAGATTACTTTCAAACGTATGCAGATTCATACATATCTTCTATATCAAAAATTCAAACATAACCAATTCTGACTGTATCAATTAACTCCACATTGCTCCTAGCAATTAGTATATCATCAACATATAATGATAAGACCAAAAATTGATCTTTGATTTTTTGATATATACTCAATGATCCTCATCAATCATTAGAAAAACAAGTGCCTTTGTGGCATTACGAGAAAATATATATCATTATCTTGAAGATTGTGTAAGGCCATATATCGATATCAAAAGTCGATATACCTTTTGTTCTTGGCCTTCTATAACAAACTCAATAGATTGTTTCATGCAAAATTCTTCTTTTAATTCTCCATTGAGAATCGCAGTCTTTACATCCATTTGATATAATCCAAGATCCATGATGAATTGATCATTCCATTTCACCAAAGGCGAGCCTTATATCTCTTAATCGAGCCATCAGCTTTACGCTTTTATTTTGAGAAAACACTTGCTCTCAATGGCTTTGTGTCCATTCGAAAGATCAATCAGTTTCCAAAACTTCATTTGATATCATTAATTACATCTCTTTTTCCATTGCTTGTATCCACTTTTCCTTTTCAGGGCAAATCGGAGCCTCATTTTATGCTCCTTGACATTATTCTCTTTTTGAGGAACAACCATGAAAGATTTATGTGTATTGTCTAAACGTTGACAATTTGGCGGAGAAAGCTTTTTGCGACTTGTTTGGCAAATTAGAGATCATACACTTAGTGCATCATTCTCCATTACGCTTTCACTCGGATCAGATAACGACGATTCTTTTCTTGACATCAAGTGGTTGCAATTGAGACTAATTCGAAATAAATTCCCTACTTTTCACATTGCTCCCACTTGGATAAGATGCATAAAAAATAATCATTTCCACTATCCTATAATTCAAATAGAGAATAGTTTTTAAGTATCTCGCCCTTTTTCGAAAATTTATTCACTAAGAATGTGACATCTCGTGATTCAAATTCAATTACATTTCCTACTTTCTTTCTTGCTCACCTATAGCATTTACCTTTTCGAGTGCTCTTAGTATTTCATGAAGATACTCCTTTTGCCTCTTTGGCCCAATTTCCTATACTTGTGGGAGAACACGTGTTGATAGGAAGCTCATCAAGGTCTGAAAAAACTCAAATCTCATTTTCAACCTGTCCATAACTCATATGGAGTAGAGGTAACTGATTTACAAGGCACACAGTTAAGTATCTAGACAGCTATCAACAAAATATCACCACAAAAGATAATACACACAATAGAATACGTCATCACAAACTTAACCATATCTATTTGGACCTGTTTTTTCTGCAACTCTAATTCTATTAAGGACTCGCTGGAATAGAAAATTATTTTTTTATTCCTTTTTCATCACATAAATATCCGAACTGATTAAATATATTTTCTTGACTTCAATCGGTGTGACGAAATAAACAACCTCATGCCTTGCTCTCAGATTTATTGAACCACATATGTCTGAATGGTTCAACGCAAAAGAAACTTAACTCTTGTTCATTTTCTAAATAGTTTCTTCATTGTTATTCCCTCCAAGGCAATGCTCACAAATAGGCAAAATGACACTTTCAACACCGTCCAATAAGCCCTTTTTAGCTTATTTTACCCAACCTAGCATGTCACATATTTATATCATTACAAAAGATGAAATTAGGGAATAACTAATAGTCATATTATTGCACTTAAAAATATGCATAACGAAACCATCTAGAATTATAATAACTTGTTCCCAACGACAAGTCATTACCATTGTTATGAAAGTTCAAATTGAAACCAAGTTTAACCAAACTAACACGAAAACTAAATTCCGTCATGCTTTGGAGCATATAAACGTTAGTAAGAACAAGGTGCGACCATTGCACATATTGAATTGGTAGGTGTCAATTACTTTGATATTCGCTCAGAAAATATTTCTCACATTTATTAAATTTGCTCAATGTGAAACTTATTAAAATTCCACTACTTCATGGTCTATGGCCCTTAGATTTACAATCCACAAATGATAAAATTCAGTTACCAAAACTGAATTACAGACATATGTACATATGTACACCTTTAAGTGTACTAAGGGATTCTAACTTCTTTAACTCATCATAATTGTGAGCAAAGTGACCCTTTTTGCCACAGTTAAAACACTTAACTTTTGAAATGTTTTTTTGAAAAGGACATTTCCTTTTCCATGTTGGTTAAACTTCGATTTTTATCCTGAATGACCTCTTCCCTTATCCTTTCACTTCTCAAATCCACCTTGATACTTACACTTGAAGCACTAAGCCTCATTTGAGCTGAAACCGGTATAACGAATATCGATTTCTAGTTAAACTGCTAGAAGGATATTCACCTTTAGCGCGGGTCAAGTGAATTTTTATATGTACACAACTATAGGGCAAAGAACTTATTATTGCTTGCATTTATTACTCATTAATTCACAATGTGGTCTACATCTAACAGTTCACTTATCATGTTTAACACAAGGCACAAAAACTATATTAGATTTAGCCCACAAGGCATCATATTAACATCAAATCTTATAGTGATCTATCCCAAATTGGTGAACGGTATCTAACCAAAGCTTAGTTCTTAATTGCTCCCACTTGATTTTGACATTTTTTTTTTTATAAATGCTTGAACTTACGCATAAAATCATATTTCATGCCTCATCAACATAATGCGAGCAATAATATAGTTCATCTTGTTCTAAGTAGCAAATGCTTCTTTTTCCTTTCTATATTGTGCAGTATTTCATCTTCAGGTTCTTCCATAACTAGGTTAAGAGCTCAAAGTGTTTCTTGCTCTTCTAGCACATACTGGATCCTATTTCGATTTTCACAATTTTCGTCGTCCAATTTCTATCTTAATCATGCTTAGCTACGATATTCCAAGAAGCTAAAGCCGTTGTTTCTGAACCAAAGTTCAATAGACATGCATTCACATACTATTGATGCCTAACATTTATGCATCTATTTTGTACTAACTAATTATATTAATGAATAGTTTCACATAAGGTCTCAAAGTCGAAAGTTCACTGTGTCCCCATTCATCGTTTGAGAATCATCGCTTGAAATTACCATTAACATAATCATTTATGTAAAATTGAGCTCACTGAAATTACTAAAATTTTCTAAAACTCCCCACTCAAATCAAGATCATAAATCAAATAATGATCTCCAAATTTTGTAATTTGGTATAGCACGATTTGAACTAATGCGTAAGCCATTCATGCATCAAATCATACTTTAACTTCATATTGCAAGATAGAACTAAACAACATTCTAAAAAATTATACATGCTATCATCAAGCACTATAAAGCATGTAAGTCATCCTCAATATTAAAAATAACATGGACGAAAAATAATCAAAAAACAATCAAAATACGTGTATCAAGAGGATTCATACGTATTTTATAATTTTACATTCATCAAACATTCTCATAGAATATATCAAATCGAAGATAATTTCGATACGAACGCAATGATATCTCATATGTCCCCAACGGAGCTAAAACGACCCCGTACGAGCCGGTCAATTTTTTTGCCCATTTAGTCAACACATGGTCAACGGTCCAAGTTGACTTGAGGATCAAAATGCAATTTCCAAAAGTCCGAGAATGAAATCACAATTATGAAAAATACAGGGACTAGATTGAAAATTTCAAAAGTTTAGGGGGTCAAAATGCAATTTCTATAAAAAATTGAGGACGAAATTGTAATTTTCTAAAAATGAAGGGACCAAAATGCAATTTCTGAAAAATTGATCTGACCGTGAACGGATGACCGGTCAACGGTCAGCATCCGGGTTGGTCGCGGACCGGGTCTGGCCTCCGGGTCTTGGGCCGGGCCCACCTCTTGGGTTGCTGTGGAAAGAAACCCACATTCCTTAATTTTATGTTTTCACCATATTGATGTCACGAGAAGGTGGCCCAATGTTCATGTGGGCTGAACTTGAGACGTCACCTTGCGGCTGGCGTGGGTTCAAATCCCAGGAACGGCAGATGGTCCCTTATTTTTTATTTTTTATTTTTAAAGAAAAGTAAGGGCAGCACGTGTCACATTTGCACGCTCACCATCACCCACAGTTTCTTCTTCCACGTTTTATTATTATTTTTTATAATAATGAAAAACAAAAAAAGAATTTTTAGAGCCTCTAGTGGTCTCCCATACCTGTGGTTCACATCCCATGTAAAATAATTTCATATTCCGTATGGGTTTCACTAAGATTAGCTCTGATGCCCATCCTCTTAGAATTTTCGTCAAAACTCACACATGCATTCCCAAATTCAACTTTAAAGAATGGAAGGAATTTCTTATGACTCTAAAGCCAGAGCAACTCCGATTGCGGCTTAAATTACCAACATTGGGTAAAGTTAGGCTCGAACGCAATGGCAAAGATCCAACCCCCTTGTTAGGATTCACAGGCGCCACCGCATATTATCCAAGGAGGGTCATACGGCAATATGGGGCATCGCAAGAGATTCCTTCATCGCCACGACCATATGTCTGCTCGTTTGACTTGCCAAGAGAGATCCTCACATGGGAGAAGAAGAAGCAATTCGAAGTTAAGGTGGACTCCATCATACGCTCTTTGAAAAACTCCCGAGCGGAAGACGTAGAATAACCAGATGATATGACTCCCGAACTGAATACTCACAGAGCTTCCATAGAATACATCCGACGCTTTGAGGCGATCAGACGCAGCTTCATCGAATTTTATCTACCCGAATACATTGTGCCGTATGTGCCTGAAGTGGAGCCATATATACCTGATGACATAGGATCACCGTCATATTCAGGAGACGAGGATTCCCAGAACGAGGGATTTGATCTTTGCTGTGACGATGGGAGTGCCTTAGACCCTAAACGCCCTAGACTTGGATAGACTATTTTGTCAAGTGTAAAATGTGTGAACATTATAATGTTTTCTTGATATTTGGGTACTCATTTGTATTAAATGTTACTTTTAACACGTGTATGAGCATAAGCATATTTTGTCAGATGCATCAAAACTATCGCTGAAGATTTTGCTTCATTTAATTTCATGAATTCTCTCAGCAAATGATTGAAAGAATTGCTCATGCGAGACTAAGGCTCGTAAAGTAGTCCTTTTTCTCATTCATCAACAGAAAATAAGCAACTGAAGGAATCATGTACTTTCCTTATTTGTCCTAAAGAGGTGCTTACTTGTTATTTTGTAATAAACAGGTATTCTCTAATCACGGAATTACCAAGACATCATTTCCGTACTCGACTTAAGACGATGATGGAACAACAAGAACTGACTTCATGAGTGGGCATGTTAAAAACTCAAATGGCTATCATAACCACCATGATGGCTGAAATTAAGGCTATGCAGGAAGCCTCCCAATTCAGACAAATGGCGGTACCTAACCTGAACGATTCGGGTCAATTCTCAATACCTAATACGACAAACAAAGGGGCAACTGAAGGTGCTCAGCATGTCGTAGAGGATATTCGTGCACCAAATGTCCAGTCACAATCAAAAATACCTCTTGTTGTCATCAATCTTGAGAAAGAAGAGAAAGGAAAACAGGCTGTGAAGACTGAAGCGGAGACTAAGAGAATAACCAAGATTGAGGAATGCTTGAGCAGTCAAGGCTACGAGTTAGCCCGTTTTGACAAGATATCTCCATTCGTCAAGGTAGAAACTCCTCCGGATTATAAAGAACCAAACTTTATAAGAAAGTACAACGACACAGGCTGTCTGCATGCTCACCTCAAATACTATATGCGTAAGATAGCGCACTATTCTGACTATATTCCCCTTCTGATGAATACGTTCCAAAGAGAGTTTGGTCGGCGCCCTCTGGCTTGGTTTATTGAGTTAGACCTAGATAATTACGATGGATGGGAGGATCTTGCTGAATATTTTCTTAGGAATATAAGTTTAACACGGCTACGGCCCGACAAGGGAAGATCTATTGCGAGCGATGAAGGAAGAAACGAAACGATCAGAACATATGCCCAGAGATGGCGTACCTTGGCAACTCAAGTAAAATCGCTAATCTCGGAAGATGACTTAATTAACCTATTCTTGAAAGCACTTCCCTATGGATACTTTGACAAACTGAACTCTTCAGGATATCAAACCTTTATACACTTGATAAAGGTAGCCGAGAGATTGCAGTGGGCTTTAAGAGAAAGAAGGCTACATGAAACTTCAACAAGAAAGCAATATCCCTCCAGAAAAGACAGAGAGGCTGGAGTTGGTATAGCCTTTGTGCCATATTTCAATAAACCTAAGGTGTTTGCTAATTCCAATCAGGCAAGAGGGGAATCATCATGATCAGTGTCTAAAGGACAAGAGCCTAGGAAGAGGCAACCTCCGAAGCAATTCTCTCAACTTCCTAGGTCGTTGTCTAAGTTACTCCCGATGTTATTAGAGCAATACTTGATGGCAAAGGAACCTTCTAGAGCAAATTTGACGAAATATCCTATTAAAGCCAGACCTGCACATATCATATGGGTGAAAGAGAACACAATGTAGATAATTGCTACATCCTTAAGCTGAAGGTTAAGGCTTTCATTGACAATCAAATTTTGAAATTCGATGATGTGGCTCCAACCATGCAAGAGAATCCACTCCTCGATCACCAAGCAGTTGGTACAATATTTAATGACGAGGAAGGGAACCATCTGGAGCTGAAAGTGAACGTACCTAGACTAACCAACATTCTGACAATCGCCTCGTCATATCCAAAAGTGGGAGAAGTGTCGGTTGAAATAAAGAAGTTATGCGTTGCCAAGATGATGAGCCCGGGGATAATGTCAAGCATTGCAGATGAAGAATTTGAAAGAATTAGAGCCTCAGTGAACTTAGAATGGAACCAGTTTATGGTTGAAACCGAGCAAAGAAGTATGTGGAATGTCCCACATGAAAGTCTGGTAGGCGACGTAGAGCTGATTACTGAACTAGAAGAAGAGCTTGATGAAAACGAACTGAATGCTGCCGAGCGAAGTCTGGCTACTCGTAGATTTGTAACTGAAGTACTAGAGAAATGTGAAATTATAGACAATCTGGGCGAGGATTCTGGTGGATATAACTTCAAAGTGAAGTACTCTGCTCCTCCCATCTTTTTTCAGAGAATGAAGGATATCATACCGGATGGGTGGGGAGTTATGGATGATCTTGTTTAACCCGAAGTCCAAGAGGCGATAATAGAGCATTTTACGGAAGAACCTGAATCATCACTCAATGGGGTAGTATCAGAACATTTCCTACGCATGGAGGAGCAACTGAATGATCTCTCTAGAGAAATGAAGGATGTGTCATGTCGATTGACAATGAGCGGTCATCTCCAGATAACAGATGATGAGCTTGACACCGAGAAATACATCAGAATGGACAAATTAATAACCTAGTTGCAAAACTTGACTGAACTATTCAAAAAAAAATAAGAAGACACTTGAAGATTGCAATGTTAGCCGAGTCAAGTGATGCTAATAGATACCACCAGTCGGAATACGAAAACTCCCCTGAAGACTTGAGCGACATGGTGACAATGATTGAAACTGCTACAACTGTGGTGATTAAACTAAATGAGCTTAACAACCTAAGCCAAGAAGGAGATTGTTTAGCAAAACCTGTGGTAATTCCCCTATCAAGAGATGAATCCGATGGTGAATTTGAACCAGAGACACCCCACCTGACGACGGTAACCATACAAATCCCGCCAGTATAAATCTACGATTCTAAGGCAGTTCATTGGGACCTTGGAACAAGAGGAGTAGATGTCGTGATGAGGTTTGGATGATTTTACTTCCCAAGGGAAGTTGAATCTGAGAAGAAATAGGTATCAAAAGAGGATGCAGAAATACTCTTATCTATCGTCAATACCAGCGAATTTGAGGTGATAGAACAGTTAAGGAAAATGCCAACCCAGATATCTCTATTGGATTTATTCATTAATTCAGAAAAACATAAAGATGCGCTGCTAAAGGTACTAAATGAAGTGCATGTCCCGAAACTATCAACAACGTACAATTGAGAGATTTTCTGGGGGCAATCCTTCTTAAGGATTAATTAAGCTTCTCAGATGAAGATTTCCCCATGGAGGGAAGATGGCATAATAAGGCCTTATACATCACTACACACTGTAATGGAAAGAGCGTGGCACATGTGCTAATTGACAACAGATCAGCTTTTAACATCTGCCCGTTGGCTACGTTAAGGAATTTGTGTATTAAAGAGGAAATTATTCGAACTTCCAAAGCAGTTGTTAGAGCCTTTGATGGGATGAGGAAGACAGTGGTAGGTGAGATCAAGCTGGATGTGCTCATTGGCCCGACCAAATTCTTCATAAACTTCCAGGTGATGGATCTGCTGCATTTGGATTTCTATTATGGAGACCCTAGATTCACATCACTGGAGTCGTACCTTCAAGTCTACGTCAAAAAGTGCAATTCATGATTGATGAGAAAGTAGTTACTATCTAGGGGAAGTTAACCTCCTTGCATATCGGAATAGCATTATCCCCTACATTGAAGTTGAAGTTAAGGAAGAAGTTAGCTATCATTCCTTGGAGCTAGTGGCAGTAATCCACACTCCTGTGGGGGCGAAATTGAAGGTTCCTTTCGTATTTGAAGCTAACCTTTTACTAGCTAAGATATTGCTAGTATATGGTTTCAACCCAGAAAAAGGTCTTGGCAAGCATAGCCAAGGAATCACCGCTCCTTTACAATTAAAATCCAATGAGCATAAGATGGGCTTGAAATATCATAACGCTCGCATTGATGATTTTACTCCTAAGACAGCAGGTCGCGGCCGAGGCAAAGGCCGTGGTTGCTAAAGAAACCAGAAAAATTCCTTCATTGGTTCTCCAGCCTCGAAAGCTAAATCTAAGATGTTCGACAGCCCATGAAACGAGTACTTCAACAAAGACTCTAAGTGGCTATCAAAAGAAGGGACAACTTCGTCAGCAGAAACAGATCTAGCAAACTCTTTTCTGGATAATGACTCTATAAATGTCGTTACAGAGTGGCTTGATGAAGAAGTCGATACTTCAGAGTAAAGAAACCTATCTCTTACTTTCAATACTGCACTTAAATTCATGCATTTCTTTGCACTTGTCATCTTTGTTGTTTGAAGTAGAAATAGGAAAACGCCTTTGGATCTTCGACCGTTGGTTCAAACAGCATAGCTTGTAATGCGGTCCATTTTTACATTGAATAAAAAGCACAAGTTTTATTAAGGACATATGGGACTACAAATCAGTCCAATGATGATACTAGTCTTCCATATGGGAAGTTTGAGGCCTAATTTGCCATATGATTCCTAATTTTCAAAAAAAAATTGAAGGATAAGGATGTTTGAAGATATGAGGACTAGTTCCATTTATGCCTGCACTTATTTTGAAATCTCTTTTGAAAAAAAATTTCACACTCATGCATCGCGTTTTCATATGAAATAGAGACTAACCACTCTCATGGCATTTCAAGCATATCATCTCAAACATACATGCTAGGTTATTATGCGAACCAGACCGGCAAGGTGATTACTCTTGCGATATTGAGGAAGACGCATATAAGAATTACGCAGCTATTCGTAGAGATTGGAGTGCCTTTAAATATTTGACGTCTCCCACTTCAGAAGAACCAATAGTCATTAATTTGGGTAGTGATGCAAATGTTCAAGAAGTTAAGATTTGTGGACATTTATCTCGAGCTGAAAGGCTCAGATTTACTGAATTAATTAAAGAGTATCAAGACGTCTTTGCATGGTCATACGCCGATATGCTGAGTTTGGATCCAAGAATTGTGGAGCATGCGTTACCCATAGATCCCAGTGTTAAACCTGTAAGACAAGGCAGTCGACGGATGAAAGCTAAGTTAGAAGAAAGAATTAAGGAAGAAGTGATG